>OZ038388.1:56591476-57191476 GCA_964036045.1 Eutreptiella sp. 'Long Island Sound 2002' | reverse complement strand
CGCCGTACACGCAACACCACACACGGAGCGAGCACACCGGTGAACAGGAGCCAGGGGGCCCAGGACACCGAACACGCAACAGGCCGGGGCCGCGGCACTGGGGAAGGGGGCGGGAAGGGAGCGACCCGTGCTAGGCGCACGAAACGGTCCCCGGATGGATGAGGATCCAGTGGGCCCGCGCCACAGGGTTGCTGGCGGCCCGATGGGGTATAAACACGGGATGAGCGATGGGATGGGGCCGCAAGACAGCCCAGGGGATTAGGCCGGGAAGGGAGCGACCGGTGCTAAGCGCACGAAGCGGTCCCCGGAAGGAACAGGCCCCAGTGGGCCAGCGCCACAGGGTAGCAGGCGACCCGGTGGGCTATGAACACGGGATGAAGGGACAAGGGGACGGGGCCCGAAGGGCGTGTGGCTAGGGCCGCACAACGGCCCGACGGGGTAGGGAGTCCATGGGACGCTGGGAACAGGCCGATGCCGGGATGAGGCAAAGGGGAATGGGACATGGGAAGGGCAGGGAGGCCGAAAGCGCCAAGCAACAGCCCCATGGGATTGGGAAACTGGTCGCCATGGAGTGGTGAACCATGGGCCAGCCATGGGGAGCCTGGCCACGGGAAGTCAGGAAAATGCCCTGAACTCCGGGACGGCCGTGAGGTGTCCGCAGGGGTGAGGGTTGACCTTGAGATCCCCGGGTCAATGGCCTGAGTACACGTAGGTTCACAGGTGAGCGGGACCAGGGGGAACGTGGAAAGGGTCGCCCCCTGGCCTCCAGCCAAGGATGGACGACAACCAAGTGCATCCGGCAGCCGAGTGGGTACTCCAGCCCGTGAGGGATGGGGAGTGGTGGAATGTGGTTGACAGAGAGAAATGCTCCGCTGTCGGCGAGGGCTATCCACAGGAAACCCGCCTGCAGGCGCCCAATAGGCTGTGCTAGGGGGGGAAGGCCGGGGGATCCTTCGAAGGGTGACCGGAAGGAGCTGAAACCGTGAGGGCAGCGACTGAAGGGAGCCTAACACCGGTCATGCCCCAAGGGAACCTGGTTGAAGTTCTCGGCCGTGAGGTGAGACAGGGGTCGCCAGGGGAACTGATGGTGAAGAGCACTCCTTCCCGCCAGAGGCGGCCACCATGTAAAACAAACAAGGAGATGTCAGATGAGGCTGCGGACGCGGCCGCCCTTACTTACTTACTTCCATACAATTCAAAAATAAAATTGGAAATTGCTTCAAACAAATTGAAAATTGCCCCATGTTGGCCAAGATGAAGTCCACGATATTTCCGGTTACCAAAAGGGTTTTTCGGCTCCCTTTGAATTCAAATGTAATATTCGTTGGATGTGTGGGTGCCACTCTTGGGGCCTCTCTCCCACACATCCCAAGATAACCTGTGACTCTTGGAAGTTCTTTGAAATCCAATGACCACAAAGGCCTAACACAACGGAAATCAAATGCAACAATTCAATGCACAATTGAATGCAATGTCGAAAGTTACATGGTGGGTTAGATGAAGAGGCAAGACAAGGATTCATTGCGTATAACTTCACAAGTCAATTGGTTGATTAGTTGGGGAGGCATTTACCAATACCATACCAATACCAAAAATTATCAAGACAACAATTCAATGCAAAATGAACACAAATAACACACAATTGGTTTTAATGAGCATAAATAAAGACGATAAAAATTGAAACACAACTAAATCGAGTCTAAAGCCAACTAAAAAAAAATTTGAAACTAAAAGTCGAAAACAATCCAAAAAATGAAGTCCCAATCTACAAAGCCGCTAGAGGGGGGGGGGGGGGGGCATGGTCGCAACCTAAACTGCTACCATGTAATAAGCTAGTCGCTAAGGGGGGCAGGGCAACTCTCTCTCTATCTAAACTCCCGGCTAGGGAGGAGTCTCCTAAGAGTCCTACCCAATCCCGGGCGTAGCCTAGGGGCTCATAACTAAGCTACACTATCAAAAACCATAAATTTTAAAATAAAATCCCAAATCCCTTAAAATACTAAAACTATACCCAAATCCCTACACACACGCAGTGCAAGTGCAAAAGACCATGATCACCATGTTGCCGCTGGCTGCCGGACTTTGCCACCGGCCTTGGTTCCTTGCTTGGCTTAGTGATTGCCAAGCGGCCATGGTGGGGGGGTGGCTCACCAAATCCTCATGTCTAAGAGACAATGAGGATGTGAACACATGCATTTGCACTATTACACTTAACACTACAAAAGCATGCATAACACATACATAACTAACACTGACAATCACAAAATCTTACCTAAACAGAAAACTGTCACCTCGGAACGTCCCGTTAACGCCGTAACATCAGCACATGTCTAAAACCGACAAATCTACATTAACATCCTACAAAACTAAATGGAATCGATTTACAGACTAGCACAGAATAAGCGACAACGAAGAAATCCAGCACATCGCGATTTGCGACGCGCGCACATCAACTGGAAATACACGGAAAATACAACTCTAAATCTAAGCACGCAAATAATGAAAATTTATATACCTATGTAAAACTACAACAATTACGCACGCATCTGGACTATTGCTGAAGCTTGAACTGCAATCTCGGCTAAATTGAACGTCTTTGTTACAGGTTGTTCCAAAATTTCAAAATGAAAGCTCTTGTTCTTGCCATGGCGCTGCATGTATCATGAGAATTACAGTGTATTTTACGCACTGTTTCTTGTTTTCCTGCTTCAGATAACTTTGCGGATCGACTATACACTGTACCTTCTCTCGCTGTTTCAGGCTACTTCTGATGAGCCTTTAGTGTGCTGTGCTTGCATAATTCCGTAGTGCTCCGTCAATACTGCCGCCTAGCTCTGCTTCCAGTAAGAAAAAGTCACTGCCATGTCTTTCTTGGAGGGCTGGATCCAGGGCCAAGCCCCCCTTAAAACCCGTTTGTTGATGCTAAGACTAACTTAAGTATTTTTATCTCTCTTTTGAAGCCTAAAGTATACTTTCTCAAGGTAACTAGGGTTGTAACCCCAGCCCCCCATGAAGTTCACCCCTACCACTCAACTGAGCGGAGGTACCTTCCTTCATGGAGGATATACCGAAATAAAATAGGCATTTCATGCTTTAGGCCTTGGAGGTTAAGCCTAGTGGTCTCCCACCCCAAGACCCCTATACTCAAATGTTTCTACCACTTGTTGTGGTTCTACCTTTTAACTGTTTCTGAATTCAGTTGCTTGGCCAAGTCATTTTCTGTGTTGGCCTGACATCTATGCCCCACATTCCTAACCAGCACCATTTCACCCAAAAGAGTGCACATGAAGTGCTTGATGCTATCTTGGAGGCTAGAGTCAGTCCAGGTTTCATATAAAATCTTTTGTATTATCCATTTGTGATTGAATCTTTGTGTTTATACCTGCTTTGTCTATCTGCAGCCCTTCTGTGTTACACTGGATTTCAAAACTATTCATTGATTCGATCCACATCCTGTTCTTGCTCTACTTGCTGCTTTGGTTTGGGTTTTCAACTTCAAAACCTGCAGGATTTCATCACAATATCTAGGGCACTAATCAAGGACATCTTTCCGGTAGCAGAGACAGTCCCTTGTGACCTTTTGAACCGATCCTGAGAAGAGGTGCAGCACACAAAGCTCAACAACAAGTTCATCATGTCCACGCCAAGCGTCAGGACCTGGCCCATAAGAACTGTCCAAGTACAAATGGGCAGCATGGCCCACCCTATGAGTGAACCACCTTACCGAGCTCCACATCTCAGTGTCGCATCTGGGTCTCAAGGAGATCCAGATCGCAGAAGGGCGGAAGAACCACCGAGGCCTTAGCGGCCCATGGTAGAGACAGCCTGCATCATCTCCACAGGCGCGTAGCAGCCTCACTCTCCCGATCCGCCTGTCCGGCATCATCCTCAACAGCGATTGGAGGCCCTGAGGAATACGAGGAACTGAGGAAGAAAATGGATGAATACATCCTCCATGAGGAGTACTACAAATCCATTCGTGGAGAAGACGGGGAGGAGCCATTGGCAGTACACGGATCCAGACCACGTACAAACCTAGGGTCCTACACGCACTCTGGCCCGCCGTCCAATAGAGCCGACACAGCATCCCTGCCAAGACGACCAAGACCCGAGTATCCAAGAGCAAGCTGTCCAACCCCAAGGGCTCCCGAAGTACGCCCGACTCGAGCTGAGGGACAACATCATCCAAGGCCAACTTACAGTGCCCTGGATCATACGGCCGAACTGCTGGCCAAACTTCTGTCTGGATCCGAAGATCCAGATGTGACGGCCCTATCGGAGGCCGTTAAGGCGAAACTGGGTATTTCAGAACCCTTACCCAGGCCAGAGTTGTCCTCCCCCTCCCCCGGACTGAGTACCCTGGCCGATGATCTTAAGAGATCAAGGGTCTCAAGGCTGTTGCCTAAGGTCACCTGCCCCAGCCCCTTTCATCCCCGTGCCAGGACAGTCCCTATCGCTGAACTACAGGACGTGCCTGTGACAGAGACTGAGAAAAGAGGGCTGTCAGCCCTGGTACCTCTTGCCGGCGTATCGCCTTCTGGCCTAAATCCGGGGGCTGGGAAGACGGGCAGACCTATTGCCCAGGCGAACATCCAGCTGGAACTGCCGGAGTTCGACCCCAAAAATCTGCCCGAATGGGCAGAAGAATTTGCTGAGTTTCTTTTGCTCTCTGGCCAATCCCATGTGGATGTGGCCACCAAATGCTCACTGTTGAAACGCTCAGGCAAAAAGAAATTTTTGCAAAACCAGGTGAAACAGATTGTGAAAACCTGTTCCACCTGGGCAAAGGTACTCCAGAGGTTGGAGAAAACGTTCTCAGTCTATGAGACTGACCTCAGTGTGCGCACACTAATAGAGGAGCTACCTATGCTCCCTGAGTTTCCTTCCGCCGCGCGAATCTCTGAATACGTGTGCGACTTGGAGTATCTGTTTTCGCGGATGAACGTGGGCTCCTACGGAGCCACTGAGCCCCACCTGTGGCTCATGAGTAAGATCCCCCAACGTACGTGGGATGATTGCCGCTCTACCTCTGAGAGGAAGAGTCGGACCCACTCGTACGATGAACTGGTGGACCTCCTGATCGAGCTAGCTCTTGAGAGGGAGAATGACTCCCACATGGAGAAATTCCTCAAGAAGCACTTGGGTCGGGTGGGTAACCCTACCCCCGAACGTGGCGAAGGGAAAGGGCCTAAAAATCCCACTAACGCCAACCAGGGAGGTGGTAAAGGAAGGGGTAACCTACGTGCCATGAATGAGGTTAAACCTGAGGCAGGTACACCCCCTTTGTTCTACTGCAAACCTGTCAATGACAAGGGGGGGCCTTGTCATGCCCCTGACTGTGATCAACGCAGTAGCTGTATGCTGCAGATGAAACGACAGCAGCATACTGTAAGTGCGGCTAACCCCCATCTGCTCAGATTTTCGCAGATCTGCCCCAGATTGGCTACATTTTGGCCATTTTCTCTGCTTCGGCGGAATCGCCGCCCCGCAGCTCAGTCTCAGGATCAGACCTATATATTTCTGATGTGTCGGATCTGATTCCGCGGTCCATTCATCGTAAATCCGCCGCGTTCCGATCATTTACCCGGAATCGCCAATTGCCGCTGACGCGCGCCCGCGAGCCAAATGGGCCAAATATTTTTTCACAATCGGATTTTTATAAATCTTTTCAGATAGATGTGGAGACTCAGATGTACTTAGGAATATCCGCATCAATTTTCTTCATAGACTGGGATTTTTTGCCAGATAACAATCAGCATGGATCTTGCCTCCGTTGTCGCCGCTCTTGCCTCCGTTGGTGTCCGTGTATCCGGTTCTGCCCCCAACAGCAGCGTTCGGGTCGACTCCTCGCGTGCCTGCCCCCCTGGTCTTGCCGGCCCTGAGCCCTCCGGCACCATCCACGACCTAGGGCAGCACTTTCATGGTAGCAGAGGCTACCTGAATGCTGCTTCAGTGGCATCCCATCCACAGCCCGCTCCCCAGTACGGCCCCGTAGACCCCGCCGCGTCTGGAGAAGTAACGATTACGATACCATGGTGCTGTGCGAACGAGGCCTTGAGAGGAATGCCTTGCGCAAGTCCAAGCTGCCCAAGAAGGGCGCACATCAGCAGCTGTGGGGACCCAGATTACCATCATCCCAGTCGAAACTGGCCATCGAGCAGCTGGAATCCGCCGGCCTACGACGATGGCAATGCTCCGGTGGAGCTTACGCAGCTGGCAGGTACCAACATTCCTTACGAATGTCCAACATTCGAGACCATGGACGCCGATCTGAACGACATTGAGATGGGCGGTCCAGGTGAGGTACCTAGCTATAATCGACCAGCCTCTTGGGCACACTGGGGCGACCATTTGTCCCCAGAAGTGACCCGTAGCCTTGAGGCCCTTGAGGCCCTTTGTTACTTAGCCTCGTCTAAGCTGATCGAACAAGAAAGAATCGCCTCTGATTTTTTAACGGAATATTTTTTCCTCCTTCAGAACGAAATTAATACCAGGATGTGGTGGCGTTCTCAAGAAGATGACTCTTTTGCCATTTTTTTGCAGATCTGGAAGGCAAGCCCCTTCCCGAAGGAGAAGGTCCGGGCACCTGTTCCCGGGCCCTCCGCCCCTCATCCCCCTGTTTCCATCCGCGACGATCTAGCCGCCGCGGTTGAGGAGGGAATTTTAGAGGCGGCCAGGCAGGCAAGCCTGGAAATCAGGGCTGAAGGAGCTCCCAAAGTGGACTCCTGGCTGCGGACCACCGAGATCAGCGGTCTGACAGCCTGCTCAGGCCCTTCAGGACACGGCATGTACTGTCCTGCCGACTGCTCCTGCAGATTCCAGCGAGATGCTGAGCTCCAACAGCTCAAAGATCAAATGCACCTCATCATTCAAACGCTGGGAATAAAAAATCTTTTCAAGACGCACATGCGGTCTGAGGGCGCCTCATCGGTGGGACAAGCAACAGAGCCATCGGAGGGGGCGACAGAAATTTTTTCAATTGCTCCTTCGGTGGACTCCAGGACCACCGATGCAAGGATCAGCAGGACCAAGTTAAAGGAAAGGGTTAAAATCTCTCGTTCTGAGAGTAGGACGGCGAAGGCTAGGACTGAGGCTCAGAATGCCAAGCGAACTGCCTCCCGTACTGCCCCTCCTGCTGCTGATTCCAATACCTTAGCCCAGCTGTTGCTCGCCCAGACCCTCGCCGGAGCTGGTGTGGCGAATGATGCCGCCAAGGTGTCTGCCATTACGGCCGGTTTTGGGCTGGATTCGCTTCTTAACCCTACCTCCTTGCGACTTCGTCAGGTTGCCAAGCAACCGAAGTATAATGGGAACCCCTGACGTTGGCCTCAGTTCCAACGGGAATTTAAACTGTGGGTTAAGACTCAAAAACTCCAAGATGATCAGTTCCTGATGGCCCTCTTGGATTGCCTTGAGGGACCGCCGGCCAACACTTGGCTCAGGACTTGGAGTGATCGCGAGGATACAAGTTCCCCCCTTACCTTTGATGAGGTGTGGGAACAGTTGGAGGTACGTGGATCCCGGCTGCCAGAGGACCACTACCACCAAATGTTGAAGAATTTTCCTTCATTCTCGCGATTAATTTTGCACGAAGTGCAAGACAAAAAACAGCGCTTCTGGAATTTAGTGGAAGAAGCTGAACATTCAGGCGAAAAATTTTCTAGTGCCGAGCTGAAAAGTCTGATTTTTGACAAGATCCCCTCAGAAACTGCCGCCACCCTTCGGAACAAACAGTCCGAAGAAAAGGTCAAGACCTGGTGGGCGGAGGTGGAAGGCTTCGATGCCTCTGCCAACAAGTTTTCCGTCAGGGAGGCACTTCAAAAGTGCTCCCCCACGTCCTTTTCTAAGGTGAAATTCACCGAAGAGACGTGGAAAATAAAGTTTAATGAGCACGAGGATCGGGACTTGTTTGTCCAAGTCCTCAACAGGGGAGTCAGCTTCCATGGCCATCGCCTGAGGGCCAAAAACTGGGTGTTTTCGTACACCCCGAAGGAACTCTGGGAGGAGGTTGAGCGGCTCGCCGACGCCGCCAACCAGAATTTCCATGAGGGTCTTGGGGGAAACAAGAATACCCAGCAAAACACCCAAAATGGGGCCCAAAAGGGCAACAAAAAGGTGAATGACACCCGGAATGTTCAGCAACACTGTAGCATCTGCCTTCTTTTAGGTTCTACGAACCGAGCTAAGTCGCATTCTACTGATAATCACCGATGGTCTCCTTACGATCACAAGGTGATTGGTGAAAATATCAGTAATTCGCAGAATTCAGACAGGAATGACAGACAGGTGCACGGTGGGAAGGCTGGAAAAGGGAATCCGACCCCCTCCGGTGGAAACAAAAATCCTGGAGGCCCTGGCGGGTCCCAAGGCACAGGAAATCGGACTCCATCCGGCTCCGGTGGGCAGCCGAACGGCCAGAAAAATCCCAATAGCAACGCCGGAGGCGGAAATCGAAATCCAGGCCAAACCCCTCAATCCGGTGCAAACAAGGGAAATGCTCTAGGATTCCAGGGTAAAGGTAAGGGAAATCCTTCGGGAACCCCTTTCTCTGGTAAGGGCAGAGGGCGTGGCGAGGGTGGAGGTCCATCATCCGGCGGCCGTGGCCGTGGACGTGGAAAGGGCAACCATCGTGTGGATCAGGTCTCAGGTGCAGATCAGGTGTCCGATGCGGACCGAGATTATGAATTAAATGCCTTGAATCCAGCAGATGATCCGCTCCAAGATGAGTGGGTCGACGAATCAGGGTGTGTCCATAATGTTAACGCAGCCACTGGAGGTCAGAACGCCTAGGGGAGCCACGAAAATTGCCCCTCCCCAGGCGATTTCAGGCATGATCCCCAGATTCCTTCTCGACCACTACTTGATGTAGGGTCGCTTGTCTCCTCTCCCCTGGATCCGGCAGCGGATCCTTCTGTTGTAGTGGACGAGGTTGGTGTACAGTCCAAGCACAGGGCCCGTCAGTTTGTCACAAAGCTGTGGGTCTCTGATTGCAAGGGCAATTTCCACCTCGCCACTTGTTTGTGTGACAATGGATCGGAGGTAAATCTCCAATCCAATTCTTTTTTGCCTGACGACTGCGTGTTTGATTCGCCTCATCCTGTTACCCTCGAGGGAGTTTCTGGACATTCTCTCGCAGGTGGGCAACGCGGTTGTTATATATCAACTCATTTCGTCGCTCAAGACCTTTGGGAAGATGGCAATGTGGAGGAAGTTATCCTTAAGGATGACTACTTCTATCGTGCCGACATAAAGTATGACCTTTACTTGGGCCATCCTTGGCTTCGCAAGAACAGGGTGGCGCCCGTAGGTCATCGGCGTTGTTTTTTGCTGGAGTCAGGTCCCTTGGAGCGTCCTGAATTTCGTTTTTTGCACGCAGGGTTTAAAAGTGCAGAAGAATTTTTGAAGCAAAAGGTTACACCAAAGTTTGGCGAAGATGTCACCATTGCAGAGGTGAATGGGAGTGCCGATTACTCCCGAGAGTTAGAATGTCTTCGTAGGGACTCCCAGCCACGACGCCCTTCGCGCTGGCACTCTTCATCCTACAGAGTTGTCGACAAATGGCGCGATACAATTTGTGAATATTTTTATGAACACCATTCCTTTTGGCCACAGTGTGATGCCTTTGCTAACCGCGAGAACAAGCGCTTTGACAAGCACTTTCGCGACGCTTGGACCCATAAATGGGACAAGAAGTTATGGATTAATCCTCCGTTTCACTTAATCCAGCAGGTCATCCACAAAACCAAGCAAGATAAAACCCAGGCGATTTTAGTTGTGCCCTTGTGGGACGACAAGCCTTGGTTTCAGGAATTGCAAGACATTTGTGTAGATTACATTGAACTTCCCAGGAAGATTAAGCTGTATGCCAGGGACGACACAGGTCCCCTGCCACAGCGGCCCTGGAGTTCGCTTGCATTCCTGGTGGATGGAAAGCTTTCTGACTCTGATTCTGCTGATTCTAGTACTGATTCCTGTGTTGGGTCTGAATCTGAGGTTGAGCGTGGTACTGATGATGAATCTATTTTTTCTGATTTTTGTCCGTCAGATGCCCAAGGTGATCCAACGTCAAATGGATCTGCCTCGTCTCCCTCTTCCCCAATACGATCTACATCCAAAAGAATCTACGGCGCACGGACGACAAAAAAGTTTTCTTCACGCCGCAAATTCAGAGTTTTTTTATGAAAAACCCCGTGTGGAAGCTTTCATAGATCCTTTCGAGGAGCTGGATCACGAAGAGAATCTCTGGAATGTCGACACTGGACCCACCTATCTTCAAGAGGCAGTTGATACGGACCTTTTTAGGGACATCCGTAAGAAGATTCTTCCTGCCAAGGCCGAGGAAATCGCCAAAGTTTTTTCGACAGTAATTCCTGGCGATCAGGTGGACACTGAGTTGTGTTCCAAGAAAAGAGAAAAGATTTTTGAGGAACGGAAGGACACAACCCTTTCGGGGAAGTTGATCAAAAACCCCCCTGTCCGTGGGCAGTTCGGTGAAGCCTTCATCGAGCTTCGTGAAGGGTACAAGGCGAAGAAACAGCGTCCTTATGAGAACCATGGACAGAAACATGAGATACTCAGAAAAATAATCGAGAGAAATCTCAGGGAATTTGGTTGGCTTGAGGGTTGTATGACCAGCGAGTGGTGCTGTGCACCCTTCACAGTCCCGAAGCCGCCGCCTGCAGACCAGAACACTATTGATGGTTGGCGAATGGTTGTTGATTTTCGCAACCTCAACGCCGAAACCAAGGCGGATTCACACCCCCTGCCCCTCATTGAGGAGGAAATCGCCAAGAGGGCAAGAGGTCGTTTGTTTTCTGTGCTGGATCTCCGTCACGGCTTTCACCAAATGCCGTTGAGGAAGGACAGCCGACCTCTCACCTGTATGTGCACGCCATGTGGCCCAGTCCAGTGGACGGTCATGCCCATGGGCCTAAAGAACGCCCCTTCGTTTTTCCAAAGAATGATGGAGGATGTGCTTTTTACAGCTCATCCTGAGCTTCGTGCCTTCGTGAGTGTGTACATAGATGACATAATCATCGCGACAGAGGGGGAGGGACTGACCGAAGCCGAGCTGGTGGCCCTACATGAAAAGCAGCTGAACCAGGTTTTGGACATTCTTGATGCCAATCAGCTGATTTGTGGGCCAAAGAAGGGAAAACTATTTTTAAAATCAGTCGAATTTTGTGGTTCTCTCCTTGAGAATGGCACCCGACGACCCAGTCCAGGGAAGCTCGTCGCTATTCAGAAGTGGAAGCGCCCTGAGACGATCACGGAATTGAGAGGATTCCTGGGTTGTTGCAATTTTTACCACACTTTTGTGCCGAATTATGCCAAATTTGCTGCCCCCCTCACTGAACTATTGAAGGTAGGGAGAGATGCGGGCAAGGCAGGTTCAAAGGTTCGTGTCAAGTGGACTGACGAGTGCGAGGAGGCCTTCCATCACTTGAAGGCGGCCCTCTGCGAAGTCGCCACGTTGCATGTGCCGAAATTCGACCGACCCTTCTACTTAAGAACCGACGCTTCTAGGTACGCGATCGGAGCTGTCCTTGAACAGGTTGATGAAGCCACAGGTGATCATTACCCTCTTGCATTTTGGTCTCGGAAGCTAGCTCCACGCCAGATGCAATGGTCACCGCGTGAGCAAGAGACTTATGCCATAATCTGCGCGCTGAAGAAGTACCAATCGTGGGTTGGCACCAATCGAGTCGAGATCCTGACGGATCATCGATCTCTGGAGTATTGGGCCACCGAACACATTGATACTATCGCGAGCCCAGCTGGTCGACGGGCCAGATGGCATGAATTTCTCAGTCTGTTTGACCTCCATGTGTCGTATTTGCCTGGAAAACACAACACGGTAGCGGATGCTCTGAGCCAATGGGCTTACCCCGCTTCAGAGGGGCTGCAAAGTACCAACATCCATGGTACGGAGCAGGACCGCCACGTCGTAATCGAGTGGGATCAAGAAGAAAAAAAGCTCATTCGACGTGAATGCATGCAATGCTCTGTTCAACAGCACGCATTACCATGTCATGATATCACGGCCTTCTCAGATCCGGCGCATGCCCATGAGATTATCACCAAATCACTGAAAGTCGTGGAGAAAGTCACCGATCCCTCCTCAGGGAGTGTGAAACGGTTCGAGTATACCCGACCTGTAAGTGGATTTCGGTTGATTCAGGGCATTAAGCGTCGAGATCCGGCCAAAACTCCACCCCTGCCGAAAGATTCCCTTATCATCCGTGACTGGACGAACGATTATCTGCATGATTCCATGTTTAAAGAGGTCTTTGAGAATCTCAAATCCAAAGATGCTCACAAGGATGGAATTTATTCTGAATATTCGTTGGATGGGGGGAAGCTGTTGATGGAGGGTAAATTGTGCGTACCAGACGCCCTGGCCCCCCGAGTGTTAAACTGGTGGCACAAATGGGAGTCCCCCCACGCACATGGCCGTAGATTATGGTCGATGATTAAACATAGGTTGTTCGGGTCCAGGCTATATACTCATTGTATGAAAGTAGCCGCCGGATGTGCCCAATGTGCTGTCTCGACGCCCCCCAGCGCGAAGAAGCACGGCCATCTGAGGCCACACCCTATTCCGGAGCGCCTCTTTAACAGAGTCACCAGTGATTTTTTCCATCTTGGTGAACTCGACGACGAAGAGTGCCATTGGACCAACAAAAAGGTCAATGGAGTGCTCCTTATACAATACCGTCATTCTGGCTACATTCAGGTGTTGCCTTGCAACGTCGAGTCAATGACTGGCAAAGCTGCCGCCAAATGGTGCGCGCAGACCTGGATGGGAGGTTGGGACGTCCCATCCGAGGTGGTTACGGACTCAGGCAAAGAGTACACCTCCGAATGGTGGAAGGAATTATGTGCTCGCCTTGGAATCCACCACCTGAGATGTGAAATCCACTCACATCGAGCGCTGCCTGGCGAAAGAGCCGGCCGCTCTATTGTAAATATGCTTCGTAAGGAGCTCGCCAGTGAGAAAGACTTCGATTGGCTTGAAGTTCTCTTCGCATTGCTTCGCCGTTACCACAACACGCCATTGTACCATGGCCTTTCTCCAAATGAAATTGTCTTTGGACGAAAGAAGTGTTGGTGGAACATGCCGTTGAATAATCCTCGCCCTTGTAAAGATGCTTCGTTGTTTTTGGACGAAATCCAACGAGCAGAAAAAACTGTCTCGAAATTAATCGATAAGCATCAAGCTGACTGGCTTTGGGTCCAGAATCAAGGCCGAAAAAACCCCCACAATTTTGAAGTCGATGATCGAGTTTGGCTTCGAAAATCCGAAACCACCCTGGACGGAGATGATAAGCTTCTTCCCTTGTGGGAGGGGCCATTCGCTGTTACAGCGCGTCTAGGTGAGAACAGGTGGAGGATTCGTGTGGATGTCAGCAGGGAAATTGATGTTTCGGGCGATCGCCTCAAGAGAGAGATCCCCTCCCCCAAGGATCGGGTTAAACCCCTTTTTTGGACTTCAAAATTTTTGTCCGATCGGGTCATCGAAGGGGGGAAGTACGAACTCAAGAGGATTTTAGAGGCAAGACGTGACGAAAAGGGCGAATGGGAATTTCTATGTGAGTGGAGGGGCTTTCATTCCAGTCACAACAACTGGGAACCAGCCCATTCTTTTGTCCATGGGTACACCAAGGGGTTCATCGGCTTCCTCAAGAAGCACCCCGAAATTGGCGTGCTCCTGACAGACTGTCTGTCGAAACCCGACAGACAGGTGGAGAGCGACGGAAAAAGACCTGTGGTGAATCGAGATCCAGCCTTTTACGGCCCTCAGCAGCCACCTTCCAGGGCTGATCCGTCGATCTGCCCTCCTGCGGTCAGGCCAGCCCAGGAGCCAAATGAGGACCAAGCTTCGAGTTCGGCCGCTGATTTACAGCGCCCAAGCCGTACGAGGGCCCCACCAGACAGGTTGGTGGTCACATGTATTCGTGCTTGGCCGAATTGAGGGAGACCCGTCGTGACTTGAGTCGCCGACGCCTCGCCCCGTCGACCACTTATTCCAATGTGAGTGTTCTGACGACTTGAAAAAACCACATTCTGCTCAATCCACTGTTCATTCTTCCTGATTACGACATGATGTGGAGAACTGCGAATGTTTGATAATTTGACGTCAACCAATTTTTCTTTGGTCTCCGTTCGGCAGACAAGGCGTAGATACGCTGCCGAAAGCCACGGAGTGTGCTGCCGTGTCCAGAAAAAACCAAACTCAGGCTTAATTCAGGCAGATCCGGGGTAATCTTGTCTCTGTTGGTCTCTGCATCTTTGGAATTTGGCTACTCGTGCGGATGGAAGCAAATGTACATAGTAAAAACGCTAGCCAGCGACATTCACCCCTACAGGCACCCCCTGTAGTAGAACTCAGATCTTACCTTCATTTGCCGTGATGCTGAAGCCAAAGTCCAGATTCAGATCCAGATTCCTTGAATTTACCTTGAATTCCTCAGGTTTGTCCATCATTCTGCCACTGTTGCGCAAAACCCCGACGTCAATTGTTCAGACAACCTTCATATAGGAGCTCTAGGGACTTCTAACAGCAACCTCTGAGGTCCGTAAGCTTCGGTGTATTTTTGGCACACGCCAATGTGAGCTCAATCCGACCTGAAACTGTCGAAAATGGTGAATCCAAGTGTCTTGTGGGACTCAATCGAAAGATGGGCCTTGTCCAAGTCTATTGACACCGCCGCCACTGTAAATAAAGGACTATTCGGTGTCTCTCAGTTATATACTGTCAGTAAAGCGCCTTCAGCGAACCTTCGGCGCGTTACATGCCAAGGATCCAGGGTCATCATGTCCCATCATGATGCATCATCACATGATCCACATTTTCATGGAATCTGTTGGATGCTCGCGAACCAACGTGCCGGAAAGCACAATTCAGCTGAATAAACGACAATATATATTAACTCTAGTCTAAACGAAGGTGTTAGTAGTTTCAGTTCTAGACATTCCGCTTCATTTCACCTTCATCTTAGGGAATTTGCTCATTTTAGGACAGTTTAGGTTGATTTCCTTGTCATCTCCTCTCATTCCTCGAAGATCTGTTTACGGCTTTGCCTAACTTCGTTGACGCTGATGTTTTTCTGTTCACTTAGGGCTTGCAGACTACATTTGTATTTGTTTTCCCTCTCTGTGATTGTTTCATCTCCTTCATCTCTGCTCAAATTGATTCTCAATCTTGCTGAATCTTGTGATCATCCACCAGATGCGCCAAATCTGAGGCACATGCTGCACTTTTCAGAACGAGAAAAGCGGGAGTAACACGATGTAGAGTACGTGGAGGACACCGTAGCGTGCCCGCGACAGCTAAACTGTGCCAGAGCGCCGAGATGTCACTCCATTTCTTGATTCTCCCACTCAATCCACCAATAATTTACCTCATTCTCAACCAGGGCATGGTTTGGTATCGATTCTCGACACGTTTACATGCTTTTTAGCCCTTAACCTAAGGTTTTACTGCACGGAGGACTGTTCGTCACTCCTCATTCTGTCTCATTTCAGGTTCATCCATCCTGATTCAGTGCCAATTCAGCCCAAATCATGTCAGATCAAGCAGATTTCGCCCCATCGAGGCTACATTTCTATTTTTTTCTGGGACTTACCCGCACTACGTTCTTCATTGACGTAGAGACACACCCCAGTGTGTTTTTGGAGGGGGAGTGTAAGTGCGGCTAACCCCCATCTGCTCAGATTTTCGCAGATCTGCCCCAGATTGGCTACATTTTGGCCATTTTCTCTGCTTCGGCGGAATCGCCGCCCCGCAGCTCAGTCTCAGGATCAGACCTATATATTTCTGATGTGCCGGATCTGATTTCGCGGTCCATTCATCGTAAATCCGCCGCGTTCTGATCATTTACCCGGAATCGCCAATTGCCGCTGACGCGCGCCCGCGAGCCAAATGGGCCAAATATTTTTTCACAATCGGATTTATATAAATCTTTTCAGATAGATATGGACACTCAGATGTACTTAGGAATATCCGCATCAATTTTCTTCATAGACTGGGATTTTTTGCCGGATAACAATCAGCATGGATCTTGCCTCCGTTGTCGCCGCTCTTGCCTCCGTTGGTGTCCGTGTATCCGGTTCTGCCCCCAACAGCAGCGTTCGGGTCGACTCCTCGCGTGCCTGCCCCCCTGGTCTTGCCGGCCGTGAGCCCTCCGGCACCATCCACGACCTAGGGCAGCACTTTCACATACCAAGGATGGGAAACCTGTGACCCATCAGCATCATTTCAGGTGTACCATCACCTGTGGCTATTGTGGCAAACGTCGTCACTACGAAGACGAATGTCACATAAAGAAACGCGAGAGTGATAAACTCAAGCGTCAGGAGGCCGAACGCCAGAAGACCCAAACACCCACCAAAAACCCTCAGAATGGGGATAAAGGTGGTAAAGGAGGTGGCAAGGGGGGTGGCAAAAATGGACCCCCTAACGCCCACAGGCGCTCATCAGCGCCCGTTGCTACACCCTCTCCTGCTGCTACACCCCCTCCTGCCGCAGGTGATCCCAAGAAGCGCCCCCAGGGGGATAACGCTACCCCTGAGGGGAATAACTCCAAGAAGAGGCGCTTGGCCTGGATGGCCAGGTCCCTCATAGCTGCAGGGGTGGATGTCAAGTTGCCTGATGAGGAGTAGGGGGGCGGCTCCGAAGAGGAGGACTTGGCTTTCTGGATCCTCGTGAAAATCGGGGATCAAGTTTTTCGAGCGGTGCTTGACACCGGTGCAACACTTTCCATACTGGCCCGGCGCCTGCTAAAGACTTTCAAGAAAACTAAGACCGTGGCCATAAGAGTAGGGGATGGGCGTACCATCCATTCCTTGGGGGGGGTCAATGTGACTATATGCCTGGGCGACAAAACCGTGACCCAACACTGCAGAGTGCTGGACACCGACGCCTTTGACATCGTCATTGGTACAGACTTCCTAAGAAGAAACCCCCAGGTAAAAATGCTGTCTCTCCAGCGCCCCTATTCTTTGCACCGCGACTTTGGCAGTGGGCTGTTCTCCGTACCTTTGGAGCTGTCAGGACGAAAAGAGTTTGGGCTGTGCTACGCATCCAAGACTAACTATCGTACTGAAAACTACCAATTGGCCCGTCACGTTCTTGAAAATGGACTGGCGGCCCTTCAGGTAAACCTGGATGAGATCCAGGTGGAATTGTTTGCGAGCCAACAACAGCACATCATGCAGTTGTACTGCTCGAAACAATTGAACAATGCTTTCGGTTTCTTCTGGAAAGCAATGGGCCTAGCGTATGCTAACCCTCCCTTCTCCCTGCTCGCGAAGGTTCTAACCAAAATCGGTTATGAGGGAGGAAGGGTTGTCATGTGCACCCCTGACTGGGGCTGCTCTGGTGAACATGCTTACTGGCGCCGTATGCTAGATCGAATGACCGTGGGAGAAGTGCAACCCCCCGACGGCCCCATCTATGTGCCTGAGGACTCAGACGCAGCTATGCAGGCCCCTGATCGGGCCAGTTTCCTGTCCATCGTCGATGGATCTCTCAATCCTGTACCCCTGTGTGACCTAGACCAGGTGCTACTGAAAGAGGTCATGGCCGAAAATCGTGGCCTGACCCTTTCTGATCTCAAAAATGTATCTCCTGAGCACCTATCTGCCACACTTACAGGATGTGAGTCTGCGGATGACTATCTGGAACCTGCAGCTGTAAAGGAGGATGCTGACGACCAGCTGTCTGAGATCGCCAGCACTATCCCTCCTGTTGATCCCAGCTGTGTTGACCTAAAGCACAGTGCCTTCCTAGCCCAGCTGTTGCTAGAGGAGGTAGATCTAGGGTCAACCCCTGAGCCCGCTTCCCCTGTTGGGAACCCAGTGCTACACATGCAGCCTATGCACACAGGTGAACCCGTGGCCCGGAGTGCTGATGCTCTGGCGCGACCTGCTTCTAATAACATGCCATTGTCTGAGCATGACACTCAGAAACTCCGGCGGCTGTTGTACCTGAAGGCCGAAGGTTTTCGAGCGCCAAGAGCGCCTGCAATACCTCAGACAGACCTGGAAATCCTCCATCTGGTCTGAGGAGGACGATGATTCCTATACGCTGCCTGTTCCTGAGATACCGCTAGTGTATTCTCTGCACTATGGGCAGCAATGTCCCCCTGAGTGGGACGATGGTTCTGTGCCTGCCGAAACTGCTGATCGGCAGAAAAAGAAAGAACATGGAAAGAGCAACCTCCATGCTGAGGAGGATTTCCTGCAGAAACTCGAGAGTCTTAACCTTGACCCCCGACTGAAGAAACTGCTGATAACCTATGAGGAGGTGTTCGGCGCCTTGCCGCCTCCCCTCTCTTGTAAAAAACTGGTCCAGATGGACCTGAAACTGAAACCTGAATTTTAAAAGACGCGAGTGAGGCGTCGTCCCTATCCCGCTCCACAGGAACAGGTTCAAGAAATCGAGCGCCAGATCCAGGAATGTATTGATGCTGGCCTTGTTGAAGAATATAAGAAGGGGGACTACCCCCATCACTGCAGTCCCTGTTTCCTGGTTGCCAGAGCAGGGTCGACTGCCCTACGACTGGTTGTTGACTATGGTGAGGTCAACAAGAAAACCCAGAACCACTCAGGGAGTATTCCTAACATGGAAAATACCCTGGAGCGTATTGCCAAATGCAGGTACAAGACCAAAATGGACAAACGCTCTGGTTTCTGGCAGGTGGACCTAACCGCTGCAGCTCAGGAGCTGCTGGCTTTTATAACCCCTAAGGGCTGTGTCTTTAAGTGGAAGGTTATGCCTTTCGGGACGGCTAATGCCCCAGCGCTCTTCCAGGAGCTGTTGAACAAAAATTTGTACATACTGAGGCGCAGGCCTCTAGTACAAGAGTTGATTTCTCGGGGTGCAGAAATGGAGGCTCACATCGACGACGTGAGTTTGGGTACTAATACCCAAGAGGACCATGTCCTTCTCCTCCGTGAATTTTTCATTGTTTGTCAAGAAAACCATCTCCGAATCAAACTCAAAAAATGTGAGTTTATGAAAGAGGAGATGGAATATTTGGGTTTCCACGTGGGGTATGGTTGGTGGAAACCAGCCGCGTCTAAGATGCAGCCCCTACAGGACATGCAGATTCGCGATGACCCTAAGAAGGGTCTACACGACGTGAGGAGTTTTGTGGGCGCCTGTAATTTCTATCGGCGTCACATCCACAATTTTACTTACTCCTCTGCCCCCTCACTGACCTAATCAAGAAAACTACTCCCTGGAGGTGGACCGCCAGAGAGGAAGAGTGTTTCCAGGAGTTGAAGAAGAAGATTGCCTCCTCCAACTGCCTGGGAGTGCCCCGCCGTAAGGGCGAGATAGTCCTGATCACTGATGACAGTGATGTAGGGGGTGGTGGTACGAACTACCAATGGCAGGAGCTTAACCCCGCTGAACTAACCCACTGCCATTATCGTACTAGTGGACTGAACCGTGATGGTTCTTTGAAACATGACTATCCTACCAGTGAGTGGCGACTGGTGCCACTGGGACACCGGAATTGGAAATGGAACCAAGCGCGTTCCAATTACAGCACTCATGACCAGGAACTCCTGGCCGGTATGTTGGTGCTTTCGTCACAATCCCGACTCCTGGGATCTAACCCTATTGTCTGGCTGTGTGACCAGGAGCCTGTGAAGTCTTTTCAGAAGGGCCCACCACCAGAGAAAGCTAAGCTAAAGCGGTGGTGGACTTACCTGAGCCAGTTCAGGCTGACAGTGCATCATATCCCCGGAATAAAGAATGAACTGTCTGACTATATATCGCGCAACAACTTCGATGCGCTTATAGGTGAGAGCTCTGAAGCGCTCGCCAGAGAGGCTTTCCAGCGTATGGACGTCCAGCTTGACCTGTCCATGCGCACTGCTCCAATCGTGGAGGGTTGGAGTCTAACCGACTATCAGTCAGAGTACAAAGAAATTCTCCAGACCCTCAGCACTGGTCTCGAACCCCGTGTCATTGACGGGCACCAGTGGTATAAAAACAATCAGTACCTCTTCTACGAGGACCGAATTGTGGTGCCTGAGGCACGACTGGATGGGTGCCTACAGTGGTCCCATCTCAGTTCTGGTCACACTGGCGCTAATTACTCAGTGGACTTCTGCCGTGAGTGTTTCTACTCTAGTCTAACCCTGAGTGAACTGAGGTCGCGTATGCAGACCATTGTGGATGCTTGTGGCTGTCATGGCAGCAAGCAGAGCGACAGTAGGGATAGGGGCCTGATCTCCAGCTTACCCATACCCTATTGTGCTAACTCTCTTCTCTACGTGGATTTCATCCACGGCCTACCACGCTTCGGCTACTTACAGGACCCAGCATCATACGCCCGCCCCCGAGGCCCAGGACCCTCCGCCGTCTCCCACAGCCCTCTCCTCCGCCTCCGACTGCACAACCTCCACCACCACGACCACCGCATCCACCACCACCACCACGTCCTCATCCAGCACTCCACCCCCCCGGCCGCGGGGGACACCTCCCAAACGGGCCTCCAAATCCGCCCCCACCGCGAGCAGCCCCGCCGCCGCCAAGGCCCACGCCCCGGCGAAGCCCACACCCACGACCCAGCCGAAGCCCAAGACCGCCGCCAAACGGCCACCCAAACCCGTCGGCACCCCACGACCGCAACCCGCAGCCAAGCCCAAACCAAAGCCCAAACCCGGCGCCACGACGGCAGCGCGAGCTAGGCCCCCCGAGGACGTCCTCTACGACCCCCGGCCCCAGCCGTCCCAGGCCCGAAGGCAGCAGCGCCCAGCGCGGCGCCCCCCCACCGTCACCGACGCCACCGCCACCACCTTCATGGCGGAGCGCGCCGTGGCCGAAGCGCGACGCACCTCGTCCCGCCACCTCTCAAAGCCCGCACCCCAGGCCCATGGACCGCTCCCGACCGAGCCAGAACGACGCCAGGGTCCACCAGCAGCGTCCCCGCCCCCCTACCGGCCCTCGATGACAGCCCACATGCAACGCATGCCCCACTACCGCCGCCGCCGCGAATCCCCGCCCAACCCCGAGGCGGAGACCGTACGCGCACACCTGCGGGTCCACATCCGCGTGCACCCCCACTCCCCACGCACCCCCACGGAACAGGACTACGAGGAATCCCCCAGGCCCGCCACCGCCGCCGGTCCCCACGACCCCGTCACACCCACCCACGCCCACTCCTCCGCCCAAGACCGCAGGCCCGCCCAGGAACAGTGGTGGCAGCGCTGGACCCACACGCAGCTCTGGGAGCTGCGGAAGTGGGCCCGGGGAGAGCCCTCCCTCGAGGGCCTGGTCCATCGGCCCCGCAAGGGGTCGGTGGAGAACTGCCGCCTCCGGCCGGCGGGGGGGTGGATGCCGCAGGCCGCATGGGAAGCCATGCTGGCCGATGCGCTCCACCCCCTGGGAGTCCACCCCGGCAACCTCCCCGCGCCCCAGGACCACCCGTATGTCCTCAGGCGCCTGCGGGAGACCCCCCAGGAAACGCAGCGAGACGGCATCCGCCTGTGGGACAGCACCCAAAGCCCAGCCCCGCACGTACACACCCCCTCACCACCCCACAAGCGTCGGCGCACCGACACCGGCGACACCCACAGCACCCCAGGAGCCCTGCGCGCCACACAACACGACGCGCCCGACCCCCCGGCCAGCAGCGCCGCCATCTAACCCCGTTACCCAGCAAACCACCACCACGGGGCGCCACGCCAGGCCCCGTCCAGAAGTCACCAAACGAACCGGACGCCGAAGGAAGCCAACGCACACGACAACGAGCACCACTACGCCCAAAGGCGCCGAACCCAGGCCCGCTACCGTGGGCTCCTCTCCACCCTCAGCACGACACACACGTCACTGGCGTCACTCCTCCGCCGTGCCCCCTCCCACGCCACCGCCCCGCCCCCCCCCCCTCCAGCCGCACGTCCCCACGCCGCCCAGCACCCAGCCCCACACACTGCGCCACAGCATCGCCCTAGTCCGGCTCCTCCACCATCGCGCCACTTGGCACCTCACAGTAGACCGCCGTCCTGTGGTCCCGCTCCCCCCGGCACCGCTCCCGGGGCCGCACCCGGCCCACGTCGTGTTCGCCCCCACGTCGCGGGCCGCGGACATCCTCCCGCTCCTCGCCGCCACCCCTCCCGGGCATCGCATACTGCTTGCCGCCAACCCCTCGGTCCTCAGTGAAGTCCTCATCGGGCACGCCGACGCCCTGCACATGCGCCCGCTGCTGCCCAACCTGCACGCTGCGTACGCCCCCGGCACGCCCGTCGACCCCTCCGTGTGGGACTCCCAGTGAGGCCACCGGCCACCGGCCGGCCCGCACGCACCACCCCGCACCCGCCTCGGGCGCACGACCCCGCGGACGCCGCTACCCACACGCCCGGCCCCGCGCAACCGCCTAACCGAGCCAGAGCCCAAGCATAAATCAAACCCGAGCCACACCCCGAAACCGCTAACCCTTGACTCCTAACCAAGCCCGCCGAGGGCACAACGTAACCACAGCCCACACCCACAGCCCACACAGCCGCCTAACCAGCCAGCTCCAGAAGCAAAGAGACACCTCACCAAACCCACCCTGACCCAAGCCCGTGTACATCAGGACGCGCGAGCCGCACCCCTGGGGCGCGACCGCCGCCACAGCACCGACGACACACGCCAGAGGACACAACGCTATTGCACCGCCGCACCAGCTGCCCGTGCCTGTGCCTGCAGTGTACGCGCGCTCCTGTTTTTCTCTTTTTTTTTTTTTTTTTTTTTCCCCCCAAAAAAAAAAAAACAAGTAAAAAAACAAAAAAAAAACAAGAAAAAGAAAAAAAACGAAAATTAGGGGGGGAGGAAGAGGGACACAACCACCCATGGCACACGCGCACCGCACACAGCACGCACACCGGTGAACAGGAGCCCAGTGGCCCAGGACACCGCACATGCAACACAACACACCGAGCGAGCACACCGGTGAACAGGAGCCAGCTGGCCCAGGACACCGCAGACGCACCACAGCAAACCGCGCGGGCACACCGGTGAACAGGAGCCCAGCGGCCCAGGACACTGCACACACGTAGGGCGGCCGAGGGACAAGAAAGAACCAATACCCCATGGGTCGGACGCACTGGGGCGACCCAGCCGACCCACCGGGCCAGTGGCAGGAGCGGTACTCCAAGGCCACTGGTCCGAGCCCGGCCAGGCTGCATCGGGGACCATGGCAAACGTCACCCGGAGCCATGGAAGCAACCGGTGACAGGCGAGCCGGTACACAGTCCAGGAGGGGGTCACCTGCCAAGCAGAGTGGCCCCGCAACTCAAGCCACAAGGGTAAGGCGGTCGTACCGTAGACAAGCGGGAGCAATACCCCTTGTGGTGAGAGATACTCCACACGGCTGGGCAGCCCCCCAGAGCTGCCGCCCAAAGGAGGGGGCATGCGGCCCTACCCATGGACACATGTGGGGACACCCTCCCACCTGGGACACATGGACCGGGTGGCCGCGACAATGCCTTCCCAAGCACATGCGGGAGCGGCTCAAGAGGCACCTGACATAGGGCAGTGGGAGGGACAGGACGTCCCCTTGGTAAGACCTTCTTCCTGCAATGTCAAAGGAGGCATCCCGAGCTCCAGAAAATACCTACCTACCTACCTACCTGGAACAAAGCGCGTTCCAATTACATCACCTATGACCAGGAACTCCTGGCCGGTATGTTGGTGCTTTCGTCACAATCCTGACTCCTGGGATCTAACCCTATTGTCTGGCTGTGTGACCAGGAGCCTGTGAAGTCTTTTCAGAAGGGCCCACCACCAGAGAAAGCTAAGCTAAAGCGGTGGTGGACTTACCTGAGCCAGTTCAGGTTGACAGTGCATCATATCCCCGGAATAAAGAATGAACTGTCTGACTATATATCGCGCAACAACTTCGATGCGCTTATAGGTGAGAGCTCTGAAGCGCTCGCCAGAGAGGCTTTCCAGCGTATGGACGTCCAGCTTGACCTGTCCATGCGCACTGCTGCAATCGTGGAGGGTTGGAGTCTAACCGACTATCAGTCAGAGTACAAAGAAATTCTCCAGACCCTCAGCACTGGTCTCGAACCCCGTGTCATTGACGGGCACCAGTGGTATAAAAACAATCAGTACCTCTTCTACGAGGACCGAATTGTGGTGCCTGAGGCACGACTGGATGGGTGCCTACAGTGGTCCCATCTCAGTTCTGGTCACACTGGCGCTAATTACTCAGTGGACTTCTGCCGTGAGTGTTTCTACTCTAGTCTAACCCTGAGTGAACTGAGGTCGCGTATGCAGACCATTGTGGATGCTTGTGGCTGTCATGCCAGCAAGCAGAGCGACAGTAGGGATAGGGGCCTGATCTCCAGCTTACCCATACCCTATTGTGCTAACTCTCTTCTCTACGTGGATTTCATCCACGGCCTACCACGCTTCGGCGGCTATGATAGTTGCCTAGTGGTCACCTGTGGCCTATCTCGCTTCACCCGTGTGTTCCCTTGCAATAAGAAAATCACAGGTGAGCAGACTGTGAAACTGTTGGTCGAACAATGGTTCGAACCCTATGGGGCACCTAAGCAGGTGCACTCTGATGAGGATGTACGCAGCCGCAGTGACACTGGGTGGTACAAACGAGTGCTAAATGCCCTCAACGTGGAGGTAACCACAGGTGTGCCCTATACCCACACGTCTAACCCTCTCTGTGACAGACAGAACCGTGTGGTGGAGCAAAACTTAAGAATCCTGCCGAAACAGGAGCGTACCAAGGACTGGGTACGCCTAGTGCCCTGGGCAGTGCTGACCATGAACTCACAGCGGAGCTCTTCTACGGGTTTCACCCCCCACGAACTGTTACATGGAGGACGACCTGCTTGGTTCTTCAAAACCCCCTTTCCTGAGGATTTCAAGAGCCCTGTGGGAGATTGGCTGGAACACAAGCAGTCTCTGGCTAACCAGGCTGGGACTAACCTGAGACACATTCGTGACCGTGAACTGAGCCGACGGAACCGCCTACCGCGACCGGCCAGCCCCAAGGTTGGTGACCTTGTTTTGGTTCACCATTCACGCCTACCCTCGTGGCCACGTAACTGCCTACAGAACCCTTATTTTGGACCCTATCGTATCATCAGGATAGATGGATCCAGGATCCATGTCAGGTGCAGTCCACGTCTAGGTGGTGAACTGCTGTGTGCACCTAAACAGTTGAGGCACTCTCACTCCCCTGACGATTTGTCTTGGGATGAGTGGCGCCTCAGCGACAGTGAGGTCGAGCGTATAGACCTAGAGAACGCCGCCAGTCCAGAGCAGGCAGACGAACTCGAAGAGATGACTGCCGATGAGATGGCAGTCGATGGTTACTACGTGGTTGCAGGTATTGCTCGCCACGAGTATAAACAGGGCTATGGGTTATCTGAGGCCACCTGGGAACCTATGTCAGCCTTCATACAACCAGATGGGAGTGTCAACCCCATCTTCCGCACCTACCTCGTTGAGAACAACGAGGGGCAGCTCCTAACCCGTGCTGAGACTATGTTCCAGCGTAAAAAGCGAAACGAATTTCCCTGCGTCAGTCTACTGACAGGTGCAATGAGCACTCTTCTGCAGACGTGCCTGTGTATGGGTGTAAGAGCAGTTGTCACAGTTGCCCCGCATTGCATCGCAGGACAGGACCGTTAGCCCCCCGTGACAACCACTCCCTGGCCAAAGGCCATTGGTTTTTCACAGACTACTGCTTACTGAGCACTGCACTGACCCTGCCTGTGCCCTGCAGACCCATGCCTATGGTTTCCAGCGTGGGCCAGGTGGTTGCTTATCAGGATTGCAGCCACCCAGCGAGTGTATGCCTTGTTGACCATGTGTCGCATGGGGACTGCCCTGATGTAATGACCTTGGGGAGCCAACGAAGAACGGTGGCTTACTACACCAGGGGGGAATGACAAGCAAGGTGTTATGAGGCAAGGTGTGTCTTCCCTCCTTGGGGACAAGCGAGCCCACAGTTAGGACCCCTGACTGGTCCAGACCCATGGGGTTCTACCCTTCCTTACAGGGTTTACCATACCCCTATGTGTGCTACGTATGTCTGTGTGTGTCTCACCTCTCTCCCTGGCGTGGCTCCCGGAGACCGGGCTTCGCTGACGTCAGACCGAAGGTCCTAATCAGGTACTATTACCACTCCTATGGCGCCCAATTTCTGTGCTGACGCCTATCCTTGGGGGAAGACGGCAAAAGCCCTACCTACTAGAGGGGAGGGGTGGCCAAGTGTGCTAAGGGCATACAAAACGCCCATTTTTGCTAACGGCCAAAAAGCTAACGCACTCCCCTGCCCACGAGGAAAAGCACGCGGGACAGGAGACACCACTACACTACACTCACTAACGCCAGCACCGGCCTTCGAAGGCAGGGTGAGCACTCATCACCTGCACTCAACTCCTGCCAGGCCTGCTGACCCTAACCCCTACACACGCTACTTGGTGTTGCTGTCAATGAAGTCTCGGGTCCTAATGACCCTCCTGTGAAGAAGACAAGAGAACACAGCGCTGCTAAGCAACTGTGGCCTAACAGGGACGTCACAACACGTTTCCCTGCTAGGGCTTGGAGGGAAGGGGTGCCCTTATTGCGTGCACAGCGCGGATGTCGATGGAGTCAAACTGCCCACGCCACTCCTGGCTGAGGCGCAGTCAATTGATTGTGTCATCAGCGCCCCTGTTTAGCTGGGGCAGAAAAATGGGATAGCCTCCAAAGGCAGCTGCTGCGTGCACCAATCACCCTGAACCTCTCCCACCTGTACAACAGAGGCCAATGGACTGGGTTCAAGACTGAGGAACCAAGACACACTCCACGTATTATACGCTTCTTAGTGTGCCCTATAATACACTGTTCCTGAACCCAGTTGCAAGCAAGCAAGCTTAAGGACTTCGCCCGTTCCCTTATGGAACGTAGGGCGAAGCCCTGGGTAACCTGGCAAGGGTTCATACCGCGTGCACAGCGCGTGGCCTACTGTCAAATCCCTTTAATGCATCGTGTGCACGCATGCAGGGAAGGGAGGCGGAACCATGACCACACTGACTCAACCAGGAGGTGAGCTCCTCCTGGGCTTACCTACCTTACTCACCTTGCATCGTGTGAATGCCGAAGTAAAGCGAACGCAAAACAACCCTATTGCGAGTTATAAACAAGCCTAAGCGTTTTCAGCAACCCTACTTTAACGCTACGGCTACACACGAGCAAACACTTTCTTTTCTTACCTGTGAAGAGAGAACAAGGATGAACTGGGGTACAGGGAAAGCGTCACAGCGTGTGAATGCCTCAATTAGGCACATGCATCGCGAGCACAGCGCATATTCTAACCCTACGTGCGCGGTGCGCGCTCCATTCGCATCGCATACCTTTCATTCCTGTTTTGACCTGTGCAGAGCAAAGGAGATGAGCGCCCGAACCCCCAAACGAACACAGCGTTGACAACCCTAACGTTTTAACGAAGCAACCAACACGAACGCAATGCATGCGTGTGAGATGACACTGGCATACCTGAGAGGTGGGTTGTCCACCTGCTCTGTGGTGTGGGTTGAGTTTGAATACTTTTCCCTAAAGTTTATAAAAATTTTGATGCAACTGTGCAAAAATTCCCTTTAAAACTTTGAAAACTACGGCTCATACCTTCTTTTTCAAAAGCTGTTTATGCTTGCGCAACCTTGCTTTTGAAGTCTGCTTCCTTTGCGCTTGTCTGCGACTTTGAGTTTGGTGTAAAAATGACGATTTCTCGCGTGATTTCGTCAATTTTTAGCGATTTGACTTGTTAAATCGCTACCACTTTCGCTAAACTGCAGGAATCACTCCCTGTTGGTTACATTTCCTATTTTTTTCAGCTCCTGGAGATTTGTGTCCTCCATTGGGAGTATTGCTCCGCCCTGGCCCTTTGTCAGGACGTTTACTAAAACGCTGTTTATACAGCGATCGCCGTCCGCAGTAGAGCGTTCGACTGTACCCTAGTGGGCAAGCATATGTGCTCTAGGGAGGGAGTCCTGGGTTCGAACCCCACTACCCCCAAATTTTTACCAAAAGCTTTCGTCGCACGCCGGCGACTTTTGAGGAATGCCCCATCGAAGGGACATCATTCACGGTACATTACACTGTTTTCCGAGGGTACCTACAGTGTGATAGGCTTCTATGAACTGATGAGGATGTTTTTGGTAAGTTCAATGCATTTTCTGAGGTAGTTTTGGGAATATTTGAGCCTTTTTCCTTGGTCCTCCTAGCTTAGCTAACTAGTACTCCAGGGGGGAGTAAGAAAAAGTCACTGCCATGTCTTTCTTGGAGAACTGGATCCAGGGCAAGCCCCCCTTAAAACCCTTTTGTTGATGCTAAGACTAACTTAAGTATTTTTATCTCTCTTTTGAAGCCTAAAGTACACTTTCTCAAGGTAACTAGGGTTGTAACCCGAGCCCCCCATGAAGTTCACCCCTACCACTCAACTGAGCGGAGGTACCTTCCTTCATGGAGGATATACCGAAATAAAATAGGCATTTCATGCTTTAGGCCTTGGAGGTTAAGCCTAGTGGTCTCCCACCCCAAGACCCCTATACTCAATTGTTTCTACCACTCATTGTGGTTCTACCTTTTAACTGTTTCTGAATTCAGTTGCTTGGCCAAGTCATTTTCTGTGTTGGCCTGACATCTATGCCCCACATTCCTAACCAGCACCATTTCACCCAAAAGAGTGCACATGAAGTGCTTGATGCTATCTTGGAGGCTAGAGTCAGTCCAGTTTTCATATAAAATCTTTTGTATTATCCATTTGTGATTGAATCTTTGTGTTTATACCTGCTTTGTCTATCTGCAGCCCTTCTGTGTTACACTGGATTTCAAAACTATTCATTGATTCGATCCACATCCTGTTCTTGCTCTACTTGCTGCTTTGGTTTGGGTTTTCAACTTCAAAACCTGCAGGATTTCATCACATTATCTAGGGCACTAATCAAGGACATCTTTCTCTTCCCACGCCACAGTATTGAACCCGTGCGCTATTGACGTCGCTTTTGACCTCTACAAGTGGATATGTCTCACTACAACAATTCACGCAATGGGTATGACACTCGCGCTGGGCGGGGTAAAGGAAACGGCAAAGGAAAAGGTGGCAAAGGTGGTTCTTCATGGCAATGGCGTGACTCATCGTGGAAAGACGCGTATTGGGACAAAAAAAAATCAAGGAAAAGCACGTGTCCGCCCATGATATTGACTTCTCCCTATGCCACAATTGTGGGTCTCCACAACACCGCTCGGATAAATGCAAGGCTTGCCGGAAATTGCAAGGTATTCGTGACCTTCCATATGAAGCACGTGGCCTCATCACGAACATCGGCTTTTGTCGGCCGTGGCCGGGACCTCACATTTCAAGTTAAGCAGCCCCAAGAACACCAAGCATGCCGTTTTGCTTGCCGCCCTTCCGGCAACCACTTCACCGAAACACTTGAGGATCTACGCAAAAAACTCCCCAATTGCACGTGTGTCTACCCATATACCTCAACGGGATCAACCATCCTCTATGTTGTGTGCCTATGTTTCTTCCAAGACTCCACCCATTTGGATGCCGCCTTGAAGTGCCCAAAAAAGGGCCGAGTCGGTGACTTTGACATGGTGGCCAATTGGGTAGTGTACTAAAGGGTCTTGACCCGGGGGCACAAAGGAAATTCAAGGTGAAGCTCCGCCATGAGGACACTTCGGATTCAGAATCATCAAGCTCATCGAGCTCTTCCTCATCCTCTTCCGATTCCAACTCCACGAGCGACTCAACTAGCGGTAGTGAAGCCGAGGCTTCAACACGGTCCAAACGGAAGACGAAAAATCGCAAAAGGAAGGAAGCAAAGAAACACAAGTCAAGCAAAAGAGCTAAACCCGATCATGTTGACGGAGCAACTCCAGAAACGGTTGCTACCAATGTGGAAGATGCGGATACAGTTGAGGTAAGTGATGATATGGATGACGACGAGCAACCGCCACGTACGCGAAATAAACGTGGCGCTCGCGTTACAACCAATGACGATGTTGTGGTTGTTGTTGCCGCGGGCAACAACACAACGCATGATGAGCCGCTTGAGGGCGGCCATAACTCCAACCCTTCATCACGCTACACCAAGCAACTTGTGGCGGCGGCCGAACGCCGATGGAAAGCAAGCAACGGACCCGGTGACAAATGGCCAGACAAAGTGTCCAATGGACATTGCCGAACAAAGGTCCAAACTCCAAAACCTCTTGGACAAGTTTGACACCTACACTCGCACAGTGGATACCATGGAGGACAACATCATTGCCCGCATGGAGAAACTCTTGGGTAAGGGTGGCAAAGGTGACACGAAGTCCTCCGCCACGGCAACTCCACCCGGACGGAATAGAGCCAACTGGGCCACCAACGCTTCCAATTCGGCTGCCACGAACCAGGATGGGCCAAACGGCGCGCCAGTAGGGACCGCCGAAAAATCGGGCCCTGCACGACGATCCCGTTTGGGCTTACAACGCCGTTTGGCGCATCCCTATGCGCCTCAAGATCAAGAACACGATTACTGGCATGATTTGCGCATGCTGTCAGGGATGGAGCTTGTATGCCGCCAAGCAGAGTACATCCTCATGGTTCCAAGCAACGGGACCCCTCATACGAGAATTTTTGGATGCGTGGGAGGACTATGAAAAATTGGTTTTGGCTACCTACGAGCCCATCCATTTGGCCTCCATTTCATACGAGGTGGCCCACGTTTTCTATGCCGCATTTGGGACGTGCCTTCAGCGTGTTGTGACGCTTCCTGGCATTGGTGTACCTGTCAAGCTTCTATGTTTACTGGTGGCGTCTTCGCTATCCTTAACAATTTTGATGTGTACATACCGACTCTGATTGGGCCCACTGTGTCTCAGGTTGAAGGATATGGGGGCGCCATGGACGTATTGGAGAGCACAATTTGTGTTACCAACAAGGGGCTCAGCATGACTGTGCGCTGTAAAACGCTTGTGCTGTCAGAACTAAATTCCAAGCCTTACAGGAGATGGGTCGACCCCTGGTCACTGAATTGCAGAAGTGCTATGAAATCCCTCATACGTAGGTGCGCCTCCAAATGCCCTCTGTGGGCGTTATCTGCATCTGAAGTAGCGACGAATGTGCGTTCTGTATGCACCGAACTAGGGTTTAAAACCATTCGAGCAGTGATACCCCACTTGTGCCATGCACTCCAGCGACGGCGGGTCCTAGTTGACGTTGGCGATCTACATGCAGCCTGGTGGCAGGGATATACGTGGCGGTGGCATATCGCGCCTGACGTCCTCCTCCCATGACACGACGTATCTCTGTGCTTCCCTATTCAGCCCTTGGGATGGGGGTTGTGTGGCCCTGATGGGCATAATGTGTGCATATGATGACTTTCTCCACCTACTGTGTTCCTTTGGATTCTTTAAGATATTGCCTTACTGGGTCTCTTTGATGTGCTATGTTTCAGCACCACAGTCCGGGATGGGTTGGTGGGATTTTTTCTGTGGCGCTGGAGAACATCCAGAGCTGTGTGATGCCCTCTCAGCGCCACAGAGACACTGTACTCTCTCTATATTTTTCCTCATTATCTATTTTTTCCATTTTCTATTTTTTTGCAATGCAGAATTAACTTATCTGTCTTGCGCCCCTACTGTGTTTATCAACGCATGTGTGGGCAGTCTGTTTTTCACCATTTGAGCAGCGGTATGCATGGCTGTTTTTTCCAGCGGCAATCGTTTTGGGCGAAAGGTGGCCGGCAGCAGTGGTCAAGCGTGCCTGGCATATACGTCTGAGTTCTTGCCATAGCACTGCATGTATCATGAGAATTACGGTGTATTTTACGCGCTGTTTGTTGTTTTCCTGCTTCAATTAATTTTGCGGATCGACTATACACTGTACCTTCTCTCGCTGTTTCAGGCTAATTCTGATGAGCCTTTATTGTGCTATGCTTGCATAATTCTGTAGTGCTGATGAATGCAAGTGCTCTGTTAAAGATCTCGAATAGCTACCTTCTTTAATTCTAGTTGCTGTCAAATCATGTCTCTGTGGTAAGATAAAAAGAAAGCTAATTTCAGTGGAACAACATGATGTTTCAATATAAAAATGATCAGTTTGGAACATTGGACATTTGGGATGCTATAACCTATTGTAACTGAAAAGTTTCAGAAAAAGCAGAAAATCCGAATTCCGGAGTCATGCCACATAGTGTGCATGATATTCTTAGCACGGTATAAAATGAATGTTGTTCAATGTTTTTATACAATGTCTTGCTTGTATATTGGGAGTTTGAACAGCTGCCACCTAATTTTTTGGTATGCAAAATTTCAAAACTGGGCATTTTGGCCCATTGTTCCGGAAAACACCTTTCTGTTGTCCAAGTTTTGCCGGCTCAAAATTGTTTGCTTACTTTGTTTTCACCATTTTTGGCATCAATTTTGAATATTTGCACCCAATACCACACGGCATTTAGGAGACCGCAATTAAGTAAGTTTTTTTGTGTGAAAAAAATTCTAGTTTTTGTAAACCAATGTTTGGATCACAATAGCTGCGAGTTTTTTTGTTCAGTGTGAAGCTCCCAATCACATCCAATTGATTCACTATGACAGAAACCATTTTATGTTACTTTGAAAATGATACAATGCACGTTACTATACCAACATCCGTATTCAAATACCGGCGTCCATAAGAGAAATTCAACTTTCTCAAGCTATATTGCAAAGCTTTGCAATCAAGTATACGAAAAAATAGGGCAATTTGTACAAAAAATCATGTTGCGTTGCCAAACTTCGAGCTTTTGGAAATTATCAAGTTAGTTCATGAAATATCTTTGTGTTGTTTGACAGCAGTTATAAATTCATTTGTACTGAAATGTAAAGCAACTCTGTCACATGCAGCTTAGCCCACGCAAACTGCACCCCATTTTGGAAGAGAAGGACCCCAAAAACGACAGCCCGAAAAAATATTCTTTTTGGACCTTTGCAGCACACATGACCCAGATACCACCGAAAAAATACAATTTTACCCAATTTGCTGCTTTTTTCCAGTTTTTGTTTATTAAAATAAACTATTATTTTGTCTGATTTGAAGGGTGTGTTTTACCAATCTTGTCGTTTTTGTATTTCGCAAACCAACTAGTGCGTGCCGTTTCATGAGCTCATATTCAAAAATGACATTCTGCGGGTCTCCAGTTGCACCTATGTTTGTCCTGCGAAATAAATTGCTTTTTGATGTCCCTGAGTGCGCGAGGCCTCGCGCACTCAAGGTCACGGAAACAATTGTGTACGGAAGACCACAAAAACAGGACACAAAGTGCACAACGTACGAACACTGAAATAAAAGCTTGGCAAAAATGTACAAGCCCTTAAGGGCATATAATTGCATTAGCATCGATGGCGAGTGCACGAGGCCTCGCGCACACATGACTGCAAAAAGAGGCGAAGCACTTGGGTTAATGGTGACTTACTTCTTCTTCGGTCGAGCAACCTTAGCCAACCTGGAACCCAGGTTTCTTGCCACCGCACTTGTCCCACTTGGGGAGGCAACGGTACCACGAGACGGCTGGGCACCAGAACGCGAGGGCGGCTTGAACTCTGCATTAGCACTCGCAGCAGTCTTCGCTTTCTTCTTCGGCTGGTCCTTACCAGATTGGGGACTTGCATCGAAATGAGCGGCGGGTGCCCGCTTGCGCTTCGGCTGCATCTCCAGTACTTGCTCTGGATCCTCTTCTTCTTCCTCCTCGTCGGCATCGTCGTCGACGGATTCTCCGGGCTTGTCCGATTCCTTCTCTTTTCCTTTCGCCTGCTTCTTGCTACTCGAGGGGGTTCCTTTTCCGGCTGCAGTACCCTGAGTTGGTACAACTTTGGCAGTCTTCTTCACCTTGGTTTGCATTAGCAAGGTAGGTGCAGGCGCAACAGGCTCAGTGTCGTCAGCGGGGGACTCGGTCACGACCTCTTCCTGGACGGCTTCTGCAGCATGCACCTTCTGGTGCCCTTCATACCCTCGGTTGCTGTCCAAAAACCACAGTGGAATGCCACACAGAAGCCACTCTTCTTGAGTATCCCAAGTTGCAGCTGTTGTTCCGTGCTCCGTCTGATCAGCCTCCAACATGTACCGCATGATGATCGCATGCTGCAGAGCACCTCCAATGGCATTCGCAAGGTCCTTTTGCTTGATCGCTGACACAGCCAGAAACCCCACTTTAGTCCTCCCTGACTCGTCCGACATCGCAATCTTTGCGGCCATGGTAGGCATGTCGTCCACAACAACCACTGCATCAGCATGCCCACTGCCCAAAAGATATTTGTCTAGGTACCACAGCACGTGAATCAGCGGCATGAAACCACCGAGATTCTTGTTCTGCATCCCTTCGAAATGTCCAGCGGAATATGTCACATAGTTCGGCAACTGTAAATGTGATGAATAAAGACGAATAACGGAGGCAGCAGTGCGCGAGGCCTCGCGCACACAACGGCATCGAAACCGGTGAAAGAAGTGGATATACCTGCTTATCCCAGCGACTCCATGTTCCGATCCACATACAGTGCTCGTCAAACTGATACATGTTGCTGGTCACGGGAGCCGATAACCAAGAGTATACCGGCAACCGGGCATGGTAGAAAGGCACTGTGGTTGGATCCTTGTCCTTCTCCATACGCCACAGCCTCTGCATGTCGCGGCCAATACGGTGCACAAAATCAGCCTCGCCATAGAAAATGACGTCCTTCCCCAGCATCATCACATCGAACAGCCACTTCGGAACAAATCCTGCAGAGTCATATTCAACGAAAAGGTCAGCGTTGATGACCCACAACGGGTACTGCAGATCCCGGAAACGCGCTGGTGGTGTCTCTTCGATGTCCTCAATACGGCATGCCATCAAAGCGAATTTGCTCCCTTGCTCGTCCTGCTTGGAGACATTGATCACGTCGCCAGTACTTAGCCCTGTCTGTGGCGGTGCCGATGATGGTGCCTCAGTCTTCCTTTGCAGTTGTTTCCGCACGGCCACCGTCTGCGGTAATGGAGGTGCGCCCTTGTCCCCAGTCCGCCACAGAGGTGCACTGGTCAACGTCTTCCACTTTGGCCACGGCGACCGGAACCTCCTACTTTTTGCGTCCTCCAAATAACCCCAATTTCCCAGCCCAATCTTCAGTTGCGTCGTGCCCAGCGCTGCGACTTCTGCTTGGATCTTCGCATCGGCAGCTGTACAGATGTGGAAAAGGTGGTTGAGTGCACGAGCCCTCGCGCACTGAAGCTGCGACACTTTTGCATTTCTGAGGTTGGCCAACCTCAGCCAGAGCCCCCGCCCCCCAAACGGCTGCTCACAACCCGGGACATGTTCAACCTCCCCCCCCCCCTCGACCAGCACCCCCCCTCGCCGCCTCCGCCCCTGTTTCCGCCCCTTCTCCCCGCATAACAAGCTACTTCGCACCAGCCCCCCCCTCCCCTGCGAGCACAAACTCACAATCGTCCTCATCTTCGTCCAACGTGTCATCTCTTTGAAAAAGCCACACTTACACGTTTCTCTCACGCCAGCCCTCAACAGCCCTAACACGGCGCAACCAATCAGTTCTACCACACTGGCACTCACCAGTCACTTCTGCAAATGAATCCCTCCCCCAAAACACCCCCCGTGTTCAAGCCGTCATGCTCTAACCCCCAAGCCGCAACCGTACAGCCTTCGGGAATCAAGCAGAGACCCCGGCTCTGCGGTTGTCTGTAACGGGGCTGCCAGATCTCATTGAGATAAGGCAGAGGAGGACAGCAACGTGCAGCGGTACTCAGCCCGCGATTGAACTCGGTTTCGGGCTCCCGCCCCTCCCTGAAAAAGCTTGGCGCGCAAGAGCCTTTCTCCCCGGCCTGGCCAGCCACAAAAGGCGCCGTTCAGTGCAAAAAACTGAAGCTGCGACACTGACGCATACCTGCGGTCTGGTTGACATATTGCTTATTGTCCGGATGGTCAAGATGGAAAATAACCCATTGTTCCGTAATCAGCGCGTCAATATAGTTCTGGGTGGTGCGTAAGGTCGAGTCCTTCAGGTTCATGTGCGCACAGACTTTCTGCAATAAGCTTGGTAGATGCAGCCCCTCCAGCTTCTTGAAGGCATTCCTTGTAACGTCCTCTTTCTTGCTCTTACTCTCGAGGTTCCTCATACCAGTAACCGCCTCACGGCCACAGTAATACGCCAGGGAGAAGATGTCCCTCTATTTCTTGAATGTCGAGTCTTGCGAGGGAAAACATTGTCATGGAGTGCGCGAGGCCTCGCGCACTATAACCGTGCAATACACGAATACATACTGTGTGTCCTGCTTCCTCCAAAGCCTCGGGTGTAAGAAACGCAGAGTTGACGGCAGCTTGGACAACAGCAATCTTGAACCGCTCGAAATCTTGTGGCTCTTTTTCCCGCTTCTGGTCCTCAATGTACAACAACATGTTGTCCAGCGCCTCGGACAGCGGAATCCACGTCACAGACTGGCTGCCAGCTTGTTGCAATCCTGCAACCTTGGCCCGGATCCTCCAAGGCGTTTCGTACTTGAGAATGTCAACGTAGCAAAACTCCTTCCACTCCTCCAATTCTTTGCCTTCTGCGAGCCGCAGTTCCTGAATCTTTCTACATGTTTCTGTGCCATGCTGACCATTCAGAACGTAAAGTGAGCCATCTGCAAAGCAAATCATGTACCGCAGCAAAGAGAAGAAACTTCTTCGATCGAGCGCGAAGCGAGTCATACCACTATCCTCCCATGCCGTTACGCGCAACGCTCCAGGTGGTGGCAGTGCTTGGTATCCCGTCACTTTCTTGGCAACGGCGTCATAGTTGATGGATCGGATCTGTCCTCGCTCCTTGGTTTTGTCAATTTGCAAATCAGTAATCTTTACCTTCACGGCTTTACCATTCTCCTTCCGCAGCCACTGTTGCACGTCGACTGTGAGCTTCATCTCCGGTATTGGCTTCTTCTCACCCTTCTTCTTGCGTCCTTTCTTCGGTGTGTCCCCTTGGTCGGTCCCTGGTGACGACTCCATGGCCTCTGCGTCTGGTGCTGGACGTTCTGGCTACCCTGGTTGACTCATGATGCCAAAAAATACCTGAAAAGGGCAAATGGCATGACATGAAACACGGTCATTTGAACTCCGAAATCAGTCGAAACGGTATTTTGCAGGTCGTTTTCGCGAATCTGTTCCGCAACCGTCTTTGTTGTGACTAATTCTACGGGACTTAGCGACCTACTGAGTGCGCGAGGCCTCGCGCACTCACATCGCATTACAGACCTGTTTTTCGTAACGTTTAGTGCGCGAGGCCTCGCGCACTGCGGGTGTCAGTTACCGCAAGCGTTGCCGCACGTTGCGTAATGCTGCTTCCTGTCTGTCAGCATCCATATCTGTTCCCTGCCCCACAACAGCATCCAGTTTCCGTTTCAGTTGGTTGGTGGGATTTTTTTTCTCGTCAATGAGGGCATCCAGTACGTTGTGACCAAGTAGCCGGTAGTGGTCGTAACCAAGGGGTTGTGCAGGTCAGGGTGGAAATCTCGGTAACCTCCGCGGTGCTGACTCTGTCAGACTCCCATTCCACATAGGCCATGCAAATCCAGTCTGTCGCCAAAAATCTTATTAGTCGTTGTCGCATCCTGTGTACCAGGTTATGGGGAATGTTTTGCACACCCACGCGTTTGCCACCAGGACCAACCTTTGGTAAGAAGTAATGGTTTTCCACCCCCTCAACAGTAACAGAACCCGTGTTTTTCGCCTTGTCCCGCAACAGCTTGCTCAACATCCCTTCTCCAAACTCCTCTGAGTGTGCCTGACCGGGCAGGTCCTGGTGCCACTTGCTGTTGTACAACAATGTGCACATGATTGTGCGTTCATACTTCAGTATGGTGTCACACGGTCCTCGACGCAGCCTCCGCAACAGACACAAACTCAACTGCAACACCTCCTGAGCTCGTGACCCTGTACCGTTTTTACCCCCGGACCAGTTGCATTCCCGTACCAGGTGACCCAAATACAACAACAATGGGCACTATTCCGACAACAAATGCAAGACTGCGTTTGCCACTGTTGCCCTGTTGGCATGCGCAGTGTCACAACCACTGATCGCGGTTGCAGCTTGTGCCTTGCGACGATACGGACGTAGTATTCTGGGTGTGGCAAGCATCAGCGCAGCAATAGTTTTTTCCATAACTATCAGTTTGGGGTATGATAGTATGGTTGAACCAGGGCGTAGCAGACCTTTCCGTAGGTAGGTTAGAATAGGCCAGAACACCCGAAAAGTATGAGTAACAACGAACTTGTAGGCATGCCACACACCGTAAACTACAGGCACATAACGCAGGTAAGTACACATGTTCCATCGTTGGTTCTTGGCACCGTACAACAACTTTAGTATCCTGTAGTGTATGTTTTCGTCAACCAACAGCGGTAGAACTCTGTTTGTCTGTTGTGCTGCGTCCTTTGCAAAGTGTAACAAGTTTAAGAGACCAACACCACCAGTTACCTTTTCTTTTGACAGGGCAAACGGGCGCCACACCGGTGGCTGCACAATCCTTGCATCCCTCCTCACATCCAACGGTGCTCTCACGTTTCCGGTGTCTGGTACACACCCATCCGCAAACCCCATGTCACGCAAAGTCTGGGGGATTCTCCGTTCACGCTGTTGCAGAGCCCTTGCGACTGTCGTTATCCGTGCTGCCAGGTCCTCAATAGCTAGATGTCCTGCCCAATACATGGGCCTCTGTTTCAGTTGAAGTACTGCCATTGCAGTACAGTTTTGCGACCGGTCACTTTCGTTTGGGTGTGTCGTGTATTGTGCCCGGTACCAGTTGTCTATCCACAGCACGCAACACGATGAAAGCACCATGGACCACGTTGCTTTAAGTGCTGCTGCTACCTGTTCGTCCACTGTATCTGCGGCAGCATCTGCTTGCTCATGTCCCACTTTTGTTCGTCTTTCTGTTTGCGTTAGGTACCCTGTTGTGCTTCCCGGTTTTTTCCTGTTTGGTACTGCCCGTTGACGCATCAACCGATACAGGTTCCAGCCCTCTTGTCGCAAAATGCGCACCCAGCGCTTGTCCTCTTGCCTCTTAGCTGTTGGTAAACTGTGGCGCATTCTTTTGTTGAACCTGAGTCGCTGTGGAAATGTTAACATCAGTTGCGCCGCCAGCTCATTTCGTTTCAGTCCTTTCCACAGGTCCTCTGCTGTTTGGTATGCTGGTTCTGCCGCGCATGCCTCTCGTAGTGCTGCTGCTCCTTTGCTTACTTCTGCAATCATTCGATGCGTTACGGATTTTCTGGCTCGAAGTGGCATTTTGCGTCTTTCTCTGTTGAATTAAATTTGCGCACATATTTTAATTATCGTTTCGCACAGCGATCTTCAAAAAAAGTGTGTTTGAAAACATCTGGCCTTTTCTTGTCGTCATTTCTGGTGCGCGTGCTGCCGCCGCAATTTGTATTCGGTGTCTGCGTGCGCTCCGTTCCCAGTAACCGAAAACCGTTTTCGCAACCACAATTTCCTGTTCTCTTTCCGTCTTTAAACCCAGTTGGAAAAAAAAACCATATCTATCGGGCAACGAAGGCTACGGCCGCTATTAGAACTGGACACGTCTGCCATTGAGTGGCCGTTGGAAAAAAGCAAATCATTCCCCTGATCCCCTGAAAAATATGACGAAGGTTACCGATGTATAATCGACTGTCACAGGTGGTAGCCGTGAAAGGGAATGTAAATACCGGCGTAGCCTGACCTGCCTGCTTTTTCATTTTCTTGCGTGGTTTGAGTGCGCGAGGCCTCGCGCACTGATTGTTTCCGTCGGAAATGTTCTATACCGTGTTATATCTGACCAACGCGGTGTCTACACACACGTACACCGGAAAAAATCAAATGTGTTCGTCTGTCTGGTATTGTACCTGCAATTGTACGCGTCATATCCATTCCGTAAATTAATACATAACGTGACCTGAGTGCGCGAGGCCTCGCGCACTCCGGATGCCGAAATTTGTATTTCATTTTCACTTTAGAGTATATGTGTTTCCCCTAACATGGGAAGTCAGACAGTCATACACTTCCAATGCTCCTTGGTCAACACAATCCTAGTTTTAATACCGTGTGGGAGCTGCGTATTTCCGCAAACGCCAGTCCTTACGGGTTTTTAGGTTTCTTAATAAACTCTACTTTGAATATCTTGAGTGCGCGAGGCCTCGCGCACTCAGAACGCCAGAGAAATGTAAAAAACGTCACATTCAGGAACACGGAGTTTCACAACACTAAAAAAGCAATTTATTTCACTACGCCCAAAATCACGTTCATCAAACATCCAAAAAAATATTTTTTTGCCCTGTTGCGAACCGGTCCTTTTCTGCGCATTCGGCGCGCAAAACAAGGTGCAGTTTGCGTGGGCTAAGTGCAGTATTTTTTTCAGCTTGTTTTTCGTCTGGGGGGCCTCGAGCAAGGGTTGCCCCGGCCAACTCTTTCAATTTCCTCCCCACGGGCTGCAAAGAACATGTGTTCGCCCCAGGAGGGGATGGCTCATTCAGATGGCGTATGCTCTCCTCCCACTCCACTCCTCAATTCTTCTGGCACGGGCATTGAAATGTTGCCGTCTCACTTGACTCAATTTACAGTACCTGTTTCGGCCGCCTCAGGAGGGTTTGGCCGTTTTCAAGCCCCGAAGGGTCAGCTGAAAAATCGTGGGTTTGGAGAGACACCCTGAGACCTCCAGATCACCAGGAAGCTTTTATTACGTGATCATTTGGTGACAATAGGAGGATGCAAAAAGCCATGAGGGGCCAAAAAGCACAGCCGGTGGGGGTTGGAGGGCGAACAAATCGCAAGGTTTCTCTTCGAGGTGCTTTGCCCAAGGCAATATAATTGTCATTTGTGGTGCTTCTTCGGCCTGTAGTGCTTGATTATGATTTGCTCCTGCTTTTACATGGCACATTGTGTGCATAGGACTTTCCATTTATTTTAGGGAGAGTGTTTCTTGCACTGCGGCTCCCACCTTTCGGCTTGGAACATTCTTCTTTCCAGTTTGGATGGGACAATTGGTGGCTGTTAGTAGCACACATGGATTGGGTTGTACAATCCAATTTCAGGGGTGTGTGACTTCATGCATTCACACATCTGCAGACGACCATGCTCATTCTTTCTTCTTTGAAAACTCCACACCAACTGAGATCACCGCACAAATCAAACAAATAGCACCACTGCTCGTCCCAGCGCGCAAACACATCTTGGACATTCTCAGGCAGGGGAAGAAGCTGGTACTCTCACTGATATCAATTGGCATTGGTCAAGATGGATTTCATTTAAATGTAAAAATTGAACTGTATCATGGGATTCCAATGAAGCACAAAAGTGAAGAACCGGGTGCAATAATTCATCAGGATGGCAGTTGTGTGGCAGGGAGCAGATTGACATTGCTATGCAGCTGTGCCAGGACCCAACCTGAGGAAATTCCTGACATGCACGTGCAAGTCTCAGGTTTATGAGGAGGGATTTCTGACCAACAAAGGGCGAGATGGTCATGAGCTAACAGCTGAGGCAGAGAGGCAAAGAGTGCAGGGAATCCTGGCCAGGGAACACAACTCCCTGTGCATAATTCTCTGCTCAAACACAGCATGTCAATGGAGTCCAGGACAGTCATCTGTGGTTCATTAGAACGGCCCCCAAAAAATGGCTCAACTGATTCTGTTTCTTAATTGGCGACAAAAAGTGGCATGAGGATCCATACGACATTGACCTTCATGCCAGCACACACTGCCACATATCCAGCAGTAGTGTGAAAGGGAAAGCAAGCTGTCGCCTGAGAGAGAGGGGTTTGAGGCGATCACAAGCACACGGTGCGACAGTCAAGGGCCGGTGAAACACGGCCGCGGGCAGCTACTCTGCCATTTATAAATTTTGGGGCAGAGGTGGAATGTAACACTTGAGGTCGGATGTATTCCGCGAAGAATTGCAGTTCCTAGATAATGCGCTGAGAATGTCCTCGATCCACAGTCAGTGGCCGCATTGGCCAATACGCTTCCCCTGCGTGGGGTTGCATCACAAGTGGAGCAGAGGTGCTTCTGCTGCATGCCTCGAAGGGGCAATGCGTTGTGCAGATGTGGTCTTATATGGGCCCGAAATCATGTGCAAAGCCGCCACTGCAGAGAACTGCATAGCGTGCAGCGGATACGCGTGATTCTGACTGTCGTGCACGCTCTGTACGGGACCCCCTCTGCAGGACATGAGCGCCTGAGGCGCTGCAGCCCCAGCGCGCCCGTCTGGAAACCTGAGGGCCCAACCGGAAATGCCTTTGCTGAGAAGGGGACAACCGCACTGCAACCTGTTTCCCTGAACTCTGATGCTTCGCTGAGCGCAAATCGTGGGATTCACGTTTGGCTTTTTGACCTGTTCCTTTTGTGTGCGTGATGGATGCCCCGGCAGACCGGCTTCCAAAGGGTGGCGTCCCAAATTCCTCGCCCAGCCCCCAGCAAGGGCCGAACACTTACAACCCGTGGTGTGCACTGACAGGGACCTAGCCCTGAGATCTTCACACCTTTTTGGTTTTCACGCTGGGTCTCCCCACCAAAGTCTGAACAGGAACCAACGACAAATCACGCTCTTTTACGGATTTCTGAGGCTTCTGACAGCCCTAACCCTCCTCCCCCTCCACCTTGCGCAACCAGGGCCCAAATCCTAGAAAACGACGGTAACACGGGGTTATCGTGCTTGCATGGTCTCAACTTTTTTGTTTCAGGTGCAAGTCATCGCAATTTTTGTCCAACGGTGCTCCAAGAATTTTCGTGCACTGAAAAAACATTTCGTGCTCAAAGAAATCAACAGGCGTGGCCACCCAATGAAGTTGTCTGGAATGCATGCACCTGTTGGGACAAGCAACGTAGACACTTTATCCCTTGAACACTCAAACGGGCGTGTACACCGGGAACTACCGACCAGCACACTTGCTCAGCCTTTGTGGACAACCAACCCCATCAACGAGTGGAGGATGCCCTCAAAAGGCGAAACCTGTACGCACACCTGGAAGTCCCGACCGGCGCCCTCTGTCAGGCCTTTTTGGCACCCCACGCACCTGCACCCCAGCCGCTGCCCACTTGCACGGGCACGAGCAACATCCCAGAAACCGCTGGGCTATGGTTGTTGCTCACCACCGAGCGGTAGCTATGCAGCTGTGCCAGGACCCGACCTGAGGAAATTCCTGACATGCCCGTGCAAGGCTCAGGTTTATGAGGAGGGATTTCTGACCGACAGGGTGAGATGGTCCTGAGCCGACAGCCGAGGCAGAGAGGCAAAGAGTGCAGGGAATCCTGGCCTATTGGGGGGCCTATCAGGGGGCCTATTGGGGGTGGGGCCTATTGGGGGGCCTATCAGGGGGCCTATCAGGGGGCCTATTGGGGGCGGGGCCTATTGGGTCAAGGGCGTCCAGGGCAGTCATCTGTGGTTCTGGACCGGGCTGAACTGCGGACACCCAGTTGACGACTGGTGTTAAGAAGACGGCCTTGGGGCTCATCTGCGCCCGCGGGGGTCTGGCAGAGGGGGTTGCGCCGCACCCGGCTCCCCAGTACCGCCCCGGCATCCGCGGGACACCGGCACGAGGTTTCGCGATTCCGTCGCAGCTCCAGCGGGACGAGCCAGGCCAACTCCTCATCGACCAACGCGTGGGACTGTGCGTGCGGCTGTTGCACGGCACGCCGCTCAGCAGCCCCGCTGATAGCGCGTCAGAAGAGGGTGCTGAGACCTGGAGGATGCATTGGAAGGGAAGGGGACTCAGAGGCCGCCCTGGAAGCGGTTAGGTAGGCGGTTGGAGGAGGTTGCCGAAGCGGCTGGGGGGTTACTGTCGGTTACAAATGCCATTGAGGCCGGCACTTGCCGTCAGGGGGACGGTAACTGGGCATAGGCTGGGCGCCCTGGAAGGGGGTGGGTGCCTCCCACCCTTCCAACGCACCCCTGTTGCTGAGGCGTGTATGTGAGCGGGGGTGTCAGGCCGAGGCTTGCCAACGCCTGATCAAGGCTGGCGCTAGGCAATGCCCTGGCCTGAACCAGGCACGTCCATGGGGCTGAGGCCGCAGCGCGACATGCAGCACAGCAGAGGCACGTACACTCCAAAGTGGCGTCCCTTCTGCCGGACACCCCATGGCAGTGGTGGAGCTGCTGTTGCCTGAAGCAACCGATGTCGAAGGTGGGGTTCGAACCCACGACCGTTAACTCCCTGGCACCTTCAGACAATGCCGGTGGCACTTCTCGATAGGTGCTCACGTTACACATGTCCCCTGCAGTGGACTACTCCTGGTGACAGCTGTTAGACTCTTTGCTGACCATTTTAGTGCTGGCGGGGCCAGTGTTTGGGCGAAGGCATTATCATATCGTCGGGGGCATGCCCGGCCAGTCCATGTTTGCCAATGACTGTCGCACAAAACGCGGAGTGCAGCCGCCCCCGGGGGTTGATCCCGAAACCTCCGCTGCGGGAGCAGCCGGAGTCTCGTGACAGTTGGCACTCACCCAAAAGAAGGCTGCTCCGTTGAAGCCACTCAATGATGGCCGGGCTGGAGGCGGCAGGCGTCGAGGATAGGGCCTACGCCTTGGCCGACTCCCCAAAGCACGTTCTCGTCGGGTGGGGCGTGCACGGGTCGCGGTTCGGGCTCATGTAGCGCGCGTTGTCGGTGTTGCTCTCCGGGCTCCACAAGAAGTTGACCTCGTCCCAGCTGCTCAGGAGGGCCCGGCCCTGCTGCTGCATGTTGTGCTCCAGCTGCCGCAGCGGGAACGCCGTGCTGACGCGCTTCATGGGGGACGCCACGAGGGCGTTGAGGGACACGAGGCCCTCGAACACGGCGTAGAGCGTGAAGCCCAGGATGCTCAGGAAGATGCCGTACCGCATGTCGTAGGCGGAGATGCCGAAGCCCACGGCCGTGGCCTCCAGGAGGATCGCCGACTTCACGATGACGCTCACGAGGTTGACGTACGCGTAGGCCAAGGGGGTGTCGTGGCGCGCCATCGCGTCCGCCGCAGAGACTACGAAGCGGGTCGGGGCGGTGGGGGTCGTCCCCGGGGATGCGTTGGGAGGAAAGGGACCTCAGAGGCCCCAGAAGCGGTTAGACAGGCGGTTGGAGGAGGTTGCCAAAGCGGTTGGGGGGCGGTTACTGTCGGTTATGAATGCCTTTGAGGCTGACGCTTGGCGTCAGGAAGACAGTGGCTGGGTGTAGGCTGGGCGCGCTGAAAGGGGGGGGGGGGTGTACCCCCCCCCCCTTCCAATGCATCCCTGGTCGTCCCCAGGGCTCCCTTTAAAGGGGAGGGGGGGGAGGGGGTCCAGCTCCGCTGGGGTCGGGTTTTAAGATGCACCAAAGGCGCCGAAGAAAACCTTTCGTCTAAACTGATTTGCGCCGAAGGCGCCAGAGAAATTTTTTGATCGGCCGAAGGCCCGCAAGAAAATTTGGCCCAATCTTTTAAGAGGGGCGGGGGGGGGGGGGGTCCAGGGGATCAATGGTCGGTATCGATCGACTGAATGTCCCCCGCCGTAGACACTTTCAGGCATTAGTTCGGCGGTTCGTTGGGGTGGGTCCAGGGGGGGGGGGGGGGGAACCCGCCCACCCCCCACCCTCAGCGGAGCCCAGTTGTTAAAAGGAGCCCTGGGGTCGTCCCTGTGCGCCCCCACAGCGAGGCCACGGCGTGCGACCAGAACGACGGGGAGGAGGGTGGTCCGCAGAAATCGAGGGACATCGGGGGAGGGGGCGGTGGTTCGAGACGGGCGAGTTGGCCGTGGCATAGAAGCGGTGCGTCTTCTCTGCGACGTGCTTCTGTTGATCAACGCCATTTGTGGTGCCGGGGGGGGGGGGGCGCTTGCTTCGCCGCAATCGCGCGCCTCGTTGGACGAGGCGCAAACCGAGCTCCCACCGTGCGCCTCCTGCCCCCCCCCCCCCCCCCTTCGCTGCGTGAAACGATATGCGTGGTTCCGGTGCAACTTGGGGGGGTGGGGGCTGGATGAGAGTGGAACGTGCCCCTCTGCTCACGATCACTGCCGTCGTGGGAGGGGAGGACGGCACAAGAGAGCGGGAGACGGGGGGCACAACGTAACACATCGGGCGTTGTGCACCTTATCGACTGTTGTAGAGGGCACCCTCCAAAGTGTGGGCGGTGGACTTTGAGCAGCGCAGCATGTGGGCCAGGCCTTTGCTTAGTGATACTGGGGGGGGGGGGGGGGCAAATTGGCCCCCCGGGATTTTGGCTGACCGACCCACCCACCCACATCAGAAAATTTTTCCTCAGGAAAAAAATGAAATTTATCAAAGGGGCCCGAACTTGGAGGTCGATTTTAGGTACACAAACTTTTTTTTGGCCTCTGACCCCCCCCCCCCCCGGTATAGTATCAACCAGCCACTAAGCAAAGGCCTGATGTGGGCCTCGTGCTGTGCGTCAGGCAAACCCCTCCTCCTTCTATCATGACACGCGTGAACACATTTTGACCACCTGTATTCTGCCTCTGGGGGGTACCATGCCGCAGGACAGGGCGTGAAAGTGCATTGATCCGCCCGTTTTCAGGGCGCAATTCAGAGTACCACGGAATGGGGCATCGACCCCAAAAACAGCGCACAAGAGAGCGAGCTGCGGCGTGTGATTTCCTCTTGATGCGTGATAACAGACGAAGCATGAGCCTATGATTGTGTGTTGCATGGCACTCACCCAACGCATGCTTTGGGGCTGACCTTTTGCACACAATTCAGCACCAGACTTCAACTTACAACCCCCCAATGCCGGCGGGAAAAATGCAAGGTTCCGGCAACTGAAAACCGCCCTTTTCATGCTATTTGCGGCCCTATGAGGTGCAGAAAAAGAGGGGGGGGGGTCTCTTTGGTCAACATCTACACCCATTCAGTAGAAAACCATTTGTTTTTGTAAAACAGATTCAGATCATATGGTACCCTCTACCACCATGCATCTGAAGTGGCGGTAGTGTGGGGAGGGCTCACGACCCTGTGCAGTTTCAAAGGTGGAGCTCATGGATCTGTTTATTGTGCATTTCATGGCCTTCATACAAGTACGTTCTTGTCCATGTTCGTGTTGTGCTTCTACCGCACTGTGAATCATGGAGGTTGCTTCTACTACACTGTGCATCATGTGGTGCCCCCACTTTTCCGGCGACTGGAATCGCCAGAGTGTGCCGGAACGTTGCTTTTTGAACGGTTGCGGCCCATTGATCAATTTAGACTGCGAGGCAAATGGCCTGACCTTGATGTTGACGAGGGAAACTTTTGTGATCGCAGTGTACGTTTGTTTGATGATCACTGTGTACGTTGCTCAACCTGCTGGTTGCAGTAGTCTTCACTGATACTGATATTATCCCGCATGGGAATAGCAATGCTGGACTATCATCGATGATTGAATGCTTTTGGTCCGTGTTTGACTGCCTTAAAGGTCTGGATTGTAAGTGGATGGTGCCTCGAGTGTCTCTGTTGCAGGTGGATGGTGGTTCTTGGCTGGCTGGTTATTATTTGACAATGATGTCCTACCATATGGATGCACAATTGGACGAAAAACAACAACCCCCAGAATGTGGTCCAAGTGGTCTTACCGAGTGTCGTAGCATAGTGCCGTTGCTGTCCCTGCTGCGCACCTGTCCGTGGCGCTCTCCCTAGATCGGTTGTTAGGCAACTCAGCATTGTCACTGGGAGGGTTGGGGGGCTTCTCCGCAGGGGCCATACGACGCCCATGACATACCATCCATGAGTGTGATGTTATAGATATATGAATAGAATGATCCGCCCTTTATGATACCGACAGCATCGCAGTGCATCAGGATCGCCGACATCCACTGGTAGACGTGCCGCCAGCGTCCCTTGGGCACATTCTCCAGCACCTCCATCTCCTCCCCCTCCAAAAGCCCCTCCGTCACCAAGTCTTCTAAGGTCGGGTCGGCCTCCAGCTCTTTTCTGAGCAGCACTTGGGCAAGGCATGTAAAGCGGATCAGTTGCTCCTGAGAAGGTCACAAGGGCTGCAGCTGCAGAGATGCGGACCCCTCATGTGAAACTCCGCAGGCCCCCCATCCCCAGGGATCTCTGGTGCAGTCGGGGACTGGCAAAAAGGCATGAACGGGGGGCATCAGGGGAAATCGGGGGCAACCGGGGGGGTTGATTCACTGCGGATCATTTACAAATGTAATGAGTGGATCACACGTCCAGTGTTTTGTGTGTGCCTGTTTTGGGGACAAATGGAGGTGCTGGTCGACGTCCCAAAATAATATCAAGTAATGGATATAATTTTGAACTCATGGATATCATACAGCTGGGTGCTTTGACCTCAGACTGTGCTTGGTGGAAAAAAGGGAGAGAAAATAACTCATTCCCAACAACACCCCCTCCAAAAATCTATACGCCCCCGACGCAGGATTTCATCGCCCCTGGTGTGCTCAATTTGGGGGCTCTGTTGACCCCCACAACACCCCCCAGGGGCTGGCAGCAATCCGACTGATGGAACTGGCGAGATGTAGGTACAAGCACAAGCTCAAGCTCCAGCACAAGCCGTCAAAGCAAACCAGCTTCTGAAAAAGAGCAGGCAAATCAATGCTTGTGTAGGGCCTCCTTTGAAATTGAGTGGAGTGAAGGATGGCATGGGTTGTCGGGTGTTGGTTGAAAGCCTGCAAGACGAGTGAGTTGGTCGTAATTGGTTGCGATGATTCACATGCCACCCTTGATCAAACCATACGCACTTCGGCTTCCGGCGTTCAAATGGGCTGCACATACATGCCTCCGAAACATATCCCTGCTGGGTGCCCCTTTGAGTACACCCGAAGGCGCAGCATCACATAGGAGACTTCGGGATAGCAGCCCCGTCAGTGTCCACAACTTGACTTGAGTAGCCCTCATTGGGCGAATCACAATAAGAAAACTCACTTCCGTCAATGCCCAACATCACGTATGCAGTCCAATCGCAAAAAGAATAGAAAAAGTGGCTCTGGGTGGGAAGGGTGTAGCAGAACGTGGGACATCCATATCAAAACCCAGTACCTGAATAGTCTCCGGCTATTTGATAATATCCAGCACTTGGCATTGTGCAGGGGGAGGGGGTTGTCAGTTTCAGGATCCGGTCAATTGACGGAGATTGATGCTCAACTGATGGAGGTTGTGCTTAACCGACGGCAGTTGATGTCCAACCAACGCCGGTTGGCCCAGGATCGTTAGCAGTCACTCCTTGGCTGGCGCTCGGCTGCGGAGGCCGGCGCTGTTTTGTTGGCATGAAGGACAGCCCCGAAGCGGTGTCAAAAAGGGTCCTCATTGCCAGTCAGGTTACCTAACAGCCAGGGGACCAGCGCCGGCCTGCTCCGCACACAAAGTCTTTCCCAAGGCATTTGGCGGGCGCTCACCACCACTCATTGAACGCAAGGCACAGGGTGCCTGTTCGGAAAGCCCCCCCCCCCCTTTGGTCAGGCCGCACAAGACAACCGTGGCACACCAGCACGTCTGCCCATTAGTCCTGTCAGCGCCAGAGCCGCACAACAGAACCCAGGCCCCATGTGCACCGCCCACAGGCTGGCCCTATTGGGGGGCCTATTGGGGGGCCTATTGGGGGGCCTACTTGGGGGGCCTATTGGGGGGCTGCACGGAGAAGGAGGGGCAAGGACAGGGCTGGGGCGACGAATCAGCCAGAGGGAAGCAACGGACACGCACGTCGCAGCACAGCCCCCACCCAGGGCTCATTTCAGTGGTTGGGCGGGTCCAGCCCCCCCACCCCTCCGGTCCAAGTGGGGTGTGGGACGCCCCCCCCCCGGGTGCATTGGAGGGGGGGGGTCCAACGCGCCCAGCCTATGCCCAGCCACTGTCCCCCCGACGGCATGTGCCAGCTTCAATGGCATTTGTTAACCGACAGTAACCGCCCCCAACCGCTTTGGCAACTCCTCCAACCGCCTGTCTGACCGCTTCGGGGGCCACGTCTGCGGTGCCTTCCCTTCTAATGCAACCCTGCCCCCCCCCCACCCCACCCCATCCCCCCGGTGGTGCTGAGTTGTTAAAAGGAGCCCTGCCAACACACGGACGGCAATCCGATGAGCAATCGCATCCCCGTCATCAAAGGGCCGACCCAACGGGCGTAGAACATCTCACACGCCGACACGTCCAGTCCACACCGTCTCCCCCCGTGTCCACCGACCCCCTGATCCCCTAACGAGCCCAGCGGCGGACGTGCCCCTTATGGCGGTGGCCCCGGTGAGTGCCCCTGTGAACGCGTTGGTCATGGCACAAGGGGGGAGCACGGGGGCCCGGGGCTCCGGGGGCCCGATGAGCGGAGGCAGCGGACCTGATAGGAGCGGGCCAGCGCGTACTCGTCGCAGAACGGGTCAACGCCGCAGTACGTCTTGTGAGCCTTGGAGCTGCCGCTGGTCCCTTCTGCAGGGCGGCCGTCGGCGGAGTTCCGCGGCGAGAACACCTGCGCAGGGGCGGTGCTTGGCAGAATCAAGAGGAAGCGCAGCGAGTGGGATGGTGAAGCGCACGCGGCGGGCCGGTGGATCGACCTAACCGCAGCATCGCGCGCGCGCGCGCATTGCGTCACGTCGCGCAAAAATTTCCATTTTGACCGGGAATTGACTTGGGTGGACTCAGCTTAGCTCAAGACTGGTCAAACTTGGTTGCCCCCACAATCCACGCATGTGGTGCCAAAATGGCCCTTAGCTGGTCCCATGTGGTGCATGTGATCCCTGGGGACCTGAGAAAGGGGGCCAGGGGGTGTACCATCAAGGCCGAAGGAGTACGCCGGTGGGTACTTCCGGGTGTACGTACTTGTTCGCCTTTTGAATCCTCCGCTCGTGGGTACGTGGGTTGGTTGTCCCCCCCGTCGGGTTGGGGGTGAAGAGGGCGGGGGTCCGAAACCTGCGGGCGGTGGGCAGCCGCGTCGGGCTACCCAACAGCCGGGGAACATCCGTTGTACCTTCGGAGAGTGGGACGGCTGTCCCGCCACTCACAAGGTGTCCCTCCCACGCCACTCACAAGGCGTCCCTCCCACGCCGGCGCCGGCAGTGCTCCACACAAAGTCTTTCCCAAGACCGTGAATCGGCAGACAACGTCCAATGGCCTTCACTTGTGTTTTTGAATGTCTTCGTTCGGGACCGCACTTCCAGTGCCCCCAGTCCCGGTTTTGAACAGGGGAAAGGGCATTGGGAGCATGCGTCACGGGGCGCATCGCACTTCCACACATTCTCTGCGACGGCCTGAGCAAACCAAAGGACTGCCATTCATTTGGGTGGCTGGCGTGATTTTTCGCTGCGGTCTGAGTCGCCCGTTTTCTTGTTCTGTGCAATGCACGGAATTGTGTTGAAGTGTGGGTCAAGGGCCGCTTGCTTTGGTCGCTTTTTGTTGTTGCTTAGCAGAGGAGGGTACACTCCAGTGGGAACTGTGCATTGACGCGGAGCTGACCTGCGGTGCCGTGAGGGTGCGAGCGGTGGCGTCGCACGTTGCCCACGGCGCTGTCCCAACAACACCACGTGATTTGACGGGTGCTTTTTGATGTCAAATGTTGAAGAGGGAGGCGGAGTGCCCACGGACACGTGGAGGGGCCGCGTGGGTGCCCACCACAGCGCAGAGCAGAGCCCCCGGGGACTGGAGCACCGATGTGCACAGTGGAGCTGAGGTCCTGTAGGACCCCGAAGGTCCCAGCGGTCGGCAGCTAACGGACTGTGTGAGAGCCGGTGGTGTGGCACTACGACCGCTGCTGAGGAGCTCACGGGGCGGAGCGGCCGCCGTGGGAGAAGGTAACCCCAGAGTTTCAGTTAATGCGACTCCGTGCGCGTTTGGAGTCACACTTTTTGATTGTGGGTTTCACACGTGTTCACACATTTGTAACATGGGATTCACATGAACTCACACACGACCTCACAGGTTCACATGCACAAACATTTGTGCTGGATTGGAAGAGGCACACACATAAGGGGCACACAACACGACAACAAACTGCAACATGGGCACACAAAGCAGGACATAAACGGGACGGTCATCACATGTGTGCACACTTGTCATTTGTGGGATTCACATGTGTTCACACTTTTTGTCTGTGGGATGCAAAGGATTCACAAACACAAAAAAGTGGGATGCGCATTATCTGAAAGTCTGGGTAACCCCCCCCCCCCCCCCCCGCAAATCAGTCCCCAAACCGCCTGAGCACAGCACTGCCGCCCGCGGGTCCGTGGGCCACGCGTTGCATTCGTGGCGCACCCGGCGCTCTCGCTGGTCGCCGAGGCGCTCAGCGGTCTTCTCAAACGATGGACCCCCGTCCCCTTGTGTCAACTCAAGGCAACACTGGCCATTTCCACGGTCCCCGGTAGCTGCCCATGGCCCCGGGGGGGGGGGGACCAAGTTGGCCACCAGTGCACCACCTGCGGTCTCAGGCAGTACCCCCTCCCCCCCCCCCCGGGCCATCGGCATCGCCCTCCAAACTTCGGCCAAGGGCGGCCTGCAAAACCGTTGGTTATTGTGCACCAGACCGCACACCAGCCATCAACGGGGCATTTGCAGAAAAGTTTGCGATTCTATTTCCGACCTCATTCTTTTGCGATGGCCACGGGCCTTGAAAACAATTTGTTTTGTGTTGTTTTTGGAATTCGTGACTTGTGCATATTTTTTTGGCCCCTCAGGCTGAGAACGATTTACTTCTGCCAAACATTGACACCCACAGATCCCTCTTTGCCTGTTCAATTGACCTTTTGCCTGGTAAACTGACCATCTTGCCTGGTGAACCAGCAAGCTCCTTCTGGTACTCACTTTACTTGCGCGCGCACACATACGATGCCCTCGTTCCCACAGCAACACCGAAACCCATCAAACCCGAACATAGATACACGGCAGAACGATCTGGGCGGCCAACGGCCTGGCAACAGTGCGGCGTGCGCGTCAATGCAAAAGGACTGACTGACCTCATCGCCAGAATCCGAACCATTTTCCACCTGAAGATACCGCTCCGACCTCCTCGTGAAGCTCCCCTTCCTCGAACCGTTGCCAAAGCTCGACTTCCTCAAACCATTGCCCTCGATAAAGATTCTTGACGAATCGGTCGGCAGTAGTAAGGAGGTGCCGGCTCGTGTTGGCGGAGGAGTCTGTACAGAATGCATTTGAGAAGCCAGCCGACTGTCACATCCATGTGGTTGTGGACATACGACCCACATGCGAAGCTGTGGGCGGGCTTCGGGGTTCGCTTGCCGTTTGGTGGTGGCACCCATGGCCGTTCTCAGGGTTGGTGGCCCCGGCGTCCTGCCACTGAGGTGCTGGTGCTCACATTGGTGGTGGTGTGGTCCGGGCCGCCTTTTAGACCCCAGACCAGGATGCGTGCATGTGGCATAAATGCGATGTGCATTCCACCACAAAAATGTTCTCTTACCATTGCACAAATCATGCAATTGAGTAATGCGGATGGGAACCATTTTAGACAAGTTCCTATGTGGGCCTCCTCCATGGGGACTTGAAATGGTCGAACAAAAGCGTTCCTCGGGCGGACCCAACACCCCTCCTCCACCACCACCACCCGCGTCCTTCGAGGAAAATGTGTTCCGAGTATCAAAAAATCCCAATGCCAGTATTTCCACTGCAATGCAAGTATAATTCAAGAAAATCGAAATAGTCTTAAAAACAGAAAAGTGTAATGCGAATAATGGTTTCTCTTGTTTGCCATTGAACAATAAGATCACACATTAACCAATGCTTTGCACGTCACACTGTCCGTGCCCAAAGCAAGGGCTTATCCAAAGAGGGACACCCTGTCAGACCACAGTCCTGTGAATCACGGTTTTGCACCATTCTTCCCCAACCGGATCCCTGGTGCATGAAACCAGAGGATGTGGCTCCTCCCTCCCTGCTTGGGAGCGCTTATTGTGCGTTGCGGGCACCACATAGTAGCTGTAATTAGCTTTAGTGTACACTGTCCCAGAAATATACACCGGAATAGAAAAGTTCTCTGCACGTTGGTCTGTTGACACCATTGCTCTCTACAGGGAGAGGCTGCTCCCAGGTCATCCCCAACTTCGTGCTTGGGTCGCGGCACACAGCCCAGTTGTACAATTGGACAAACAGATGCTCTCCACTGCGCTGAATGAAGGGGTGCCCATTGTTGTACTTGGCTTGCCATCTTGGGTGATCCTCGTTCTTTGGCTTTAGATATGATATAATACCATGCTCTGGCTTTGGATATGATATAATACCATGCTCCCTTCCGGGGAAACCGCTATTGAGTAGGATTGCCTCCCCCTTCTTGATCATGGGGGACTAAATGTGGGCAAGATGGCTACATAACCCTTGCCGTCTTGGGGGGTGATTATCTCAGAATCTCAGAATCGGAATAGTGGTGCACACAAACACGCACTTTTTATATACCGTACACCCCCATACACTACGTTTTCTCCCATTTTATTGCTACATTATCCTGTTTGGACCTCCCTCCTTCAACAATGGTGCACTTGTTTTCCGTACTCAACACGGCATGGGCCCCCAAGATGGTAGTGGTCAAGTAGCCACTTCTGATTTTGTCCCCCAAACTGCAGGCGCCAAAGGATAAGCACCCCCTTGTCCAATGGCCTGCTTGTCAACGACAATAGCCCTGTAATCACGTTTTTTGTGTTGCGGGTTGCAATGAGCACTTGAGACCCCACTTGGGCTATGCTTTTCCAGGGTACCTTCTGAGCTGCCGGCCAGACCCGTCTGTGACTGTTGTTCGCATCTCCTCACCGTGTGCGACACACGTCAGCGTGATGGAGTCTTCTTTGCTTGAAATGCCATTGCATGTGGAGCAGAAGCCAACGCCTGCGCGGCAATGGAAGTTTCCCGAAACGATGGACCCGCATGTGACACAACATGGACCTGTTCCCATTTCCCATGTTTGACACAGCCCCGACACCGAACGGGTGAACAAATGTGGGGGGGTTCATCCCAGATCCTTACATCCATGCATGTGTAAAGAGTACCCTCTAACGTTGGGGGTCAGGTGTGCTAGGCGTAAATCAGGTGTAACCCAAGGCGCGGGGCGGCCGGGGGGGTCCACTGCCGGCCCAGGGGAGGGGGGGTAGGGTTGGGTAGGGGTGTGTGATGGACATGGGATCTGTGGCTATGTGATCTGCCAAGAAAATGAGGCTAACCATGGCACTTACAGGACTGTGTCCAAATTCAAAGATCTGGTGTTCTCCTTGGGAATCCGTGGATGCTGTCCTCCCATCCCATATGTTTTCGGCGCCTTTGGCGCCGGGATTCATGGTGGCTGACAGCCCATTTCGTAAATCGTAAGTCGTCAATTCTGCCCCCCCTGAGCCTCCCCAACCCCCACCGCCACCCCCACAGAGTTAAATACACATCTATTGTATCCATCCCTGCCAAGACCTCTCAAGTAGTTGGCTGGTGGAGAAATCCCACCATCCCTTGTATTTATCTATCTGTGATGTGTGTGTGTGTGTAGGAAAGAGAAGGCTCTGCCTTTCCAGATTGCCACATCGCACTACTCCACCAACCTAAAGATTGATTGTGCCCCATTCCTCTGGACAAACTTGTACTGTACCACGAAGGACGCTTTGCCTGGAAGGGACAAACGGTTTGTACAACTTGACCCCCGGATGTGGGTCATAACATGACACATCGTTCATGCACATTTCCAAAACAATTGTCTTCTGACGCCTTTGGGGCCAACCCTCGCTCGAGGCCCTGACCTAGCCACAGTACCTGGGGTCCGAAAGGCCTTTTGCGGGGGGGGGGGGGGGGGCTTGGGTAATTAGGTTGGCATTGACCGGATTCCCAGGGTGTTATGCACGCACCCTGAGAATGGCAACACACACCATGCCGCACCCCCCTGCACTGACAAGGGGCTTTCACGCCGTATCCGCATGGATGCATCGGAAAGCCGTGTTCACAGCGCACAGAACACCCAACATAACTCCACCGTGTGACGGCCGAGGACACGGTGCTGGTGCTGCGGGACCCCCCCTAATCAATGTCCCTGCCCCATCGGCTCCCCGGCCCAGACCCTGTCCCCCTTTTGGGGGGACCCTAGTGATCCGCCCCCTCCAAAAAGGGAAAAACACAAATGAAAATCCGACTGCCCCTTTGCCGTCCCCTGAGCACTGTGCCTGAGCCAATCAATTTCCGCGGCGAGCGGGACAAGAGAACGCGCACCTCGAAGTCGTGGGCGTAGAGGCTCGGAGTCTCTGCGATGACGACGTGCTTCTCCTTCCCGGGCGTGGTGGGCTGGTGCGGCTGCTCCATGGAGATCCGCGTGGGAGGCGGAAGCTGGAAGAGGATCGGAGGCAGGGCGCAACGACACACGCACCTTTGGCCCCACGCGAAAGGACTCGTCGGACTGTGCCCTCTCTCGCCCTTGACTACATCGCCTTGTCTCTCTTCCCTCACTTCCCGCACCCGCGTATCAGGCTGTTGCCCATCCACCCGGGGGGGGGGGGGGAGTTCCACTTCAGCGGGTGGGTGGGTGGGTGGGTCCAGCCCCCCCCCCCCCCCCCCGGAGGTGCTGAGTTTTTAGAGGCGCGGAAAAAAGTTGTTGGTCTAAAATAATTGGCGCCAAAGCTTCTGAGCGTTGTTGTTGAAACCTGCTTCAGCAGACGCGGTGTGCAGCCCTCATCCCACCACCGCACCCAATGGCCAGATGCGGGGGTGGACAACACATAGGACCATGTTTTTCAAGCAGGTGGGTACCTCTTTTACTCGGGACCCCCCTCGCCCACTCGTGTTGGGGGGTTGTAGGCCAAGAGTGGCCCACATAAATTGTCGCATAGACATGTGTATGTGCACATGCGTACATGATCATGTACACGGGAGGGCAGGGTGCACATTCAAGTAGGCTCGGGGAGGAGGGAGCCTTCTGGCCCCTGAAAATGAATAGGACATATGACAATGGGACACAACGGGACACATGCAAACCGAAGCATTCAGAACCCTAAAACCTCTCCTCAAATGGTGTACAACTCACACAAAAAGGGCTTTGGACCTTCGAGCCCCTTTTCTGCACCACCCCCCCCCGCCCTCTTATTCATCCCCAATTTAACTGGAGGTGACTGTGTTGGGTTTGGGGGATCTTGCTGTCGTTTCAAATCCTTGTGTACCCCTCCCCCCCTTGTCCTGCCCCACCCCAGGGAAGACGGTCCCCCACCACCCCCTGGGGGACGGTTGCCAAGCGACGGTCCCCCACCACCCCCTGGGGGACGGTTGCCAAGCGACGGTGCCCACCACCCCCCGGGGGACCGTAGTACCGCCGTACACGCACACTGTGGGGCACAGAAATTGCGGCGGAAGACGAAACAACGCAGCATAAGAAAAGTTGGTGTGCAGAGCTTGTCACGGTGACAAATGAAAGCAAGTGATGCAACAATATGAAAATCATGCGCTGCTCAATGGGCTGCCAATGTAATGAAATTTACTCCTTGACTCGCTGGGTGTAGAATTTCTTTGTCCTGCTCCATTTGACCTTGAATTCCTGAACATGCTCACCACTTTCCACAGGAATGCTTTGGACAGCACCCTTGGGCCGTGGCCTGGCCCTTTTGGGGTTCACCAAGTGACGCCCCCCCCCCCCCCTGGGGAAGGACAAGGGGTGGGGAAGGACAAGGGGAGGGGAGGGTACTGGAGTCCTCCATGATATCATGGCAGATCTCACTGTAAGCACTGTTGGAATGCTGAAAACAGTGGCATGGTTTTTTTTTTGCGTCTCCTCTGGGCCGTGACCACGGTAATGCCATGGTCCGGGAGCGATGGGGAGCTAAAAGAAAGAGGTCACTATCTTGATGGGGGATCAGCAAGTCAGCAACCGTGCAACCCGACTGGTGGCGTTGGATAGAAAGCTGCAGGATGCTGTATGCAAACCGCATGCAAACCACAAATCACTCGTGCAAGCTGCTGAAATGGGTACAATACGGGACCTCAGGACATGCAGCATGCATCAGCCCAAAAGCCAAATATTCCTTGTCCAACAGGCGCAGCTGAAATGGGTAGTGAAATGGGGAGGACTGGGGAAATTGGAACATGTGGATTGCGTCGGACTGAATGCCAAAAAGTCCTGCGGTGTTGCGGTAGTTGCTGAAGCAGGCCTTGGGGCTTGGGGCAAGTGGATCGCATGGAACTAAAAACCAACACCCTCTAAAATGTGTCCCTATGCAAGCCCAAGCCCGAGAGCCAAATGGTTGGTGGTGGCTGCCACACAGCCACAAATTAGACTGTGAGTGGTGTTTGCACGTTTTTTGGGGTCTTTTGTACTCTCTGAACCTTCGAGCCCAATAAGAAGAGGGGTTGCGGTCTGGAAAAAGGGCTCGGAGGTCCCGGCCAGATCAATTTTCATGAGCCGGAGGAACTGCGTGTACGACTGTGCCCCGGGATATGTACGCATACGCCCCAGCCATTTTCAGCGCAACTCCCCCGACACGGGCTGCGCTTTTTTTGGGCTTCGCTGCTGCCCCCCCTTCCAAGGGGCAGAAGCAGCACTTGTGAGTAGTGGGACGACTCCTCTCTCACCGTAACAATGATCTTTTTGCGGGTGTGAGGTGAGCCCGACAGGCTGCCCATCCGTTGCATTTGTTCTGAACCCTCCCTCTCCACCCCCAACTCAACGGGTGGGCAACCAACCCCCCAAACCCCCCGAAACAGAGTTCGGGACCCACGGACGCCATAACGAAAGCCTCTAGCGTCCGCACGGCGGACGCGCAATGCGCGTCGCGCACACCTCATCGAACGACGGGCTCTCGGATGCGCCGGGCGGTTCCAGGCCGTTGGACAAGCCTCCAACGCTGTGTCGACGGGGCGGCGTCACACGAGGCGGCGTGGTACGGGGCAGCGTGACGCGGATCGACTCGACCCGTTGGTCCACTAAGGTGCTGAAGCCTCGGGGCATGAAGCCGCTGGCGGCTCGGGGGAAGAAGCTGCTGCTGGGGCGGGCCATCTACACGCAACAGGCAAGCATCCGCGCTAGCCGCAGCCGAACTAGCCGACTAGGGGCGCGGGAACATGGGAGAAACGGAAAAATGGCGGCAAAATGGGGGGAATGGGGGGGAATGGGGGAAAATTGGGGAATTGTGAGAACTGATCAAAGATATATTCGAGGAAATGTAGAAAAAAAGTGCGAAGTTGGTTGGAAACGGGAGAAAAATCGGAGAAAAATGGGGCACGTTGGGACAATTTCCCAATCCCATTTTCCTCATTTTTCCACAGCCTCGCCACCTTCCCCTCACGTCCCTTTGATCAATTTTGCGAGCCGAAATCGCCGACTGGAAAAATGGAAAACTTTGACTGGCCGACACTCGCCGATTTTCGGGCGACCACGGTGCCTTGAACAGGTGTGCAATGCCATGGTGTGCGGAGTGTCGTCATCAATGCCATCACTGCCGCCAGCGCAGCTGCATCAGCAGCGGTGGACGAGTCCCGTGCATAGTCCAACATGCGTATGTCCAGACGGCACCCGTAAGTCACCAACCCCAGCCACTTCCCCCGCCTCATTCAAGGGAAGTGCCACCGATGGCGCACACCACCGGGGCCGCTCTGAGGGGCCCAGCAGCCGCATCACCTTTTCAGTCACTCTGTCGGGGGGCGGGGGGGGCGGGGGGGGGGGGGGGGGGCGGTCCACAAAGGCACGAAAGAATCACCAGCCGCCATCCCATACCCCCGGACCGTTCCCACCCCCAACGACGCCCCAGCGCGGCCCCTTCCGTGAGACAAAAAAAGGCCGTCGGCCCAACGCCGGCGTCCGAAACTGGTCCTCACCCTCACGACCATCCCCCCCGCAGCGACGGGGGGCGACAGCGACACGCAGACCACGAGTGGATGTCCCAGGCATCCCGAGGCCCCGCCTCACCGCCCGAGCCCTTTCGGTGGCCCGGGGGACCTGCCGCTCTGTCCTCACGCCAGCGCGCCGCCGGGGGGAGGGGCCGCGCCGCGCGCCACTTCTACGGTGCGTTGACCTGGAACGGCCCGGGCCCCCCAACATGGCCCATACGAAGAGCAGACCCCCCGGTGGTACGCACGGTTGCTTGGTGGGCTCGGTGGCAAATTCTCTCTGCCGCGCGCGCCGCATCAGGTGCTCCCCCGATTGACGCCGCCCCGACAGACCTCCGGGGACGTGCCGTGGCTGCAGCGCCACGTGGCCTGTGCGTGGACGGCCACGTGGGTACAATTCGCGGGAGGGACGGGGGGGCCCCGCATCGCACGGCGGGTGCGGCCCTCGCCAAGCCTCGGCCTCGGGGCGTGTGCCTTGGGGCGGTGCCACTGCCGCACGTGCTCTTCCGTCGTTCTGAACTTGTGACGGTCCCAGAGCCAGCGCGACGTCGAGCCAGGGGACGCGACAAGGGCGCCCAGAATTTTGCTTCAAATGGGGGGGGGGGGGGTCCGGAACCCAAAAGCCCAAAAGATTGTGTCCCCAAAAAGGCCCAATTCAATATTTCCTTTTGCAGATTTCGTTCCGGGTCCGAGGGGCGGGGGGTGTTAGCCCCCCTACCCCCCCTTCGGAGATGCTGAGTTGTTCAGCAAAACTCTGGGGGTGCCCCCTCCCCCCCCACCACCACCAGCTCCCTCTCGACCCTTGGGACCTTGAAAGAGCTCAGGATCTTTTTGCCCGCCAGCGTTCTGCTGGGCGCAGGATTCTGTGGGACCACGTAAACGGGGGTCGACATCATGAAATTGATGCTGCGGCCGTACATCCGCCCGTAGATCACACGGATGCTCCACCTGACGAGACGGAGGCGGTCACGGGGTCCGCGGGCTGATGCGCGGCGCACTGGGCTCTGCCCCAGGGCGGTCCTTTACGGGGATTAAAAAAAAAAGTGTTCCAGAACCAGTTTTCCCAAAAAAGCCCGCGGGCACTCCATGTGCTCAACCATGGTTGGTGGCGGTTGGCGGTTGGCGGTTGGCGGCGCTTGGCGGTTGGCGGTCGGCAACTGGTGGTTGGTGGCGGTTGGTGGTGGTTGGCGGCGGTTGGTGGTTGGTGATTGGTGGTTGGTGGCGGTTGGCAGTGGTTGGCAGTTGGCGGTTGGTCGCCGCTGGCGGTTGGCAGCGGTTGGTGGCTGGCGGTTGGTGGCGGTTGGCAGTTGATGGGAGTTGGCGGTTGGCGGTTGGTGGTCCCTTGGGGCGGTCCTTAAGGGCGGTCCTTAGCAAAAAAAAAAATCTGGCCCCTTAAGGACCGCCCTGCTCTGCCCATTGCTGCTGCATGCGACACGTCCGGGCCCCTGAGCACCGATGCGGTGCCCCAGGGACCCAAGGGTTTGGAAGGCGGAAGGCGGGGGGTCGTGGCCCATGGGGCCATTGCACTGGCTGCAACTCCCGGTGAGACTCCACCCGCAGTCTCGAATCCCCCCCCCCCTTGCCCACCCACTGCCACGCAATGCCTGGGCCCCACCGCAGGGCCTTGGTGCAACGAACACCCACAGCGCGGACCAACGGCCCCCACATGGCAAAGCGGAAGCGTGCCCTCGGCCCCCAAAACCGTCGTTAACGACCGGGCGCCAGAGCGCGGCGGTGGGCGGGTTTCTGAGGTCTTGTGGGTTCGGCCCCTGCCCAGAGTTTTGCTTAAAGGGTGGGGGGATGGGGGGGGGGGTCTGGAACCCAAAAGTCCAAAAGTTTACCAAAAAGCGTACAATACCCCAAAACACTATTTTACTTGTGCAAAATTCTATTGCCTTCGGCAGGTCCACCTCGCAGAGAATCTACCCCCAGCAACACACACCCAAAATAGGGTGGAAACTACATAAATACGGCCTAAAACATGCTTTACATACCTTGGATGATCATTTTAGGTGATCACAATATCAAAAAAAAAGTTTCAAAAAATTCGATTTTTGAGCTGCCTAGGGTGAAAAATTGCATAAGCAGGTTGTGTACCAATCCCTTGGAACCCCCCCCCCCCCCAGGGACCTAATACCCAAATAGGGTGAAAATCATGTAAATACGGCCTAAAACATGCTTTACATACCTTGGATGATCATTTTAGGTGATCACAATATCATAAAAACAAGTTTCAAAAACTTCGATTTTTGAGCTCTCCAGGGTAAAAAACTGCATTAGCAGGTTGTGTGCCCAGCCCTTGGGAGACCCCCCTCCCCCCCAAGACCTAATACCCAAATAGGGTGAAAATCATGTAAACACGGCCTAAAACATGCTTTACATATCCTCGATGGTCATATTGTGTGGTCACAATATCATAAATACAAGTTTCAAAAACTTTGATTTTTGAGCTGTCCAGAGTGAAAAACTGCATAAGCAGGTTGTGTACCAATCCCTTGGGAGACCCCCCCCCCCCCCCGGACCTAATACCCAAATAGGGTGAAAAACATGTAAATACAGCCTAAAACATGCCGTACATACCTTGGATGGTCATATTGTGTGGTCACAATATCAAAAAAACAAGTTTCAAAAATTCTATTGCCTTCGGCAAGTCCACCTCGTAGAGAATCTATCCCAAGCAAGGGTGGGGGAAAATTGGCTTGCGCCCACGGGGGGTCACGGATGTCCATTTCCCCACCCCCCCCCCCCCTTCTGGCCCGCCGTGACGGGGCAATGACAACCGGTATACACAGCCCCCCAGTCCCCCCCCTACCCCCAACGGTGGTGGTATTTATGTCCGGTCTATTCCGGTTGCATCCCATAGCACGGGGGGGGGGGGGGGATGCAACGCCCCACCATGGCAGGGGGGGGGGGTTTAAGGGGTATGTGTGCCTGTGACTGACACAAAGGATCCCCCCTTATGGGGGGACCTGTAGAAAACTGTCTTGGGGGGGGGCATGCACATGCAAACATGCAAACATGAAGACATAAAAAAGACCAAAAAAGCGAAGGGAAAAACATTACATGAAGCGGGGATTAAACCCAGGACTTTGGAAATGGAGTGCAGTACAACTACCAACTAAGCTGAGTCAGGATCTGGCTGCATTCAAAAATCAGCGAGTTGATAGCATACTAAAAAAAAAAAAGGCTGACAATGAGGACCATACATAGGTCCTGTCACAGGTGTCCATTTCCCAAACCCCCCCCCCCCCTCCTTCAGGCGACAGCCGTGACCCCCCCCCGGGCGCAAGCCAATTTTCCCCATCCCCAACACACACCCAAAATAGGGTATAAATAGGGTATAAACTACATAAATACGGGCTAAAACATGCTTTACATATCTTGGATGGTCATATTGTGTGGTCATAATATCAAGTTTCAAAAACTTCGATTTTTGAGCTGCCTAGGGTGAAAAACTGCATAAGCAGGTTGTGTACCAATCCCTTGGAACCTCCCCCCCCCCCGGACCTAATACCCAAATAGGATGAAAAACACGCAAATACGGCCTAAAATATGCTTTACATACCTTGGATGGTCATTTTAAGTGATCATGGTATCAAAAAAACAAGTTTCGAAAACTTCGATTTTTGAGCTGCCCAGGGTGAAAAACTGCATAAGCCGCCCCCTGCATAAGCCGGACCTAATACCAAAATAGGGTGAAAAACATGTAATACGGCCTAAAACATGCTTTACATAGCTTGGATGGTCATTTTGGGTGGTCACAATATCAAAAAAATCAGTTTCAAAAACTTCGATTTTTGAGCTGGCCACGGTGAAAAACTGCATGAGCAGGTTGTGTACTGGCCCATTCACTAGGCCATTATTGGTGGAAACAGCCATTTCGCGTCGTTGGCACGGGCATTTGACCGGCCCTCGGCACAGCTACAGACCGCAAAAAACGTCCTTCCGTATCCTAGTAGGCATATACTATCACAACATCCCCACTCGCACCCCTCAAAGTGGATACCACGGAGTCACCGAGGTCGCCAAAACCGCCAACATAGCACAAATGGCTGAAAGATGCAGAAACTGCATGAGCGCTCGTCCCACTCCACCCCATACAAACCCCATGGAGTCGGGACCCGGAAACACTTTTTCGGCTCAAAATCAAAAAAAACCAAAAGATTCATGATTTTCGACCCAAAAAAAGGGGGGGTCATTTTTTTGGACATTTTTGACCCCCCCCCCCACCCCCCCCCACCCCCCCCTAAAAAGTGGGTTTCAAGTGGGGGGGTCCAGGGGGGGTCCGGACCAAAAACTCATTTGGGGGATGCGTTTATTGGACAAAATAATGATTTTACAAGGGGTTAAACTAACAATTCAACCCCTTGGGGTAGGGTACGCGAATAGGCCCAAATGGGGGGGTATGTGGCATTTTCCCCATATATACGCCTGCCTGGCTTTGATCTAACAACCTCTGCGAGGTGACTTCGATTTTTGAGCTGCCTAGGGTGAAAAACTGCATAAGCAGGTTGTGTACCCATCCCTTTCGGAGACCCCCCCACCTGGACCTGATACCCAAATATGCCGAAAAACACGTAACTATGGCCTAAAACATGCTTTACATACCTTGGATGGTCATTTTAGGTGATCACAATATCAAAAACATAAGTTTCAAAAACTTCGATTTTTGAGCTGGCCACGGTGAAAAACTGCATAAGCAGGTTGTGTACCAATCCCTTGGAAGCCCCCCCCCCCCCCCCCGGACCTAATACCCAAATAGGGTGAAAAACACGTAAATACGGCGTAAAACATGCTTTACATACCTTGGATGGTGATATTGTGTGGTCACAATATCATAAAAACAAGTTTCGAAAACTTCGATTTTTGAGCTCTATAGGGTGAAAAACTGCACTAGCAGGTTGTGTACCGGCCCATTCACTAGGCCATTATTGGTGGAAACAATCACTTCGCGTCTTTGGCACGGGTTGTGACCGGCTCTCAGCAAGGCTAGAGATTGCAAAAAACGTCCTTCCGTGTCCTAGTAGGCATATACTGTCACAACATCCCCACTTACACCCCTCAGAGTGGGTACCACGGGGTCACCGAGGTCGCCAAAACCCCCAACATACCAAAAAAGGCTGAAAAGTGCATAAACTGCATAAGCGCTCGTCCCACTCCACCCCATACAAACCCCATGGAGTCGGGACCCGGAAACACTTTTTCGGCTCAAAATCAAAAAAAACCAAAAGATTCATGATTTTCGACCCAAAAAAAAGGGGGGTCATTTTTTTGGACATTTTTGACCCCCCCCCTGCCCCCCCCCCCCCCCTCAAAACCTCAAAAAAGTGGGTTTCAAGTGGGGGGGGGTCTGGGGGGGTCCGGACCAAAAACTCATTGGGGGATGCGTTTATTGGACAAAATAATGATTTTACAAGGGGTTAAACTAACAATTCAACCCCTTGGGGTAGGGTACGCGAATAGGCCCAAAAAGGCCAAAATGGGGGGGTATGTGGCGTTTTTCCCTATATACGCCTGCCTGGCTTTGATCTAACAACCTCTGCGAGGTGATTTCATTTTTCCCACTATGAAATCCGGGTCTGGGAGGGGGTGTTTGACCCCCCCCCCCACCCCCCACCCCCGGAGATGCTGAGTTGTTACGCAAAACGCTGCCCCTGCCGCACGGGCTGAGTGGCCCTAGCCCTGGACCAGAATGCCAAACCAACCCTGCAAAGTGCTGCCTGGGCCCCACCGCAGGGCCTTGATGGCGCACACACCCACGGCAAAGTGCTGCCTAGGCCCCACAGCAGAGCCCTGGTCGGAAAAACACTGCGCGGACGGCGAATCCTGCAACACCTGGCAAGATGCCTGAGCAGGCTGCGCATCAATGATGGGTCACGCTTGGTGATCCAGAAGCCCGGCGCTGTGTGACATTTCCCATGTCAGGGGGTGGTGAGCACCCTCCGAACGTCACGGTCTTGGGAAAGACTTTGTGTGTGGAGCATGCCGGCGCCGGCATGGGAGGGACACCAAGGGGCCGAAACAGCACTTGTGTAGCGTGAGTAGATGTTAGTGATACCAAGTTGCAAGGGTAGCGGCCCGCATGGGAAGTTGGCTTAGTCCCTACCCTTAACGCTGCAGCCGTCCAGGCATCAATAAATCATAATTGAGAGGAACAATGGCAAACACTGAGGGACACGGGACCGGGGCAATGTACCGCAAGTGCGCAGGTGTGGGCGCATGGTGATTGTCAGTTCGGTTTCGCCGGTTGCAAGTTCGAAGTGTTGGTGGTGTTAGCATGAACTGGCGAAAGGGGGCCCGTTCACTACATTCTGAATGGCGCTTGTAGGGGTGCTGGTCCTAGGGATAGGCATAAGAAGGGGTTCAAATTTCTGGTGGGGGTGGGTGGTGGTGGGGCTGGAGTGGGGCTTCGTGTCACTCGGTGACACGAGGAGAGTGACACTTGGCTTTTTCGAGGGTGAGAGTGACAGTGACAAACTGACAATTTACAATGAAAGTGACAGTCCCTTCATTGTGGGGGACCTAATCTTCTCATAGAGTGTGTGTACCCCTTCATTCCCCTTTCTTATCCGTACGAGCAAGTGGCCTGTGCCTGGGTCGCAACGCCTTGACGGTACACACAGCGCAAGGCCCAAAGCACTCCACAGTGCAAAGCAAGCACAGGCAGCAGCAAACGGGCAAAGGTGTTGTGTCAAGGGGGCAGCAATGCGTTGGCTGAATGGAGTGACAACAATGGTTTTGGCTCTGACTCCAACTCAGCCTCTTCATTGCGCTCTATATCTAGCAGCCGTAGTAGTAGCAATGACAGTAGCTATTCAGATGACAGTGATGGTGCTTAAGAAGACACGCATGGACAATCTGTCACACATCGATTCGTACAATTGTATGTGTTGACCCGGTGCTCACTGTATTCCCTGCCGGTGGGCCCCATGCAACACTCATGTCACTCTTGTCACGTGTCACTCGTCACTTGGGGATGGGAGATGGGGGGCGGGAGGCATCACTATGCCTATCGTTGGCTGGTACTCCAGAGTGGGACTGAATTGACTTATGGCCCCTTTCCCCTGAACTGGATAGCCTGGGGGGCCCCAAACGCCCCTCCCAGACCCCCCCCCCCCCCGATGCGGGCATCCGCAGTAGTACGGATGCCTGCTTGTCATAGCAGAAGGTTCAAAGGCGAGAGGCCAATAGGCGCCGCCACAGGCTAACAGAGCCAACCACCAAGGCCTTGTGCCAACCCCCCCCCCCCCCGGGGGCCTCAGGCCAACACGCGCAGTTTGCCTACCTTGGCACATTGGCCTCCAGGGCTCGGGGCGGTCAGCACACTGGCTTCACGTGCACCCCGACCCAGGGCCGTGAGGTTCTGAGTATTCCACTTGGGCTGTGCTGCACACGGCCAGGGGATTCCGCATTACCAAAATATCGTGGATTAGCGGTGCGCTGTGCGGCAGGCATTGCCCGCCCTGATATCCCTCCCCCCCCCCCGCTCCCCCCCCCCCACCCCTCACCCCACATCTCACCATACTCTGCAACTGGAGTGCACATATCTATACCTCCCGGTAGCGTACTACAGGAACGGCAGGCACAAGGATTCCACATCGGCGTCCGGTGCTCCGTTCATAACTGCCAGTCGCCAAGGGGGCCCCTAGTTATTCCTTGATGATGACAACAAGCCCTCCTCCCGCGATGTAACCCCTGCTGAGGACAAGCAGCCACACCAGCGACCAATGATGAGGCTCACATACAGCCCCAAGATGAACGTGGCCACAGACCGGACAGCGTCTAGATACGGCTTCACGTCTTCGACCTCCTTTGGGGTTACAGTGAGCCCGAAGCCTGTGAGATACGGCAGCCAGTGCCAGCCAACGAGGTTGACGGGCCCCTCAGGCCCCTTGGCCGCAAAGCAATGGATACAGAGAGGGTACGTTTGCCCGGTGCGCGCCCGGCGCGCCCAGCCTCCGAATGAAATGGTCTGGCAATCTATCACAATGCTTTACCCCCAAACATCACCCCCTCCTCTAGCCCAGGGACCCTAAGCACCAGCACATTGTATGACTGTTGGCAATCAAATGACTTCCCATTTTTTCGCCCACTAAATGGGACGATCACATGCACCATGCCCCTGTGGGCCCCATCATGGCCACCCACCTCAAAATCAAAGAATCCCCCTCTTGTGCGTGACGGACCACTCAAGTGGCCACACCGGAGAATGGGAGTCCTTAACCCCAACTCGAGGGGCCACACCAAAGCGGGGGGAAACTTTGCCCGGCGCGTGCCCGGCGCGCTAACGTACTCTCAGCGCTCGCATATCCCCCAGTGTCACAGGCATATGGTCATCGCCACAACTCTCTCAGTGCGTCGTTTTGCTTCCAGTCCCTTGGGGAGGGAAGGGGAGGGAGCCCCTTCCCGGGATGCATCCCCCTCCCCAAAGACTATGTGGACAGGACACACCCAACGTGACCCCCGCCCCACATCCCAATGCCCCGCGCTCAACAGGGCTCCCCTCGCCTCCACCGGACGTCGCTGCGCAGGGCGTAAGGGGGTGGCTGGTGGGCACGCGATGGGGGCAGCTGGGGCACAGCAGCGGTGGGTGGTGGTCTTGGGGAGCCCAGGCGGCGCAGGGGGCAGGCGTAAGGGGCGTACGGGGCAATGAGCGTGCAGAGGCTTTGGCACGCTCGCCCAAGACTGCAAACCTCAGAGATGCCCCCCCCCCCCCCCAAACACTGTGCCATTGGGGCCGGCGGCTGCCTGCCCGGAGCACGAGTACCACCGCCGTTGGTGCTTCACTGCCGCCGGAAGAGTCTCTCGCACCGCCCGAATATTGCTGGTCGCACGTTCCCCTCCACCCAATGTCCCAGCGAGACCAGGCCATTGCTTAGTGGTACTTGCGGGGGAAAGGGGGGGGGGGAATCCCCCCCCCGCGCGATTTGGGCTGACCCACCCACCCACCCACATCAGAAAATTACTCCTTGGGAAAAAATGAAATTTATCAAAGAGGGTCCGAATTTGGAGGCTGTTTTTTTCGCTTTTTGTCCTTGCCTTTGCCTCTGGGGGCAACAGAATTCAAGTGGTCACCAAGGACAGCAACATTTTGTGTGGGTTTGCCAACGCTTGTCACAAACCGATCCATGGGCCTGCAATACGACGACACCCTGTGCGAATACATCCGGACATGCGATACACTGGCAGCAGTACCAGTACCTCCCGACAGACAAAAACGGTTAGCCCCCAGCCCAGGGGGCAAGAAATGGCTCACACTGCGCAAAAATGTTTCGGGCGGGGGGGGGGGGGGATTTCAGCACCGATCTGAATAACGAAATTTTCCCCTACCGAAAATTCCTTTCCCCCTGTAGTACAACGGCGCCCCGCGGTCAGGTATCTTTCCTTCCGTTGCGCCGCGACACCAAGGGGAGGGCGGGAGGAGGGGGGGGAAGGCTACGCCAGCCCCTGACCCATCACCCACCCGCCCAACCCGTCGCACAGCGTCCAGGACTTTAATCGGCCTTTGCGCCCTGTAGTACAACGTAGGGCGAAGCCCTGGCGGAGGCCCACGTGGGCCATTGTGCTCCTCCAAAGCCCCCTCCCCCACAGTCCCCCCCCCCCCTCCCCCGGATTGCAGGGTTGATCCAGTGCCCTTGCCGGGCAACAGCAGCTCTGGCCCATCCCGTGCCCTGGACCCCCTTCCCAACACACCGATAGCGGCGGTGTATGGCACCAGCAACAGCAGCTGCGTCCAGAATGCAGAGCGACCGAAGATTGTGCCTGCAATGAAGGCGACGGGGCGGCGGCAAACAGGTCCGGGCCACGACCAACGGGACGCAACAAGGGCTGCTCGATGGGGCACAGGCTGTTGCGCGTCAACTGGGCCAACCGTGAGTTTTATGGGGCACAAGGCAGCTTCGGCCCCCGCCCCCGGTTTCCCGGTTTGTACCGGGGCCCATTTGCTCGATGCAAATTGAGTGACTACCCCCCCCCCCTTGTAATCTCCCCACCAATGTCGTGACGGTTCCCCCCCCCTGGGGTGGGGTGGGGGGGCGGTTGCACCACAAAACTGTACCATAGTATCACAGGGTAAATCAGCGTCGGCGTCTTGTAAAATTTTTCTTTGGCGCCTTCGGCGCCCATCATTTTCTATGCTTTTTGGGCCAAGTGACTGTTCCCCCCCTGGGGGGGGGGGGGAGGGATTGCAAGGGGGGGGGGGTTACAAGGGTGTGGGGAAGGTACCCCCCCCCCGTTCTGGTGCACAGGAACACTTGGCGGTCCAGAACCCCCGGGCCCTGTGTTACATTTCCCACATCGTGAGCACCCTCCGAACGTCACGGTCTTTGGAATGACGTCGTGTGAAGCATCACTGGCGCCGGCATGCGAGGGGTGCCAAGGGGCAGAAGCAGCACTTGTGAGCAAAGGGGCAATCGTCCCTCTGACGACTGCTATGATCTGTTGGAAAGGCCTCCGAATTGGGCTGCAGTTGCAAGCAGAATGTTGGTATGAGCAGGAGGAACTACCACAAGCATGATCCAGCCCCGTTTTCCCTCTACAATTGTATCACAACAGCGCTGCGTTACATTTCTGACCACCTACACCATGGTCAGAAAAAACCTGGAAAACGATGGTCAGACGGGGCCGCCGTGCGTGGACCAGCCCGTGCTCATCCATTGATAATACCTCTCCTCACTGGTTTGGGACAGTCAGTTGAAACAATGCATTTCTGCAAACTCGACCCGGTGTGTACACCTGGAAGTACCAACCGGCACGCTTACTTTGCCTTTATAGCAAACCACCCCGCCTTGTGCGCAAGCACAGACCACGCCAGGGGAAAACAACAATCAAGCGGGGATCCCATAGTTAGACGAGCCCATGCTGACTCGCAACGTACAACACTTCACACACACACACACACACACACACACACACACACACACACACACACACAGACACACACACACACACATACACACACACTACGTTTGACCAAAACACACACACTCTCTCTTGTAGTATACAATACACTACAATACAAACAGTGGGTGTACACTTGGGTTATTTGCCAGAGCAATCTTCAGATCCTGCAGCGCAAATTGCAGCGCAGACCAGGACCGAGCACTAACACACGCAACACACAGAAGGGACACATTCAGCGACTGGTGCTCGGGGCTCACTGCAACCATGTCATCCCTCTGCATCAGCTAGCACCTTGGTGCGACGTCTCACTGACACACACACACACACACACACACACACACACGACAAGAACCGCAAACAAGAACAGAGCAAGAAAAGCGGTGAAACAAAACTCCTCAGGAACAACAGAGCTGTCCTAGACGTCTCTCGGTCGAAAAAAACAGACACTCAGAAAGACACACACACACACACACACACACACACACATACACACACATACACACACACACACACACACAAACATAAATGTTGTGGTTGTTGTTGGTAACAGCACACACACACATGCCCTCTTACCAAGAGGGGTCTCATGCCGCACATGATTGAGAGCCGGGGCTGAGAGTGGAGAGGACTGAAGTGCCTATGTAACGGATTCGTAGTCACACCAGTCGTCTCCACTTTGGAGTCCCAGATGGTCCCTCCAACCACCGTTGGTTATGTTTCAACAGCTGTTGGCTGACCCTCCAACAGCTATTGTACCCTACTGCCATCGATGGCCCTTTTGTGTGCGTGTGGGGGCTCTGTACAGTTGCATAAGAGCCTTACGACCCAGGGGCTATTTTTCAAAATGTGTGCACCTCTGTTCATTGCATTCACACTTGTTTTAGTTGTGTGTACCTGTGTCCAGTGGAACCCGAATACTTTTTTGTAATCAAGTAACAAAGAGAGAAAAAATGGTATGCCAAGTTTCTGTACTTGTGGGTGCAGCAAACAGAAAAAAACTTGGGTTACGCTTTTTTTGGGTTCTTGTGTTACATTAAAAACACAAAGAGTACTCAGGTCACAGCGAAAAAAATTGTATTGGGGGTACAAGGGGAAAAGCACTTGGGTTACAGTTCTTTCTCCTTAGGGGGTGAATACCAATAGAAGCACCCCAGTTACAATTCTTTTACATGGTGAAAGATGCATGGCCACACACCGCACTCTTTTGGGGGTGTATGGCAGGGAATGCGTAGCCACAAACCACACTTGTTGGGACGTGGCCTCGATATGGCGACCCCTCCAGTACCAGGGACTCCAAAGCAGAGAAGAATGAAGTGGGACCCCAAAGCGGAGAAGTATTAGGAAATCAAACGCTACAGGACCCTTGCGCATCCACAAACCTGACGAGTCAACTCCGGAATACCTGATAGTCCCATGCCTGAGGAACCCCCTGGGATTTTTGTCTGTTGGGTGGAGCTGCATCCACGTGGGTGTTGTTTGTACCCCGCCCCCCCTTGTAATCTCCCCACCAATGTCATGACGGTTTCCCCCGCAGGAGGGGGGGGGGCGGTCACAAAGTGACGGTTCCCCCCCACGGGGGGGGGGGGGATTGCACCACAAAACTGTACCATAATATCACAGTGTAAATCAGCTTTGGCGCCTTGTAAAAATTTTCTTTGGCGCCTTTGGCGCTCATCATTTTCTATGCTTTTTGGGCCAAGTGATCGTTCCCCCTCATGGGGGGGGGGGGGTGATTGCAAAGGGGGGGGGGGATAAGGTACGTTGGGACCCGTTGCCGCTCCTTGACTCCTGTCCACCCGCCACTCCCTGCCTTTATAGGGTCACCTCTCAGAGGCGACTGAGTGTACAAGACAACTGAAGGGTGTGGTGAGGTGCCCCGTCATCCCGCACCCCAGAACAGACCTTTCCAGAAGGACAAGAAGGGCATCCATCCGGCCTCGGTCTGGTGGTGCTCACAGTAGTCCATCAGCCTCGGAGGATCTACGTCATATGGACTCAGCCAAACCCCCGACCAAAAGGGGTGCTTTGGGGGACATCGCCGGGGACACCGGACCATCAGTAATTGCCCCAGGAACTAAAATTGGCAATTTGAGGCAAAGAGCGCTGGTGATCACAACATGGCTTGAGGGCCTGTGTAAAGAGATAACACAGCCGGAAGAAACGGGTTCCGGAGGGTTTCAGAAAGCAGCAAACAAAATTTTTTCCCGCAGTTCTCACCACTCTTTTGCTTGGCACATGATCTGAGGAGGGGGACATGAATGGTTGCCACCCTTGCACAACACTCACACGATCACTGTCTGTTGTGGAAATGCGCAAGGAGATTGATCTCAGAACTCACAGTCCATCACTTTTATATTTGCAATCAGGTTCACCATGTGTCCGGTGAGTTCATCATAAGGGATTCATCTGCATACGCCACAAGGAAAGTCTGTTCCAAGCTCAGAAGCCAGGAGGAGATGCCATGGAACTTAGACACCCCCCCTTCCCCCAGCCCAGCCCAGCCCCTTGTACAATGCATGTTTCTCTACAGATTCCCAGCGGAATGAAATTTGAAGAATGTCAACAAGCCTGACCCCACAACACAGATTTTGGGGTTCATGGCCCCACTTTTTGTGACAGAGGCATTCCTTTAAAATTGGTTTGGGTCATATCAAGATTCTGCTTAAGTGCACCCCGCCTTTTGCACAACCTGGAGTGGAATGGGAACCACAATGATTCTGCATTGGGCCTCAATCACAGAATCATGCAATCTCAGGGAAAACGGGTCCAAATCGACTACTTTTCGCACAGTGTAGGCACAGCGCACGGTGCGCCCCACTACCACTGTAGATACCCGAGGAGGCAGGGTTATGTAGACGGTTTTGGGTACAGTGTATTGTTTGCCAAGGGTGGTGGCAGGATTGGGTACTGTCCACACACTGTCCACTCTAACAGCATCCATCCGGAGACCTCCAAGAATTGACAGCATCCATCCAGCAACCTCCAGGAATTATTAACACCAATCCAAAGGCCATCAGAAATTATCCAAGCATCCAAAGCATCCATCCAAAAACCTCCAAAATTGTACCCCTCCCCCCTTTGTCGTTCCCCACCCCAGGGAAGACGGTCCCCCACCACCCCCTGGGGGACGGTTGCCAAGTGACGGTCCCCCAATCCCCCCTGGGGGACCGCACCACCACCGTACACGCACATTTGCAGGCACAGAAATTGCAGCAGTGAGAGGCGCTGAACAGACGCACGGTCGTGCAAGACGGTCTTGCCATCACGGTCATAAGAGATGCGGCAATATGCATCACCGTGCTCAGAATGTCCAACGACCTGCGCCAAAACAGGTTCCTCCGTGGAGCGGATGAACATCACATTTGTCCCAGGGGGAAACATGGTTGTGCTGTCAAGTTCCATTTCAGCGAAAGTGAGCAAAATGTCCTGCCATGAGTGCAAGGGATACAAGTGGCAGTGCCCCACAACACAGTCACCCACACAACAACACAATGAGCTGCAACGAAAATTTTGGGTTGACCAAGTGACGCCCCCCCCCCCCCCCCCGGGGAACGACAAGGGGTGGGGAACGGCAAGGGGGGGGGGGGTGTACAACCCCCTTCCGGAGACCTCCAAGCTATTCAGAAATGTGATTTCCAAGCATTCTTGGTTGCGTATATGTGGCTTGCTGGTGTCTTTCTCTGGGGGCTGTTCCACCGGGTGAAATCTTGGTAAACGTCAAAAAACCTGTGAACCGTGCACACACTGTGCAGCAACACCCTCATTGAATGCTTGTTTCCCTGTTTGGGTGTTGTTGCCTGCTCCTTGATCCTTTGTCGCCTTGTGCAGGCAATGGCAGGCAATTTTTGCAGCACCAAAATGTTTGATGTGTCAAAATCTCTTTTCTCACTGCCAACCAACCCGACTTCAAGCCTTGGATCACAGGTCAAGCTTTTGCCAAGCACAAGGCGACCAAGGGTAACTCCAAGAAATGGTGAGGATATTGGTGTTGATGTGGGCCAAATTGGTGGGAGAGATCGGAAATATCATCTAGTCAATGGGGCATGGGCAGCAATGAGTGCTGTATCTTGCCATACCCGTACTGGTTCCGATTCACTCTGCCGGTTCCTTCACTGAGGTCTGACCCCGAAACAGTGTGAGGGCTCATCGTGCCCTCCACACCGAGGGGCGGGGGGCGGTCCCGGGGGGTAGGGGGCATAACACAGACCTGCACCCTGATATCTCAAGTGCGACACAATCACGGTCGGTAACAGATACTGGATGCGCCCGCCAAGGCAATTCCAGCCAATGTCCATTCAGTTCTTCAGCAACATGCAAAGCACAAAGTCTGCTATCATACAGGATCCTTGGCATTTGGCCCTTTCTCAAGTTCGACCAGGAAAGGGTTGAGGGGGTGTCAGCGCAGTCATGGAAGGGAATATTGAACAGCTGCTGCGCATCAATGGATCCCGTACACAAAAGTGACAGGTCAGGGTCAGGGTGTGGGCCAGTGCGAGGGCCATATGCGGCCCTGACTGTCAGCCAATATACCAGGGCGTGGCATGGCAGGGGCACACAGCAGAGGCAACGGCCCTGAAGTGCTACCCCTCTTGTGCAAGCATGCAGAAAGGCAGGAATACAATGGTCAGACGGGGCTCCCATGCTTGGACAAGGCCGTGCTTGCGCGCCACGCGAGGTACCAAAACAACAAAAACCTGCCTATGCCTCACCCTAACCACGATTTGATTGGGTTGGAAAGAGGACACGGTCCAAAGGAGCATAGTGCTCAATCTCATGCCCATTCTGCATCGGTGAACACATGCCTGCCACAATTATTGGTCTTCTACTCGTAGAGATCATTCTTTCACGCAAAGTACATGGACCGGACATATGTAACAGCCATGCCAGTGATAGCAACATCAGCCATGGCTGAGAATCACATCAAAACAACAGCATTGCGTTGCAGTTGCAAGCAGAATATTGGTATGAGCAGGAGAAACCACCACAAGCATGATCCAGCCCCCCTTTCCCTTACAACCGCGTCACGTTACATTTCTGACAAAAAAAAAGCGGTCAGAAAAAACCAGGAAAACGACGGTCAGATGGGGTCGCTGTGCTTGGACAAGCCCATGCTTGTGCAAAGGGGGATCAATGGCCGGTAACGATTGACTGAATGTCCCCGCCATAGACAATTTCAGCCCTCAGTCCAGTGGTTCTTGCACAGTCAAAGTGTCCCCTTCTTGGTTGGGGTGCTCCACTATCATATGTACATCAGTCGAGGTAACTTACCGCTGGCGAGTATGTACAGTGGGTTGCTGGGTCTGTGACGTAACCTGCTGTGACCTGTTGTTCCCATGTAGGACCAGATCAATAAAATGACGGCGCCCATAGGTCAGGCTGCATGCAACTACCACCACCGTGTGTGGGCTGCAAAGCATGGCACTCCTTCGGCCTTACCCTCGACGGTATAGAGTACAGGTTGTGCAAAGGGGGGGGCGGGCATACTTTACAATGACAGAAGCCCAGGACACCTGAATCCACACACCCATACACTCAGGCATTGCTCAGGCCCTGGGAGCTGCTGAGCAGCTTCTGTTTTGCTGAGGACGCGGGGGGAAACAAACACTTCCCTGTGGTCTCCCTCACAAAACAGGGGCCTGGAAGGGCCAGGACTCTTGCAAACCAAGGGGCCCCGGAATCGAGTCGCCGAATCGGAGAGGGGACCGGAGGGAGGGTTAACAAGCGGCGTACTGACCACTGGGGCTGACACTTCTGCTTCAGGCATGACTCGCGGACACAGCACATCCGAGGGTTTGTTTGTTGTGCCCCCAGCCCCGCCAATGCATAGGCCCCTTGTCTCAGCCCCTGGTTGCACCCTCCTGACCCTCACACCCACACCTCAGCTCAAGCAGATGTATTTACGACTGATTCACCGGGGGACAAAACAACAACCGCTGCGCAGTACTGTTTGGCAGCCCAGCACAGGGTGTCCGAGGCTGACGAAAGACACCAACAGGCCCTCTCGCAACGGGGTTCTGAAACAAAGACCCGGTAACACAAATCGAAGCAGGCGTGAAGGCCTGTACTAAGCAACAGCACCACTCCCTTCAGCCCATACACCACAGCCATTGCCGTCCAGGATTGGCCACGCTGCCCCCCCCCCCCCCCCCTGGTCTAGCTATGCAAAAGTACGGAATTAATATGGTCCCTACGCCTACTGTAGCTTGGACAAGGCCGTAGCTTGCGTGTGACACATACAACTACCGGCACACACGCCACCACCAAGAAAGGGGAAGATAATGCACAAATATCCCCAAAATCAGACCTGTGGGTTCAAGTGGGCAAACAATCACAACAAATGTGTCCATGACTCCATGCGATTGGCAGTCGTCACCAAAACCATGTCTTATGCGGTTGCACTACATTTCGTACCGAATTAGATCAGGTACAGACTTAATACGGTCCCTACGCCCGCTGTAGCTTAGACAAGGCCGTAGCTTACCCGGGGGGTACAAGACAACTCTTTCAACAGGAGTGTGGTCCTTGACGAATAATACCCCCCCCCCTCTCGGTTTTTTCGACCCGCGGCACAACGGTTCCTCACTACCCCCCACCGGCACCATACGACTGGAAACGAACATTGGTGTGCACACAAATTGCACCAAAACACAAGGGCAAACGAGGGCAAGCGTGCAAAGCGCAAGAAAATGACGTGCATCCCCGCGCTCTGAGTAACCGACGCCGCTTTCCAAAACACGCGCCCCCATTGCGCACCACGTCCGTCCCCCGGGGGGGGGGGGGGGGAGAACGATGGTGCTGCCCCACTCCATTGAAGAGAAATAATTCAAGGTGTTCTGCCAGGGTATGTACCGGCGGCAACAACACAATAGCCCCTGCCCACACGTTTCTTTGGCGTGGCACCGTCACAGTCCCCCGGCGGCCCCCAGGCCAGGGAGCAACAAGGGGCTGGAACGACAAGGCCATGACGTCAGGTTTTGAAATCACCAGCACAGTCCTGCCCCTGTGCCAGGGCGTGCCCCGGTCAGTCTGGGGCGTGCTCTGGGCAGTTCGGGCAGACTCACTCAGTTCCACCAGTACTTCCATCCTGCATCTCTCATTTGGACCAGTTCTGCACCGAATGTTGCCTTGAGGTCACCGTGATCGGGAACGACAAGTGGGTGGGGGGGGGGGGGGGTCTTGCTGATTTGTGCCTCCAGAAACGTGCACCGCCACGGAGAAGGCAACCGGACAGCAAAGTGTCAGATCATCCGGTAGTACAGCCCTCTGAAGTTTTTCATTGGTACAGGAACAACATGCGAATCTTCACCCGCAGTCGATACCAATGGACAAGAAATGGGCCATTAATCTCTGGCAGTTGGCGCTTACCCGCCAGCCCAGGGGGCGGCCCTGAAAAGGGCAGTCCTGAGTACAAATAAAAGGAAAATCTCGTTGTCATTGGACCGCTCTGTTCAAGAGCACGTGGTAGGCCAAGCGAGACCTGTAGCATTGCATTTATGAATGGCACACGCAGCACGCAGAGTCCTCTCCTGAGGGAACTCAAGGCAGTTGGCACCTCGGACCGTCTGGGCTGCTCAAATATTCACATGTGGCGTTCACAACGGCTGAGCCATATTGTGTCCGCGCTCGATCCGACTGTTTCGCAATTGTTCGGCACACGACCGGATTCATGGGCTCAAGGGTACACCTCACTGCCCGAAGCAGTGCAAGAGGGGGGAGGGGGGCGAATGGGGACGGCACATGGTACAAACAGAAGGAGGGTCCCAGGGCGTGGGCCGCCCAGTACAGGACGGATCAGACCCCCAGAGCAGTGTGTAGCATGCCACCGCCATCGTGTGCGGTGGGTGCACCGCCACTTTGGTGTGCCTGCCCCCGTTTGCAGTCGGCCGTGTGGCACCACGTGCCATGGGATCATGGGATGCTCGTATGACACGGAGTAGACTGCCACGGCGGCAAGCATCTGCCGCTCTGCTCCCCAGACACCAGCTACGAGACGGTAGGTCAGAGCACAGAGGATCACCGACGGATTTCCATCCAGCGAAACAGTGCCAACCCCCCAACCCCCCAAAATGAGCGCTGGATGAACGGAGGCTCATGGCCCGGATACGTGACGTTTCGGGGGGATCAATGGTCGGTTCCGATAGACTGAATGTCCCCGCCATAGACAATTCCAGCCATTAGTCCAGCAGTACTGCGAAGTCCAATCAAGGCACGTGTCCCCTTCTTGGTTGGGGTGCTCCACTATGTAAAGTACAGTGAGGCGTTTTTGGCGGTTAGCTCTGCGGGTCACTTGAGTGCTTGTCCTTTCTGCCGACTCTAAAGAATAACCAGGATCAATAAAATAGCAGTCGTCCATAGGGTGTGGACTGCATTCATTGTACTACTTGCAAACTATGTACACAGAGAGGTCCGACGTGGCGTTTCGACGGTGATGGGGGCGGCGGCAACCCGCGAGGCTGAGGGCATTCTCCTGCCCTGCCCAACCCCCCCACGACCACGTGGGGGTGGGGGTGGTCTGGGGTGCGTTGATGTGGTTTGGGGTGCGTGGACAGCAAACAGGGGTACAGAGTCGTCAGGTGCGTGGACAGCGGCAGTATGTACACATGATCAGCGGCCTGCCCGATCAACAGTGTCTGTCACCAGACTCGGCACTAGCGCCTGCCGGATCAGACATGATCAGATGGAGCAGGGTCCTACCGAGTCACACGCTGGACGCAGCACGTTCCTACTGAGTTCTGGTGGTGCGGGGGGCGGGTATTACTGAGTGGCCCTGAATACGGGGCCAATTCGTACTGAGAACCGGTTTCCCTGCCAGACGCTAGTGGCAGGTCGGTCTGTCACCCCCTCTGTCCGTGGCACACCCGAAATTCGCTGCGTTCGCATTGCCACTCTATTCGAGTACACAACAGATTTGTCGCACAACGCACGATCCTCCGGCGCCGACGACAAGCCCTTCGGCTTCCCCAGCGAAACAAGGCCCACAAACGACCACAAAGTGAGCGATCATCGGAGGTCACAGAGGGGGACCGGGGGCTTCCCGGGCGGTCTCCGCGCTTCAGGGGACGGGACCGGGGGGCCTTCGGTCCGCACGTCACGCGCCACGACAGCGGAGCCGCGTGGTCGCGTTCGAGAACACGAGGGAGGCCAGGCAAGCGGCTGCGCGTCATGTCAAGGCCCCACCAGCGCTGTGGCGTGCAATACACGACGTTCGCGAGTACAGCGCGTACAGCAGGATACCCCCCCCCCCCGCCTCAGCCTCCCTGCACACCCCGCAACTCGGAGGGGGCGGGATGGACTTGGTGCCTTTGCCCTGAAGTGTCTCACTCTGGGGGTCTTTGGGGGGTTTGCACAACGCTATCCGGTGTGTGAGTTTATTTACACGTTTTTACACGTTTTTTTTATTTCTGGCAGGCTGCAGGCTACAATGCCAGACGGTGTGTGATTGTTTGGTTTCTTGCGGGCACGCCTTTTCTTGGAGGCGGCCTGGTTTACTATGTGACTGGTACATGGGGGGGTACCTCATTCGGGGCATATAGGGGCAGGCGCCTGCGTGAGCGCCAGGGTGCCCCATGACCCCCTGCCGGCCAGAGCGCTGTGCCCGAACTCCCTCACATCGCAAGGCCTTCGTCTTGAGAGAGAGGCTGTTTGGCGCCAAAGACTGCGCACGGGCGTCGCCCGTGCCCCGGCCAGCGCGCAGATGGTACAGGGGTCTGCCAACGCCCGAAAGCCCCGCTGAAGTGCTCAGGGGAGTGCACCACCCGCACACGGGGACAGGGCATTCGGAGGGAGACCGGCACCTTTTTTTTTTTAACTCATGACCGAAGTTCCACCGAGTGTCCATCGAGAATACATGTAGCAGGTCATGGCTCAGTGACAGGGCCGGCTCCGAGCGTGGCTTGGTATGGCCTACCCCTACCAAGACGGCTGCGGCGGGGTGGCGGGAGGCACGAGTCCTGCGCCTTGCCCGGGAATGAATTGGAAGGCAAGGGACCTAAGAGGCGGCCCCAGAAGCGGTCAGACAGGCGGTTGGAGGAGGTTGCCAAAGCGGTTGGGGGCGGTTACTGTCGGTTACAAATGCCATTGAAGCCGGCACTTGGCGTCAGGGGGACAGTGGCTGGGCATAGGCGGGGCGCCCTGGAGGGGGCGGGGGGGTACCTCCCCGCCTTCCAATGCATCCCTGGCCTTGCCCCACCCCTGTCGCCCCGTCCGCACGGGCGTGCACGTCCTCCCGGACCTCTCGGGGACCGGCACATCAGCAACCCCTCGACACTGGGCACTGCGAAGTCGGTTCACAAGTCGGTGTACAATATTCGATGTCTTTGGTGAACTTCGGCTCGCCATGAACGCTTCGCCCGTGGTCAGGCCGCTTTGGTGCAATGCTTTCGGCGGGGGACCGCCATGCCTTAAAAAAAATAAAAAAGTCGGTTCACGAAGGCGCGGTCCGACGGGATGTCTGTCGTTGGCCAACCCCACATTTGCAAAAGGGGCGGCAGGCGGCAACCCCCCCCCTCTCCCCCAAAGTTGTTTGAGATGCGCAAAAGGCCCAAACTCACACGGTACGTCCGGAGCCCGGGCGGTTGGAACAACGGCGATCCGTCGGCATCCTCCGGAATCACCACCACAAAACGGCAGTCCCCACGAAGTCTCGGACGCGGCCGTATCTTTCGCGCCGCACAGAGAGACGCCTGCGCTGTCGAGCTGATGCACAGGACAGTGGGGAGAAGGACCCCCCTCCCCATTGTAATCCGCCCCAAATGTCAGGCCCGTCCCCCCATGGGCGGGCCATAAAGCAACGGATACAGAGCTCACATATGCCCCCGTGTCACAGGCATATGGTCTTCGCCACAAACTTCAGTTCAATGTTTGACCTGCTGCTTTGCAGTACCCCTCAAGCGTGGGCCGAATGTTGCCTTGAGCTCACCGCAGTCAGCGGCTATCGAATGTTTCTTGGCCCGTCTGGATAGGCCTACAAACCTACGCCCCCCATTGGGTCGGTTAGGCAGGCATCCCAGAGTTGCAAAAAGCGACGACTCCACGGCAGGCCAACCAGGACCTGGGCTCAAACCCGTGTTCTGTGGCGTGTGTGTGCAGTGCATTTCCGGTTTGCTGCTTGGCCGTCATCAATATAACCGTTTTCCCAACCGCGCGCTCCCGTTTCCCGGGGTTCAAACTGTCCATCCGTTCATATCTTGAACCGAAGCCGGAGGCAGGGCCGGCCCCATCGCCTCCACGGGAGGCTCCGCCGGACCTGCCTCCAACCCGAAGAGCACTGTGACACGTGTGCTCAGTGCATTTCAGGTATGCTCCTCCCTTATGGTGTGGGCGGGGGGGGGGGGGGGTTGCACTACACAATGGTAGCACTAAAACCTGCAGCATTTCCAACACAACCGAAAGAAATTTTTCATCCGCGCCTCGTATTTCCTATGCTTTTTGGTCGAAGTGACGGTCCCCCCCGTTGGAGGGGGGGGGGGGGGGACAAACACCCGCTAAGGGACCGTCCGGTGGAAGCAGCAAGGCAAGCACCCGCAAAATGCCTCATTGCCTCATCTGCAACCCACCCACTCGCTCCGGAACGCAGACGTCCAGGCCCTGCACCGCACGGCGGCATTCATTGTGGCCGGATTCGGAGTGTCGGCGGCCGACCCTTCGATCGGGTGCCAGAGCGATGCGCTTCCTCCGGCGTGTTCCAGCGAAGGGCGGCGCTGTCCAGAGCGACGGAAGGGCCTTTGTACACGTCATCGCACAACAGTCACTTGCTCTAATCACTTCTTCGATGGGGAACCGCATGAAAATCGGGGGCCACAGCACGACGGCCTTTGGACATCGGCGTGCCTCAGCGCGGGGAGAGGGGGAGCAGGCCCGCTGAGAGGTCCGCCTGCCGCGCCGTGAGCATCGCGTGGAGTCGCGCCGGCAGATGCGGCGGTTCCCGCTGCGACGGGAGGGCCTCCGTCAGCTTCTGCAGGAACATCTCGATCTCGTCGGCCGCCTCCGCCATCGCGCACTTCAGCATGTGGTTGAGCATACTGTCCGCCTTCCTCGCCGTCGCCAGATCGGCCTCGAACTGGCATTGCACAAGGAATTGCAGGCGCCGGTGCCGCGACACGACGACGCTGAGCCCGACGGACCCGGCCACCGCGCAGAGGAAGCCGACCATCCGCACGACGGCGGCGCCGCTCGCGGGCACCAGGGCTCCACTCCCCAGGCACAACGCCGACGCCGCCGCCATCAGCAGAGTGCTTCTGCCAAACCCCATGTACACCATGAAGCCCCCTTCCACGCCCCACTTGCACAGCTGCATGGTGTAGACATCCAAAGATACGGCGCCGCGGACGAACTCCTGCAGCATCGCCGCCGCAGGGGGATCGTCGGCGATGTTCTGGACGACCGAGGGGAGGTCCATGCCTACGGGGTGGGCCACCAGACCGGGCGGCTGCGCGAAGATCGCGAGGGCGTTGCACGCGGTGATCGATGTTGCCGCGGCGCTGAAGGCGATCATTGGGTGCCTCATGGCGCCGCGGTCCGCGAAGGTCGCGGCCAGCACCACGAGGCCGACGGCCCCGCGTGCCCCGTTGAAGAGGTGAGAGGCGACATCCGCGTCGCGGCGGCACAGACGTAGGGCCACCAGCACCGCCCAAAGCACTTGTACGATGCAGTACAAAGCGGTGGCTCGCCGCAATGACCTACGCGTCTTCTCGTTGTACTCCGCCTCGAGAAGGCTCGACCGGAACCGGAACCCGTGCCAGAAAGGCAAGCACTCGTCGTCGAGCTTGCATCTTGGACTGTCCATGCAGCGGCACAGCAAACCCTGTGGGATGGGGACACGACGGGGGCTAAAGGCCATGAGCAACGGATACAAATCTCTCATATACCCCCGTGACACAGGCATATGGTCATCACCACCATTCTCAGTTCATTGTTTTGTCTTGCTGCACTGCAGCGCAAGCCAGATCAGCTCCGAACAGGGGCTAAAGGCCGAGTACCCGCACCCAAGCCAAAGCCGCGGCAGCACGCGTCTCAGAGACGCGCAGAGGCCCTGGCCCCCACGCTTGCGTCAGGGTTCAGGCTTTCCTTTGCAGGAGCCCCAATACCTGAGGCCCTTGGGGCCGGACCTTATTTTCAATTCAAGTGTGGCTCAGCGGTCGTAGTGCCACACCACCGGCTCTCACACGGTCCGTTAGCTGCCGACCGCTGGGACCTTCGCGGTCCTACAGGACCTCAGCTCGACTGTGCACGTCGGTGCTCCAGTCCCTGGGGGCTCTGCTCTGCGCTGTGGCACTCCGCCTCCCTTTTGCCACAAGCAACAGCCAAAATCACCTGTCAAATCACGTGGTGTTGTTGGGACAGCGCCATGGGGGATGTGACCCCACAACACAAGTGCACCAATGGTGCGCATCACGCGGGGGAATCTACCCCCACCCCCTCTGTGGCATCAACGAGAAAACTGGCCAAGGGGCCACTGAAAGGTGAGTGTGCCGCCACGCGCTAAGCGTGCCTGCCTTCCACGACCTTTACCTGCTCTCAATTCGATTCAGGAGAGTGTGCTGGTGTGCAGGCTTTCAGTGCTTTCCTTGTGCGGTTCGTCAAGTGAGGGTAAGATCAAGGCCAGTTGGCTTCGCAGTGACCTCCTGGCCCAAGATTGTAAAAAGCTAATAGGCTGTAGGTTGTGGGCACCAGAGGCACCCAAGGAGGTTTCAAGCCCCCCCCCCCCCCCCCCCCGCATCCCATGCCTTGGCATATATGCCACTGCCTTGGATAGTTGGAAATGGTTTGGCCAGAGTGGAATGGGGACCATCCAAATGTCCACAACAGCACATGCACTCCCTCCAAATTCCAAAACCCAGGACCACTAAACGCCCTTCGCCAACAGATAGCAAAACAACACCCGGTGTTGTCTGGACAGGGTGTTAATGTGTGGGAAAAGGGCCATGACGCCCATTTTTGCATGTTCCTGACTCCATGTTAAACTCAATCAGTGCGGTACTGCTCTACCCAAATGTTGCCTTGAGTTTGCCACATGGCCATCAAATGTTTTGTGTGAAGAGGTAAAAGATGGGCCCAATGCTGACCTTTGGCCAAGGTAGCACCTTTGGTTTAGATTCTAAGCACGAGGACTCCGAACCACTTAGTACCCCCCCCCCTTGTCCAAGCACCGCCAAAGGCACAGAAAACGACGGTTTCACCGGGTAGTGGTGCTTGGGCAAGGCCGGTGACTGTGCGCGGCACCCCTGGTCGAAAACCATTTTCAACCCGTGACGTGTCCCCTAGACCCCAGGGTGCGTCTAGCACAAAAGCAAGGACACATTCAGCAACACAGCACTGCTGAACTCTAGACTCTGTCAATCTGCATTACAGTTGGATGGGCTGATTCAGTGAGAGGGAATTACATGGGCTCAGAATAAAACCGGTGCCCCGCTACTACTGCTGGCGATTCACGTTCTGTCTCCTGCTGGTGTTGTGTATGGTCTTGTTCCACAGCTGGCGATCTTGGAGAGTCCGGGGGTGAAGGGACAGCAATAGGGAATGTTATGTTGGCCAGCGGCGCACAGTCATGGTGCACCACTGAACCACCACGCTCATATTTGATGCTGATGAACCTTTCGCCAAGGGGCGAGGCGCCAACAACAACACCGTCTGCCGTGTCCCCAGTGGACCGCCTGTACTTCAGGGGGTACCCAGGTAAAAGAAGAGACATTCAGGACTGCAGATACGGGATGGAAATCTTTCCTGAGCAAAAAGGTACACAATTGGGCACTCAAACTGGCACAGCACTGCACAAAACAAACTAAAAACCCATTCTGCACCATAAAATTGACAGTGCAAAAAAATGAAAAATGACGGTTTCACCAGATAGTGGTGCTCGCACGAGGGCAGTGCTTGGACAAGGGGGGGGGGGGATTTTCTGAAGTATCGGACTGTGAACAACATTTAATGGATGGACGCTACACACCATCAGACCCGACATCAGACCCACCACCAGCTAATGGAACAGGCAAGTTATCATTCTGCGGATAGCCTTCCTCAAGCCCAACAGCAAAAATCTACATGATCCATCCCCTGATCCACCTGCAGTGGACATTGCGTGGAGAGATGCTTCACAATTCAATCAGTAAATTACGAATTTGTGATGCACCAGCGCAGCTGGAAACATGTAGCATTTGTCCGGTCATCAGATGCAGGCGGGGCGGTTTGCGCCGCGCGCCGCACACCACCAACATTAGGCCTATCTGTTACCACGTAGTACAATCAGCGGCAGAACAAAAAATAAACACTGAATATGTTTGGCGCACGCAACATCATGAATGCCTGAGGTAACGTGCTTCGTCAGTGAGTCCTCCCATCACCCTTGGGACCTCCTTCACCAGTACGATTAGTCGGCTCCGAACACACACATTTGGCGATGCAATTATCCCTCCTGCTCTGTGGTGCTCTCTTCCGTCACCTCTTGCCCTCACCAAGCACAAACCAGTGCTCTAATCAACCTTCAAAAAACCTCACACTGAAGAGGATCTATGGGGGCGTTTTCACACAGCACGCGCACAGCGCCAGTTATTACGGTGTTTACCCCGGTAACAGCCCTGAAAACCTGCCACCTCTAGAAGCATGCATGAGCAATTCAAAAGTCCGAAATTCAAACGTGTCGTGTTCTCAGAATTATCCAATGTCCAAAACAATGCAATGTAGACAATAAAATTGTCTTGCGGGTGTTCAAGAACACCTGAAAATATATTAGGGGCTACTCGGGAACATCAATATCGCAAGTATGCTCATCCATGCAACCTCTATAAAAGTAAAGGTCACACGTGGAGCATTCCGATGTGTCCCTTTTGCCACAAACTTGGCAAAGGAAAGTATCCTCCTCTTCCTCATCAACCTCAGGGGCCTCTTCCTCTGTCCAAATGGAAGAAGGAATGTGCTCCAGCGGCAGAACAAAAAATAAACACTGAAAATGTTTGGCGCACGCAACATCATGAATGCCTGAGGTAACGTGCTTCGTCAGTGAGTCCTCCCATGTCTCATCCAATCTTTTTTCCACATGGCTTGCACAGCAAATGTTCGCTCTGCACGCCCTAGTGCGTTCTTCAGCACATCATCATCAGCCCCCCAATCAGTGGATTCTGCGCTGCAGGTGCCTTCGGCTCCTCTAGTTGTGTCTGGTGCAGCCACGTCTTTGGCCACAGAGTCAGTGGAATCTGGGGTTGTGGAGCCTTCAGCGTCTGTTGCAGAGTCTTCTACTGCTGCCACAGGATCTGCCACAAGGTCTGCTGCACACCCACCCAGCACATCACAATCAGATGGTCAGAAGGTGCGCGTCCTTCGCGTCTGGACACTTTGAAGAAGGCCAAACAGCCCCATGTGCTGAAAAAAGTTCCAATTGCACAGAGGGTTGAAAAGTACGGTAAGTATGGTCTGTATGACAAGCCATGTAAAACAAATTTGAATGAGACACGATGTTCCGGCTGGGACAGAGAAGGTGTGTAATTTGTGGTGAACCATCAGGATGTGCACTTGTGCAGCAAGGGCACTTCCTGGCGTGACTGAGTAACAATCCATCGACCCAGAAGGGTGCCATGCTATGGTGCAAGGGTGATTTCATGTTTGAATCCAATATGACTCGTCACGACCTCTTATGTAGAATTGTTGTCTTCGGCCAGAGTAGCCAAACAACGTCCAAGGCGACTAAGAGGGCAATGGAGTCCACATAGTAGAGCCAGTGACTCCACCACCACCACCGCCTGTCAATATGGCCGCCCACTTGGGCTCAAGCTCAGGACAGTCATTTGCAAGAACAACCAACAGAAGTACAAACGACCAGTCTGTGCAAGTCTCCGTAGGAAAGTGTCACTAACTGAAAGGCTCTCGAGATGCATGGAGATTGGGAGTGTAGTGAGGTCTTAAGCGCAACGGAAACCATTCGCCGTTTCTCTGTTGTGCTCAGGTGATTAGGTGACTGGAAGTAGGTCAGCCTGAACCAGTGCTCCTTACTGTACTCCCCCTTTTTTCCCCAAGCGTGGGTGGCTTCCAAGGGTCAGCATGCGGAGGGTCAAAGGGGAAGTGTGCACGGGCGTGCACGCACGCTTATAACCGATTGCCTGCACGCAACTTGCCCAACCGCCTGCTGGAGAATGCGATTGAAAATGAAGACAATGCAGTACGCATTGGATCTATTTTGCCCCGCATTCTTCCTCCAGTGCACGGGCAGTATTGGCGTGCTGTGCTGCGCACAGCAGGGCTGTTTTGCCATACTTGTCTGTCGCATTGACGTCCGCACCACCCTCCTTGACAAGCATTACCGCTACCTCAGTCATTCCGTTGTAGGCAGAATACATGAGCGCAGTCCATCCATCGTTGTCCTTTGCCGCAACGTCGGCACCACATTCCTTCACCAGCATGCGCGCTGTCTCCAAGTGGCCCTTCATCGCAGCCCGCATTAGCGGTGGTAGACCATATTGGTCCTTGACATTGACGTCGGCGCCACATTCCTTCGCCAGGGCCAACGCCGTCCGGGAATGCCCATCACGTGCTGCACACAGCAGGGCTGTTTTGCCGTAGTTGTCTGTCGCATTGACGTCCGCACCACCCTCCTTCACAAGCATTACCGCTACCTCAGTCATGCCTTTGTTGGCCGCATACATGAGCGCGGTCCATCCATCGTTGTCCTTTGCCGCAACGTCGGCACCACATTTCTTCACCAGCACACGTGCTGTCTCTAAGTCGCCCTTCATCGCAGCCCGCATCAGTAGTGGTAGACCATATTCGTCCTTGACATTGACGTCGGCGCCACATTCCTTCACCAGGGCCAACGCCGTCCGGGAATGCCCATCACGTGCTGCACACAGCAGGGCTGTTTTGCCGTAGTTGTCTGTCGCATCAACATCCGCACCACCCTCCTTCACAAGCATAACAGCTACCTCAGTCATGCCTTTGTTGGCCGCATACATGAGCGCGGTCCATCCATCGTTGTCCTTTGCCGCAACGTCGGCACCACATTCCTTCACCAGCACACGTGCTGTCTCTAAGTCGCCCTTCATCGCAGCCCGCATCAGTAGTGGTAGACCATATTGGTCCTTGACATTGACGTCGGCGCCACATTCCTTCGCCAGGGCCAACGCCGTCCGGGAATGCCCATCACGTGCTGCACACAGCAGGGCTGTTTTGCCATACTTGTCTGTCGCATTGACGTCCGCACCACCCTCCTTGACAAGCATTACCGCTACCTCAGTCATGCCTTTGTAGGCCGCATACATGAGCGCGGTCCATCCATCGTTGTCCTTTGCCGCGACGTCGGCACCACATTCCTTTACTAGCGTACGTGCTGTCTCTACCTGGCCCTTCATCACAGCCCGCATCAGCGGTGGTACACCGAATATGTCTACTTTATTGACGTTGGCACGGCAGCCCCTGACCAGCGTAAGCACGACCTTCGTGTCTCCGTTATGGGCAGCGTACGCCAGGGCGGTCCAGCCATGTACGTCCCCCAAAGACACATCAGCACCACACCTGTTGACCAGGCCGTCCAAGGTGTCCGTGTCCCCTCTCTCCGTGGCATAAATGACGGCGGTCCACCCGTTGTGATCGGACATGTCGACCTCAGCCTTGCAGTCCTGCACCAACACCTCCGCCCCCGCCACGTCCCCTCTCGCCGCAGCGCACATCACCGCCGTCATCCCCCCAATCCCGTCATGCCTGGCATTGACGTCTGCGCCCCCCTTGACAAGAGCCACGGCTGTAGCCCTGTTAAAGGCCCCTTCCACGGCATGAATCAACGCTGTCCGGCCCTGGCGGTCGGCACGGTGGACGTCCACATCGGCGTCCAACAGCAAGCCCACGGCGCGCGCGTCCCCTAAGGCAGCGTAGCGCATGAGCGGCGTCAACCTGAGCACTTCATCCACCAGATCCTCAGTGGAGTCGCGCAGGAGGCCCTCCTGCACACACTGCCGCAGGGCCGCTGCGGTCTTGTCATCCTGCGTTGCCACGGGGTGGCTCGCAATCTGTTGCCCCTTCGCGGCCTGCCGGCCCTGGTAGGCAGCCTCCCCGGAGAGCTGGCAGATTTTCCTGGTGTCCACAGACGGCGTCTCAATCCAGTAGAGGGCCTTGCCAATGGCCAGCTGCTTGAGGTGCAGGATCCGTTGGATGATGCTCTGGAAATCTGCATCCACACGGAACGCCTGAAATACAAACGATTGAGTCTGCTGACCAGGACTGCCCGTGAGCGGGAAAAAAACCCAACAACGCAACAAACAAAAACCCAACACCAAGGAAGCCCACGCCACGGTTACCCTGCGACTGCCGTCAGTTACCCTCCCGCCGTGCTGTCCTTGGGGTGCAGTGCTGCATGTGCTGTACTAGGCCATCACCAAGATGACATGCGTGCCATATGGATGCAGTAACCGCTTCCTCCTTTCCATTGCTGGGGTGCAAACCCTTACCCTGGCAGGGGATGGGCACTGAATACTGCTCTTTTCAGCAGGCTTGCGGTCCAGTGCCGCTGCAACAGGCCCTGATCTAGGCCTTGACATGACCGACGGTTGAACAGGATGCTCCTTTGCCTGTGTCACCATGCTGCAGAAAGGCGCCTAGCCATCTTGGCCACCTGCTCTTGACTGTCTGACGGCTTGACGAGAAATCTGACATTCGGACGTTTTCTTCGGCCTGTTTGTATCACACTGTGTGTGTGTGTGTGTGTGTGCTCTGTGCTATTAACGAGGGTTGATGGCTATTTATGTCCTGGCCGCTCTTGCGACGGGAGGGTGTGCTATTAACGAGGGAGACCCATGTATGACTGCGTGCTGAGATTGGCTTGCCGAAGTGTACACCTGAGTGTGTACCTTATTGGTCTGCCTGATCTCTGCGGTCAAAAAGTCAGAACCTCTGCGCCTTCATACTTATGTGATTTCTGTGGAAGCTCTCCCGTGCTCTGCACCAAACAGAAGTCGGCTGACGTGCTCTGGCTCTCCCTCTCCCATCATCTCGCAGGGCCGCGGGGCGGGGGGGAGGGGGGGCATGGTGACTTGGGTCTCCGTCGTTTTGGGGCGGGCGGTGTGGCCGGTATGTGCGGGGAGCGCGCATGTTCCATGTGTGTGCGTGCAGGGCTGCGGGCAGTGCGCAGCCGTTTAGCTGGTCGCGTTTCCAGCGCGCGCGCGTGTGTGTGTGTGTGTGTGTGTGTGACGCCCAAATCATTCAAATCTTGCACAAACTGCGAGGTTCAATTGCTAAGACCTACTGCTATGCGACCAAACCATGTGTTCATGAGTTCTGGCACCCCATTGGCGGGCATCTGGGAACTGGGTTGAGGACACAGGCAGACATGCAGCAAGAGGGGGTGGCGTCTGTGTTCCTACCGCATCCTGCATCCCACGTCCGTGCTTCTGTGCTTCCCTGTGTGGAGACCCCAATGAGCGAGTCCACTGTGCTGGTGACGGACACGGGGGCGCAGCCCACGGGTTCCGCTGGAGCCCATGTGCTGGGAGGGAATGGAAAGGGGTTGGGGTGGGGCTGTGGGTTAAGAGAACAACCGCTTCGCCGCACCACTCTTCGGTTTGGACCTTTCTACCATGCGCTGCACTTCCACACTTGTAAATGGTGTGTAGGGAAGCGGGCTGATGTCCGGCGTGCGCAACTGCCCCTCTCCCGTTTTGGAGCGCTTGATCATCCGCTCCACTTCCGCACCACTCAAAGGGGAGTAAGAAAGAGGGCTGAACACCGGTGTTTTGGGGGATGGGGGTGGGGTTCTATCACCCGGCGTTCCCATCGGCTCATGCAGATCGCCCCATGCTCTGAGGGGTGGAGAATACTCCAAAGATACTTCCGTACCCTCGTTGTTGTGAATGGACGCTGCGTCATGATGCATGGGCGACTCCGGATCATGGCGATCTTCCTCTGAGTCCCTGCTGCCTCTTGCACTTTGCATCCGCGACTCTGGGGAATCTGGCGGCGCCTCCTGCTGCGGGATACCAGCAGCTTCACTGACTGAAACAAGTAAGGCTTCGAGATCTGCCCTTGCCTGTGTGGCGGACAGCCCTGCGGACCACCACACCGCGGCGTTCCGCCCAGAGCACTGCTGTTGAGTATATTCAAGAAGGGGCCAAGTGTGTGTGTGTGTGCGTGTGTGATCTGTACTTTTAGAGGTGGATCCTTGTGCAGCGTTGGGCTGGACGCCTCATTTGGCTCAGGTCTGCTGAGGCCTCTTTGTGACGTTGTTTCCCTCCCTTCTGCGGAATCAGAACCTCTGTAATGTGCTGGCTAAGTATCCAGAGTGTTTGCTCTCCCGTGCCTCGTCACGAAAAGCGGGCGTGCGACATCCTCGGCCACGGTCTCCTCCAGCCCCCGTGGAACTGGGGCTGGTGGGGACGGAGGGGGGGGTGTTTTCGGCCTCCTGTGTGTGTGTGCGTGTGTGTGGGGTGAGGCACCATATAACAGAGGAAGGCCTACATGGGTCCACGGGCTTAGCATGCTCTGTGGGAGGGACCTATGTCTTTTCTGCCTGTGAGACAGTGTCACGTCAGTTGTGAGGGCGCACCGCCCATACATGTAATGGAGCATAGCCAGTACATGCCCTCTAAGTTCTGACATGTGCAGCAGTACTGGGTGGGGGACACTGGGGAATGCCTTAGCGACGTCAATGAGTAGGGCAGACGACCCTTCTTTCGCATTGAGTTCGTCCTGAAGCAGAATGGCTTGTTGGGCGGCCGCCTTCCCTTTGGTGCCACACTGCTCTAATACAACACTTGCCGTGAGCCCTGGGTATATGCATTCTAAGATTAGTTTGGTTAGGACCACGTACATAACTGGCACTATCGATATTGGCCCATAGTTCCTGGGTCTCCTGCCTTGTAGAACAGGGTGATCCGGAAATCGAGGGGTCGCCCCACCCCATCCCCATCAGGATTGCTTAAAGGGCAGGGAGGCGGACAGGGGGGGTGTCAGGAGCGGCTGTCCAAGCAGTTACTGGCGGTTGGAAAAGCGGTGGGACCGTGGCGCCTGGCGGTTGGGGGGTCCCCTCCCTCCCCGTTAAGCAGTGGTGAGCGTGCTACGCTCTTGTTATGAGCTGTGGACAATGAAGGCTTCACAGACCTTGGCGTGGTGGCACTGCACCTCCTTGTCCTTCCACTCGCGGACCTCGCTCTGGATGGAATCCACCAGCAGCTTCCACTCCTCCATGCTGCGCGACCCGAGCCCAGGGTCGACCTGGATCACCTGCAGCGCCTGTTCAATCTCCTCCAGGACGGTGTCCACCATCGAGACCAGGAGGGTCTTGCGCCGAGACATCACCTCCTCGATCTTGAAATTCTTCTCGTGGATCTCCGCGTGCACCACCCGCACCAGCCCGCTCTTCGTGGCGACCAGCACGTCCTCCTGCGAGCCGCGCTGCAGGTACGAAATGGGCAGCCACAGGTACTCCTCCTCGTGGGGGTACTGGGAGAGTTCCCCGATGAAGGCAGGCCGGTTGAACTGCGACGCGGGCACCTTCAGCACGCAGGCGGGCTTGCCGTCTTTAACCCCGGAGTAGTCGAGGGCAACATGGAAGTCGGAGGTCGTGGACGTGGCAGCGAACTCCGCCAGGCCCCTGCCATCCTGGTCCGCCCGCGACAGGTTCGGCGGCAGCGTTCGGCCGCCGAGCCCGCGGTAGAGCACCATGTTGTCCCGCAGCCCGTGCCCCGCGTCCCCGATCTTCGTGATGGCGCTCGCCAGCACATGGATCGTGGTCGAGTAGTAGTTGTGCGCCTCCTTCAGCCGGGCGAAGAGGTTCGCCGGCGACTGCCGGAGGACCGCATTGTACAGGCAGTACATGGGCCCCGTGTACAGCGCGACGGCAGTGATCTCCGCCTCAATGAGCCTGGCCTTCTTGACCAACGGCATTGTATTCCTTGTATTCCTCCATCTTCCTGATCACGCGCTCCTCGCCCTTCCCGTTCCTCGCCTCCGCTGGCAAATCCTCGTACCCCTCACCACCGCTGGTGACAAGCTTGTACTCCTGCGATGGCGTGGTGGTAATGCCGTAGTTCCCGGTGGTAAAAGGCATGCCGGCGTCACGACTTCGCAGGTGTTCCATCTCCATGCCGACCGTCTCATCCTGATGACATGGGGTCGGGAGGCGGCTCCTCCGCCCGCGATGGAAGTCCGAAACATCGCCCCCCATCAGCACCGCAGCAAACTTCTCACCTTGTCGCCCAGGCTGCTTGGACTGGCTGACTGGAGCGAGAACGGCGCGCGCGTGTTTAAGCATTGCAGCAATGAGCGAAGAGGCCTTTGCGACCGCGTGGTCAACATCGGCGTCGTTCATCCCCAGGAATACGGCGAGCGGGTCCCCCTTGCGCGCACTGGCCAACACGTCCGCCAGGACGTGCACGACTGGCAGCCCGTTGAGCAACAATTCGAGCTGCGACTTTGTTCTGATGGCAGACAAGAACTCATGCTCATCAAGCTTGCCATCGTTGTTTTCATCAATGTGCATCATGAATTCGTCAAGCTCATCGCTGTCCTTTTTAATCCTCAGTGCGTTGAGCGCCTTTTCCAACCCTGATCTGCTCATGTGCGTTTGGTCATCCATGTCAGCAAACTCTTTGAACACGGCTAACAGTGCATTCTCGTCCGTACGACTTTGATAGACCTGGATCAGCTTGTCCAGGTCGGACTCCTCAACATGTTGTGCCATTTTCCTGGCTTCTGTGGAAGCAGGAGACAATCGGGCGGCCAGGAAGAAACATGATGCCCCTTAGGCAGCGCCATCACCAGCACCAGAAGTGCACACATACGGCCCACACCCAACACAGCCCAATGACCTGCAGCCAGAATGGGCCCAATGGTCCCCGAAAGCAGCCCCATCCAGTGCCACCAAGGCCAGGGCGGTCCTTAACAAAAAAAAAAAACAAGGGTTCCTTTACACAGTTTTCCCAAAAAAGCCCGCAGGCACACCATGTGTTGGCGGTGGGCAGATGGCTGTTGGCGGTTGGCGACTGGCGGTTGGTGGTGGTTGGTGGTGGTTGGTGGTTGTTGGTGGTGGTTGGCGGCGGTTGGTGGTTGGGGATTGGTGGTTTATGGTGGTTGGCAGTGGTTGGCGGTTGGCAGTTGGTCGCCGCTGGCGGTTGGTGGCGATTGGCAGTTGGCGGTTGGTGGCGGTTGGCAGTTGGTGGCGGTTGGTGGTTGGCGGTTGATGGTCCCTTGGGGCGGTCCCTAAGGGTGGTCCTTAACAAAAAAAAATCTAGTCCCTTAAGGACCCCCCTGACCAAGGCACTTGGGCTGATAGAAATTGATCTGGCCAGAAATGGACCTCTGAGCCCAGCTCTCTCCCACCATCTCTCTTGTCAGGCTTGAAGGTCTGGAGGGTAGAGAGTACCCAAAAGCATGCAAATCCCTCTCAAGGTCCATTTCATGGCTTTGTGGTAGGTCACTATTGGCCAATTGGCTCTTGGGCTTGGCAGAAGAATATTTCCTCACCTGGTCAACACCGTCGAAGACCATCTAATCCTATTGTCCGAGTTCTACACCGTTTGCCAGGAACATTATCTCCACATCCGACTAGACAAATGCGAGTGAAAACGGAGATGGACTACCTAGGGTTCCATCTTGGGGATGGATGGTGGAAACCTCAAGATCAAAAGATGAAGCCCCTGATGGACTTCAATCGCGAGGGAACTACTTTGAAAACTGAAGGAGTTCAAAAGAATTGGATATTACAATTTCTTGTAATCTGTCAATCTCTCTTTTCGTTTCATTGGTGATATCCTGGAGGGTATCAACATCTATTACCCTACCCTTGTTATTGATGACATTCATAGCAAGGCGCTGCTCTCCTTGTTGATCCCTGCCATTCAAAATAAAGGATGTTGCACACAGAACATGACTTTGTCAGTGAATGTTTCCGCATAGCATTTAGTGCCCCATTCTTACACCAGCGGTTCCCAATTTTGAAGGCATTTTCAGCATACCTATGGTGCGGCCTAATTTTGCAATGTGATTAGACAGGGCGAAAGCATCAATGCCACCCTTAAGCAAAATGGTTTTTTTTGTTTTCCTTGGCAAGTTGAAAAGCAACTGGGTTAAGACGGCCCTCTGCAAAGGCTTTCGGGCCCACGGTACCGGGTAGCAAAACATCATAAATTGTTTCTCCCCGGGCGCTCTCGGTATCCAGAGCGTCCAACACTTTTTCGACGATGGCAATCCTGAGAGACCGCTGTTTCTCCTCAGTATCGTACACAGTAAAAGGGGTATGAAGAAACAGCAGAAAAGCCCCCATACCAAAGGGGTGCAGAGAAGATGCTGTAGGCGTAGACAGTGGGCCGCCCTGGAAACGTGTTTCATTGTCTGGCTATACACGTCGAGGTATTTTGCTCGTCAAATTTTCCGTCTGTTGTAAGATAGGATTCCATTAGCTCTCGCGTCATTTCATGAGAATTCTCGCCAATGGCGCATGCAGCCGCATGCAGTACATAGAAGGGTAACTTCGATTGGAGATATCCCAGGGGTTTCCAGTCCGCACCGTACTCAGCTTTGGTCTGGACTGCAAGGACATCCAGTGTACCCAGCAGTCGGTCATTTTTGTGTTTGGATGCCTTACTCCCAAAAAGCATTCCCTTTCTCGAGGAATTGGTCACTTCCGGATGCTGGCCACCAAGTAGAGTGTGTACTGCGGATATTGTTGCATCTCTCACTTCATATCGGCCTCCTCGACAATATGTGTCATTTGCAACTCTGATAGTAGTACTTAAATATCAATTTCCGAAAGCGACTCCCCGAATATATGCCTTTATGGATACACTACGATCGCACGTGTATAGTAGGTATTTTTAAGATCCACTTGATGGTACATAATATGTAGGCCACGTAGCAACTTGAGGTTACCATGTGTCACGTACAGTCCTGTGACGACGAGAAGAGTATTCCATACTGGATTCAGGAGCATGTACAAGGTGAGTGCTATTTTGGTGTTTTGGGGATCCTTTCCGAACACACACTGGCAGGGGACAATAATGGCGGCATACAGGCAACATTTGTAGGACTCGTGTGGGTTGTTCCAGAGTTGATGGATTTTTTCAATCAATATCCAGCTAACAAATATTTCTGGAAACCATTCATTATGGCCACCGAAAAAGTATTCCCGAGTAAGCCCGAGCAAAGTCACAGTACTTTCCGTCATAAGACTACCCTCACCTGCACATGCCTCGATGGCCAGAATGTCCAGACATGTGTTTCTGTGCTGTAAGAGTTGTAAGAGCACAGATATAACTGTGACAAACAAATGCATGCCCGTTAGGGTTAGGCCCTCATGATCTTTCTTCATCTGCAAACTGTGGTGCCCACAGATGTGTTGGGCATATTAGACGGGGTTGTCACAGAAATGAAAGTGGAACACCACGGTGAGTATGCAAGGGACATGAGGGGCTTCAAGAGCCCAGTCATCATTGGAACATGGACACAAGAAAGTACAGGGGAAGGTGGGGGTCCCAAAAGACCCTGCCAGTTCGGTTCAGAACACACTCACGGTGTGGGTCCCTGGTTTGTATTATATGCGCTGCTCTTCAATCCGGGTTGTCGCTGGAGAAATCACTTGGGACCGGGTGTGCCATAACAAAAAAAAACAAAAGCCCTGTCATCATCATGTTTGGTTGTTGTTTATGTGTCTTGAACAAATTTGCCATCTAGATGTCTTCCCGCATATCCTTTGCAGCACAGGTTGTGCAACATCCTTAATTTAGCTGTAATTCTGCACCCCTGGTTGGCTATGGTTTTTTTGTTCAGGAAGGGGAAGTTAGCAAGCAGTCGCACTGCTGATGCCACCACCATTCCTTTGTTTTTCAGCCCGCTTCTTCATGCAGTTTGCTTGCATTCACACTTCTTGTCTTTCGAAATTCAGTTGTACAACATGCTGGTTGCGAAGTGCAGCCATGTAGATCCATGACCCTGCAGCTAATGCGCAGTATAGGGCCCAACTGTGACGTGTAGTTCTCTTCAACTCATTCGAGACAGCATTCATCTGTAGTATCAGAAGAAGAGGGCTCTGCAGCACCTCCCTGTGAGGAGGCATGTCTGCCTAGGAGATGCCACGTGATCCTGGGAAAACCCAGCATGTATGTAGCTTTGAATTTTAGGGTGGGTCACCCGTCCCGCCCTGTCTGGACATTTGTACTGACAAAAAAAAAGCTCTCTTCAACTCATGATATACCATCTCCACTCCTGCACCAGTATTGCCCTGTGTGTGGTGTGTGTTGTGTGTGTATTGCAGCAGCACTGTTGGAGGGTCATACCTCTTCCAGATTTTGAAGGCTGAGGCCCAGCAGCGTTCCTCGGCAGCAGACAGCCAAAACTGGTTCTGCTCCTCTGTGGCACGGACCAATGGTTAGTTACGTTTGTCATTTCATGCACTGCCTGAGGCTGCATGATTTGCACAGCACAATCAGGGTCAAGCAACCCCCCCCCCCCTCTGTAGGGCAACATTCGGTACTGGCTTGGGGTGGCTTGGGGTGATGATCGTATGCCTGTGACCCAGGGGTATACGTTAGCTAAGTATCCGGTGCTTCATTCCCTGTAGGGGGCAATCGTCACGACGTTGGGGGTAAGATTTCACGGGGGGGGGGGGGGGGCAAGGTACCAAAGAAGACATTGTGCCCCCCTCTTTGTGAGGTGTAGGCCTGTTGTTGGGATACTATATGAATCTGGGTTTGTACCATAATGCATTGGACAACGCAGCCCCGAGTTTTGCCCCTTCGCACTTTGCAGGTTCAGCATACTGAAAGCACACACTGCAAAAGTATTTTGCATGGTTGTGTGCACGACATGTCATTCTTTGAGCATGTCTGTGTGCACGCCGCGCGTTGCTTGAAACTCCGGGGGGGGGGCGCAGGAACCGTCTTTTTTTGGCCATTTTGACCAGCTCCCACAGAGGTGCACAGGTGCCGTTGTATACGCCACTGTAGGAATTACAAGGGGTGTGGCACGGCAGCAGGCCGAGTTGGACCACAGCCCTGCCCTATGGCGTCAGCATACCTGTTACGGAGTTCCTTTTGCTCGTGAGGGGCTGTGGATGGGCCAGGGCAGAGATGCCAAGTAGGCAGAGCAAAGCACATCTGAATATGTGGGCAGTGCTGCCAAGCCTGCAGTAGTCAGTGATCTTTCATGCAGTTGAGTTCTCCATTACTGTCTTGTTCGTTTTGTCTGTTCCCCTGAGCTTTGCACACTGATGTCCCTCTCAGCCTTCAGTTGCTTTTGTGCTTCAGAGCACGCTGGGATGCCTACAGTGTGGCGGTCTCCCACAGCATTTCCTGGTATCGGATTCATCCTATCCACACTTCCGTGGGACAATTGTGGGGTTGGGCAGCTCTGATCCGAACTTTCCCGCGCAGCATCTGCCAAACGGGTTTTGTCAAGTTACCGAGGTCTGAACCCCGCCCCCCTGGCATTGCACCCCCACCCCCCCTCCCGAAAAGACGGATAGAGGAAGTGTGAATGAGTGTGCATTTTCTGATTTCCTGTCCATAGTCAATTGGTTTCATTGGTCCATCTGTTGTATTCTCTTGCCCTTTGCAACGAATACACACACCTGTGCCAATTGCAGCGCATGTTGCAGCAGGTCCATTGCAAAGATCCTGTGTTCCTCCCTCTTGTTCACAACCTTTCGTCTGGTCTGGTTCTCTGAATGCAAGATATAGTACAATGGCAGGTGTATGCACTCAGGTCACAGCAACACCCACCGTTGCAAGAACACCGCTGGTCACCAAAGGCCCTTGTTGGCTGACTCGTGTCTGAACCATGTTAGGCTGGCAACAGTGGTGTCAAGCTTTCACATGGTTCATCGTCTGCAGAATGTTGGGTTCGAGATGGATCACTCCTATGCTGTCACTTATCCGGCCCACTTGTTACCTGTGTCTGAAGCAGTGGAAACAGGCCTCCCTGTCATTCACTGGTTCCTTTGCTCAGACGGTGTGCTCGTAGATGCAGCGTGGTAAGGCATCAACTGTGAGCAACACAATTTTGTTTTTAAATATCTGAGAGAATGTCTGTAAATATTGGTCAGCCACAAGAGGTTTCCCAAGGAGTATTCTGATTCACTGACTGTGAGCATTTTTGAAGCGTGTGTCCTTCAGTGGGGGTTGTTTCCGTCTGTTTTACTCGACGTTCCTACTTTAGACATCTTCCGGTTGTACCTCTTGCATACCTGGTTGCGTGGGCTTTGCCCAACACAATCTGGGGTCAGCTACTGGCGTTGTGAGTGGTTTTTGCAGCTTGATTGCCAAGGGGCTCTGGCCCCTTTCCACTGTTCTCTCTTGGTCTGCAGTCATTACAAAACCAAACCTGATGGCAATATTGCACAACTGTTGGGTCAAACAGCTTGTTGTTGCCTTTTTGGTACTGGCAGTAGGTACTTTGTCCAGCTTCTGTGGGGTACAATACAGTGCCCCTGTATCAGCAAAGGCCCGCCTATTGAATGCGCTTCTTGGTGAACAAATTCCAGCTTTTGGTGGACTGTCATCTGCAGCAATGGCACCAATTGCACAATCCTACACTATTGACAAGTTGTAACAAGTGGTTACATTACATTCCCGATGATGTTTGGGCTACACCTAACCGTAAATGATGGCCGTGAATGATGGCCGTGAATGATGGCCGTAAATGATGGGCAGAAATGAGGACATCATTTACGGCCATTATTTGGGGTCATCATTTATGGCCATCATTGACAGCCATCCATTATGGACATCATTTACGGCCATCATTTTCGGCCATCATTTATGGCCATCATTTACAGCCATCCATTATGGACATCATTTACGGCCATCATTTTTGGCCATCATCTACAGCCATCATTTACAGCCATCCATTATGGACATCATTTACGGCCATCGTTTTCGGCCATCGTTTTCGGCCACCATTTAGGGCCATCATTTAGGGCCATCATTTAGGGCTATCATTTGCGGCCATCCACTATGGATATCATTTACGGCCATCATTTACAGCCATCCATTATGGACATCATTTACGGCCATTATTTAGGGCCATCGTTTACGGCCATCATTTACAGCCATCATTTACAGCCATCATTTTACGGCCATGGTTTACGGCCGTCATTTACGGCCATTGTTTACGGCCATCATTTGCGGCCATCCATTATGGATATCATTTACGGCCATCATTTACAGCCATCCATTATGGACATCATTTACGGCCATTATTTAGGGCCATCGTTTGCGGCCATCATTTAGGGCCATCATTTACGGCCATCATTTTACAGCCATGGTTTACGGCCGTCATTTACGGCCATTGTTTACAGCCATCCACTTTGCGGCCATCCATTATGGATATCATTTATGGCCATCATTTACAGCCATCCACTAGGGACATCAGTTACGGCCATCATTTAGGGCCATCATTTACCGCCATCATTTACGGCCATTATTTACAGTCATGTCTGAGAAGGGCAGCGACGGAGCACAAAGGAGGCAATACACACAGAAACTGACCCAGAAGCTGTCCGCAGTACATGTCCCGATGGCATGATTTACGGCCACCATTTACGGCGATGAGTCACGGCCATCCAGTATGGACAACATTTACGGCCATCTTCTGCGGCCATCATAATTTCAAATATACCTTTTCCTCCATTGCTAGGTAAAGCTGAACCCACCCAGATTTGCTCAGGCTGAAAAAGTAAAGTTTTTTGTGTGTCGTGCCCCGGCGCGTGTGTTGAAAAAAATCACGACTAGCCAATTGGTCAGCCAAAGGCCATTTTGGCACTATTTGGGAAGATTGCGGGGAACACCCCAGCTTGACCCAACATTTCAAGTATACTTTTCCCTCCATTTCTAACCAAGCCGAATCAACCCATATTCGCTCTGGCCGAAAACAGAAACTTTTTTGCGCGCCCCTGCTTCGGCTTGGTCCCACCCCGATTTCGACATTTTTCACGGGAAAAGGGAGACATAGAGAAATTACATGAGGTTAGAAGTTGCACAACTCGTAAAGCCACTGCATGTTTAAGCGTTGTCCAAACCCTCTGTGATTTGCATCCCCTGGCCACTTCTTTTGCTGTGTGTTGTTTTGCAGCAATGTCGAAATTACCCCAACAATGTATATTGGGAGGCATCTGAGCCTGAGAAAGTGTGCCCCAACCTACTACACTGCCATGTGCCAAGTTTGAGGAGGCAATAGTGGGCCGTGCAGGCCTGTCAAAGTATGCCACAGCCCTGCGGGTGCAAGGGTTTGACCATATGGACACGTGCCAAAATGGCACTTGTCGGCCAACTGGCCGGACCTGATTTTTTCCACAAGCGTGGGCAGCGCGACACGCAAAAAAGTTTCCGTTTTCGGTGGGAGCGAATATGGGTGGGTTCGGCTTGGTTAGAAATGGAGGGAAAAGGAGATTTGAAATTATGCGCCAAGCTGGGGTGTTCCCCGCAAAATACTCAAATAGTGCCAAAATGGCACTTGGCTGACCAATTGGCGGGACCTGATTTTTTCCACAAGCGTGGGTGGCGCGAAGCGCAAAAAAGTGTCTGTTTTCGGCGTGAGCGAATATGGGTGGGTTCAGCTTTACTTGGAAATGGAGGAAAAAGTATATTTGAAATTCTATTGCCTTCGGCAGTGCACCTCGAAGAGAGGCTGACAGTCAGCCAATAAGTCAGTTAGCCAGGCCAGCAGTCAGTCAGTCAGACAGAAACACACAGTTTGGGTTTTTTGTCAGTGGCAGACTCGGCCCTAAGCAGTGGGGAGGAACAGGGTCTGCAGGGCAAGTAGTGGCCAAATGGTATAACAGCCGGCCGGGCGAACATGACGGCGGCGCCGCCGACGACAGTCGATCGAACACGATTCGAAACGCCGACCTTAAAATGTGTAGACGATTGCGTTACCATTCGACCAGGGTTTGTTATTACAGCAATGTGCCTCCCCACTGCTTGGAGCAATCTGAGCGAAAACTTTTGACCCCCCCCCATCCCCCCCACCCCACCCCTCAAAAAAGTGGTGTCCAGTTTTAGGGGATAGAGACCTCAGAATCAAAAAATCCTTTGGGGGATTGTCCTATTGGGCAAAATAATGATTTTACAAGGGGTTGGACATCAAATATCATGCCTTGGGGTATGCTACGCGAATAACCCCCAAAAAGGGGGATATACGACGCCCGCGCCTGCGCTTGATCTAACAACCTCTCTTCGAGGTGATTATGGGTCAAGCTGGGGCGTTCCCCGCGATATCCCCAAATAGTGCCAAAATGGCCTTTGGCTGGCCAAATGGCAGGAAGCAATTTTTTCCACACGTGCGCACGTTAAAGTGCCCTGTGAGTACTCTGGTCCGTGGTGCTGCCATCTGGATGTCGCTGTATGCACAAGGGCTACTCTAGATCCATGCCCCTGCCCCTACAACAGCAAACCCACAAGCGTTGCAGAACCGACATCTGGCGTTGGCTGGACATCGCAGCTGTACCAACGTTACACACCACAAAGCACAATGTAATGGTAGTGCTCGGGCACCAAATGCCCCAACACACCACCCAAATCAAACGCTACGCATGCCACAACAGCATGTGCAACCCCACTCAGTTCCCTCCAGAAACTGGAACCCCCAAACTCTATCATTCCAAAGTTGGAGGTACATAACCGAGCGTGGTTGGCCATAGATCAACAGATGCACTCTTGCAAGCATCACCCCCCACCCCACCCACCCACCTTGGCGAGAACAGCAGCCAAATCAAAAGAACTGATGGATTGGGGGCACTCTTGGGGGCAGGCTTGAGGGCCGGCACAAGGGCTGGCTGTGACACAGAAAGGTTTGCAAAGACACATGCGTCATCCACCAAAAAGGCCCAGGGCTTTGGCAAGTCCACTGCAGCATACTGTACCACCGCTACTGTACCATTTATGTGCCATTCTCTGGCAAGGAGCAGAATTAGAATGGGGCATGACATGTGCAACGGAGGATCAACAAGTGGCAAGACAGAAACCAGCATCCCAAAAATACCATCCCATGCCCCAAATCACAGAAAAAACTGGATCTTCTTGGGCGACCAAATGGAACCGCCCAATTCCATAGTTCCAAAAGTTGTGAAACCAGGTCAGCTGATTTAGGTCCTGCATGCTGTGCGTACAGGGGTCAGCGCAGAAGCAGGACGTGGCAGAGCCACTGTGCCGCCCCCCAAGCCTCACCCTCAGTATACACGGCGCGAGAGAAGGACCCGCGCCAAGGGCTCAGGTGTCTTTGCTGTGGGCCCTTCCGTGCCCCTTTCCTGGGATCGAGGGTCCTCTCGGGGGCGTCCACGTTCTCCCCAGCCCCTCATCCTCATCATCCTGTGGCGACGTAACAGTAGCCGATCTGGTGAAGCCCAAAGCGCAGAGGCCGCGTGCTGCGGCTGGGCGGTGACGTCCTTGGGCTGGCGCCCTGCTCGCCGCATTGGCCCCTGCCACCCCGCAACCCCGCTTGGGCTTGCTGGGGGTCCAAAAGTTGTGGAAACAACATCTAGCGTTGTTCTGACACGAGGTTGTTCTCACAAAATGGGGGGGGGGGGGGGCAGCAAAGCGCCGTTAGGTGCCCTCAGGGCCTTCATCAGCTTTGATTTCTTGATTAGTGACCAGTGAGTGTCAGTGACGGGGGGATCGATCACGGTCACCAATGTGAGTGCGGTAAAAGGGGAGAGGGCAGCGCGACTGTGAGGATGGAGCTCTGATCATGGCACAGATGTCAGTGACACAAGGAGGCACAAACAGCGGAGGGTGGACCTTCGTGTTGCTGCGACAGGGTTGGAGGTGTGTCCCACTCCCCTGTCACTTGGGAGACAAGCGAGATTTGTCGGACGGTTTCAGATGGGCTCAGGCTCCAACGCCACTGCCAATCCCTCTGCAGACAACAGACCACTACCGTGGCGAATGCAACGTCAAAATGCAATTATCTCATCAATACCCGTCCTGCTACCCCCTCCCTGTCGCACCTGGGAGTGCCCCGCTCAAACGAGAAACCTGAACAGGCAACAGGTCTTCTTAATCATTTGTACTACACACACTGCCCTACAGGGCGCCCGCCTAAGGTACAGTCAAGTCCAAATTACTGCAGTGCGGACGCCAGCGGTACCACGGACGCAACGGGGTCCGCACATGCAGCATTGGCACACACGCCGCCCCTTCCCCATCCATTCCATGATCCCACACTGCAGCCAGCAGTAGCCCCGCCAGTGCGGTCCCGCCCATTCGGTCCCTCCCAAGCCCCAGCACAGGCCATCCAATTCTTTTGGCACAGAGGCGCGGCAGCGAGGCAGTACCACGCCTGGTGTGGCAGTGCAGGTGCACCCGTTGTTTCAGGAGCCCACAGGTGTGCCCAGCGACCCAGACCAACGGAGGCGCACCTACAGCGACAAAAATCCCATAGCCTCGGTACGATTGGCGGTGTGCAGTCTGAAGCGCCTGCTGCTTGTCAGGGCTGGTGACCCAGAGAGGCACGTGATGCACATCCCCCGCATGAACATGGAGTACCCCGTGCGAGTATTCACAGTGCGGCGCGGTGGCAAGTGGACCATGGAGCATGAAGGAGTGGAGTGTGAACCCAATTGCCGAGCGAACATTGTGTTGAGTTGTTGTGTTGGGAGGGTTGTTGCGATACGGACGGGATGTGTCGCCGGGCGCGTCATCCTTCAATGCCACGGGTGTTTGCGGACGCACGCCATTCTAAATGGTCCGCTGACGAGTTGCCAGGGCGTCCACACAACCTCGCAAATCGGCAATCGTTGGGAGGAGCTTCCCCCATACATTAACGGGAGCATACGGGGGTGCACACGTAGCCAAAGCATCAATACGATGGCAGGCACAAGAGCCATCGGGCAAGAGCCTTGGTAAAAGCCAATCTTACCTATACCTTATCCAAGAGGTGCATCCACCCCAAGGTGAAGCTACCCCCCCCCCGCCCCATGTGCATCCCCCCCCAGGGACGACGGTTCCCCCCGGGCCCGCGGGGGACTGTCACCAAATGACGGTTCCCCCCACCCCCGGGGGGGACCAACACCACACAATAGTAACCTGAATTCCAGCATATCCAACTAAATTTTTTCTTCGGCGCCTTTGGCGCCCGTGATTTCCTATTGATTTCTTATTGTTCATGGGCCAAGTGACGGTTCCCCCCACCCCTGGGGGGGGGGGGGCAAAGGGGGGGGGGGTGTACATATGAAGGGAGCTTTTGTTCACGGTTCAGACACCATGCCCTCGGTCCAAACGGCTTGCTCAGAGTACTGACAGGGCATTTTACAACACAACGGAACTCCTCTTCCACGTGCCAGTCCAAAGTGGCAATCCGGGCACCGACCTCCGATCGCCTTGTCCACGCTATCGCTGCGTGTCTCCCGCATCTTTCCACCAGCGGCGCCTTCGCCCGGGCCGGCGCTACGCCGCCAGCTCCTTGGTCACCACGCCAACACAGAACTGCGAGACCGGCCACATCTCCGGCACAACAAAGCGCTCCACGTCGCGTTGCGGGGCTTGCGCAAAGGCGGCCGCGATCAGGCGGTCCGACTCGCGGCACAAACTGCAGCCGTTCGCCACGACCTTCTGAAAGGGGTCCAACATCCGCTGCGAGACCTGCAGGACGCGGCTCGAGGCGCTCTGCCGCGCCTCCTCCTCCGTGACCGCCACATGCTCCACGAACCCAAAGCGGCCGCCGGGCCGCAGCACCCGCCGGACCTCCGCGACCGCTTTCTCGGGGTCGGCCACGGTGCAGAACGTGAAGGTGCAGACCACCGCATCGAAAAAGCCGTCGGGGAACTCCCGCAAGTCCTCCGCGACCCCCCGCCGAAGGGTCAGCCCCTCAATCCCGTACTTGTCCGCTGCCGCCCGGGCGGTCGCCAGCTCTTCGCCCTCCGGGGGCTGGGGGTCCACGCCGTACAGCTCAATGCCCGGGGGGTAGTAGCCCCGCTGGAGATTGGTGGTGCTGCACCCGATCCCGAGCTCCAACACCCGGCGCACGTCGTGCCCCCCGGTCACCGCCCGGAGGGTCTCCGCGACGCGCCTCGTGTACGCCCGGGGCCGGCCCCAGATGCCCGCCTTCGACCCCTCGGACATGTACACGGACAGCCCCCCGACCCCCGCGGTGAGCAACGCGCTGCGGGCCCCGACGCTCAGCATCCCCCGCTTGGCCCTCGCGTCGAACGCCGGGGACCGGGCCCCGCGCCGCCGCTGCTGCAGCACCTCCGTCACTTGCTGCCGGACGCCCTTCACGACCTCCGTCGCCTGCCACGCCACGAGGCCCCCGGCCCCCGCCGTCAGCAGCGCGTTGCGGCGGGAGAAGCCCAGCGTCTTCTCCCGCAGCGCGGCCATGCGTTGGGACAGCGGGACGGACGGCAGCCCCTGCTCCTCCGCCACCGCGAGGGCCTGCAGTTGGAGGGCGGCGGCGGGGCCGGCGCACCGGCCCGTCAGCGCGAGCTGCACGTGCGGCCGGATGTCCGGCCCCTCCCGATCGGTGCCATGGGCCAACCGGTGGAGCCACCGGTCGTACAGCGCCGGGAACGCCTCGTCGCTGGGGTCCGGCATGTCCCCTCGATCGTAGGACTCCAGCACCGCCACGACCACCGCCTTGAGGTCGTCGTCCCTCAGGGCGAAGGCCGTCAGGTCCGTCTCCAAAGAGTCGTCCAACGGGTATTCCAATGCGGCGGCAACGAGGTCCACGACGTCCGCCTCGGGGCACTGGGCCCACATTTGGGCCGCGACCTTCGGCAACGCGGACTCCGCCGATGTGATCATATTGGCCTTTTGCAGTCGGCGGGCAGCGGCGGCAGCTCCGCCTCCGCCCTCACCCGCCGTTTTTTCTCCCGAGGCCGCCATTGTACTCAGCCACGGCGCTTTCTGATGGGCGCCGAGTTTTCTTACACTCCATCCCAGACCCAGACCGCACCACACGGCCACTGCACACGCCAGAGCCTGGGCCCCCGTTCCGGCAACAAGCTGACCCACTTGGCCAACGGTGGAAGCGGCCATTTCCACCCCCGACTCGGGGGAAGTGAAAACCGAGGCACGAGCGGGACTTCGCATCATTCGGTGCCGAGGGTACGGCGAATGCGCGGTGGATGAGTGCACCCTGTCGGGCAGTGTTGGCATCAATGGGTGACCTCTCACGTGCTCCCGCACAGTTGCGCCCGTGTGAAGTAATAGCATCCCGCGTTTTGACCCGTCGAGTCGTGTGAACAACAAAGCGAGAATGCCCAAGAGGAGGGCTGCTGTGGCAGCACCTCTGGTCCGACATCTGCGAGCTCCATCGACTGGTTCCCAGCGTTGTGCCCGCCTTGAGAGAAAGGTGGAATAGGACTGCCCGGTACAAAGCGCCGGGTCCATGGTTGTCATCAACTCAGCTGGTCAAAAACGAGCACATGGAAGTCGGCCAAAGTTGCGGGACCGCAACTCAAAGAGCGTCAACCCCAACCAGGGGGGTCCGTAAGTGAAAACAAAGAAAAAAGAAAAGAAACTGACTCCGGGATTCATGTGTCTGGACTGGCTACGGATCGACACCAGTTGGTGGTTCAACAACGGCTGGTGGCTGGTGGTTAACCGACGGCGGTTGGAGTTGGGACGAAGGCACATCCCCCCTTTGCTCTAGTAGTTTCATGTTGTGTTGAGAAATGCTTGAAAATCGGTGCCAAGTACTTCTTGCAGTGCAAAACTTTGCACTGCGTGTTGTTCCCAAACAAGCAATCAATGGGCGATGAACAGCTCTTGGCGGGTGTTTCTGCGTTCTGTCTCTTGTGCCAGGCTTTGTTTGGGCATGAAAAAACAGTTTTTCCATCAAGTTGTCCAGTCTGAGGGAGGTCGTAAAAACTACTCCTGTGGATTGAAACCTAGAATTGCCGAATGCATGCGTATTGCACAGACCACTAGGGCACTGACAATCACTGACAAATGTAATCGGAAGGACCATATAGAGACCGAGAGGTGAAAATTTTCCCCCGAAAATTCAGAGACGTTTGTGTTTACACATGAGTTCAACTGGACAACAACCAAAAAGAAAGTTGTTTTTTGGGCCGGCAACTTAGATCCAGGTCGTGGGCAAGCTGCTTTGATGAAAAAAGGGTCCTCCGATTTGTGCCGCAAATTTGTTGGGATTTTTTGTTGGGACTTCTTCGCCGGTTTGGGGGCTGGATTGCTCTCCTCTCAGTTTGTCTAGGGAAACACACAAGACAACTTGTTTTGAGTCATTCGGTTAGTAGTCAATCATTTGGAGTGCTACACGGCTCTTAGTGTGCAGCCGCTCACTTCAATTTTAGAGCTCACAGCAGGGTCCTCCTTTCTGTGTTTGTGTCTAGATTTGGGGGGAAACACAAAAGGAATGGTAAAACAGAGCTTCTAGGGGCAAGAGAAAAAAATTCCCACCAATGTTGCTTATTAAGTACAATATAAATGACATTTGGAGTTGTTGAATTCACAGCTATTGCTTTATTATGCAACGTGCTTTGTAGGGAAGGTGTGCAGCCCAACGTGGTCTACTCGGGGGGCTTCTCCATGAGAGGGTAAATCTGGGGATAGTTAATAGAAAAGTATCGCGCCCGGCAAAATTCCCCCTTGTTTGCAAAAGGCGGAGCACAAGAACACTGCACAGAACTTGGGACGGCAGTACAAAGTATCACCAAGGCCGGTACCAATGCCGGCGATAGAAGCTGACCCCGCCCTCCAAGAGAGCCATGGCTGCCCGCCTGCAACGCGGACGCAGTCCCAGCACATAGCGGTCAACAGACGAGACTGACCCAACGCAAGAACCCGGGGATGGATCGGTCCCCCGCTCAGCACGTCAGACTGCCGCCACATGAGGCGGTGATCATGCTGGACCCAACCACACGCAACCATTTAACCCGTGAAGGGCGGGGTGCAGGTGCAACCCCCCCCCCCCCCCAACTAAACTAGACTTGGCTGGGGTCCGGTGGGCGGATGGCCGAACCCAGAAGAGGAGCGGCTGCCGTGGGTGGGTGGGCGGGTAAAGACAGAAAAACTGCCTAAGAAAGGAGGTGCAAACAAAAGTTGAAACGAGGTTCAACTAGTGTTTGCAAAAGGCGGAGCACAAGAACACTGCACAGAACTTGGGTATTCATTCTCCGCCGCAACCCTCCCTGCCCCCCCCCCCCCCGGCCCCAGCCACGCACTGGTGCCATCAGGAACCCGCTGGCCATAGCAGAGAACCCGAGGGGTGAACTGAGTTCTAAACCCCCTCCGAAACACCAACCAACGCAGAAAACTCCCCATGGGCCTTAGGGCCGCCAGTGCAGTTTGCACAAGCACAGCACAAGAAAACTGCACAGAACCTTCCCCCCCCCCCCCCCCAGCAACCGCAGGTCCCGCCAACGTGCACAGCTGTCCCGCGTCTACCCGAGACACGGCGCCACGCTCATGGGCAGGGACCAACGGCTGAAGGGGAGTGGAAGCAGGGGCCGCGCCGGGCTCTTTGCCCACTTCAGCAGGAGTGCACCCGGCGGCCTCCACTCATGAGCCTATTAGTAATAGTCCACAGGCCTGGCAAGACTGGACCTGGGGCCATATTCAGCTTACGGGCAGGTCCTTGGGACAGGCGGTCTGCCTCCGCCTGGGCACAAAGGCCTTGGCTCACTGGGCAGCGAATAGGGCGACCTCCTCTGCAGTCCTCAGAGCCTTCACCCGTCACGACGGCCTGCACATAGTTGCCGAACGTGGAGAACAAGGCCAATCAGCTGCCAGAATTGGTGGTCTGGGGGCTAGTGCTGCTCAATCCGCTGCCGCCAGAACTGTGTCCTGGAGGCCAGTGCTGCTCAAACCGCGGCCGCCAGCACTGGTGGTCTGGAGGCCACTGCTACTCAAACCGCTGCCGCCATAACTAGTGGTCTGGAGGTCAGTGCTGGTCAAACCGCTGCTGCCAAAATTGGTGGTCTGGAGGCCAAAGCTGTTCGAACCGCTGCCGCCAGGAATGGTGGCCTGGAGGCCATTGCTGCTCAAACCGCTGCTGCCAAAATTGGTGGCCTGGAGGCCAGTGCTGCTCAAACCGCTGCCGCCAGAACTGGTGGTCTGGAGGCCAGTGCTGCTCAAACCGCTGCTGCCAAAATTGGCGGTCTGGAGGCCAGTGCTGCTCGTACTGCTGCCGCCAGAAATGGTGGTCTGGAGGTCAGTGCTGCTCAAACCGCTGCTGCCAAAATTGGTGCCTTGGAGGCCAGCGCTGCTCAAAACGCTGCTGCCAAAATTGGTGGTCTGGAGGTCGATGCTGCTCGAACCGCTGCCATCAGAACTGGTGGTCCGGAGGTCAGTGCCGCTCAAACCGCTGCCTGCCCTAAGGCCCATGGTGGGGAGTCATATGTCCCCCTAAAAAGACAGAAAAACTGCCTAAGAAAGGAGGTGCAAACAAAAGTTGAAACGAGGTTCAACTAGTGGTTCATGGGTTGCTTCAAGCTAGTTCCCACAAGTGTGGATGTCAATATATTCAGTACAATAGTGCTCCTTACACTCATCACAAACTGTGACGGTGGAGCGCTTCTGACAACACAACACACACACTTCTGCCTCATCCTCTGCCTCATCCTGCGTGGCGGCCGAGTTGCTTTGGTCAGTCCAAACATGAGGTGGGACATGCTCCCATGGTGCATAGGGGGTGACGGACTTGCCTGCGGATGCAAAATTGTGCAAAATGCAACAAAATACGGACTAGTGCTACGTAACCCCTGCATTCCCGGGGGTCCCCAAGGGGGACAAAATCAGAAGTGGTTGCCTCACCCTTGCCTTCTCGGGGGCCCTAAAGAGGGCGGAAATGCTATGTCACCCCTGCATTCTCGGGGGTCCCCAAACAAAGGGGGACAAAATCAGAAGTGGTTGCCTCACCCCTACCTTCTCCGGGGCCCAAAAGAGGGCGGAAGTGCTACGTCACTCACCCCTACATTCTCGGGGGTCCCCAATGCCAAGCGCGGGGAGAAAATCAGAAGTGGCTGCCTCAGCCCCACCTTCTCGGGGGCCCAAAAGAGGGCATAAATGCTACGTCACCCCTGTATTCTCGGGGGTCCCCACAAAGGGGGACACAATTAGAAGTGGCTGCCTCACCCCTGCCTTCTCGGGAGCCCAAAAGAGGGCAGAAATGCTACATAGCCCTTGCATTCTCGGGGGTCGGACAAAATCAGAAGTTGCTACCTCACCCGTGCCTTCTCCGGGGCCCAAAAGAGGGCAGAAGTGCTACGTAACCCCTACATTCTCGGGGCTCCCCAACAAAGGGTACAAAATCAGAAGTCAAAACCTACGCTAGGGGGAACAATGATGCCCCTAGTATCTCAAAATATGGGTCTCTAGTACGGCCAGACGCGCAAATATCTGCACAATGCTAAGTGCGACCCCTTAGTGCACTCCCCACAAGGTCACTAGTGGGGCATGGGTCAAAAAAGATGCCCCGCGCGCTAACGCTCCCTCCAAAGCCAACATACCGGCTTCACTGCATTATGTGCTACTCATCCCATACCCTTCCAGCCAAGTTCCAGCCAACAGGCGAGGGGCGTGTTTGCCAAGAAATCCGAAAAAGATCCAACCTACCCACCAACCTACTGCACTCATCCACCCTGAAGCAATTCTCCACTCACAACAGGGGGATGGACGGTTGACCATGAAGGTGAACTCTCTATTGGTCGGTACTTCCAGTTTACTGCACTTGGTTGTGTTTTGTGGAGGCATGCCTCTAGGCTAGGGGTAGTCCACAGAAAGCGGTGTAGTGTTTCGGCTGCGCACCATTCATCGCACTGCAGTCTGCCCCCCCCCCAATGTCCGCCCCCCCCATGGGAGCGTGAGTGCACAGCGCGGGCATAGCACGCACATGACAGGAAGAAATTGGGGGTTTTTGCTACAATTGGCAATATTCTTGCCTATACAAATGAGCTCTGGCACGAACAGGGGAGGAGGGAGTGTCGGGCCTTCCTCACGGACGCCCGGGCGAGCTGCTCTCGTAGTTGCTGAGTTTCTCTAGCTTGCTCCGCAAGTCTCTCCTTAGCGGAAGCGTGAGGCTGATGTGATTCGGAGGCTGGTTGCATTTCATGCCCGTCCATGGCACTTATTATGAAAAGAAGACAGAAAAACTGCCTAAGTATGGAAGTGCACAAACAACAGTTGAGGCGAGGCTCAACTAGTGATTTCTGTGCTGCCAGTTGATGAGGAGGACGAATCGGAACTGTGTGCACTTACAGTAGAGCCACTGGATATGTATTGGGCGAATCTCGAAAAAGCCCCCACGAACCTATAGGAAAGGATGCACAACAACACATACCAATGCACTAGAAATGAGGGCAAAGCATGCATGCAACTCATATAAATGCATAACAAGGCACGGCCCTGTACAAACTTTGTGCACAGCGCGCAAAACGCCCCCCATGGGTGTGGGGGGGGGGAATTGCACTATACAATGGTAGCACTAAAACTGCAGCAGTTCCAATATGACCGGAAGAAAATTTTCTTCAGCGCCTAGTATTTCCTATGTTGTTATGTTTTTTTGTCAAAATGACAGCCCCCCCCCCCCCCGGGAGGGGGGATACAAGGGCATTTTCTCGCAAGGGATACCTCGAGGACCCTGTGTCAGGTGGTTTCGGCTCAGGCTCTCCTCCTCAGTGCCCCAGATGCCCCTGGTCCAGAGCGAAAATCGCTCGCACTTGCATGCTTCCGAGGGGCTGCGTTGTGTCCCTTTGGTGCTCCTAAAGGGGCGGCCCCCTGAAGAGGAGGGGTCAGAGGTCCAGCTGAGGTGTGGTGTTGCCCCGTTCGCGGGGTCCTGCCAGCCCAGTCCTCTGTTCGCGGGGTCCTGCCAGCCCAGTCCTCTGGTGCACACAAATGGTCTGCGAAATAATGGCGGATAGTGTGTGTGATACTTCACTGGGGCACGGGATCTACGACCCGCAGATCATACACATAAGGCAGAGCCCTTATATATCGACATGACAGGAAGGAATGTGCCCTGATCCATGCAAAAATGCTCTTGGCTAGCTTACAGTCAGCAGTCAGCAGTTGCACAGCTTATATATAGGCATTTATGTGGGGCCAGTGTCCATGAGGCAATGACACTGGCCCCGTAGGTGCGCACGGGAATGGCAGGTCTGCCGAATTAGATTGGGCCAGTGACGGTGTCCCTTCGGCAACATTCCTTGTGCTCCCATGGCACAGGTGCTCCTTATTCCTCTCCGTGACCTAAACTCGTCGATTGGGGTTGTCAGCTGTTGTTGGCCTTGTCGCTGTTGAGGATCACCAAAGCGGCCGAGATTCTCTGGGCCCGCCATGCTGCTGGGCTCCTGCTTGCATAGTAAGGAGAGAATGGCAGACATATGTTCACTCGACGCTGCGCAGCACTGCAGAATGGGACAGAAGGTACCCCAGCCCAACAAATGACAGCGTCGCACGTGCATACCCCTATATACAAAGCATGGTGGTGGGACTGGATACCCCAGCCCAACAAATGACAGCGTCGCACGTGCATACCCCTATATGCAAAGCATGGTGGTGGGACTGGGAATGTTCACCTGCCCGGGATAGGACGGATCAATCGCAAGAATCGGCAATCGCATGTTCTGCATGTCCCTGTGCCGTCACATGCCATGACTCTCATATCGCCACTCTCTGATACTTATGCCACATGCGAGTGGCAATCTAGCATGTGGCACAGCAACATCATCAGTCCATGTCTCTCGCCTCCCTCTCTTTTTTTTTGAACGTCCGCCTGACTATAAGTACAACCTCGAAGGGAAAAGGAATCAGGGATGCCAGTCTGTAAAGGGCAAAAATGACATTCATACCCTTTTCAGAGGTCATATCCATCTTTACAGTATGCTTCCAGCAACAACTGCGCGTTGAGTGTGTGTCAGTGATATGAACAAAAATCTAAGCAAAGCAAGAACAGGAGAGAGCGATATACATCACTGGCCCTACTTCCCTCTTTCTTCCAATATCCCCAAGTACCACTTGTTTTCTCGTGCCACTTGTTTTCTTATCGCGGCAGCAGAACAACAGGTACTCACAGACATCGACCTCCTGTCTGGTGTGCAGCTTCGAAAACAGCTGCCAAATGTGCAGCATTGTTCAAAGGGTGATGTGCCAGTGGACTGAACAACACCGTAATGACAGGCACATCGTAACTTAGTGGAACATGCGTCCCTCAGAATATAACGCTGCCATCGGTGATGCCCGCGGTAGTCTGGGACAGGGCGTCTTATTGAGAACGAAAACACTTTGACCGTCCGGGTCAGTACACCTTTTGGAACTGAACAGAAAATGACGCAACGCTACCATATGCACGCCGATAGCGACACCTGCCAGTGACAGCAATTCTATGGCTGGTTGACAAATACCAAGAGATCTCCATAAAAGCCACGAGGGCTCCACAAGGGTCAAGAGGAGTGGACAAGGGTCAAGATGGTTTCATCAGGGTTCAGAGGATGTCATAACGGCAACAAGGTTTCCCAAATGGTCAGGAGGGCTTCCACGGGTGCCTCGGGGCGAGGCGAAGCCAACATTCTCATGGAACCTGTTGTGTGCAACAGTGGTGCAGAATCGCGTCAGGGTCAGAAGAGAGGAGCCCAAAACAGCCAGCACTGCAGGAAACAGTCCCCAGAGGGTACAGACCTTTGTGACGACTACCTTCCAGGCAAGACCAAATGCGACCACATTTTGCAACAGACAAATCCTGTCCACCACCAAAGGCACCCAGGCTTGGCACGGGCGTTATCTCGGTTGGCAGCCGCAGAAGCAGCAACGCAGCAAAATATGGGCGCGTCGCATTCCTGTGCACAACCGCGGTGCACTCTGCTCTGCGACCCCTCTGCAGTCCTGGGCTAGGGGTCACCAGTTCGCCGATTGGTGCAAGGTCCTGGGGTGCCAGGGAGTGGTGCCTTGATTCTCTACAGATATGGCTAATGCGGGGTCTGCCCCCGTGAAGGTACATGTAGTTGAAGTCAAAGCTACGACATGTCAGCAGCGAAAAAGAAAGACCATTCGTGAACTTCGGTGAATTTTGGCTCACCATAGGCGCATGCACAGCCCACGGTTGGGCCGCTTCGTTGCACTGTTTAGGCGGGAGAAGGCCATGCCCCCCCCCCCCCAACAAAAACAAGATCAATAATAGTGGTACATCATTGACAAGCATGTGCAGTCCGTGCTGCGGCATGCTTCTACCTGAACATGTGGGTACATAGGAATCCGTGGGAACCTGAACTCGCAAACAAGAGACGGCATGCACCAGGCTGTTGAGCCAAGTTAATCACTTTCACCATCCGGATCGTCTGTAGTGTAGTTGATGATGGTGTTGACTTGATCATGACAAGACAAATGATAGAGAACTGGGGAGACATGGGTCAGACAGAATGTCTCCCGTGCAAACAGAGCTGACAGAGCAGATGGAGCAGACGGAGCAGACAGATAATTGTCAATCACCATAAACAAAGCAAAACTTTTGGTGCTGCGGCATGCTTCAAAACCCCCATGTGCGGCTCCAAAAAAACGGGTGCTGGGGCATGCTGCGGCCGCACATGCTTGATCATTGATGCCTTTTCCGGATTCTGTGAAACACAGGAGACGGAACTGACATTCTCTGCAAACCTACAGCAGAAGCAGTGTCACACGGACACCATCCGTCTCTGTTGGATATGCACTGTCAACATGTGCTGGCGCAGAAGCTGCGAAATCATGCCCAAAGCAGCGGCACGTGAGCAAAGCACCAAGTCAACCACCAGGCCTGTCTTCATCTATGCTCTGTGCCCTCACCCATTCCAGACGCTGCTCGTAGATGGCTCTGCTAGGGGGCGTTTTCGCACAGCGCGCGCACAGCGCCAATTATTACGGTGATTATCCAGGTAACAACCCTGAAAACCACGCACCTGCGGAATCAGGCACAATCAATTCAAAACTCAAAAATTCAAACATCCGATGCCTGCCATGGGTCCCAGGGACCTAAATTCTGCCCCCTATAGCCCCGTCCACTGCAGCAGCCATTCAATGACGTCCTTTCAATCTTCTGAACTTACTGAACTCCCGGTGGTGGAGAAGCGTGCACAGCGCGCGCACAGCGCACGGTACGCCCCCCTAAGCACAGTCAGTCTTCCAAGGCTGCTTCACATAACAAATTGCTGTGTACCGAGTGCGGATATCGGCTTTGCTTGATGTTGCGCACGGGTCCCACCAAAAGCAAGTTTGTAGATGATTCAGCTTGTGCTCGAGAATGAGCGGACTGCCCAAGAATCCTGACGGAGCTCCGGCCACGTATGTGTTGACACGATGGGCCCGTCCAATCCTCCGCTCCTGCACTCCTGCCCCCGGGAGCCCGCCTGACACTCTATCACTGCAAAACCACTGGCGGTCACCACACACTTGCACTGCAATCGACGGGTTGCAACGCTGCTTCGCGTGTATGTACCGCTGCTGCATACCTCTTGGTGGTCGCGGAGCCTGTCTTATCCATGCACTCCCCCCCCCGCCTTCCCACTCGTCTGCATCCCGCCAGTCCAGACTTGCCTCTGGTGTGTATCCTGTTTCTTGACGATACACACTTTGTTCCTTGGGATACATACCCGGTACAGGAAGCTTCGGTTTGGGATACACACAGGAAGCACCTGGTGCGCACGTGTGTGAAAACAAACAGGAAATAAGGGGAAAGAAGATACAAGAAATACATTTTGGACACTCCTCTAGGAGGAGCACACTGGCCCCGGTCAGAGAATTGGGGTTTTGAGAGTACTTTCAATTGCGTTTGCTTCATGGCGCCTCAAGACAGGGGGTCCCATTTCCGGACGTGGGGGGGTCCCATTTCCGGACGGGGGGGCATTTCCAGACGGGGGGGGGGGCATTTCTGGATGGAGGGGTCCGATTTCCTGACGGGGGAGTCAGATGTTAGGACGAGGGTAGGCAGACATTAGACAGACATGTGGATGCACATGGACACACACCCGTTGCACGCAAAAAAATTTGGGATACACACTTGGTACGCAAAAAAAGAAATTGCGGTACACCGGATACCCAAAAAGGGATAAGCACGAGAACAAAGACTGTGCCAGTCAGACGGGCCGCCATAAGACGTCCACTGCCGCCATCCACGCAAGCACTGCCGGTCGCAAAATAAAACAAATCACGCACACAAAAGCAAACCCGCACTGACAGTGTCTGGCGCGCGCCGTGGCATTTGCCGAAGCCCCAGACATTTGCCGAAGCCCCAAGGCCCTTTCCGCAAAGCCACGTGCGCAAGTCCCTTACAGCCACGTGCCGTGCTGGGCACAAAACAACGGTCTACGCCACCGAACTATGTGAATACCACGACCCCACCCCCAGAGCACCTCCCCCTGGAGGGGGCTGCATGCAGGTCAAAGAGCGCTCCACACATGCACGTCCTGGTATGCATATGCAGCAATGTTCAGCAGTTCTCACAGCTATGCCCAGCACAGCTCTCATTCAGGCTCATTGTACATTGATTGGCCGTGTTTTGGCAACCACAACCTCTGGCTTCAATACGACGTACATGGGAACCTCGTCCTTATCATACAGATCCTTGCTCAGGGCTGGCACTCAGTCGGCCAGGAGAGGGGGGGGACGGCGCATACGTGCCAGGGGGCGTGAGGGGCGCGAAAGCATGTTCCCTAAAGCCCGTTGCACGCAAAACCTCACAGGTCGTGCTCTCGGCCCTGCCGGGGACTCAAAAGGGGTCACAATAGCAGGGGACGGGGCGCGGGTTCAAGAGATCTCTGTCATCTCAATGATGTCACTTTTTAGGCCAAGCAGTGCCTTAGTGTCGTCCCCCATGACGCTCACGACTCTGAAGCGGGAGTTGGAACTGAAAAGCACCTCCTTCTCCTCGGGAAAATGCGAGAAAAGAGAGATGGTCCGTGCACTAGCGGAGGTGATGATGAAGACGGTGCCCGTCGTCTGCTTCTCGGGCGCATGCGACTGGATGAATTCCTCTGCGACGCTCTTTTCAAGAGAGGAAGAGGAAAACGCCGGCCAGCAAACCTCCTCGCCCAACATGTACGTCGACCTGTCGAACACTAGGCCCATGCCACGAAAGACTTTGACATTTTGCATCTGAGGAAGCTTTGCGAGTGCCGCGTCCAACAGGAAGATGTAAGGCCGCCAGAGGCTCAGCGTTGTTGAGTCGTTCTCACGCATGGCTTTGTTCATGTGCCGGTAGATCTGGTGGTCACAGGCGATCTTTTCTGGGCCGGCAAGGTACAGCTCGTAGGTGTAGGTGTAGAGGGCAACCAGATCCTCCCGACCCAGGGTGCCACATTTGCCAGCGTTGACGCGCAGGAATTCATTTGCGAAGCCGTTGGCAGAGGAGAGCATCTCCTGAAGCAACTGCGGAGGGAAGAGGTCCTCGGGCAAAGAAGTGATGAACTCCTCAATACCCACCGGGCACTTGTAGTCCTGATCGTAGAAGTGGAAGGCGGTCTGTGGCGTAGGCCCAACCGTTGCCTCGGCTATTCCATCCTCCATCCGCGTGGGGGCAATGGATCGCGCGCCGGCAGCACGGGACTGACTGCGCTGGGCCCTTGGGATCGAAAGCTCTGGAGCATATCCTGCAAACGCATTTGGTTCTTCACCGTGCCCTTGAAGGCTGTGGGGATAGCGCTTCAAGGTCTCTACGGTGGACTTGGCCCAGTCCAAATGTTCCGGGCACTCTTGGAGGCCTGATACCAGAGCCAGCTCCCCCTTCTTAAGCTCCGTGTTGACGGCCTCGAGCGCGTTTACGGCGTCGCAGAGACGGGCCAACGCGTGGCGCGCAGACGCCGACTCAGAGGAGCGTCGTCTCGCGGAAGCGGACGCAGCTGCAAGAGCAGGAGCAGCAGAAGGGGCCGTGTCGGGCGCGTCCTCTGCACCAGAGGAGTAGTAAATTTGCAAGATGGCCCGCATCTCCATCGTATGGACCGCAGACACGACGTCGCCTTTGGCTCCCTTTCCCCCGAGGATTACAGCCAACCCCATGGTGCCTTGGGGCTTGACAGCGATGACATTGTGCCAGGCCCTGGAGGGCCATCTCACCGCCACGTGCGACCAGTGTGCGGTCTTGCCATCGACAGTGTCAAGGCAGTACAGATTGGGGGAATGTCCGTAGTGGCGCTCTCTGCCTTCTTCACCGATGCCGCCGTGGACAAATATCTTTTTGTCCCACACAACGCATGCCCTGTGCCCCGGGCGCAGTTTCGCTTTGGAGGAAAAGGCTTCGTATTCATGGGTCGGAGGGCGCACTCCGGTGGTGGTCACCCGGGTCCAGGTCCTCGTTTTGCAGTCAAACGAGAAGACGTCGTTGTAGGTTCGCACAGCATCGGTGCCACCCACCACCCACGCAGTCTCCCCTATAATTTCAAAACCATGCATCGCCCTTGGGGCTGGAGGCTCGCCTTGTGCAGCTAGAAGAGTGTAAGTCACGGCAGGACAGGAGGGAGTGCTGGAATCTATCTCCAGCAGCCAGATGTCGTTGAAGTAGTCATACGCCAGCTCGTGACCTGCATACTGAAGGCCACCAAACAGCAGCAACGAGTTTTTGGCAAGGGAATCTGGGGCTCGAGCCAGGCTATGGCAGCCTCTGGGCTCAAAACCGTCGCCACCAGACACCTTAGGCTTGTACCAAGCATTTTTGGTCAAATCCAATAGCCAAGTGTCCGCATACTGGTACGACGCATCGAGACCACCAACAATGACCATAAAATTGCCAACTGTCGCAGCAGCATGAGACTGTCGCGGGCAAGGAGGTGTGCCCGTCATGGCCAGACGCTGCCATTGCCAGCCGTTCACAGAAAGTCGCTCAACGTTGTTTGCACACATCTTGCCAGTGGTCGAGCGTCCTCCAAAAATGTAGATGGCATCGTTCCAAACAACGGAGGCAAACTTGTACCGTGCTGATCCAGATTTGCCAGAGGCTGCAACAGCGGCTGTATCGTCTGATGGTGCTGAGTTGGGTTTGGCACTGTTTCGTGCTTTTAACACAGAACTGGAAGGGGGATCCGATGCAGCGCGCTGTCTGGAAGCTTCTTTTGATTTTTTCATTGACAGGGACAAAATGCGAGGCAACAGCCTGAGCAAAATAGTGGAGCTGTGACTAATACGGGGTTGAACATAAACGTTGCTGCAAGCACCGCACTCAGACCCCACAGCTGGGACCTTGGACAACAGGCGACCATCAAAATAATTGATCCATGCATCCGCTGCCAATCCGGAAGTGTTATGTTGGAGATGTCACATCAGACCTATCTGCTACCATGTTGCTTTCATGATGGCTACACACAGATTTTCGCATGCAGGCGTCTGCACTGCAGTCACCAAAGAGGGACCATGGTAGATTGTTGTATGTTGCAGGTATTTGATTTCGTTTTTTGGCCCCCAAAAGGCCCTGTGTGGCCCTTGGGGTAATGCGAAGGACAATGATCGCAGGGTCTTTTTGAAAAGAGAAAGAACGGGGCATCAAGACAAGTCAACCTACTTTGGCACGTTGACCAGCAGGTGGCCGGTCAGGGCCAAAAAGCACCGTCTGACCGGGGGCCAGTCATGGGACAAGACCATGAGCAGTTCTGCTGCCCAGATAAAAAAAACTTCCGGTGTGGTGCACTGCGGGGTGCATTGCACCGGGGGGGTGTACGCTCTTTCCTCTTCTCCGGGGGTCCCCAACACCAGGCGCGGGGAGAAAATCAGAAGTGGCTGCCTCACCCCTGCCTTCTCCGGGGCCCAAAAGAGGGCGGAAGTGCTACGTCACCCCTGCATTCTCAGGGGTCGCCAATGCCAAGCGCAGGGAGAAAATCAGAAGTGGCTACCTCACCCCTGCCTTCTCGAGGGCCCAAAACAGGGTGGAAGTGCAAGCTTCTCGGTCGCCGGCTACATGGTGATCAGACTCCCTCTCCAACGCAAGCTCTTCACGCAATTCCGCGAGGTCGGAGTAGGTGTGTGTTTTGGCCTTTCTTTCCACCGTAGATCGACATTTGGCCCATGTCTTCTTCTGCAATTTCCGACTGAGGAGCAGCAGCTTTTTGGTCTCCGACGGTGGGACGTTAAACTGACTCATCAGTACTTTCAGCCTTTGAAGTAGTTGACGGACATCTACGGGAGAGGGTAATTCTTGTAGCTTCGGTACCTTTTCCAAAGCGTTCCTTAGGGAGGAGTCGGTCTCGAAATGAGGGAAGGCTCTTTCCAGCTGCTATAGAAACTCCACCCACGGCTCTGAGGTAGCGAGGATACCATCTACGAGGTTGCCAAGCCCATCGTTCTTGCAGTCCGTAACTATGAGGTTTGTGCGTGACATCTCGTTCGCTCCCATCTATCCTCTCATCCTCAGGTAACAAATAAAGTCTTGCGCGTAGAGGTCCAGACACTTCCCATTAAACACAAGTAGGCTTAGCTCCAACTTGCCCATCGTTGTCCCTTTTGTACTCTTGTTGGAGTTGCTGCTCTCGTCGAGGTCATGATGTGTGGGTGCGATAGCCAGCAGCGCCAATGCAGTGAGTCCTTGCTTAGTGCGTGCTTCCTCCAAGCTCGTGACCTTAACCTCTCTCGAGAATTCTTTGGGGAGGTCTGTCTGCTTAACCCTAGGAACGAAGGGAGAGATGGCTTTCTGATGGTCCTTCCGCATATTAATCCCAATCACCCTCGAAAGTGCCGAGGTGTTCAGGTCACGAACTCTCGTCTTGTCCGACTCCGCGAGTTCGCTCAGCCTGGCGGTGATTTTCCTTTGTTCCTCCAACATGCTGCCGAGAGCCTCTTGCAATTGGGTCGCGCGGCCCACATGTGAACTTCTCTCGGAACTAGGAGGCTTCCTCGAGTGTTTAGACTTGCTCGAGGTAGCACGCGGACTCGAGGAAGAAGAGTGGAGAGGTGAAGGGGGCCCTGCTTCACCGAATCTGTATTTGCGCACGTCTTCTTCGCTTCGGCTTTTGTGACTCGTTGTTCCGCTCCTCTCATGCCTGTGCTCTCTACCCTTCCTATCTCGATCCTACTCATCACCTCTTTGAAACATGCGAGCTTACCCTCCTTTGCCAAGTCCTTGGCGAATTCCACTACATCTCGCATTTCTTCGGGGATTGACTCGCCGTCACCCTCGACTGCTTCGGCACGCGCATCCACACCCCCATCACCGTCGAGTGCTTCGTTGCGTGCATCTCCGTCACCTTCATGTTTGCTTTCGTCGGCGCACTCGCCTTCGCTAGCGCGCGCCTCTTCCCCCTTTGCCTCTTTCCCTCCTGACTCCCTAACCTCTTCCCTAGGTTTCGGGGTTTCTGGAACTCTCTTGGTTTCAGGCTTGGGTGCGAGCTCATTTAGCATGACAAGTGGGGTTGGCGTTGAAGGGTTTTCGGCGAGCGCCCGGTGTAACTCTTCTCTAAATTCCTTAATTGACTCAGAGGCCGACTCAGCAAATTCAAGGATGGGGCCATGAGTCGCAAGTTTTGATTCAGGGTGGCTGTAGTGAGGAGTGGGAGTGTCTAGATTTTCTTTCGCCTCAGTTTTGCTTGATTCGCTCATGTCTTGGGTCTTGTTCAGTTCAGTTCACAAACAAAACAGACTAACACAAACCAGTTAGGCGCCTTGGTGAGTTGACACCTTTAGGATGGTTAGCTGTGCTACCACTAAGGTTTCAGCTCTTAGCAAGCACCCCTTAGCAACCCTTTAGGGCAGCCACTTGCACCTTGGACTCATTTTGTATTGGATCCACTGAGGCTGTACACACAACAGACTTCACATGGTGGCTGCTAAGCTTCTTTACACCTACGTCCTGCCTTTATTTGCTGTCTTATGCACATTACTTTTGGTATCCCTTTAGTTTTCACTCATTAGGATTTACCCATATGGTGCACATGCTCCCACCAAAGACCTACTTTTGGTCCACTTTCCAAGGGACAAACAACCCCTCACATGGACGCATAGATAGATACTTTTAGATAATATATTCTGGCGACCTCAGTATCGCCTCGGGAAAATTAGGGCTGGCATCATGCATCATGCATGATCATGCACATGCATAATCCTCATCATCATGATCCAATCATGGCAAATCATGTAAAGTCGCAGTCAGATTTTTGGTCCACGAAAATGTTCAAATTAGCTCATCAACAACCTTACCTGTGTGTAGGTAGTGAACCGTTGCAAATCATCATGCTCATGTGGCATCAATCAAAGACAATGCTAGACACAGGTTTAAACCCTCTTTTACACCCTTTTTACCAAACTGGCCTAGATCAGGGTCCAAATCTTACTTAACATTGGTCCCATCTTCTGATGTAATGCCAACAACCCTGCCTTCGCCACGCGTAGATCATTCTACCCGCCCATCGCCAAGAACACAAAGGTGTGCTCCATGGGCTGTCCCGAAGATAGTCAGACGCGCTTCCGGTGACAGCTATTTCATAGACGAATCAACAAGTGCACAAGCCGAAGGAGTTGTATAGGGAATACATCGACCGCCACAACCCATATGCACCACCACCATGGTGCTAGTAGTATCCACAAGCACGCGCATCGGTGTCATTGACCTCTTGCCAATAGGCAACGGCGTGTCACGACCAACCACACCAGTCCGCAAAAAAAATGCACGCCACGAATGAGCTGAAGTGGTAAATCAAAATTGTGTTGTGTGCGCATTCTGCCTCCGTCACCGACCAAAAACCACGCAGCCGAGTCCCGGTGCTCCCATCCTTCTGCATCCGGACCAAAAAAGTGTTGGTACTGTTGAAGCCATCGATCGCCAAAGATTGAATTAGTACATCTTAGACCCAAAATGGCACCTTTGGACGTACTCGAATACAAATCGCGCGGTTCAGGTTGTCGTGACCGTTCAGGGGAGACCATGAAGCATATGCTAAGGCATCCCGCTTCAAATGTGCCGCCGTCGTTTCGGACCACCGCCAGCGCCCCATGTGCCGCCGCCGTTGTCACCACTACTATCTTCTGCCGCTGCACACACTTCTCATCATCAGAATGCAACCCAGCAAAGAGAACTATCGATATCGCCGATAGGGACAGAGATTTCTACGGGCATTCACGTTGCAGGTGTCCTCCATGTCCACATGTCAAGCAGCATAAACACGGTGCCTCAGATTGTCCACCATTTGTTCCGGTCCATGCTTTGTCCGCTTTTGTGCCATGTCCCGTCCTAAACAAACGTGTCCGCGTTGACGACGAGACACCAAGGAACAACTCATGCACATCCATAGGAACATTCGACAAATTCATTCTACCCCGGGTGCTAGCCACAACCTTCGTCCATCGGTTCGGACCAAAGATCAATAAGGCCAAAGCTGTAACGAATCGTTCATCCATCGGGATCCCAAAGTTCCCCATCCGGTAAACCGATGTGCCGAGACGGTTCATCAAGGCAAGTGTATCTTGGTCACCGCATCAACAGCTTAGTCGATCTAGGTCAGGTCAGGTCAGGTATTGACAGCTACCACTGTCCGTTAGTCCGCTATTCGGCGTCCGACGGCAAGACGTCTGGCCGAAACACACGCACTCAGAGGCCCAGAGAGGGCACCAGCCGGTAGAGAAGCTACCTGACCCAGACGGGGCTTGAGCTGGGGAACTTGGTATGGTAGTGGTACCTCTGCCTCATCCAGATAGCACTGTCCCCGGGAGGAGCGCCCCGTATTGGCTGATCCCGGTGGTGGGGCCCGCTCCGGCCCATCCGACTCGAAGTTTAGTAGATCCGGCACCGCCTGTAGAATGTTGCATGCTGAGTCTGCACCACAAGCCCACTCCAACACAAACATCGGTGCCCGAAACCCTCCCTCGCTTCAAAATTGATGGATACATTTCTTCTCCGTTATGACGCATGCCGCACGACCCTGCAGCTTAGCGAAGAGTTGTACATTGTTTTGCTGGACTGCAATTATGCGACCTCGGCATACCAGGTAACCGCTTGCACACGCCACGTGTGATATTGGGTGTAGGCCAAGCCGCGCATCTACCTGCTCGTCATCAGATCGGAAGGCAGCACAATCAAGACGAGACACTCCCGCCATGTGCCTAGTCGTCATAAGATTAATGTGCTGCCGTACATCCTCATTTTCTTGACGAAACTGTGATTGTTCTTTTGTTTTTTTGACTGACTCCAAAAGTTCAAAGAGTACTCAAGACTGTGCTTGGGAAAGTGGGCGTCTCCAACATATGATACAGTGGATCCCCACAATGCGGGGCACATGGCAAAGACCCAGATTTCACATGCGTATACCAGAGGGCTCTCTGATGCGGTAGGCAAAACCGCCACGCCATATGGCAAGCCTATAATGCGTAAGAGGTAAGGGGGTTAAGACATGCTGGATCACGTGTGTGCCATTGCCCATAGGTCTTCAAGAGTGACAAGCTTTCATCGCTTTGCAGGGGCCATGTCCGGTGGCTTCTTGACGAAACTGTGATTGTTCATGTTGTAGTGCATAAATGTGTTGTGTTTACTTTGCTTGCATGATGTCTATCTGTGCATCAAAGGCACTCTCAAGTCTGCGCATGCGCAGTGGCTGGTTCTGCAACAGTAGGTTGGCATGTATCATCCACACAAAGTCTAGATCAATGGGTGAAAGAACATTGGTAGCCCCGCAAGGTCTAGCTCTAGTACACAAAATTCGAACAGTAAGAACAAATACAGATGACGAGAAAGCGCGGTCTGCCCATCAAGGTCGGAGCTCCTCAGGAGCCAAAGGCGGTGCTCCTCAGGAGCAGGAGCCAAGGGTGGCTCTTGTTAGGAGCGGCCATCTCCCACCACCCAAGTGCGAAATTGTTTGAAAACGTAGGTTTTATTTTGTGAGGTAGTGATCCTCTCGTTGGCGAGTTCCATGGGCGATGTCCATAAAGCGATGGGGAATGAAACACGTGTGCTATGAAACACCAGTGGATCGTGTGCGTTCGGGTGGCTTAATGTCGTCTTACTTGCACGGCTTCACCACACCCATATGTTGGTATGGACACACCGCACCTAATGCAGGTGTACGGCTGGGGTGGCACGGGCTACCGGAAATCCACAGGGACCCTAAGATGCAAATGGAGGCTGCTAGGTGGAGAGGTAGGTTTGTCTGATTTCTCAAGACCGGAGGATGCATCATGAGACACTGGAAGGAAGGGGGGGTATCATGAGTGTCGCCGAGAATGTTAGTCCCATCTTCTCGATCCCCGAAGCCGGAGTGTCCTCAAGCTTAGCACAAAGGGTTGTTCTCGCGCATGGATGAAAAAGACTTAGGCATGTCACCTCACGCAACCCTATAGTTCCCCTTGAACTCTTAAAATCACCCACCATGGTACAAATATGTGGTGATGGAGACGATATGGGTAGTTTGGTCAGGTGGTTTGAAGGATGGCTCCGTAATTGCTCATTTGCATCTCTTTCATGTCTTATTCATTTGTAAAAAAAAGCCCTCCATGCAGCCCCCAACCACAGACATCCCACCAAGTGACCCACACAATGCGCAAGGAGGAACATCTAACCCCCCCCCCATCCTTTGCCCGGCCCTTAACGACAACAGTTCTCCCCACCTCGGGGGAATTGTTACCACAGACACCAACGGTCCCCAAGAAAATTTGCTGTGTTGCGGTATGTTTCAAGCCGAAGGGGGGGGGGGGGGCAGATTTTCCAAAAGCTAAAAGACGAAAAAAAGCAAACCCCGGAACTAGCACAAAGGAATGCATCACCCGTTGATGATAGCCAAATTGCACATAAAATACAATACATTTCCCCATTTTGACCTTCGCCCTATGTCTTTGTACAACATAAGTACTGCATGATGCCTCTCCAATTGCCCAATGGGAAACAGTCTGTAGTACTCTTGGTTACCAAGCTAGGTTTACCTGGTCGAGGTTTTACACCCTTCTTAGGATCCAGTGTGAGCAACACATTTTAGCAGCAGTAGGCGCCAAAAAAATATATTTCTGGCCAACCCGTGGCTCAAAACTAGTATCCAAATAGCTCAAAACGACCGCAAAGCAACTGCGCAAAGGCTGCAACAAATTTCGTACCATTTTGAGCCGTCTAGCCCATTTTGTGGCTGATTTAGCGCCCAAACAATGGCCGTTTTGGGCTGTGTTTAGGACGGTCATCCTAAAAATTCCGGGCGATCGCCGGTGTGTCAAGGGGCAAGTTTTTGCACTGTGCGCACTGCCGGCGCACTGCGTGCATACTGCGCATGCAGAGGCCGGGATACTCACCTAAGAATACCCGTCACCTGTCTAGTAGCAAATAGGATGAAGGGGAGGGCGGTGGTGATTTTCAACGTGGACACGACACACTTGTTGATGGCAAGCGAGGACAGTGATGTGGTGGGGATGAAGGCCATACCACAAACTCCTCAAGGTCCGCGGAGATTGACATGTGTATTCTACGAACAAAGTGCAAAATACGGTAGTTCCGCGGCAGACACCTTGGAGTTGTATGACCACATACCGGGCTCAGGGTGCCTGTTTGACATTTGGCAACAAACATCAGAGAGGCATGAACGCAAGGAAGGGGGCTGAGTTACAACTGTAACACCAACGGTAGGAAAGATTGGCCCGGTTTCCTCAATAGCACTGGAAGGTTGAAGGCCCAAAATAACCCTCTCTCAAAGATGCCCGGCGCGCACCCCGTGCGCTAACGCCCGTGCGGGGGAGGAAATAGGGGGAAATGGTTGAAAATGGGCAAAAATGGTTGACAATTCAAATATGTCACATCCTAAATGCTTAGGAAGCTAAAAAAAAAAACCCTGGTACGAAACCAAACACTTGTGAAAAGGGGCCGAAACTAGGGTTCGAGTATTTGCCGACATCCAAAACTTTGCACTGTGTGCGCACTGCGTGCATGGCATTCCCAAGTAAGCGTCTCCAATGAGGGCCGTTCTTCTTCCATAGCGATTGGGCTATCAAATGATTGCAAATGGGTATTCAACAAGGCATCTTGCACACCGTGGTCCCACACAGTGGTCCATTTTGAGTTAAAAATGAGCTGCTTTTGAACCATTTCTCGGGATGATCGTCCTGATCGTGTGGTACCATCTCTGGTGCAAGCCATTTTCCTTCCACGGCAATTTGCTATGCATTGAGCCTCACTAGGACCCAGCTCGGTCCCAATTGGAACACTTGATTGTCTCCTTGTTCTTCTTGGGTTGTGTTGACCCCTCCTCAGTGGGTTCAACAGGAGACATCAGAAGCCAAAATGAAGAAAACAATGATCTGCCAAAACACAGCACAGCAAAAAACAAAAAAAACAAAGAAAGGGAAAAAACAGGTTGGACTATGTGCCTGTCACTGCCTGCGTTGCAGATTGCCTATTCCAGAGATTGATCTTCGGCACAATTGCACCGCCGTTTAACCACTAGAGTACTGGCCATCTCTGACAAATGACTGCTCAGGGATGGGATTGATATTGTCATTCGACATCTTTTTTACCAAAAACTCGCAACCCAATTTTCAGTGTGCTGCGGCATGCTGCGGCATGCTTCAAAACCCCCACCAACAGGCCCCAAAAACAGCTGCTGCGGCATGCTGCGGCATGCTTCAACCGCTGGTGCCTGACCGAAGACCAAACAGTGAAACTGTGCACAATTCATGGCCAGTCACTTGCATGCTATTGGTTGCCAAATGCTTTTGGATACACCCTGACATGCATAGATTCTGATGGTGTGAGGCACATGATGCCAATAGACAGAATTCTCAATGCACTGCATCCATTCATTAGGCACAGCGTAAAACTTCCAGCGCGGTCATGCACAAATTCCGGGGCACCACGCTTGGACAAGATGCTTCTGTACTGTTCACCATAGGGCGAAGGGCCTTGGACAACAGCCAGCACAGGCTCCTTCGAACAACCGATATAGCACACAACAATGCCTTGAGGGAACATTCTCAGAGGTCTGAGGAGTGCAATGGGTCAGGAAAATTGAGGTGCATATGAGCTCCAACAACAATGTCTCACAGGGGGGGGGGGGGACAAGCGGGGGGGGGGAGAGCGTGAGTGCACTCCCGAGAGGATGATGGCCTTCCTTTCTTCAAATAGCCTGAACTATGGGCAAAATTTGGCTCTTTGAGACTTGGGTGATCACGTGAAAAACAAACAAATATCCACACCAAAACAGAGCAGCAGAAACACCTGGATCACATGGACAGCCAATCAATGGAATCACTGTTGGATTGATATCAAGGTCTGCTGAGCTTTAAGTTGAGATTCTTCCTGATTGGCTCCATCTTGGTTTTACCGTGATGAAGCCATGCAACACTGAGACTGCGGTGCAGACTACACGAGACTGCGGTGCAGAATCCTGAACCGCAGGGACATTTGAATGCCGGAGTCTCCACATTGTCCTCAGGATCTGCAGGGGTGGGTGTTTGAAACGCCTGCAGCGTCCTGACACTCACACATAACTGGTTGCTGGGCTTCTGGTGCCCATCAGACCCAGAGAACTGCTTTATTCGATGGGTGATCCGAGCGTTGAGGGTGCATGAACAGGTGGCAAATATTACCTGGGGCACATTCATCGCTGGATACCAGCAGCTGGTTGAGGGTTGGTTTCGTTGAATGTTTCCTTGTCAAATATGCGCCATCATGGAGCTACTTGCAACGTGGTACTGGGATTGCCATCATCGGCATAGAAAGGACCCGCAATGCCGAAAGAGGGACTTCTTTCTGCCTACTTTGGCTGCAATGCACCAGTCGTGCAGATAGTGCGCATCCATGACAGCACATGATACACAGTTTTGAAGCTTGGGATACACACGTGATCCATACTACATGTATGAAGAAAAGAGACAAGAGAGAGAGAGAGAGAGAGAGAGAATCTTGGCCATCCCCACAGGGAACAAACTACCGTGTTTGGGGTACATAGGCACCGAAGTGCAGCTTCAAGGATGTTTACTTCCTTGTGTTTGGGAATGGAATCGCAAAACAGAGATGTGGCGTGACACCTGCAGAGATACATTTGAGTGTTGGGATACACACAGGATAAACACTTTTGAAACTTGGGATACAAATGGATACAGCAATCAGAGATTTTGGGGTACACACCATCCGCAGGACTGCAATGCGCTGTTAACATGGCGCAACAATCAGACTTTGAGACTTGGGTGATCATCTCAAAAACAGACAAAATGTCCACACCAAATCAGAGCAGCACCTGGATCACAGGGACAACCAATCAGTGGAATCCCCGTTTTGCTGTCAAGGTCTGCTGAGGTTTGATTAGAGATCAAGAGATTATTCCTGTGCCTCCATCTGTGGTTTTACCACATGATGGAGACATTCTATATAGGATCATTTGAAAAACAAACAAATATCCACACCAAAACAGAGCAGCAGAAACACCTGGATCACATGGACAGCCAATCAATGGAATCACTGTTGGATTGATATCAAGGTCTGCTGAGCTTTAAGTTGAGATTCTTCCTGATTGGCTCCATCTTGGTTTTACCGTGATGAAGCCATGCAACACTGAGACTGCGGTGCAGACTACACGAGACTGCGGTGCAGAATCCTGAACCGCAGGGACATTTGAATGCCGGAGTCTCCGCATTGTCCTCAGGATCTGCAGGGGTGGGTGTTTGAAACGCCTGCAGCGTCCTGACACTCACACATAACTGGTTGCTGGGCTTCTGGTGCCCATCAGACCCAGAGAACTGCTTTATTCGATGGGTGATCCGAGCGTTGAGGGTGCATGAACAGGTGGCAAATATTACCTGGGGCACATTCATCGCTGGATACCAGCAGCTGGTTGAGGGTTGGTTTCGTTGAATTTTTCGTTCATTTTTTGCCTCCTTCATGCAGGTGGCACTGACTCAAGACAAGTGCCTCAAAAATATCTGCCAACCACGAGGGATTGCCATCATCGGCGTAGAAAGGACCCTCATTACCAAAGAATGCCATACGGAACAACGGATTCCATTCTGCCTGCTTTGGCTGCGATGCGCTGTTGTCTGTAATCTGCTGCACTTCAGTCTTTCTTTCCATCACCAAATGGAACACACGGCAGCTGCGAATTTGGCTGAGATGAAGGGCAATGCACTGGTGGCCTGTGTCATGCTGCTCTGATCCAAGACCAGCCCGCAGCTTTGTATGCACCCACGCTCCGCGGTGTGACAAATCGGAATGCACATAGCACGAAAGCATGATTGTTGCTGACGTCGGTAGGACTTCCAAAACACCACACAAGTTGCCCACCACCACCACGAGATGGCATAGGGCAGGTGCGGTTCAGGTGAGCGGGGGGAGGGGGGGACTTCTGCAAGTCAACGGGCGAACCGGTGCACCCCAAGATACAAAAAAATTGTGTCAGCTGGAGGCACATGGAACTGACATTCCGCTGGCACATGCAAAAACCCGACAAATCTCTCCCAAAGACGAACCTCTTCTTTCCTTTATCTTTTCATGCTTGGAGTGGCCCTACAACCTTACAGCAGGCTGCACGCACACGCCACATGTCTCCAAGCGTGGGCTCTCCAATCGGGTCGGCTCACTCTGTCACATTGCAGGCAAGACTGCACTGTAGCACAGCTCTCTCCCATTTCACCTCCGTCATTTGGACTCCGCAGAATTTCTCCACCTCCGCCACCGCTCCCTTTTCGTCAGTGTCCACCATATTGATCACCACTACGTGCGCCATCTGGTTCGATCCACAGCAACGCCCTGCACGCTGGGCATACGTAATGCTGTTGGGAGGCAGACCCAGATTGATGACCACTGCAACGTTCGACATGCTGATGCCGCGAGCCAGGGCATCAGAAGCGATGTAGATCGAAACAGTCGGGGCGCTATATCCCGTCACATTCTCCCGCTTTGTCTCGAGTGGCACGTACTTCTCCTTTAAGTGCTGGTCCAGGGCTTTCCGGCCAGCAACACTGCAGAAGATCAGCACCCTGCCAGACAACACGGCGTCACAGATTTTGTCCACCAGATGGACCCTCTCGTTCAGGTCCCCAACGAGCACCACCAAATGCTCGATGTTTGGGGTAATAAGGGACCCGGCCTCGATGTATTGGACATCCTTCATGTTGGCCGTCACAAAGTCATCGACATGCAGCGTACGACGAGCACACATTACAGCCCAGTGCATCTTCCGTGGGAGAAGAGCCACCAGCTCGGGGATCAGAAGGTGCTGCAGGATGGCATCCGCCCCGTCCAGAATGGTAAGGGTCACGGTATCCGTCTGCAGCACGCCTCGCCTCACCATGTCGTACAATCGACCAGTTGTCGCAACCACAAGGGCTCTGCCACCTTTCTCAAACCCCTTGACGCTGTCCCGCACTCTTGTCTTCCCGACCAAGAGACAGCATCTTTCGTGAGCTCCGCGACCGTTGCACGCACTCTCCCCCAGCTTCAGCACCAGCTGGTATGTGTACTGTGCCACTTCTCTGGTGGAAGCCAACAGCAAGGCCTGAGGGACATTCTCGTTCCAATTCACGAGCTGCATCGCCGCGATCACGCATGCTGAAGTCTTGCCGGTGCACGGATGCAGCTCAGACACGACCACGTTGTGCCGCTGCAAGATGCATGGCATCACCTGTGATGGAGCGATGGACGAACAATCTGATGTCCGCTTCTCGTGCGGGGCCGGTGGCCAACGCCCTAAACCCGACCGTCAGTTGGGTGTCGGCCGGGGTTGGCAAAGCATTGGCTTGTGCATCAGCAAAGGAAGAAGCACGAGCATGCGCATGAGCACAGGCACCGGGCATAGACATGTGCACAGCATCAGCACAGGCGTGGGCATTGGAGCCATGCTGACCGTGAAAAGTGCCAGACACAATTAGACCTCGTTGGTGTCCTCCTCTGGACCCCAATATCTGCCTCCCAGGATTCACCTGCACGTAGGGCTTGGGAGATGGGAGTGAGCGCGCAAATGTGGGTAGAAATGTCAAAAGACGTCACGAATGCGCCCATGGGGGTGTATTAGAGGACACACCTTGCTCTGGATTGGAGTGGGTTGCTCGTAGTTGAGCTTGTACAACGCCTCAGCAAGCCACGTGGACAGCCCCCAGCCCGAGAAAGCGCCAATGAAATGGCCATTCCAGCCGTTTGTACCAGAATCTTGCGAGTGTTTTGACGATCCGGAGCCGGATGACCAGTAGCCACTGTCACTGCCCGTCTCCTTCCAGTCTGGGGAGTCCGCGGACTCCCTAGAGTCAGGATTGGCAGCGGTTGGGGAGTCATGCCGAAGCTCGCAGCCTTCGTCCAGCGGTGGCGTGTCTCTGATCGGGGATTTTGCGTTCGCCGCCTCTGGGAGGTCACCCCGGGCCTGGGAGCCATCGTAAATCGTTGAGGAAGCCTCAGGCCCCATAGCACCATCCTCTGTGGCGCTCCAAGCTACTGCCTGGATGGCTTCGTCACTCAGCTCCATCTCGGTGGGTGGTGCTGTGGCCTCAAGGGAGCTCAGCGTGTTGGCCGTGATGCCACACTCTGAGCGACTGGAGGACCGATGAGAACGGGAAGTGGTTTTGAACCCTTTCGCACCCTTGGACCTCTTGGACTGCAGGGAGGCTTGGGAGCCTTGGGAGCCTTGAGAGCCCTCAGATCCCTGCGAGCCTTGGGAGGCCTGCGACCCCTGAGAGCCTTGAGAATCCTGCGAGTCCTGCTCACCGGTGTCCCCTTGGGAGTCACCTGAGCCTTGGGACTCTGACTCAGGGGGTGACTCGGAGTTGGGAAACGTGTTGCAGGCGCCCTGCTGATGAGGGGTCTCAGACATCATAAATCGGTTCAAGAGTTGTTTGTTTGGATTATGTTTCGCTGATTTGGTCTGACTGAAAGACTGCTCCACGACAGCAACAGCATCGTTGCTCTGCAGCGTGGTTGCCGCAGATTGGGCGGCAGTGTTGGTCGCCGCTGTACACTGGGGCGATGAGGAGTGTGTTGAAAGCGGGACCAGCGGATGGCTGAACGTCTGACTTTGAGCGGGCGCAAACTGGTATTGGGGAGGCCCAATTACCAAGCTGTTGGGCAAGCCTTGCTGTGACGCAGGAAACTGCGATTGAGCAGGGTTGCGGGTTGATTGCCAGGGTGGAGTGTTGCCGCTTATTTGTGCATATGTGTGCCGATTTAAGGGCTGGGGTTGAACGTTGGCGTGATGGACTCTCCAAGAAGGTTCGAACTCCGAGCTTTGCAGACTTTGGGTAGGCATTGAGGAGGACTGATCTTGTGACCAATGCCCGCAAAAAGGGCTGCTGCTGCTGCTGCTGCTGCTGCTGCTGCTGCTGCAGTTGTTGCCAGCAAGGAGGGCTGCGTCAAGGACTCGAAAAAAACTGTGTGGTTCACTGTGCCATCCGGGTGATGAGTTGGCGTGATGGACTCTCCAAGAAGGTTCGAACTCTGAGCTCAGCAGACTTTGGTTAGGCATTGAGGAGGACTGATCTTGTGACCAATGCCCGCCAACTGCTGCAGGAACAACTTGGTTTGCCGGTTGTGCAACCGGCCGACGGGGTAAGGGAGCCATCACCTTGGCTTGAGGCTCAGTGGCCTGACACTCGTTACGTACGTTGCAGGTTTTCTCAAACTGCGATCCACGCGGTGTCTGCGATCGCTTCGACGGTGCCTTCTTGTTAAAGCTCTTCTGTGAAGGCGAAGCACCGTTCCAATTCCCAGTTGAGGACACTTTTTGATAATCGCTGTGCGTGCGATATCCAACTCCATCGTAATACAAATTTTGAGGCATCACCTAAGATTCGAAAAATCATAAATCGCCTTTTGTGAACATCCTTCTTTTTTGCTGCAAGACAGACAACACCACCTGAACATCTTGTTCTGACGTGGGTGTCAGCTAAAATTAGAGCAAAAGTTGTCCGTGAGCTTTTGAGCTTTGTCTACTGGCTTCGAGGAAAATGGGTCAAGCAAAATTGTGTCAACTCAAGGTTACAAGTGTGGTGTGGGAGATATGCGCCGTCTGGTGCTCTTGCTTTTCCCCCAACTTGTTTGATTGGCGTGAAGATACCGTCGTGTGTGCGATTCACGTTTTCCGGTACCCAAACAAGGGCTTGGCAGGGAATAGATGAGTTGTCGAAATCTCTCCACCCAGGCACTGCTACAACGCCTACTTACAGACAAGTGATGGTGGCACTTAAGGATGGTTGGGCAGTTTTGGAAACGAAAAAAGTTGCTTGTTTCCACTCGGAGGTGGCATTTTGACTGGTGCTGTTTGCTTTCTTTGATCAGACCATCCTATATGCCGAGCTGAGAGCGAATTTCCCAGGTGAGGCAACCGCAAGGGATTTTGCCCCCTCTCCTCTGTGGCGGGAGTTCCCTTACTCAAACTGAGCCCAAGAAAAGAGGCTCACACAGTTTTATAGGCCTATAGGACAAATACTCAGCTTGTCCAATCACGCGCAACTAATGAGATAGTGCAGGCGACTCAGAATTTTTTCCAGTTCCGAAGCTCGAAATTGTGCGAATTCTGATGCGACATTCAATATTGTACTTCTGAAGTGTCAAATCGAATGAATCACTTATCAGGAGTACGGAATCTTTTAACTTGCTCCATATTACCCCCAGTTTCAAATGCCAGTGTTTGTGCAACTCAAATAAAGTAAGTCGGCAGGTGCTATGATGTTCCGGGTGCTCTCTGGTGCACTTGTCTGATCGGTCTGGCATTTTACCTTGCAACTTTGTTGACATTGTGGTTGTGATTTTCTCTGATTGGCTCATCTTGTCCCCTTTGTAGTTTGTTTTGCAACTCATGCAACTCAAATAACGAGGGTCGCCCCTCTGTCGGCAAGGCCTGCAGCTGAAGGGGGTGAATGATGATGCACAGTTGGGTGGGGCTCTCGGCTGAACAGCTGGGTGGGTGCACACTTGCGTATGTGTACGTGTGCAAGTGGGTGCGCATGCGCCCGTGTGTGTATGTGTATGTTTGTGTGTGCGCGTGCGTGTGTGTACGGGGGCAAGGGGGGGAGGGAGGGAGGGAGGGAGTTGGAGTTGGGGTTTACATTATACAGTGCACTGAGGTGGGCTGCATGGTCCGCACCCCATCTTTGCAGCGTGTCCTGCCTCTACCAGGCCTCCTGCAATGGCACCACTTACAGCTCCTTCTCTGTCTCGTTTTAGCTCTTTTGAGCAAGTTCCCTAGTGTCATAACAGTAGAAGTGCAGTAGCAATTGTTGCACTACCTTCGCATGTCTCCATTGCTTACCACAACACAACACAACACAACACAACACAACACAACACAACACAACACAACACAACACAACTTAACACAACACAACACAACACAACACAACACAACACAACACAACACAACACAACACAACACAACACAACACAACACAACACAACACAACACAACACAACACAACACAACACAACACAACACAACACAACACAACACAACACAACACAACACAACACAACACAACACAACACAACACAACACAACACAACACAACACTAAATATCCGTCCTCTTGTGTTGCCATGGGGTAGAAAGAGGGAGGGGAAGGTATTTTTCGCATCAGTATTGGGCTTGTATTAACACAACACATGAAGGGGAAAGGGTATTTTTGGCCTCTGTGTTGGCCAATTGTGTTAACACACCTTTTGCCATGTTCCACTCCATGCTTTATTGCCAACAAACATTCGAGGTTGGAGAACAGGGGGGGGGGGGGGTCCACCTCTTAGTTTTCTTCTAACCGTCCCTTGGCTTTGGTCCTGGAAGAGCAGTACGGAATAGTTTGGGGCGGTGGGGTGTTTGGCTTCTGTGCCGACCGTTCCATTGGGGGGATGTTAAAATTCCGTGATTCTATGCGGAACAAAACGGAACGGCGTACGTAACATCCACAATTTTGCATCAAGAACTTGATTAAAAATCAAGCACTTTGTAGTACATCACCTTTATAATGTGCTTCACATTTTTTGTTCAAAGAACCTTCTTCACTATTGTTGTATTCATCAAGAATTTTGTTGTGCCTTCTTCGTTACTTTCACAAGAAGGCATGCGGTTTTTCTCTAATGAAGTGCTTTGTTGACATTTATCTTTAGTTGTCTTGTGTGTATTACAAGTGCAACAAAGAGTCGTTGGAGCAAGGACTACCAGGTTTTTTTAGCAAGGCTTGCTGTAGCCCCTGCGTTGCCTCTGGACCTGGATTCTACCATTCCATGTGAAGTATGGCATATTATTGGTTTCTTTCTTCCACCCAACGACCAACCCCCCCCCCCCCCCCCGGTCATCATGCATGTTTCGTGGCGGGCAGGTAGATTGTATGGAGTTCGGCATGAGGGTTTTGATCAGTTTGCTTGGTTTTTGGACAAATGATTTGCTCTTTTTGATTTTCACGGACCAATCACGTGACGCATTGATGTATTTGTTGGTTTGACTCTAAAAACCCTCCCGTGATCAGCAGTCTTTACCCTTGACTTGTGTCTTCAGAAATTTGTGTTTGTGGCATTTGGCCTTGCATGCTCTTTGCATTGTTCCTGCCCAATTCCACCTGACAAGGAAGCACAAGATCCACGTGGGAAAAACTGGTTAGAAACTACACAAATTGAGCTTCCTCAAAAAAAATTGCATTCTTAGGGAGGGAGGGGGGGGCTGACATAGAACTATACAAAAATGTGCATATGCAGGGGGGGCGAGGTTTTCAACAAACACGGGTTCAACACAGTTTGCTACTCAACTAAAAGGCTGGCTGATCGGTATGCCACCACTGCACTAGTGCTATATGAAATGAAATTATGCATTGAAAAACATGCACCCATTGACAAGATACGATAAAAGCACAATCAATTTGCACACCCTTCCTCTTGTGGCCTGAATTCTTGGTTGCGAGGCCACGTGTGACACATAACTTGTCACCCATAAAGCTCGCAATGGCACCCTTCTCCCTAAAATCCGGATTCGCCGAATGCTTGGCTCTAACCCTATTCCTATCTTTTCACTCCCTCCCCAAAGTTTGGCTCCGATCCATTTTGGGGGGGTTGGCATGGGGGGGGGGGGGGGGGCAATTCACGATCCGATCCATTTTGGGGGGGGGAAAGGGGGGGGGGGTTCACCACCCTGATCTGGCGCGGATCTCATCGTCAACTCTCCAAGTGACGGGGCATAGACAATTGGTTCGTTCATTTGTGAGTTCCTTCAATACGTATGTGTTTCTGAGTGAGTCCTAATTACCCTTCATTGATGCAGAGTACCATGCAAGCATCTCTTTTTGGACCCCAACGCCAATGATTTTGTGCCGCCAGCATCCCATGTCTTGTCCAAGCGCCACCTCATGGAGCGATGAGGGGACGGATTTTGGGGACCTCTGAGGGGCTTGGACGGGGGGGGGGGCTTTGTCACCTGGTGTACTCCCCCCTGATCACTTAGAGAACATTGGTGCAGCTGTGGGCGGGTGTTTATCATCTATCACTGGTGGAGGGTGGGCGACCCTGGTAGCAACAGGCGGGCCCACCACCCAATGCACCAGAGTGTCCTGGGGTTGGGGAGCCTGCAACCGTTGTGGGGTGACAGTTGATAGGTGACTCACAACTGCCCTTTGAGGCATGGACCATCCTTTTGGATATGCAGATGTACGGAGCTAGCGACTAGGACGTGACGGCAAGGCCCCTATTTTGATGCGCGGAGGTGCAAAAGCTCGGGGTTCGGCAATGCTATGAGTAACTCTTAGCTCACTGTCAACGCATTTTCATTGAACTCTAACGACTGTGCCCCATCACTGGGCACGCTGGGACTGAATCTGATGTCTTTGTCATGCGCATCCATTTGCAACGGGGCTGGAAAGCATTCCCCAAGGGCTCTTAGATTGACAATGTGTGCTACCGAAGTGTGCTACTGCACGGAGGACGGCATCGCCCACGCGGTACTTCAGTTCCTGAACTTGGACTACCTCATTGACGCCGCGTGCGGCAGGTCGCCATTGTACGGCACACAGCCTTGCTGACAGCCTGCAACATGTGCACCGACTGCTGACACACTACATTGGGTCTGGTGGGTGGCCAAACACCCGTAGCATGGTGGCCATTGGCTCCAGGACTTGAGCGGGAGGGAGGCCAAATGGGGTTTTGTACCCCCCCCCCCCCCGGTGCCCGGGAACCAGCAATGTTTGACCGCAGAAACAGGGGTTGGTTCTTGCGCATGACTGTGGGCAGCCCCGTACCGCGGAAAAAAAAATTTCCGGCGCTGACCCTGAGTCACCGGAAGAATCGGCATCTGAGTCTGAATCTGAATCTGAGTCTGTGTCTGTTCCACTGTCCATGCAGGAATCGGAGTCATTCTGGGCTGGATGGTTCGCCAAAAATGAAAAAATAAAATTTGCAAAGGGGTGCTATCAGTCCCCGTGGGTGCTAGAGTACCCGTATGGTCACCAAATGATCACCCAAGCCCATCCCAGGGGCGACAGAGGGGTTTTGGAAAAGTTGAATTTTGAAAAACTTTTAGGTGCCACGAAGCATCCTATACAACGGCCAAGTCCTCATCGTCAAGGGCCCATAGGGGGGCCGACCGGGGTAACCCGGAGTTTGGACCCGGGACCCCAGCCATGGCATAGGGGGTCCCTATCCAAGGAAGTTGTTCAGGACCAAAGTCCAAATCCACACACAGCGGCCGCAATAGCGGCAAAGAAATTTTGACCCCACCCCCAACCCCCACACCCGGGTACATGGGGTTAGGAGGGTCAAAGTCAAAAAATTCAATGGGGGATCATTTTCTGTCCCAAAATGAGGATTTGACGGGGGACAGACATCCGATACCACAACTTGGGGTATGCTACGCGAACAACCCCAAAAGCGGGGGGGCTATACGACGCCCACGCCTACGAACAGCAGATGTGCGTGGGTTCCACTGCGCAGGGGCAGTTGTGCAGGGGTCCCATACTGGGCAACAGCAGACGTGGGTGGGTCCCACTGAGCAACAGGGCCCTGCTATGGCACAGTTCCCAGGCCACAGGGCATACCCAGAAACGGACTGGAGAGAAAATCACCTCAAAGAGACGCCACTGCCAATAACTGTCACGCACATGGGGGGTTTTGGCATGACGCCATGGTGTGATGATCTCGTCTGCAGCTGGCGGCGCCTACTGGCCGATCGCCATTCACTGCCCTTCCCTTGGACCCTTTCCCTCCACAGGCGGTGGTGCCCATCGGCTTCTCACCACCCTGGGGCGCGTGGGGGGGGGGGGGGGGGGGAGAACCACCGGGCCAAGGCATTGAGGCAATGCATGTTTGTTTGTTCCTTGTTTTGTAATGGAATGGTTTCAATACGTCTTTGTGACGATACTTGCAGAGTCCAAGACCCACATCTGTGCTCAACTGGACCCACCCACATCTGACAGTGCTCAGTAGCAAACCTCTGATACATAGAACCCAGCAGCAGTTTGCCCTACCCAACTTTGTCTGAGCCCCCGCACGCCGCTTTCGTTACGATGAGCGATGGCGCTAATGTGCGCCATCGCTCATCGGCCATCCCGCTTCCGGTCGTTCCTCTGGTATCGGGCCTTCCACACGGCCTCCTCCGCGGCGTGCACGCTGGCGTACTGCTCCCACTCTGCCACGGACAGCGGGAGGTGGGCGGCCAACTTCCGGGCCACCCGGTCACTGACGGCGTTTTCCCCAAGACTGACCTCCTGCAGCCGCGTGTTCCGCTTCAGCGCATCTGCCAACAGATACGCCCCGTCGTCCGTGATCATGTTGCAGTCCAGCCGCAGCCGCGTGAGCGAAGTGTTCTGCAGCAGCGCCTCCGCCAGCACCTTCGCGCCGGCGTCGCAGATTGCATTCCCGCTGAGGTCGAGGGCCTGCAGTGCGCCGGTCGCGGCCAGCGCTCGGCGGGCGGCCACCAGCCCGGCGCTCCGCACGGCGTTCCCGGCGAGGCTCAGCGCGCGGACGCGGCCGGTGGCCACCGCGGCGTCGAGCAGAGGCCCGAAGCCCGGGTCCTTGATCACGTTGGCCTCCCACTTGACGTGGGCGGTCAGAGGGCCGCGCAGGGCCTGCGACACCGCGTGCGCCCCGTCGTTGGAGATGGTGGTCCGGGTCAAATCGAGGGTCTCCAGCGTCGCGTGCGCATGCAGGGCCGCGATGAGGGCGGCCGCCCCCTCGTTCTGGAGCGAGTTGTGGGCCACGCTCAGGTGCCGCAGGTGCGCATTGTCCCGGAGGCCCTCCGCCAGGGCCGTCGCCCCCTTCGGGCCGATCTTGTTGGCGGCGATGCGGAGGCACGTCAGCCCGCGGTTGGCGCGCAGCGCCCCCCCCAGCGCGGCCATGCCCTGGTCCCGCAGGAGGTTGTGGCTGAGGTCCAGGTGCTGCAGCGTGCCGTTGTCCCCGAGGGCCTCGCACAGGGCCTCGGCCGCGGCCCCCCCGACCTCGTTGTGCGTCAGGTCGAGGCGCCGCAGGGCCGTGTTCTGCCGGAGGGCCAGCGCGATGGCGCACATCCCCGAGTCCATGAACACCGTGTTGGTCAAGTTCAGGTCTGTCAGCGACGAGCTGCCCCGCAACCCGACGTTTGCCAGCGGCACTATGCCCTCGTCGCCGAGGGGGTTCTCCCCGAGGCTGAGGCGGGTGAGCCCGGCGTTGGCGGTCAAGGCCTCGGCCAGCGCCTGCGCGCCGTCCTCCCCGATGCCGTTGTCGTACAGGTCGAGGGTCTGCAGGGCCGACGCCTCGGCGAGGGCCGAGGCGAGGGACACCGCTCCGACGTCGGAGATCAGGTTCCGGCTGAGGTCCAGCGACACGAGGCCGTCGGTGAGAGTCAGGCAGTCCGCGAGGGCGGCCGCGCCGCGGTTCTCGATCAGGTTCACGCGGAGGCTGAGCTCCGTGAGGCTGTCATTGTCCTGCAACGCGGCCGCCAGGGCCATGGCCTCTACGCACCGGAGCTGATTGTTGCCGAGGTGCAGACTGCAGAGCGTCGCATTCCCCTTCAAGGCCTCACACAGCTCAGCAATGGTCTCGTGCCCCAACGCCGTCCTGTCCAGCCGCAGGCGTTGGAGGGACACGTTCTCCGCCAGCGCCTGGCAGATGGCGGCAGCGCCCTGGTCCCCCAAAGGGTTGTCCGTGAGGTCCAGGTCCTGCAGCACCCGGTTCTCATGGATCGCTTCGGCCAAGGCCACGGCTCCGTCAAGGCCGATGCTGTTGGACTTTAAGTCGAGGAAGCGCAGGACCATGTTCTCCTGCAATGCCTCTGCGATGGCGGTCGCCCCGTCCCGGATCGCGTTGCCCGACAGATCCAGCTCCTGAATGGACTTGTTGGACCTCAGGGCCGAGCCCAGGGTCTCCGCATGGCCGCTTGCAAGGCCACAGTTGTGCAGGTTGAGGCTGGAGATGGCCAGGCTCTTCTTCAGGAGGACACTCAGTAGCGAAACCTCCTCCTCGTCCACCTCAAGCCCTCGGTAGTTGAGGCACACCTTTGGGAGGGAGACGACCAAGCGGACCAGCGTGCGGGGGTGTGGGTGCATGGGGATGGCCACGGGCACGGCCAAGCCCCGCAGCAGCCGATCAGGCTTCCGCAGAGAAATCACGGTGAGCCGGAGGTACTCCTGCACCATGGCACACGCGGACTTGTTCACGGGGCGCAGCCAGAGCACTTGGAGCAGCCCAAAGTGGTCCAGAAAGGGGCCATGCAAATCACGCGGCAGAGCCGCCCAAAAGTTGGTCATCAGGACACCGCACTGGAAGAGAACCGGCGATCTGGTGTTGCGCCAGCGGACCAAAGCAACGGGGCGAAAAAAAATTGACACTCAGAAAGTTTTTTCAACATCACTCTTCCGCTGGATCTTTTAGCTATTAATTACTGATAATGTCTGGATGTTTGCTCATCATACTTGGGGATGTCTGGTGGGTTCCTAGAAGTTCGTGGTAGTGCCCGGATGTCTGCTGGTAATTCTGGAGGTTGTCTAGACAGTTGCTAGTAAGTCTTGGGTGTGTCTAGACTGTTGCTGGTGATTTCTCGTAGTGTTTGGACATTTGCTCGTATTTGCTGGTGATTTGTGGATGTTTCATTGTAATTCCTGGTAGTGCCTACATGTTTCTTGGGAAGTCCAAGGGTTCTCTGGACCTTTGCTAGTAATTTGGGGGTGTCTGGACGTTTGTAGGTAACTCTTGGGAGTGTCTGGACGTTTGTTGGTAATTGTTGGTGATGTCTAGTTTGCTGGTAGTGAAAGCATCAGTGAGTTACAACTGAATCAAAACACAGGAGCCAAAAAAAATCCCCCACACCTGAAAAGCTAAATGCAGTGTCAGACCATCCTTCACCCATTGTGGCAAGCACAGGAGTGTTGGCTGCCAAAACGGAAAATCAAAAAGCGATGCATGTTCAGTGAAAGCGCAAAACAGCGTCGCTTGCGCGGTCTGCGGCCCTAGCTGCAACTTCAGCTGTATTGAAGAACACGGCAAGAGATGCATGCACTCAATAGGCTTAGACAACTTCCAACACTGCTGCACAACATGATTCCGCTCAGCAGCAGAATCTGTGGAGGAAGCTGCCCACACATGGCGTGATTCAGCATTCTAGAACTCTTCATATGGGCTATTTGGGGACACAAAGATGTGCCATGGTCGTGCCACAAGAGATGACATTAGTGGTGGTAAACCAATGAGGCTTGCATGCTTAGAAGAAACATATGCAGTGTGCCTACAAACTTGCAAACTGGCAAAATTAGAATCAATATGCTGAAGTGTTGGATAACTAACAGAAATTACCTCTCCACCCCTCATGTTCCCTTCATGCTTCAATCACTCATGGATCTGCATCACCTCCAGGGCGGTCCTTAATGGGGGGCAAAAACAGTGTTCCTTTACACAGTTTCCCAAAATAGCCCGCGGGCACTCAGTGTGTTCAACCATTGGTTCCTAGCCCTTCATGTCTTCACCCAGCATGTGCGCAATCACCCCACCATATGTTCCTACCCTCACATGTTTTCAATGATAGCATCCGAACCCTATCAGACACCCTACACAAATGAACATGGACCGGACCAAGGTTTTTTTCATGAAATGCAGTGACACAGTGTTCAACCACCCGAATGTTCCATCGCTGGTGGCACAACTAGTCATAAACTCTCTACAACTGGTACAACCGTTGGAAGTGCACCTTGAAACGCTCCATAAGCACACCCTTCGCCCCTCTCACACTCAAACCATGCTTCCTGCAAATGGCCTTGAACTCAATATGAGTCCACTCATGCATCCTACCCCTCTCCATTGCCTACAACACCGCCTCATCCACATCATACACAAACACCAACTGCGAGGCAGGGTTAGAGGAGGTGATGGCTAGTGGATTATGAAGGTCATAAGAGGAGCTACTAGTGACTTCACCCGGCGGGTCCAAATTCTCATTGTCAGTATACTCGTCCTCATCCTCCAACCCAACCCCATACACATCCCCAATATCAGGGTCACGAGTTGCCCACAAGTCTTGAATGTTCAATGGAACCCCGCCTCTACATCCTCTTCCAAAGAAACATGCAAATCCTTGAACGCAGCAAACCCAAGCAAACCACCATCTTCGACCACAACCACATGCCCTTGCTTCCGCTTCCGGGGGTGGAAAGGGGTCTTCCTCAAAGGGCCCCCAATCCTTTGATGCTTCCCCAAAAGAGGGCGGTATTACTACATAACCCCTACGTTCTTGGGGGTCCCCAATAGAAAGGGGACAAAATCAGAATTGGCTACATCACCCTTGCCTTCCGGGGGCCCGAAAGAGGGTGGTATTGCTACGTAACCCTTGCGTTCTCGGGGTCCCCAATAGAAAGGGGACAAAATCAGAATTGGCTACATCACCCCTGCGTTCCCGGGGGCCCGAAAGAGGGTGGTATTGCTACGTAACCCTTGCGTTCTCGGGGGTCCCCAATAGAAAGGGGACAAAATCAGAATTGGCTACATCACCCTTGCCTTCCCGGGGGCCCAAAAGAGGGTGGTATTGCTATGTAGCCCTTGCGATCTTGGGGTTCCCCAATAGAAAGGGGACAAAATCAGAATTGGATACATCACCCCTGCCCTACCGGGGGCACAAAAGAGGGCGGAATTGCTACGTAGCCCTTGCGTTCTAGGGGGTCCCCAATAGCAAGGGGACAAAATCAGAATTGGCTACATCACCCATGCCTTCTCTAGGGCCCAAAGAGGGCGGAATTGCTATGCAACCCCTGCATTCTGGGGGGTCCCCAATAGAAAGGGGACAAAATCAGAATTGGCTACATCACCCTGCCTTCCCAGGGGCACAAAAGAGGGCAGAAATGCTTTGGAATTCATGGCACAACTTGCATTGGGCTTCCTGACACAAATGGAAAAGTTTGCATGGCAGCTTGTGTCTGAAGAAATCGACAATTGAATCGTAGTACCTAGGCAGCAACCTTCAAAGACCAGCAAACTGGGATTGCAACTTCAAGAGGCTAGGCCTCAAGTGTGTGTGACGCCGGTAAGTAATGCCACTGTCCATCCGCGTTGCTTGCGCAGGCTTAGCACAAGAACGGGGTTCAGTTTCCCAGTCACGTCGCACATTCCCGTAATTGAATCTGCAAACCACATCGCCTCAAAATTCTTGGTCCATTCGTCCGCTGCTCCTTTCAGCGGTGCCGGAGCGTAGTGGATGAACACACTTGAGTCTGGGTCACATTTCTGACGTTGCTTGCCCGTCCATACGTGACCAACTTGAGAAACCAAGCGATGCGCCTGCAGCTCTTGGAGTGCCTCTTGGATGGTGTACTCTCCGGAAGGTCTCCAAGGTAGAATGACCAATGATACACCGTGCGCGCCTTCACTTCCCCTAGTGCAGCAGACGTGTATGACGGTGGCAAGCAGTGACTCCCATGCGCACTCTCGAGGACGAGAAATACCGAACCATGCCGCTGGACGGTCACATTGACCTGGTTGCAAACAGGGAGCAAGTAGCAACGACCATCGGAGTAGGGAACAAGGAGCAAGGTCGTGGCCAAAACCGTGCTTCACAGCCACAAAGCGGAGGGTTGGAACACAAACAACATGGGCTAGAATGTCAAACACCCCTGGGCACATGGGAGACAAGCAAATGCCCATCACTGCCGCAAAATCTATCGACCCCACGTAAATGGCGTAACACTCAACGCCTTGGAATGTTTCCGTTTCAAAGGCGAAGAAAAGCTGAAGGGCTGGTACTTTTTCAGAATCCGCTCCGGCGGGCGCCCCGCAGGGCACAGGCGCTTGCCCGGCGCTTCTGTTTGAGGGGTGGGGGTCCCTCTGCCTCTTCATCGCACTCCGCTCTCGCACTGGGGAGGGGCAAACCATGCGGGTACCTGAACTGGCTGGTCTGAACAACCCCCTGGCTACTGTAGCGCAGTTGGTTAGGGGGCGGTCGGGTAGACAGGCCGTGGGGCCGGGATTCCCACGGGGCACGCCGTGAGGGCGCTGAAACGCACCGCGCACTGCACCGCGGGCACCGCGCGCGTCGGAGGATGCGACGCTTCAGTGCTATGCACACCCTTTCGGAAGGCAGGCAGGGACGCGGAGAAAATACATTGAAATGGGAAACTTTTGTGCATGCATCATCACCACTTCCCCCCAGGTAATGCCCCCCAAGTGTGGTTTACCCACGCACACCAACAACATCACCTAACCATTGCATACAGTGCTCATTGGCCACGTTTCAGCAACTTTTGGTGTGAGCATATATTGTGCGCGCCGGGCTGACGCCGCACCGCGCGCACCGCGCGGTCAGCACCCTCCGTGCTCAGGCATGGCCGCGCTCGCTCAAGGGGTGCAGTGTACCTTTCGCCGGTGCAGGTCCCACATACCAATGGGCAACACGCACGGCGCGACTCACAGGGTCTGTGACACAGTCCGCGGGCCACACGCGCACACCATGTGTCGCTTCTGACACGGAACTTCTCAAGTGCCGAGCCCCAAGCGGATGCCTTGTGCATGACTTCGCAAAGGCCAACCAACGCACTTGTTGGTGCCTCGGGGATGCGCAGAGTGTCAAAAGGGCCACACGTGGAGTTCGGCCGGACTCCGGGTATCACGACCGCGCTGTTGGTCTCAAAGAGTCCACCGCGGAACACAAAGTCGTCGACCGGGTTCCGTGGCATACCGAAGCTGCCGTCCCAATAACACCACCAGCGATTGGCCCACTGCCACACAATGGACTGCTCGTAATACGGAGCACCAGGTTAGGGTTAGGGTTAGGGTCACCGAGCTGGTGGAACCAGTCTTGGTTTTATAACCCTCTTTAGTGTCTAGGGTGGACCTACCAGGTTTAGCAGCAGCAGGAGCAAGCAGCAAGCAGCACGCACGAAATGGGTAAAAATCAGAACTCTGTCGTGGTGCTTTGGATTTGGTTGAAATTTTGGTGCATGATACCTATGGGTGTGAAGTACAATCACACAAAGTTTGAGCAAGAAACTCAACGGTGGCGGCCGGGAACGGGATTCGCAAATGGCGGACCTCGGTTTCAAAAACTGCAGTTTAGGGCCAAAAACAGCCATTTTTGGGCCAAAAAAGCCCTAGAACACATTCAAAACGGCCAAACGAAGGGAAACGGTGGGTACATTCCACGTGCGGCTTGACTTTCCCGTGTCAACGAGCTCTTTGCGGCCCTCTAACTCCATGATATGTCCCGGAAACGGCCCAAAAAGGCCCCCAGAAGCTCCAAATGCCGACAGCCACAAACCAAGAATAGGCCATATCTTTGGCTACATGGCTCAAAATGCGATTCCGAGTGCACCTAATCCACCCGCAACCCCCCACTTTTTGTGGTTTCCACCCCTCAGAATTGCCCAAACGGACGCCTAGACCCCCATACCTAGGCCCACTAGGCTGCGGCAAGCTGCAAGCTCAAGCCCAAACAGGTGGGTGCCCAAATGGGTCAACAGGGTCCAGTAGGGGCAAAAAGATGACTTTTCTCAAAAATGATCCTAGACTACGTGTGACGCTAAAACAAGTGTTTTTGGACTGTTTTGAGCTTGTGGTGGCCCATTTTGGTCCTCCGAAAATCCCAAAATGCCTTGGAAATGGGCTGTTTTGGGACCAAAAATGGGTCAAAAATGGGTCAAAAATGCATTTTTCCAAACCTCATCCTAGACCATTTGGGGTGCACAAACGGGTAGAATGAGCCCATTTTGAGCCCATTTTGAGCCCATTTTGGGGGCATTTTGGCCCCTCACAAATCCAAAATGCCTTGAAAGTGGGCCTCGTGGTGATGGGGTTCACTTGCAAGCTGATTTCACTTTGTCAGGAGCCATCAATGTGTGAAGCATTCTTGATGTCCCTCATCAATCATAGCTGATGTTCCCTCCCCCACCAGCTCGGTCCCAATATTCAGTCTTGATTAGGGTTAGGGTCACCGAGCTGGTGGAACCAGTCTTGGTTTTATAACCCTTTTTAGTGTCTAGGGTGGACCTACCAGGTTTAGCAAGCAAGCAGCAAGCAAGCAAGCAAGCAGCAAGCAGCAAGCAGCACGCGCGAAATGGGCCAAAATCAGAACTCCGTCGTGGTGCTTCGGATTCAGGTGAAATTTTGGTGGATGATACCTATGGGTGTGAAGTACAATCACACAAAGTTTGAGCAAGAAACTCAACGGTGGCGGCCGGGAACGGGATTCGCAAGTGGCGGACCTCAGTTTCAAAATCTGCAGTTTAGGGCCAAAAACAGCCATTTTTGGGCTTAAAAAGCCCTGGAACACATTCAAAACGGCCAAACGAAGGGAAGCGGTGGGTACACTCCACGTGCGGCTTGACTTCCCCATGTCAACGAGCTCTTTGTGGCCCTCTAACTCCATGATATGTCGTGGAAACGGCCCAAAAAGGCCCCCAGAAGCTCCAAATGCCGACAGCCACAAACCAAGAATAGGCCATATCTTTGGCTACATGGCTCAAAATGCGATTCCGAGGGCACCTACTCCACCCGCAACCCCCCACTTTTTGTGGTTTCCACCCCTCAAAATTGCCCAAATGGACGTCTAGACCCCCATACCTAGGCCCACTAGGTTGCGGCAAGCTGCGAGCTCAAGCCCAAACAGGTCTAGCAAGCAGCAAGCAAGCAAGCAAGCAGCAAGCAAGCAGCACGCGCGAAATGGGCCAAAATCAGAACTCCGTCGTGGTGCTTCGGATTCAGGTGAAATTTTGGTGGATGATACCTATGGGTGTGAAGTACAATCACAAAAGTTTGAGCAAGAAACTCAACGGTGGCGGCCGGGAACGGGATTCGCAAGTGGCGGACCTCAGTTTCAAAATCTGCGGTTTAGGGCCAAAAACAGCCATTTTTGGGCTTAAAAAGCCCTGGAACACATTCAAAACGGCCAAACGAAGGGAAACGGTGGGTACACTCCACGTGCGGCTTGACTTCCCCATGTCAACGAGCTCTTTGTGGCCCTCTAACTCCATGATATGTCGTGGAAACGGCCGAAAAAGGCCCCCAGAAGCTCCAAATGCCGACAGCCACAAACCAAGAATAGGCCATATCTTTGGCTACATGGCTCAAAACGCGATTTGGAGGGCACCTACTCCACCCGCGACCCCCCACTTTTTGTGGTTTCCACCCCTCAAAATTGCCCAAATGGACGCCTAGACCCCAATACCTAGGCCCACTAGGTTGCGGCAAGCCCCGAGCTCAAGCCCAAACAGGTGGGTGCCCAAATGGGTCAACAGGGTCCAGTAGGGGCAAAAAGATGACTTTTCTCAAAAATGATCCTCGACCATGTGCGACGCTAAAACAAGTGTTTTTGGACTGTTTTGAGCTTGTGGTGGCCCATTTTGGTCCTCCGAAAATCCCAAAATGCCTTGGAAATGGGCTGTTTTGGGACCAAAAATGGGTCAAAAATGGGTCAAAAACACATTTTTCCAAACCTCATCCTAGACCATTTGGGGTGCACAAACGGGTGAAATGAGCCCATTTTGAGCCCATTTTGGGGTATTTTGGCCCCTCAGAAGTCCAAAAAGCCTTGAAAGTGGGCCTCGTGGTGATGGGGTTCACTTGCAAGCCGATTCCACTTTGTCAAGAGCCATCAATGTGTGAATCATCCCTCCCCCACCAGCTCGGTCCCAATATTCAGTCTTGATTAGGGTTAGGGTCACCGAGCTGGTGGAACCAGTCTTGGTTTTATAACCCTTTTTAGTGTCTAGGGTGGACCTACCAGGTTTAGCAAGCAAGCAGCAAGCAAGCAAGCAAGCAGCAAGCAGCAAGCAGCACGCTCGAAATGGGCCAAAATCAGAACTCCGTCGTGGTGCTTCGGATTCAGGTGAAATTTTGGTGGATGATACCTATGGGTGTGAAGTACAATCATACAAAGTTTGAGCAAGAAACTCAACGGTGGCGGCCAGGAACGGGATTCGCAAGTGGCGGACCTCAGTTTCAAAATCTGCAGTTTAGGGCCAAAAACAGCCATTTTTGGGCTTAAAAAGCCCTGGAACACATTCAAAACGGCCAAACAAAGGGAAACAGTGGGTACACTCCACGTGCGGCTTGACTTCCTTATGTCAACGAGCTCTTTGCGGCCCTCTAACTCCATGATATGTCGTGGAAACGGCCCAAAAAGGCCCCCAGAAGCTCCAAATGCCAACAGCCACAAACCGAGAATAGGCCATATCTTTGGCTACATGGCTCAAAATGCGATTCCGAGGGCACCTACTCCACCCGCAACCCCCCACTTTTTGTGGTTTCCACCCCTCAAAATTGCCCAAATGGACGTCTAGACCCCCATACCTAGGCCCACTAGGTTGCCACAAGCAAGCAGCAAGCAAGCAAGCAAGCAGCAAGCAGCAAGCAGCACGCGCGAAATGGGCCAAAATCAGAACTCCGTCGTGGTGCTTCGGATTCAGGTGAAATTTTGGTGGATGATACCTATGGGTGTGAAGTACAATCACACAAAGTTTGAGCAAGAAACTCAACGGTGGCGGCCGGGAACGGGATTCGCAAGTGGCGGACCTCAGTTTCAAAAACTGCAGTTTAGGGCCAAAAACAGCCATTTTTGGGCTTAAAAAGCCCTAGAACACATTCAAAACGGCCAAACGAAGGGAAACGGTGGGTACATTCACGTGCGGCTTGACTTCCCCATGTCAACGAGCTCTTTGCGGCCCTCTAACTCCATGATATGTCCCGGAAACGGCCCAAAAAGGCCCCAGAAGCTCCAAATGCCGACAGCCACAAACCAAGAATAGGCCATATCTTTGGCTACATGGCTCAAAATGCGATTCCGAGGGCACCTACTCCAGCCGCAACCCCCCACTTTTTGTGGTTTCCACCCCTCAAAATTGCCCAAACGGACGCCTAGACCCCCATACCTAGGCCCACTAGGTTGCGGCAAGCTGCGAGCTCAAGCCCAAACAGGTGGGTGCCCAAATGGGTCAACAGGGTCCAATAGGGGCAAAAAGATGACTTTTCTCAAAAATGATCCTACACCATGTGTGATGCTAAAACAAGTGTTTTTGGACTGTTTTGAGCTTGTGGTGGCCCATTTTGGTCCTCCGAAAATCCCAAAATGCCTTGGAAATGGGCTGTTTTGGGACCAAAAATGGGTAAAAAATGGGTCAAAAACGCATTTTTCCAAACCTCATCCTAGACCATTTGGGGTGCACAAACGGGTAGAATGAGCCCATTTTGAGCCCATTTTGGGGCATTTTGGCCCCTCACAAATCCAAAATGCCTTGAAAGTGGGCCTCGTGGTGATGGGGTTCACTTGCAAGCCGATTCCACTTTGTCAAGAGCCATCAATGTGTGAATCATTCTTGATGTCCCTCACCATTCATAGCTGATGTTCCCTCCCCCACCAGCTCGGTCCCAATATTCAGTCTTGATTAGGGTTAGGGTCACCGAGCTGGTGGAACCAGTCTTGGTTTTATAACCCTTTTTAGTGTCTAGGGTGGACCTACCAGGTTTAGCGGCAGCAGCAGCAAGCAGCAGCAAGCAGCAAGCAGCAAGCAAGCAGCAGCACGCGCGAAATGGGGAAAAATCTGACCTCCATCGTGGTGCTTTGGATTTGGTTGAAATTTTGGTGGATGATACCTATGGGTGTGAAGTACAATCACACAAAGTTTGAGCGAGAAACTCGACGGTCACGACCGGCAACGGGCATCGCGGGTAGCGCACCCAGGTTTCAAAATCTGTCAAAAATGACCAGAAAATGCCATTTTTGGGTAGTTACAGGTGCCTAGCATGTCCTTGTAGGGGGGAATTGGCATGGAAACCAATGTAGATGTCGAACAAACACCTTTGGTCACTGTCTAGTGGGGTTCACACCCAAGTAGTGGGCATGATGACGTCTTTTTGGGCCCATTTTCGACACATTTTAGCCCCTGTAAATTCCAACTACCCTCCAGTTATTTCTTCGCCGCCTGAACTCCGACAACCCTCGCCTAACCCCCCACCCTCGCCGTACCCGAATGTGCATGGCTTGAGTCCTGTAGCATCTGCCCGCAAAGCCCCTCTTACCTGCTACCGGCCATTGTGGTGGCGGGGGCCATCGCACTCAAGCAAGGCATCAATGAATCATCACGTGCCTAATGCATATGAAACGGGATCGCGGTGAAGCGAAAGCCGATTGTACTTTGTTTTCTTTGTGTCCTTGGAATGGTTGTGTATTGGTATAACTATGTTGCTCATCCTTTTACACTTGTGGATATCACCTTGTACTAGGTATTTTTTCTTGTTTGAAGTGTACTACTTGCTTTGTTATAAGTTCCCCACCACCCCGTAATGCGTGAAACAAGGAACATGCAACACTTGACAAGCACACAATAGCCGGATAGAGACATCAATTTTTTGGTACAAGTATGTTGCAAGAAGTACAATGCATTGTACATATGCATCGGATTGGATGGATGTTTTTTTGTTTTGCTCATAACAAGAGAAAGAGGAACGGGATCGCGGTGAAGCGAAAGCCGAGCGCAGCCGTCAACACGAAGCTTGGGGGATACATTCATTCCGAGTGGAGTACGGGGTTAGGTTGCTCGCTTGAAGGTTAGGATAAACGTGGCGGAAACTAATGGCGACAACGTGTGAAGTTGTGTGGTGGTTGAGCCATCAGGAGTGCGTGAATCATCAGGGACACTAGGATGCTTGCACTTCTGCAGTTGCATTCGCAAGTAACCTTGGGCGGTAAAGGAACGGCCACAGCCTTGTGGGCAAGGAAATGACTTCGGGGCCTCGTCATCCTTTTTCTTAGGGGGCTTGATAGGGTGGTCGTAATCAATGCCATGCTGCGCATAGAGGTGAACCAAGTGAGCATGTGCCCTATCATAGCCATTCAAATGCAGCATATATTTGACCACCATGACTTTTGGAACCAAACATAACAAGCGATGCCTCCAATCATCACCCGATGACCCTTCTTGAAGCCGCAACACACGGATATTCTTCCCCTCATGTACTCGGGAAATTCCGACGTATAGGGCATTGTACGTAAGAGCCGGTCGACACTTCTGGTCCACACAGAGGATAATTTTCTCCATTGATCGACATTGAATTCCGTGGTAGGTACATCCAAAAGTGAGTCGGAAAGGATGAGCAGAAGTCATGATGGCTGCCTTCCCCTTCTTGTTGCGAACACTAATGTAGCGATGAACATCGATCTTGCGTGCCATTGGCATCAAAGGAATAAGAACAATATGCTCATTGCTCCCCTCCATACCATCAGCGGTCGTAGTGCTGCGTGGCACTGCAGCAGTCACACAGAATGGTGGATCCTCCAGGTAAATGACTTGGCCTGGTGCTGCATCACGAATCTCATCAGCACGATAGGAGGGCTCGTTCGAACTTAGAAGGAGGGAATGCAACTTAGCTTGAGTACCATTTGACAGCCCCTTCTCGGGACGCAAATTTGCCGTCAACGAGCAAGGTGCCCCCTGGGCAAAGAACATTGTCATGTCCTTGACAGCACCATACAAAAACTCGGACTGTTCACCAAAGCGTCGTTCATACTTATCAGCCATTGGTAAGCGCCAAGCCACCACCGGAACACCCGTGCGCTTTGCATATTGTTGCACCATAACTTGGTTGACAGCATGCACCGTTTTTTGATCCGTACTCACAATCGTTGCTTCCTCCCAACCCTCGTCCTTGTCCGCGAAGTCCCTCTGGGTGACCTCCTTCAACCGCGAAAAAAAATTCTTTCGGACATCCATACTGTTGGGTGTCCACTGGCGAAAGGCCGTGACAGCCCGAGCATGTTCCGGGTCGGTTGCGCGGTGCTGCTTGGTAAGGCACACTTCGCGAAACAACCCAAAAAGCTCACGCCCCTCCTGATCCACAAGGTCTTGTCCTCCTTGTTGACACTTGACACCCCCATACAAAAGAGGCTGTGCCACGGGTTCCAGTTGAACAAAATCACCCATGAGCAAAATACTTAATCCTCCAAATGGTGCTTCATAACACTGGGTGATCTCGCGCAAACGTGAATCAATCTCCCTCAGCATTCCACAGCCGACCATTGAAACCTCGTCCACCACTAGCACCTTACATCCTAGAAAAGAACGACGCAAGCGATCCAACGTTGCTCGTTTATTCTCCACATTGGCACGCACTTCGTCGGCATCGTATACTTTGAGACCCATGCCATGGTGACAAGTGGAACCATTGTTCAGATTGCTCGCAGCAATACCGGACGGAGCCACGTACTTCACCATATTGTTTCCGTATTGTCCGCACAATCGCTTTAAAATTTCACGTGCCATCCAACTTTTCCCGGTTCCTCCACCGGCGTGCACGAACAGCAGGGGTGCCACCGGTCTGCAAGACTGGTCTGAGCGTGCATCCAAATGGACGTAATGAATGATGGTTTGTAGGGTTGCTTCTTGTGATGGGTCACCTTTGTCAATTGTGGGACTCGATGCGGCAGGCACAAAGGAAGAAGAATCCCCAAGAGCTTCATCCTCACGCTTGATAGCATCGGCAATGCGTTGCGTGTGTGCATAAATGTCATCACCGCTCTCGTATTGTCCGTGGTCATCAAGGTCATGCACGAAATTGATATCATGGGATGGCGCACTGCTGGTTGCGGGATGGTCCGGAAGAAACCCTCGAAGAGATGCACAAATGCCATCGAACTCTTTTGCATTGTCTTCTTGTTTTTCCTCTGCCTGTGCACGATTTATGGCATCCTGAATATCCTCTACAGCTTCCACGAACCGCGTATTTTGGACATCCTTTTTGAGGTCGTTCACCTCTTGCATCTCCTTCTCAAAATCAAACTGCACATCCAAAGCATGGCGGACTCCCCAAAGCTTGCGGTTTCGCTTCCGCACTTGATCGAAAATAGTTTTTTGGAGACGTTCATATTGACCATGACGAATAATCCTCTTCACCATGGCAAATCGGCTGCGCTCCAAATAGCTGGCATGCTCGCTTTGACAATGGGTAGCCCATTCAACATATGCACTCCACGTGAGCTTTGGAGGGCATTCAATATCCCAAGGAACAAAAGCACACATCACAAATGTAGCCCAATTCTTCTTGAGCTTCACGCTTCCATCGTCACCAAGATAGACGGGCAGTTTCTTTCCAGCAAAGATGGGGCACCGTGATTGAGATACCAAGTATTGCACATAATCATCCTCGCACAAAATGTGACGCGGATGAAAATCGAAGCTTGCATTTTCCGGACGACCATCGTCACCTCCTTGTGATGGTGTGGCTCGTGCACGTTGGTGTTCCACCTTAATTAAACAAGCGTACTCCAACGCACACAATCGCCGTAGGCGTGTTCCACGACAAGCGTAATGCAATGCCGGCGATACAGCAATTTGTTGTATGGTGTCACCACTGCCAATCGTGTAGAGTTGGGAGTGACAAGGTGCTTCAAGATCCTGTTGCATGGCACTCATGGTCAACTCATTAAGCTCACCGGAAACAAACGATGCTTCTAGGGCTTCAAACTCAGCATCGTTGGACGCAACTGACCCTACCTCGGATTCACCATCTTCTTCATCATTGTCTAGTAGCTCTTCGGCCAAGCTATCGTCATGAAGCTCATTGGTGTTGGCTTCATTGCTGGCAACGACATTTGATTCGTTACTATCGGTGCCATCCTCCTCGTACTCGTCATCACTGCACGTAGCGGGATCATCTGGGACAAGGCCTTCGACGTGGGAGAACATAGTTGGCAATGCAGCAATGAGCCCCCAAGGATGGAATACGGTAAACTTGTGAGAACAATGCCAAGATGGGTAACCCAAGAGAGATATGGCCGCCATCTGTGCACTGAACTCCACTTTCTTGTCCAAGGAATTGATAATGCGCTTGAGGAGGAAGGTTGTTTCGTCCTTCGTGTTGCCTTCACCTCTTTCCATTTCCTTGACTTCCCGAGATACCTGCCGAATGGTACTCATTACGTTTGCCACCTGCACCGGATTCTTGCTGCAATACCCAACCACGTACTTGGCGACCGCAATCAATACGTCTTCACCACCGAGATGTTGTACGTTGGTGTTGCTCGCGAATAGATAGGCCATAAGCTTGTTGCCCTCAACAACACGCCCATCTCGCGAATCCGGTCGTTTGAGCTCCCATACAACAAGTACGCATGCAACGGACTCCTCATGTCGGTCAAACTCTTCTTCCGACTTGTATACCTCAATGGTGTAACGATTTCCGGTTCCTTTGCGCGCAACGAAGAAGTATGGCCGTGTCTCACTATAGTACTCCCCCGCCGCACGTGGCAGTGTAAATCGACACCCACATTTTCCTCCGGGAGGCTTGCCGCAACTGGAGATCAAACATCGATGAATGTACAAGTTGCCAAACACTTCATCGCTAAATTGCTCTATAATTTTGGCTGCCGCCCGCGGGTCATCGGGTAACTCTCCAAGTAGCTGTTGCTTCATGCAATTCAGCATCCAACGAAGCGCAAATCTGCTGGTCCAATACCGCGGCCACGGCACGAATTAGATCACCGTTCCCCCGCACCATATCCAAGAGCCAAGGCGGTATTCCCCCCCAAAATAGCCCGTGAAAATGCAAACTTCCACGACCTTGGCACTCGTAGCAAGTGCAATGCGCAACACAAGTACCAAATAGGCCTTTCGTGCGCGTACATACAGGACGATCCTTCCGCGTTACGCTTGCCGAAGGTAATCCAAGAAGTACTTCCAAAAATGCGCGCACTTGGCGTTCAAATATGCGTGCCGCAGCCACAGGATTCTTTGCCAAAGATGCAAAACGCTCCGACACACCGGGTAGTGGGACTTGTGCACTAGAGCCTCCAATGGACAAATGCAGGACCAACTGATTATCAATGTCATTGGGAGCCACGGTGTAAAACAACGTTGCCATTCCAAAGAACAACAATAGACTGTTCATCTTGCCCATCACTGCATATCGCTCAGAGGTACTAAAGGGCACGGCAGCATGACAACTTCTCAATAACGGCAAGAATTGCCCGACAAGCTGTTGTGCTGTAGCTCCGCGTGGATTAGCATGCGCCTCCGCCAAATCCTTATTCAATGTCCGACTATTCATTGCCTTCTCAAAGGCTTTGAGTTTTTCCGGATTGGAATACACGGAGTCAGACACGGTGCGTAGTGCAGTGTGCCGAAACTTTTGATTGAATAGTACAAGGCAAAAATCACGATTTTCTGCAATGCGGTTGTCATGCTGTAGCAGCAAATGACGAGTATCATCCACACCAAGGCCATAGCAGCGCGTGATGCCAACCCCAAACATGAAGAGTGTTGGGAATGATAAATGAAGCAAGCGATCATTCGCTGTGAACTCATTCACCGCGCGTGCCTCTCGGCCTACAATGGTGTTTCGCTTATCAGCCAACAGCTCCTTGATGGACTGCAAAACTTGGGTGCAGTCATCTCCATCGCGGCCCACCAAGCTTCCATCCGACAACATCACGGCATCCAAAACTGCAGCTTCCTCAGTACGCTCGGGATTGGCAATGTCAGCACCCGACATCCGTTCGCTAGCCACCACGTCCGGGTGCTCGCCAACGGATATGGAATCGAACAAATTGTTCATGTACTCGGAAACCTCTACGGGCTCGGTCTCATCAATGTTAATGTTTGCATACAACGGGTTTACCGCCTTCAACACGCGTAACCACTGCACCAAGGCGTCCCAACGCGGTTGAAAGACCCGTTCAACTTGCTGCCTTGTCTTGGGGTTGCGACGAACAGCATCCAACTCCGTTTGCTTTCCCACAAATATGACCTTCGTACCCGTCAACGCCTTGACATCAGGTAATCGAAATGCAAGAACCTCGGGTCCCTCATGTGGAATGGATATGGTGTGTCCTCGAATACCCCATTGTGAAGCCGCACCACTAGTGGTAGACACAAGCTTCACAGTATTCAAGGTGGTTCGAACTCGAGCGAGCATGCGTTCCTCCATGTCCGTCAATGCAGGTAGATCACCCAAGCGCCCAAAATGCTTGCCAGCCGCAATGGAATGAGGAGGCATGCATGGCCGCTTCTTCTTGCTAAAAAGTTGTCTATGACAACTTACGCAAATGGGCACAACTTCTTCGTCCACCAACTCTGGAATGAGCCAGAGCAGTTGGCCACCATGTTCATGTACACAAAAGTGCTTGCGAAATTGCGCCGGTGTGTTCCGATACCGAGTGGCGTCATGCGCGCTCAGCTCCAACGGCTTCAAATCCTCCAAAGAAACTTCTTTGACTTGATGAAAGTCACGCATACCACAACAACCACAACTTTTTACATCTTCACAACGCCCAACCTTTGCAAACCATTCTCGTGCTAGCGACACCATTTCCTCGGGTGACACCTTTTCATTCCCGATCTCTTTCACAAGTTTTGCCACTAACTCTGCATCAACAATGTCGTCCTCCTCAAATGGTGTAAAACGATCATGGCCACCTTGCTCCCAGAAACTTCGGACCGTGGATGATAAGGACGTTCCAACCAAGTTGCCCTTGAACTCGTCAGCGCAGGGTTTTTGTTTGCTACACAACAACACATCCTCCTCATCATCCAAATGATACGCTCCACCCTCACGCTCCTTGTGGTTCATCCACGGATACTTAACGGCCGTGGAAGCGGTACCTACAATCTTCTGTCTTGCATAATTCAGCGCACGCGACAAACGGCCTGTTTCTCCTGCACGATGCTTGTCCTCCTTGCTTCCTGCCTCTCCTGCACGCTGCTTGTCCTCCTTGCTTCCTGCCTCTCCTGCACGCTGCTTGTCCTCCTTGCTTCCTGCCTCTCCTGCACGCCGCTTGTCTTCCTTGGTTCCAGTCTCTCCTGCACGCCGCTTGTCCTCTTTGCTACCTCCTTTGCCCCCAATCTCTCCTGCACCCTGCTTGTCCTCCTTGCTTCCTGCCTCTCCTGCACGCCGCTTGTCTTCCTTGCTTCCAGACTCTCCTGCACGCCGCTTGTCCTCTTTGCTACCTCCTTTGCCCCCAATCTCTCCTGCACGCTGCTTGTCTTCCTTGCTTCCAGACTGTCCTGCACGCCGCTTGTCCTCTTTGCTACCTCCTTTGCCCCCAATCTCTCCTGCACGCTGCTTGTCTTCCTTGCTTCCTGCCTCTCCTGCACGCCGCTTGTCTTCCTTGCTACCTCCTTGGCCCCCAGTCTCTCCTGCACGCCGCTTGTCCTCTTTGCTACCTCCCTTGCCCCCAATCTGTCCTGCGCGCCGCTTGTCTTCTTTGCTTCCCTTCTCTCCAGCACGCTGCTTGTCTTCCTTCCTTCCAGCCGCTCCTGCACGACGCTTGTTTTCCGTGCACCTTGCTGCAGTAAGGTCAATGGCCGCGGGTTCACCGCATTGACTTTCACGTTGATGCCGTGCAAGACTACGTTCATCCTTGTACGAACGCCCACAGGAGCTACACGTGAAGTCTTTGCTATGTGACCCACACGAATGTGCCTCGGGACCACGCTCACAAAAATGACGATACTCCCGGTCAAACGCATGCCCACAACCTGCACACTGCCAACGCATTGCCACACCCGTAGAACGAATTTTGTCAGCATCGTTCACCACATCCCCGTCACTTACAATGCCAAGCCATTCACATTTATACTTTTGCGCAGCCACCAAACACTCAGCCTTTCCAATCTTGCTTGGCCTTCCTTTGCCAGGGCCATTCCCATTCAAAGCATGCATAGTATGGTTCAAAGAAGAAGCCACAACAGCCGCCCACCCCACCATGGTAGCCGCCAAAGCAACCGCAAGAATGATAAGTAAAAGCCAAGACATCAAGATAGCTCTCCACCGATGGTGCCGCGTTAATGCTCTGCTCCTTGTTCTCCGTCTACACCGTCGAAGCGCAAGCCGTACATGATGGGGAAGGCGCTTTTGCGAATGGCAATGCCCACACCCACAAAAGAGGAAAGTGCCATCGCTTTGCAACCATTCCCTTGTTGTTCCCGGCACAAGGCAACGGAAAGAGCTTCTGCGAGAAGGCTTTCTCCGCCATCGATGCGCACCACAACCACACGCCGAAGTGCAAACAGGGCGACGCCCCCCATAAATATGAACTTTGGCATAACCTTGGGCACTTAAAACATCCACTGGCCGAAGAAGGACGACGTCTACAACCAGCAAAAACCAAAGAAGACCTCGTAAGTGACGAACCACCACATCGGCACTGTAAATCATATCGTAAATGATACCGGGACCGCGGTGAAGCGGAAGCCGTTGACAAAGCAATAACAAAATCCTCTGCAGAAGAACATGCATGCAATGCAATTGTGACACACAACAGACACAAGCCACACAAAACACACACCAACCACCTTGCAATATTTTGTCACGCAACAACCTCCCTTATACTCATGTTGGCGCTACAGTACCGCAACCAAACTTAATGCGGCCGCGGTCAATCAATGACATACATGCAACCATCGTTAACCTACTCTCAATCAATGACACACATGCAACCATCATTAACCTACCCGACGCACGGAAGCAACTATTTGGTGGATAGGGGAACACGGAACACACAATGACACAAGGCAAACTTTTTAATCTTTTTATCTACCTATCACCTATCGGCCGCGGTCAATCAATGACATACATGCAACCATCGTTAACCTACTCTCAATCAATGACACACATGCAACCATCATTAACCTACCCGACGCACGGAAGCAAATATCTGGTGGATAGGGGAACACTGAACACACAATGACACAAGGCAAACTTTTTAACTTTTTCATCTACCTATCACGCACAAGAGCAAATGTTGGAACTCATGCAATCGAAAATGAATGGGATCGCGTTGAAGCGAAAGCCATTTGCAAACAGAAAAAGGGGGAGGGGAATACAAAACAGACAGTGACATTCATGCGATAATGGGATGGCGGTGAAGCGAAAGCCATTTGTAAGCTCAAAAGGAGGGAAGGAAAGACAAAACAGACAGTGACATTCATGCAATCGCATCGCGATGAAGAGAAAGCCATTTGCTAGTGCAAAAAGAGGGGAGAGGAATACAGAACACACAACCACATGCATGCAACCCTCAATCGCCATCCTACATGCAACTCCCAATTGACTTTCCTCCACCCTAGCACGAACAAAAGCAAATGTTGGAACTCATGCGGCAAAGAAATAACTGGAGGGTGGTTGGGAACACGCAATGACATGCATATAACCCTCAATGTCCATGTAGTCAACTCATGTAGTCGAAAATGAATGGGAGCGTGGTGAAGCAAAAGCCATTTGCAAACACAAAAAGGGGGAGGGCAATACAAAACAAACAGTGACATTCATGCGATAATGGGATGGCGGTGAAGCGAGAGCCATTTGCAAACACAAAAAGGGGGAAAGGAATACAAAACAGACAGTGACATTCATGCGATAATGGGATCGCGGTGAAGCGAAACCCATTTGCAAACACATAAAAGGGGGGGGTACAAAACAGACAGTGACATTCGTGCGATGATGGGATCGCGGTGAAGCGAAAGCCGTTTGCAAACTCAAAAGAAGGGAGGGGAAGACAAAACATACAGTGACATTCATGCTATAATGGGATCGCGGTGAAGCGAAAGCCAGTAGCCAGTACAAAAAGAGGGGAGGGGAATACAGAACACACAACCACATGCATGCAACCCTCAATCGCCATCCCCCAACCCCCAATTGCAACCCCCAATTGACTTTCCTCCGCCATAGTACGTACAAAAGCATAGGCACTACCTCACCAGCTCGGTCCCAATATTCAGTCTTGATTAGGGTTAGGGTTAGGGTCACCGAGCTGGTGGAACCAGTCTTGGTTTTATAACCCTTTTTAGGGTCTAGGGTGGACCTACCAGGTTTAGCAGCAGCAGCAACAAGCAGCAAGCAGCAACAAGCAGCAAGCAGCACGCGCGAAATGGGGAAAAATCAGAACTCCGTTGTGGTGCTTCACATTCGGGTGAAATTTTGGTGGATGATACCTATGGGTGTGAGGGACAACCACACAAAGTTTGAGCCAGAAACTCAACGGTGGCGGCCGGGAATGGGTGTCGCAAGTGGCGGACCTCAGTTTCAAAAACTGCAGTTTAGGGCCAAAAACAGCCATTTTTGGGCCAAAAGAGCCCTAGAACCCATTCAAAACGGCCAAGGAAAGGGAAGAGGTGGGTGCACTCCATGTGCGGCTTGACTTTCTTGTGTCAACGAGCCATTTGCGGCCCTCTGACTCCACCATATGTCCCGGAAACGGCCCAAAAAGGCCACCACGAGCCTCAAATTTTGTGCAGATTGGCTGGCGACAGCCACAAACCAAGAATAGGCCATATCTTTGGCTACATGGCTCAAAACGCGATTCCGAGGGCACCTAATCCACCCGCAACCCCCCTCGTTTTGTGGTTTCCACCCCTCAGAATTGCCCAAATGGACGCCTAGACCCCCGTACCCAAGCCCAGTAGGCTGCGGCAAGCTGCAAGCTCAAGCCCAAACAGGTGGGTGCCCAAATGGGTCAATAGGGTCCAGTAGGGGCAGAAAAATGACTTTTCTCAAAAATGATCCTAGACCATGTGTGATGCTAAAACAAGTGTTTTTGGACTGTTTTGAGCTTGGGGTGGCCCATTTTGGTCCTCCGAAAATCCCAAAATGCCTTGAAGATGCGCTGTTTTGGGACCAAAAATGGGTCAAAAATGGGTCAAAAACGCATTTGTCCAAAACTCATCCTAGACCATTTGGGGTGCACAAACGGGTGAAATGAGCCTATTTTGAGCCCATTTTGGGGCATTTTGGCCCCTCACAAGTCCACAAAAGCCTTGAAAGTGGGCCTTGTGGTGAAGGGGATCACTTGCAAGCTGATTCCACCCTGTCAACGGCCTTCAATGTGTAACTCATTGGTGTCCCTCACCATTCATATCTAATGTTCCCTCCCCCACCAGCTCGGTCCCAATATTCAGTCTTGATTAGGGTTAGGGTTAGGGTTAGGGTTAGGGTCACCGAGCTGGTGGAACCAGTCTTGGTTTTATAACCCTTTTTAGTGTCTAGGGTGGACCTACCAGGTTTAGCAGCAGCAGCAGCAAGCAGCAGCAAGCAGCAAGCAGCAAGCAAGCAGCAGCACGCGCGAAATGGGGAAAAATCTGACCTCCATCGTGGTGCTTTGGATTTGGTTGAAATTTTGGTGGACGATACCTATGGGTGCGAAGTACAATCACACAAAGTTTGAGCGAGAAACTCGATGGTGGCGACCGGCAACGGGCATCGCGGGTAGCGCACCCAGGTTTCAAAATCTGTCAAAAATGACCAGAAAATGCCATTTTTGGGTAGTTACAGGTGCCTAGCATGTCCTTGTAGGGGGGAATTGGCATGGAAAACAATGTAGATGTCGAACGAACACCTTTGGTCACTGTCTAGTGGGGTTCACACCCAAGTAGTGGGCATGATGACGTCTTTTTGGGCCCATTTTCGACACATTTTAGCCCCTGTAAATTCCAACTACCCTCCAGTTATTTCTTCGCCGCCTGAACTCCGACAACCCTCGCCTAACCCCCCACCCTCGCCGTACCCGAATGTGCATGGCTTGAGTCCTGTAGCATCTGCCCGCAAAGCCCCTCTTACCTGCTACCGGCCATTGTGGTGGCGGGGGCCATCGCACTCAAGCAAGGCATCAATGAATCATCACGTGCCTAATGCATATGAAACGGGATCGCGGTGAAGCGAAAGCCGATTGTACTTTGTTTTCTTTGTGTCCTTGGAATGGTTGTGTATTGGTATAACTATGTTGCTCATCCTTTTACACTTGTGGATATCACCTTGTACTAGGTATTTTTTATTGTTTGAAGTGTACTACTTGCTTTGTTATAAGTTCCCCACCACCCCGTAATGCGTGAAACAAGGAACATGCAACACTTGACAAGCACACAATAGCCGGATAGAGACATCAATTTTTTGGTACAAGTATGTTGCAAGAAGTACAATGCATTGTACATATGCATCGGATTGGATGGATGTTTTTTTGTTTTGCTCATAACAAGAGAAAGAGGAACGGGATCGCGGTGAAGCGAAAGCCGAGCGCAGCCGTCAACACGAAGCTTGGGGAGTACATTCATTCCGAGTGGAGTACGGGGTTAGGTTGCTCGCTTGAAGGTTAGGATAAACGTGGCGGAAACTAATGGGATCGCGGTGAAGCGAAAGCCATTTGCCAAACAAAAAGAGGGGAGGGGACAATGCAATGCACAAGGCGACGCAAGACAAAAAGTGATGTAAATACGGCCCACGGTAATGAGTGTGTATTGAGTGCAATGATAGAATCAATGAGGATAACGAGTATGATGGTGATGAAGAAAGATGACTACCAACATGTGATACCAAAGAAACGAATACAGGTTGCCTTAATGCAACCGGTGGCAGACAAGGAAGTAAAGTTCAATGATGGTCGCAAGAATTTGAACAACAAATGCATACCAAAGGAGGTAGGTCAGTAGCATTGATAGTGTCACAAACATTTTTGGGAATCGATGGGATCGCGGTGAAGCGGAAGCCAGCACTACCTTGTGACATACACAGAAATGAACGATGGGCTAGCGACCAAGGAGCGGAGGAAGCAGAAACTACTTAAGTGGTTATAATGTACAACAAAAAAGAGTGCATGACGAGGCAATAAAAAAAAGGTTGGTAATAAACATATCGCAATGAAGCGAAAGCCATATACTCAGCTGCATGGTACGATAAGGCTAGGAAGAGGCATTCATCTTCGTTCATGGCAAGTTGAATTCCGCCTTTACAATCTTCCAAGCATTCAGTAGTAATTGAAATCGCGAGTTTGCCTCTTCATAAGAATCGCCCAATTTATTCGTATCTGGGTGAACGCGCATACTACAAGCCATGTACCGAGAACGAGCATTTGCTTTACCAGTGGCACCCAACAAGTCCAAAGCCAATTGTACGTTGTGGTTGGACAGCTTGTCTTCGGTGGAAGCAACAAGGGAGGATGGAAGGTCGGTAATGCATTGTGCTTTTGTTGGAGTCTAGGCGATACTAGGCTCTCGGGGCGAGGACTTCTTCATAGATGATTGTGCACGTTTGTTGATTTTGCGCTCCTTGGCCTGTGATGAACTCGATGAACCAGAAGACTCGTGTGATGTATGAGTGGATGATGACAATGGAGGTGTAGGGTCTCGACCACGCTTGCTAGCCCGACTTGAACGACGGTTGCATTCTTGTTTTTCCACAGCTTTAGCACGAACCGGGGTTTTGGTGATTGCATCTTCTACCGCACGACGCTTTTCTCCTTTGCTACCACCTCTCACGGGCTCTACTTCTGTTGCTTTGCGTCGTTTGGAAGGCGACTTGTCGAACGCAATATCGGAGCCCTCCTCACTGAGTGTTAGCCTTGGGTGGCTCTTATTAGAAGGTGGCGAAGGTGCCTTGGACTTTGGACTCAGGGGTTTGTGCACACGTTGTTTCCCCTTCTTTTCCAAACTAGCACGCCCCTCATCATCTAGCATCTGTCTTGCAATGTCTGCACCTGCATCGAAGTCGCCTTCATGCTGTTGCTCAGCACACATCACGTTTTCGATAACCAAGGTTTCAAGCGACAACGTGTGAAGTTGTGTGGTGGTTGAGCCATCAGGAGTGCGTGAATCATCAGGGACACTAGGATGCTTGCACTTCTGCAGTTGCATTCGCAAGTAACCTTGGGCGGTAAAGGAACGGCCACAGCCTTGTGGGCAAGGAAATGACTTCGGGGCCTCGTCATCCTTTTTCTTAGGGGGCTTGATAGGGTGGTCGTAATCAATGCCATGCTGCGCATAGAGGTGAACCAAGTGAGCATGTGCCCTATCATAGCCATTCAAATGCAGCATATATTTGACCACCATGACTTTTGGAACCAAACATAACAAGCGATGCCTCCAATCATCACCCGATGACCCTTCTTGAAGCCGCAACACACGGATATTCTTCCCCTCATGTACTCGGGAAATTCCGACGTATAGGGCATTGTACGTAAGAGCCGGTCGACACTTCTGGTCCACACAGAGGATAATTTTCTCCATTGATCGACATTGAATTCCGTGGTAGGTACATCCAAAAGTGAGTCGGAAAGGATGAGCAGAAGTCATGATGGCTGCCTTCCCCTTCTTGTTGCGAACACTAATGTAGCGATGAACATCGATCTTGCGTGCCATTGGCATCAAAGGAATAAGAACAATATGCTCATTGCTCCCCTCCATACCATCAGCGGTCGTAGTGCTGCGTGGCACTGCAGCAGTCACACAGAATGGTGGATCCTCCAGGTAAATGACTTGGCCTGGTGCTGCATCACGAATCTCATCAGCACGATAGGAGGGCTCGTGGGAACTTAGAAGGAGGGAATGCAACTTAGCTTGAGTACCATTTGACAGCCCCTTCTCGGGACGCAAATTTGCCGTCAACGAGCAAGGTGCCCCCTGGGCAAAGAACATTGTCATGTCCTTGACAGCACCATACAAAAACTCGGACTGTTCACCAAAGCGTCGTTCATACTTATCAGCCATTGGTAAGCGCCAAGCCACCACCGGAACACCCGTGCGCTTTGCATATTGTTGCACCATAACTTGGTTGACAGCATGCACCGTTTTTTGATCCGTACTCACAATCGTTGCTTCCTCCCAACCCTCGTCCTTGTCCGCGAAGTCCCTCTGGGTGACCTCCTTCAACCGCGAAAAAAAATTCTTTCGGACATCCATACTGTTGGGTGTCCACTGGCGAAAGGCCGTGACAGCCCGAGCATGTTCCTGGTCGGTTGCGCGGTGCTGCTTGGTAAGGCACACTTCGCGAAACAACCCAAAAAGCTCACGCCCCTCCTGATCCACAAGGTCTTGTCCTCCTTGTTGACACTTGACACCCCCATACAAAGGAAGCTGTGCCACGGGTTCCAGTTGAACAAAATCACCCATGAGCAAAATGCACAATCCTCCAAATGGTGCTTCATAACACTGGGTGATCTCGCGCAAACGTGAATCAATCTCCCTCAGCATTCCACAGCCGACCATTGAAACCTCGTCCACCACTAGCACCTTACATCCTAGAAAAGAACGACGCAAGCGATCCAACGTTGCTCGTTTATTCTCCACATTGGCACGCACTTCGTCGGCATCGTATACTTTGAGACCCATGCCATGGTGACAAGTGGAACCATTGTTCAGATTGCTCGCAGCAATACCGGACGGAGCCACGTACTTCACCACATTGTTTCCGTATTGTCCGCACAATCGCTTTAAAATTTCACGTGGCATCCAACTTTTCCCGGTTCCTCCACCAGCGTGCACGAACAGCAGGGGTGCCACCGGTCTGCAAGACTGGTCTGAGCGTGCATCCAAATGGACGTAATCAATGATGTTTTGTAGGATTGCTTCTTGTGATGGGTCACCTTTGTCAATTGTGGGACTCGATGCGGCAGGCACAAAGGAAGAAGAATCCCCAAGAGCTTCATCCTCACGCTTGATAGCATCGGCAATGCGTTGCGCGTGTGCATAAATGTCATCACCGCTCTCGTATTGTCCGTGGTCATTAAGGTCATGCACGAAATTGATATCATGGGATGGCGCACTGCTGGTTGCGGGATGGTCCGGAAGAAACCCTCGAAGAGATGCACAAATGCCATCGAACTCTTTTGCATTGTCTTCTTGTTTTTCCTCTGCCTGTGCACGATTTATGGCATCCTGAATATCCTCTACAGCTTCCACGAACCGCGTATTTTGGACATCCTTTTTGAGGTCGTTCACCTCTTGCATCTCCTTCTCAAAATCAAACTGCACATCCAAAGCATGGCGGACTCCCCAAAGCTTGCGGTTTCGCTTCCGCACTTGATCGAAAATAGTTTTTTGGAGACGTTCATATTGACCATGACGAATAATCCTCTTCACCATGGCAAATCGGCTGCGCTCCAAATAGCTGGCATGCTCGCTTTGACAATGGGTAGCCCATTCAACATATGCACTCCACGTGAGCTTTGGAGGGCATTCAATATCCCAAGGAACAAAAGCACACATCACAAATGTAGCCCAATTCTTCTTGAGCTTCACGCTTCCATCGTCACCAAGATAGACGGGCAGTTTCTTTCCAGCAAAGATGGGGCACCGTGATTGAGATACCAAGTATTGCACATAATCATCCTCGCACAAAATGTGACGCGGATGAAAATCGAAGCTTGCATTTTCCGGACGACCATTGTCACCTCCTTGTGATGGTGTGGCTCGTGCACGTTGGTGTTCCACCTTAATTAAACAAGCGTACTCCAACGCACACAATCGCCGTAGGCGTGTTCCACGACAAGCGTAATGCAATGCCGGCGATACAGCAATTTGTTGTATGGTGTCACCACTGCCAATCGTGTAGAGTTGGGAGTGACAAGGTGCTTCAAGATCCTGTTGCATGGCACTCATGGTCAACTCATTAAGCTCACCGGAAACAAACGATGCTTCTAGGGCTTCAAACTCAGCATCGTTGGACGCAACTGACCCTACCTCGGATTCACCATCTTCTTCATCATTGTCTAGTAGCTCTTCGGCCAAGCTATCGTCATGAAGCTCATTGGTGTTGGCTTCATTGCTGGCAACGACATTTGATTCGTTACTATCGGTGCCATCCTCCTCGTACTCGTCATCACTGCACGTAGCGGGATCATCTGGGACAAGGCCTTCGACGTGGGAGAACATAGTTGGCAATGCAGCAATGAGCCCCCAAGGATGGAATACGGTAAACTTGTGAGAACAATGCCAAGATGGGTAACCCAAGAGAGATATGGCCGCCATCTGTGCACTGAACTCCACTTTCTTGTCCAAGAAATTGATAATGCGCTTGAGGAGGAAGGTTGTTTCCTCCTTCGTGTTGCCTTCACCTCTTTCCATTTCCTTGACTTCCCGAGATACCTGCCGAATGGTACTCATTACGTTTGCCACCTGCACCGGATTCTTGCTGCAATACCCAACCACGTACTTGGCGACCGCAATCAATACGTCTTCACCACCGAGATGTTGTACGTTGGTGTTGCTCGCAAATAGATAGGCCATAAGCTTGTTGCCCTCAACAACACGCCCATCTCGCGAATCCGGTCGTTTGAGCTCCCATACAACAAGTACGCATGCAACGGACTCCTCATGTCGGTCAAACTCTTCTTCCGACTTGTATACCTCAATGGTGTAACGATTTCCGGTTCCTTTGCGCGCAACGAAGAAGTATGGCCGTGTCTCACTATGGTACTCCCCCGCCGCACGTGGCAGTGCAAATCGACACCCACATTTTCCTCCGGGAGGCTTGCCGCAACTGGAGATCAAACATCGATGAATGTACAAGTTGCCAAACACTTCATCGCTAAATTGCTCTATAATTTTGGCTGCCGCCCGCGGGTCATCGGGTAACTCTCCAAGTAGCTGTTGCTTCTCCAGCATGCGTGGTGCTTTCACTCCTTCTCTGGTGCGGTGTTCCCATGCATCATGCGATTCAGCATCCAACGAAGCGCAAATCTGCTGGTCCAATACCGCGGCCACGGCACGAATTAGATCACCGTTCCCCCGCACCATATCCAAGAGCCAAGGCGGTATTCCCCCCCAAAATAGCCCGTGAAAATGCAAACTTCCACGACCTTGGCACTCGTAGCAAGTGCAATGCGCAACACAAGTACCAAATAGGCCTTTCCTGCGCGTACATACAGGACGATCCTTCCGCGTTACGCTTGCCGAAGGTAATCCAAGAAGTACTTCCAAAAATGCGCGCACTTGGCGTTCAAATATGCGTGCCGCAGCCACGGGATTCTTTGCCAAAGATGCAAAACGCTCCGACACACCGGGTAGTGGGACGTGTGCACTAGAGCCTCCAATGACCAACTGATTATCAATGTCATTGGGAGCCACGGTGTAAAACAACGTTGCCATTCCAAAGAACAACAATAGACTGTTCATCTTGCCCATCACTGCATATCGCTCGGAGGTACTAAAGGGCACGGCAGCATGACAACTTCTCAATAACGGCAAGAATTGCCCGATAAGTTGTTGTGCTGTAGCTCCGCGTGGATTAGCATGCGCCTCCGCCAAATCCTTATTCAATGTCCGACTATTCATTGCCTTCTCAAAGGCTTTGAGTTTTTCCGGATTGGAATACACGGAGTCAGACACGGTGCGTAGCGCAGTGTGCCGAAACTTTTGATTGAATAGTACAAGGCAAAAATCACGATTTTCTGCAATGCGGTTGTCATGCTGTAGCAGCAAATGACGAGTATCATCCACACCAAGGCCATAGCAGCGCGTGATGCCAACCCCAAACATGAAGAGTGTTGGGAATGATAAATGAAGCAAGCGATCATTCGCTGTGAACTCATTCACCGCGCGTGCCTCTCGGCCTACAATGGTGTTTCGCTTATCAGCCAACAGCTCCTTGATGGACTGCAAAACTTGGGTGCAGTCATCTCCATCGCGGCCCACCAAGCTTCCATCCGACAACATCACGGCATCCAAAACTGCAGCTTCCTCAGTACGCTCGGGATTGGCAATGTCAGCACCCGACATCCGTTCGCTAGCCACCACGTCCGGGTGCTCGCCAACGGATATGGAATCGAACAAATTGTTCATGTACTCGGAAACCTCTACGGGCTCGGTCTCATCAATGTTAATGTTTGCATACAACGGGTTTACCGCCTTCAACACGCGTAACCACTGCACCAAGGCGTCCCAACGCGGTTGAAAGACCCGTTCAACTTGCTGCCTTGTCTTGGGGTTGCGACGAACAGCATCCAACTCCGTTTGCTTTCCCACAAATATGACCTTCGTACCCGTCAACGCCTTGACATCAGGTAATCGAAATGCAAGAACCTCGGGTCCCTCATGTGGAATGGATATGGTGTGTCCTCGAATACCCCATTGTGAAGCCGCACCACTAGTGGTAGACACAAGCTTCACAGTATTCAAGGTGGTTCGAACTCGAGCGAGCATGCGTTCCTCCATGTCCGTCAATGCAGGTAGATCACCCAAGCGCCCAAAATGCTTGCCAGCCGCAATGGAATGAGGAGGCATGCATGGCCGCTTCTTCTTGCTAAAAAGTTGTCTATGACAACTTACGCAAATGGGCACAACTTCTTCGTCCACCAACTCTGGAATGAGCCAGAGCAGTTGGCCACCATGTTCATGTACACAAAAGTGCTTGCGAAATTGCGCCGGTGTGTTCCGATACCGAGTGGCGTCATGCGCGCTCAGCTCCAACAGCTTCAAATCCTCCAAAGAAACTTCTTTGACTTGATGAAAGTCACGCATACCACAACAACCACAACTTTTTACATCTTCACAACGCCCAACCTTTGCAAACCATTCTCGTGCTAGCGACACCATTTCCTCGGGTGACACCTTTTCATTCCCGATCTCTTTCACAAGTTTTGCCACTAACTTTGCATCAACAAGGTCGTCCTCCTCAAATGGTGTAAAACGATCATGGCCACCTTGCTCCCAGAAACTTCGGACCGTGGATGATAAGGACGTTCCAACCAAGTTGCCCTTGAACTCGTCAGCGCAGGGTTTTTGTTTGCTACACAACAACACATCCTCCTCATCATCCAAATGATACGCTCCACCCTCACGCTCCTTGTGGTTCATCCACAGATACTTAACGGCCGTGGAAGCGGTACCTACAATCTTCTGTCTTGCATAATTCAGCGCACGCGACAAACGGCCTGTTTCTCCTGCACGATGCTTGTCCTCCTTGCTTCCTGCCTCTCCTGCACGCTGCTTGTCCTCCTTGCTTCCTGCCTCTCCTGCACGCCGCTTGTCCTCCTTGCTTCCTGCCTCTCCTACACGCCGCTTGTCTTCCTTGGTTCCAGTCTCTCCTGCACGCCGCTTGTCCTCTTTGCTACCTCCTTTGCCCCCAATCTCTCCTGCACCCTGCTTGTCCTCCTTGCTTCCTGCCTCTCCTGCACGCCGCTTGTCTTCCTTGCTTCCAGACTCTCCTGCACGCCGCTTGTCCTCTTTGCTACCTCCTTTGCCCCCAATCTCTCCTGCACGCTGCTTGTCTTCCTTGCTTCCTGCCTCTCCTGCACGCCGCTTGTCTTCCTTGCTACCTCCTTGGCCCCCGGTCTCTCCTGCACGCCGCTTGTCCTCTTTGCTACCTCCCTTGCCCCCAATCTGTCCTGCGCGCCGCTTGTCTTCTTTGCTTCCCTTCTCTCCAGCACGCTGCTTGTCTTCCTTCCTTCCAGCCGCTCCTGCACGACGCTTGTTTTCCGTGCACCTTGCTGCAGTAAGGTCAATGGCCGCGGGTTCACCGCATTGACTTTCACGTTGATGCCGTGCAAGACTACGTTCATCCTTGTACGAACGCCCACAGGAGCTACACGTGAAGTCTTTGCTATGTGACCCACACGAATGTGCCTCGGGACCACGCTCACAAAAATGACGATACTCCCGGTCAAACGCATGCCCACAACCTGCACACTGCCAACGCATTGCCACACCCGTAGAACGAATTTTGTCAGCATCGTTCACCACATCCCCGTCACTTACAATGCCAAGCCATTCACATTTATACTTTTGCGCAGCCACCAAACACTCAGCCTTTCCAATCTTGCTTGGCCTTCCTTTGCCAGGGCCATTCCCATTCAAAGCATGCATAGTATGGTTCAAAGAAGAAGCCACAACAGCCGCCCACCCCACCATGGTAGCCGCCAAAGCAACCGCAAGAATGATAAGTAAAAGCCAAGACATCAAGACAGCTCTCCACCGATGGTGCCGCGTTAATGCTCTGCTCCTTGTTCTCCGTCTACACCGTCGAAGCGCAAGCCGTACATGATGGGGAAGGCGCTTTTGCGAATGGCAATGCCCACACCCACAAAAGAGGAAAGTGCCATCGCTTTGCAACCATTCCCTTGTTGTTCCCGGCACAAGGCAACGGAAAGAGCTTCTGCGAGAAGGCTTTCTCCGCCATCGATGCGCACCACAACCACACGCCGAAGTGCAAACAGGGCGACGCCCCCCATAAATATGAACTTTGGCATAACCTTGGGCACTTAAAACATCCACTGGCCGAAGAAGGACGACGTCTACAACCAGCAAAAATCAAAGAAGACCTCGTAAGTGACGAACCACCACATCGGCACTGTAAATCATATCGTAAATGATACCGGGACCGCGGTGAAGCGGAAGCCGTTGACAAAGCAATAACAAAATCCTCTGCAGAAGAACATGCATGCAATGCAATTGTGACACACAACAGACACAAGCCACACAAAACACACACCAACCACCTTGCAATATTTTGTCACGCAACAACCTCCCTTATACTCATGTTGGCGCTACAGTACCGCAACCAAACTTAATGCGGCCGCGGTCAATCAATGACATACATGCAACCATCGTTAACCTACTCTCAATCAATGACACACATGCAACCATCATTAACCTACCCGACGCACGGAAGCAACTATTTGGTGGATAGGGGAACACGGAACACACAATAACACAAGGCAAACTTTTTAATCTTTTTATCTACCTATCACCTATCGGCCGCGGTCAATCAATGACATACATGCAACCATCGTTAACCTACTCTCAATCAATGACACACATGCAACCATCATTAACCTACCCGACGCACGGAAGCAAATATCTGGTGGATAGGGGAACACTGAACACACAATGACACAAGGCAGACTTTTTAACTTTTTCATCTACCTATCACGCACAAGAGCAAATGTTGGAACTCATGCAATCGAAAATGAATGGGATCGCGTTGAAGCGAAAGCCATTTGCAAACAGAAAAAGGGGGAGGGGAATACAAAACAGACAGTGACATTCATGCGATAATGGGATGGCGGTGAAGCGAAAGCCATTTGTAAGCTCAAAAGGAGGGAAGGAAAGACAAAACAGACAGTGACATTCATGCAATCGCATCGCGATGAAGAGAAAGCCATTTGCTAGTGCAAAAAGAGGGGAGAGGAATACAGAACACACAACCACATGCATGCAACCCTCAATCGCCATCCTACATGCAACTCCCAATTGACTTTCCTCCACCCTAGCACGAACAAAAGCAAATGTTGGAACTCATGCGGCAAAGAAATAACTGGAGGGTGGTTGGGAACACGCAATGACATGCATATAACCCTCAATGTCCATGTAGTCAACTCATGTAGTCGAAAATGAATGGGACCGTGGTGAAGCGGAAGCCATTTGCAAACACAAAAAGGGGGAAAGGAATACAAAACAGACAGTGACATTCATGCGATAATGGGGTCGCGGTGAAGCGAAAGCCATTTGCAAACACATAAAAGGGGGGGGTACAAAACAGACAGTGACATTCGTGCGATGATGGGATCGCGGTGAAGCGAAAGCCATTTGCAAACTCAAAAGAAGGGAGGGGAAGACAAAACATACAGTGACATTCATGCTATAATGGGATCGCGGTGAAGCGAAAGCCAGTAGCCAGTACAAAAAGAGGGGAGAGGAATACAGAACACACAACCACATGCATGCAACCCTCAATCGCCTTCCCCCAACCCCCAATTGCAACCCCCAATTGACTTTCCTCCGCCATAGTACGTACAAAAGCATAGGCACTACCTCACCAGCTCGGTCCCAATATTCAATCTTGATTAGGGTTAGGGTTAGAGCTAGGGTTAGGGTCACCGAGCTGGTGGAACCAGTCTTGGTTTTATAACCCTTTTTAGTGTCTAGGGTGGACCTACCAGGTTTAGCAGCAGCAGCAGCAAGCAGCAGCAAGCAGCAGCAGCAAGCAGCAAGCAAGCAGCAGCACGCGCGAAATGGGGAAAAATCAGAACTCTGCCGTGGTGCTTCAGATTCCGGTGAAATTTTGGTGGATGATACCTATGGTTGTGAAGTACAAGCACACAAGGTTTGAGCAAGAAACTCAACGGTGGCGGCCGGGAACGGGATTCGCAAGTGGCGGACGTCATTTTCAAAATCTGCAGTTTAGGGCCAAAAACAGCCATTTTTGGGCCAAAAATGCCCTGGAACACATTCACAAAGGCAAAATGAAGGGAAACGGTGGGTACCCTTCACCTGCGGCTTGACTTCCCCGTGTCAACGAGCTCTTTGCGGCCCTCTAACTCCATGATATGTCCCGGAAACGGCCCAAAAAGGCCCCCAGAAGGTCCAAATGCCGACAGCCACAAACCAAGAATAGGCCATATCTTGGGCTACGTGGCTCCAAATGCGATTCCGAGGGCACCTACTCCACCCGCAACTCCCCACGTTTTGTGGTTTCCACCCCTCAGAATTGCCCAAACGGACGCCTAGACCCCCATACCTAGGCCCACTAGGCTGTGGCAAGCTGCAAGCCCAAGCCCAAACAGGTGGGTGCCCAAATGGGTCAACAGGGTCCAGTAGGGGCAAAAAGATGACTTTTCTCAAAAATGATCCTAGACCATGTGCGACGCTAAAACAAGTGTTTTTGGACCGTTTTGAGCTTGCGGTGGCCCATTTGGGTCCTCCAAAAATCCCCAAATGCCTTGAAAATGGGCTGTTTTGGGACCAAAAATGGGTCAAAAATGGGTCCAAAACGCATTTTTCGAAACCTCATCCAAGACCATTTGGGGTGCACAAGTGGGTGAAATGAGCCCATTTCGGGGCATTTTGGCCCCTCAGAAGTCCAAAAAGCCTTGAAAGTGGGCCACGGTGTGATGGGGTTCACGTGCAAGCTGATTTCACTTTGTCAAAAGAGCCATCAATGCGTGAATCGTTCTTCATGTCCCTCACCAGTCATAGCTGATGTTCCCTCCCCCACCAGCTCGGTCCCAATATTCAGTCTTCATTAGGGTTAGGGTCACCGAGCTGGTGGAACCAGTCTTGGTTTTATAACCCTTTTTAGTGTCTAGGGTGGACCTACCAGGTTTAGCAGCAGCAGCAGCAGCAGCAGCAGCAGCAAGCAGCAACAAGCAGCAGCAAGCAGCAAGCAAGCAGCAGCACGCGCGAAATGGCGAAAAATCAGAATTCCGTCGTGGTGCTTCGGATTCGGGTGAAATTTTGGTGGATGATACCTATGAGTGTGAGGGACAACCCTACAAAGTATGAGCCAGAAACTCAACGGTGGCGGCCGGTAACGGGTGTCGCAAGTGGCGGACCTCAGTTTCAAAAGCTGCAGTTTAGGGCCAAAACAGCCATTTTTGGGCCAAAACAGCCCTAGAACCCATTCAAAACGGCCAAACAAAGGGAAACGGTGGGTACACTGCACGTGCGGCTTGACTTTCCTGTGTCAACGAGCTCTTTGCGGCCCTCTAACTCCACCATATGTCCTTGAAACGGCCCAAAAAGACCCCAAAAGCCCCAAATTTTGTGCAGATTGGCTGGCAACGGCCACAAACCAAGAACAGGCCATATCATTGGCTACATGGTCCAAAACGCGATTCCGAGGGCACCTAGTCCACCCGCAACCCCCCACTTTTTGTGGTTTCCACCCCTCAGAATTGCCCAAACGAATGTCTGGACCCCCATACATAGCCCCAGCAGGCTGCGGCAAGCTGCAAGCTCAAGCCCAAACAGCTGGGTGCCCAAATGGGTCAACAGGGTCCAATAGGGGCAAAAAATGACTTTTTTCAAAAATGATCCTACACCATGTGTGATGCTAAAACAAGTGTTTTTGGACTGTTTTGAGCTTGTGGTGGCCCATTTTGGTCCTCCGAAAATCCCAAAATGCCTTGAAAATGGGCTGTTTTGGGACCAAAAATGGGTGAAAAATGGGTCAAAAACACATTTTTCCAAACCTCATCCTTGACCATTTGGGGTGCACCAACGGGTGAAATGAACCCATTTTGAGCCCATTTTGGGGCATTTTGGCCCCTCACAAATCCAAAAAGCCTTGAAAGTGGGCCTCGTGGTGATGGGGATCACTTGCAAGCTGATTCCACTCTATCAACGGCCTTCAATGTGTGACTCATTGGTGTAAGCTCAAGCCCAAACAGGTGGGTGCCCAAATGGGTCAACAGGGTCTAGTAGGGGCAAAAAATGACTTTTTTCGGAAATGATCCTACACCATGTGTGATGCTAAAACAAGTGTTTTTGGACTGTTTTGAGCTGGTGGTGGCCCATTTTGGTCCTCCGAAAATCCCAAAATGCCTTGAAAATGGGCTGTTTTGGGACCAAAAATGGGTCAAAAATGGGTCAAAAACGCATTTTTCCAAACCTCATCCTAGACCATTTGGGGTGCACAAACGGGTCAAATGAGTCCATTTTGAGCCCATTTTGGGGCATTTTGGCCCCTCACAAATCCAAAAAGCCTTGAAAGTGGGCCTCGTGGTGATGGGGTTCACTTGCAACCTGATTTCACTTCGTCAAGAGCCATCAATGTGTGAATCATTCTTGATGTCCCTCACCAGTCATATCTAATGTTCCCTCCCCCACCAGCTCGGTCCCAATATTCACTCTTGATTAGCGTCACCGAGCTGGTGGAACCAGTCTTGGTTTTATAACCCTTTTTAGTGTCTAGGGTGGACCTACCAGGTTTAGCAGCAAGCAACAGCAGCAAGCAGCAAGCAACAGCACGCGCGAAATGGGTAAAAATCAGAACTCCGTCGTGGTGCTTTGGATTTCAGTGAAATTTTGGTGCATGATACCTATGGGTGTGAAGTACAATCACATAAAGTTTGAGCCAGAAACTCAACGGTGGCGGCCGGGAACGGGATTCGCAAGTGGCGGACCTCAGTTTCAAAAACTGCAGTTTAGGGCCAAAAACAGCCATTTTTGGGCCAAAAAAGCCCTGAAACACATTCAAAACGGCCAAACGAAGGGAAACGGTGGGTACACTGCACCTGCGGCTTGACTTCCCCGTGTCAACGAGCTCTTTGCGGCCCTCTAACTCCATGATATGTCCCGGAAACGGCCCAAAAAGGCCCCCAGAAGCTCCAAATGCCGACAGCCAAAAACCAAGAATAGGCCATATCTTTGGCTACTTGGCTCCAAATGCGATTCCGAGGGCACCTACTCCACCCGCAACCCCCCACTTTTTGTGGTTTCCACCCCTCAGAATTGCCCAAACGAACGCCTGGACCCCCATACCTAGGCCCACTAGGCTGTGGCAAGCTGCAAGCCCAAGCCCAAACAGGTGGGTGCCCAAATGGGTCAACAGGGTCCAATAGGGGCAAAAAGATGACTTTTCTCAAAAATGATCCTAGACCATGTGCGACGCTAAAACAAGTGTTTTTGGACCGTTTTGAGCTTGTGGTGGCCCATTTTGGTCCTCCGAAAATCCCAAAATGCCTTGAAAATGGGCTGTTTTGGGACCAAAAATGGGTGAAAAATGGGTCAAAAACGCATTTTTCCAAACCTCATCCTAGACCATTTGGGGTGCACAAACGGGTGAAATGAGCCCATTTTGAGCCCATTTTGGGGCATTTTGGCCCCTCAGAAGTCCAAAAAGCCTTGAAAGTGGGCCTCATGGTGATGGGGTTCACTTGCAAGCTGATTTCACTTTGTCAAGAGCCATCAATGTGTGAATCATTCTTGATGTCCTTCACCAATCATAGCTGATGTTCCCTCCCCCACCAGCTCGGTCCCAATATTCAGTCTTGATTAGGCGGACGATGTTGGCACCCTTTTGAGGATTGGGAAATACGACTTGGGGAGCCGGACACACCCCTCGCAGCCGTGGGGGGGGTGCTGAGTTGTATTTTTGAGGCCAAGGGGGGCTGCACCTTTTTGGGCCCTGGAAGGGAGGGTGGGGTGGGGAGCAGGGGTGACCGGCGGCCGGGGACCAGGGCCCAAGGGAAGGGGGGGTCTAGGGTGTCCCCAACAGACGTACATCAAAATGATCACCACGTCGTTTGATCGATTTTGAGCTATTTCTGTTGCAGTAAAACATTTTTGTCAAAAACTTTTTACCTCCTGCCCCGGGGTGAGTGGCCCCGGCAGGCGAGTAGGTCGTGTGGGGGGTTGGGGGGGGGGGGGTGTTGTTTGTATATCTTTCGGCCATTTTTGAATTCTCCGTTAATTTCTGAGCATTTCAAGTATACACAAGTTGGGCAGAGCAAATTTTGCCCCCTTCCGTAGGGGACAGTTTCTCTCCCAGCACCTTTGGCGCCGTTTCATCATCGTTTTAATTTTGCATTCCCACAATCCAAGCTTTTTTTTAGCCTGGAAGGGGGGGCGGGGGGCTTAGTGTCAGGGCGTACAGCCTGCTGCTACTCTACAGGTCCTACAGGTCCTCTAGCCGCCCATTAGGCACCCATTAGGCGCCCATGAGGCGCCCATTGGGCCCCGTAGCCCAAACAACTTACACCATCTTGTCGCCTGGTGTCTTACATAAATCCAATATGCGCTGTTACGTGACCAATGTCCAGGTGCATGTGGTGGTAGGAAACCCAGTGGGAGGCCTGCTGCACACCCCAAAGCCTAATCAACAGCCAACCGAGACGGAAGCAGTTGAATGCAAGGTGAAGCAAAGCAACGACCAGCCGGTGATGATTGTACAAGAGGTTAGACATCGGATTTCGTGCACTGGGGTATGCTACGCGGATGACCCCCAAAAAAGGGGGGGCATATGGCGCCTGCACCTGCGCTTGATCCAACAACCTCTCTTCGAGGTGATTTGTGGTGCACGAGGCTAAATCCCAGGGCGGCACAACAGTAGCACAAGGTACGGAGGTGCCGTTATTGTATGGGGCCATTGCAGCTTTACGGTACAAAGGCAGGACACACACAAATGGCTGCAAGTGTTTGACGTCACACAGACAGTGCGACCAGCCCGTATCATTCCAAGCCCTGCGGTTCCAAATGAAGCGCGCGCTCCACGACACAAACCTCAGGCAGTGGGCTGAGTTAATGCAAGCCAGCGTTCCATACCGGCCGTACAACATCCTCCCTGCATGCGTCCTTGTGTCTGGGGGTGTTCAGGTAGGCTGCTTGGACCTTTGGCTTCACATGCCATGGCCCTGCTGTGCAGCGCCCTGCAGCAATTGGGCCTGAAGCCCCAGAGGAGGCACAGAGGCTGAAGCATTGAGCCACCAGAGTATTTCCTACCGCACATGCTCTCGAAGCTGCAGTATGACGGCACCCCTCCCCAGCAATTGTGTTGCATCGCGCAGCGCAGCACCTCAAGCAGTAGCAGCCCCTAATGTAAGCGTGCTCCGCCGATGGAGTGAGCAGTCCAAAGGCGCGCCCAGCGACACACACCACGGCACATGAAAAGCGACTAAACCCCATGATTTCGCAGCCAAACGGTGACCAAGAGGCGTGTGGTTCTCTGTGGGGAGCGTCAATTTTGAGGCCCCGGGTGCCATTCATGCATCACCAGTTGTTTCTCGGTTTGGTACGTACTGCGGAGGAACCATTTTCAGATTGGCAGTCAACAAGATGCCTAGACTGCGACGTCCAAGTGCCTTCACCAGCAATCGGCGACATCACAAAAGGGGGCTGTGTTTTTTCCAGGTGGTTTAAGGCCATTGCCACCGATCATGACGTAACTTGTCAATCATTTGTGGGATGTACTTTATCATGTTGAGTACAATCAGTCCCCCCTCGCAATGCGGTAATGTGGTGTGCCGTGATGGTGGAATGGATGTGCACACTTACGCTAAGGCGGCAAAGCTCCAGCACAGACGAATATGCTGTTCAGCGCCACACGTCCGCATTGCCGGGGGCCAGGGGGGCGGGGGGATGCTGGTGAAATGCAGGTGCCACAGATCCCCACGATGGTCCCCCCAAGACCCTCCGCCCCTTTACGTCCCAAACCTGCCCGAACATGTCCTAAAACCACCGCATGTGTCTCAAAAGCCTGCCGCAACACACGAACCAAAACCCGCAACGCGCTTGGCACAAGGGACTGAGGCCGGAAACCCCAATATTCGTGATATTCTTGATATTTTTGTTTCGGTGAACGTAGTCAAAGCTGAGCCTTCAGTGTGACGTGCGCAACGTGCACAACTTTTCAGGTGGGGTTTGTACAAAACGTGTGGGGGGGGGGGGGTTGGCACAAGGCCTGTGGGGGGGGGGGGGTGTGCTTCTGTACAAAACGGCGAAGGGTCTGCACAGCCTCCGAAGAGAATGGAGTGCGTTCCGGCACTGAACAGTATATTCCACTGCACAGTGAAGTCCTGTCTCCTTGGGGAGCCCTCGCCTTTGCAGCCGGCAGTCTGGAGACCTTGCAAGCCCCCAAAAGTGATGAAACGAACTCAAGCCCGAGGAATCAAGTGCAGCCACAATTGAAAGCAAACAAAAATGAGGTGGTGGCGGATTGGAGGTAGAAGAGACATGCGAAGAGACAAAGAGGGGGACGGCTTCTTTGCAGATCGCAGATTATTGGCAATTGTGTGACTGGCTGCAGAATAGCCGCCTTCTACACATCATGTGAACTTTTATGCCGGAGGATTTCTGCCTTTGTGAACAAGAATGACTGCTGACATTCAGGACATGCATATCTTACCCGCGTGCTCTGCGCAGACTGAGATGCCGGGTCCCTGCCAGCAGCACCGGCAGCTCCCCTGGATGTACTACCAACGGCACTTTCCACATTGTTCAAGTCTGATCGTTCTGCAGTCTGCAAACCAGAGTGGTTCCCCTCAGCACAACCTGGACTTTTGGAGTTTGAAACAGATTCCCGTATCTTCGCATCGGCTCGCTCTGTGCCGATCGGGTTCCCAAACAATTTGACCTTGGGGCCAGCTGCTGCAGGCGTTTTAGCCACGGCAGGGGAACGCAGTGCGCTGACCGGCTGTGGAGCAGCGGTTTTGACGTCTCTTTGTTCCCCATCCGGGCCCGAGTGGCAATCACTTCCACACTCACGCAGGTGCACATTCACTTCTTCGGAATTCAACATCGCGGACATCCCACACCGCGGGCACTTGTAATAGGTCTTCATGTGTCTCGACGTGCTGCTGTGGTTTGCAGCCAGAGAGTCACCCTCTCCGCCATGATCATCCCTGACACTCCCATACATCAGAAAATCCGTGACTCGCGCTCCAGATTTCAAAGTGTGAACCAGTTCCACGTCGTTCACCACTTCCTCGTGATTCAGCACAGCGTCACGGCTTATCAGCAGTTTTATGACCTCGTTGTGCTTCAAATAACGGGCTTGGCACGGGATACTTGCGTCAAGGAATGGCCCAAGCCTGTCGTGCAACAAAGCACAGCTCCCCTCGTCGCTGTGCTGAAGAGCGCGGATCTGGTGCAGACATGCCGGGACACTGGCATCCAGAGGTGCGTGCAGCTCGGTGGACTGTGGGGCATTTGCGCTCAAGGCAAATTTGACACGGAGCAGGTTTTGGACCGCCCTGTCGATCATGGCTCGCAACTCGCAAACGGTCATCAGCACTTTTTCACACACGTCAGCCTTGTCAAACACCAGCAGCACCCAGCCATCAATCAACAGTCTTTTGAGGGTCTTGCAAGTGTCAATGCTCTTGGCGCAGAGCAGAAGAGAGGATATCAAGGGCGCAGCGAAGCAATTCACGAGATAGACCGTTTTGGTCTCAAGCAGCTTTTGGTAGCAGATGACGTTTTTGTGACTCACAGCATCCTCCGAGCCATAAAAAGCATTGCTGGGGTGCATGCTTGTGAACTGCCGGTAGCGGGTGTTGTAGAGGAATTCAGTACTCATCCGATTGGAATTTCCTTCATCCGTGAGCGCAAAGTTTGGATACAGAGCACAACACAAAATGGTCCGAATCACATTCAAATGCCTGTGCGACAACTTCGTGTCAATCGACCTCTTGTACTGATCTATGTCAGTTGACAGCAGCAACTGAATGTGACGCATATCAAAGGACTCCACCTCCTCCTCCTCCTCGCCCAGCGCATCATCCGTCCGCAGCACCCGACGGCCCGCGTTGGCATCCCGGTCCTTGCGCATGGTCGTTAGGAAGTGCCTCTCCCGTCGCGCGCTCTCCTGCTTGGTTCTACCATTTTCCTTGGACACCACCCCGGAATCCTGCAGCATGTCCGTGAATTGCCTCCTCAGTTTCACCATTTCATACAACCGCTGCTCCTCGATCCAGTGCTTCCTGCACCAGCGTCGAGTGTCTTCCCTGCGGCTCTTCCGCTTGACCCACTCCGTGAACACATTGACCGCCGTGAAGCAGTCCCCGTGCACACTGTCGTACCGGTGCCGGTCGGCCAGCTCCTCGGGCGTCATTTCAGGGCCGCTGCCTTTCCTGACGAACAGACCCTGTGTGCAATAGGACGCCGCAAGCGTCAGTGCCACGGGCAGAATCTCCTCGAAGATGCAACCGAGGATGATGATTTTGCCAATGGGAATGTCCACCGGCAGCCTGGCCAGCAGACAGCCCATGGGTGTGATCTGCTCTGAGACCTTCAGAATGGCGCCTGCAGCCTTTAATTCTTTCACCGCCTCTGAGAGCATCTGACATTACAAAAAACAAGTAAAGGGTTGGGGCGCATATCAATACAGGTGCAGCAGCCAAGGGGAGGCTCCACAACAGCAGGGGAAGTGCAAAAGAGTGCCTGAGGGACAGTAATTGGGCAGTAATTGGGCGTATTGTGTGGGTGGAGGGGGTGTGCACTGTGTAGAATATGTAGGTACCGGCTCTGGCATACAAAAAAATCTTCCAGTTGTGTAATTTTTTTTGTGGTTGAGCCATGTAAACATAAAAAAAACCCTGACCAATTAAAAAAAAATTCGTCGGTGCACAAATTTTTTTTTCGCAATACGTCATGTAATTATGGGGGAAAAAATGGAAAATTGAAGGGAAAAAATGCAACTTTTGCAATACGTATGCAATATGTACAATTACCGGTTCTGTATGGCAACCCATAGCGGCCTTAATGATGGGATGCCCAGTCCACAAAGCACCAAGTACCCTGGGTGGCCACCAATTAGTTGGGACTCGGCCAAAATAACATAGTAGGACATGGTATAATTGGCACTAGAAACAATATGGGGCTCAAGAAAAGAGTCCTGGGAAGGCAATGGCCAACATCAGTGTGCCGGCACCGGAAACAAAATCACGCTCAAGAAAGGAGTCCAGATAGGGCCATTGCCAACGTTAGTGCCACCATTCAATTGGAACAAGGGGCACACCCCATATCCACAACGAGAAAGGGGCCAGTCCATATCCCCAACTGGAAAGGGGCCAGTCCATATCCCCAACTAGAAGGGGGGGGGATCCCCAACGCTTCAGAGCGGTGCACAAAATCAGCACTGGCCCACAAATGGGCAAATTGGCTACATAACCCCTGCCATCTGGGGGATCCCCAACGCTTCAGAGCGGTGCACAAAATCAGCACTGGCCCACAAATGGGCAAATTGGCTACATAACCCCTGCCATCTGGGGGATCCCCAACGCTTCAGAGCCGTGCACAAAATCAGCACTGGCCCACAAATGGGCAAATTGGCTGCACAAACCCTGCACGTGTAATTTTGGTGTTTGCGGTACAGCCATGTAATTTTTTTTTGCAGTATGTGCGAGTACAAAAAAATCGTCAAGTTGTGCAATTTTTTTTTGCAGTAAACGCGAGTACAAAAAAATCTTCAAGTTATGTATTTTTTTTGCAGCAAATGCGAGTACAAAAAAATTGTCACATCGTGTAATTTTTTTGCAGTAAACCATACTCGCATTTACTGCAAAAAAAAAAAATCACACGACGGTACGATGTTTTTGTTACCCACGTTTACCACAAAAAGAACAATTACACAAATTACAACATACACCCAGCTCTAGCAGTCGGTGCTCTCTACTGTTGTTCTTTTCGGGAAGGTGGAGCCTCTTGGTATACTGACTTGTAAGGGTTGAGGTGCTGGGGTGGGAGGATACCTGACATCTGGTTTAAATTGTGCCAAGAACCTCGGACCCAACTACGCCATAATTCATGTCGTGATCCGCACCGGAATGAGAACCTCAGACCCCACAACTCACAACAATCTACCATCACTGTCGGACACCCCCAAACCCCACCAAGACACTCCAGTCGGTCGAGAGGTCAGAGCACATGCGCTCTGCACTCATGTTTTCAGGTTCAATCCCGACGCCAGGACCAAAGCCACGGCCTCCGAACACTCCTAAAGACCCTGTGGTCGAGGGTTCGAACCCGCAGCTTGGCACCGATGGTTGAAAGTCAAGTCAGGCCGCGCCGGCGAGTGGTCCTCCAGCACAGGAATCTTCCCTCAAAACACCCACAAACCAGTCGCTGACAACTAGATGATGGTGATGTAGGTCGGCCAAAGACAAAACCGCATCCGTGGGACCCCGAAGAATGCGCTTGGAAGCGGAGCCTCAGAATGCAGGCCGCAGGTGGACCTGGTCGGAGGGCCTCTCCAGGAACGGGAACGTCCAGATGTCCCCCAAACGCATTGCCTTGATCTGCAACAAGAGGTGCTCCAACGGCAGCCGCTTGATCTCCGCCGCCGTGAAATCGTCGAAATGATGGAACTCCGCTTGGCTGTACAACCGGAAGCAGTGGCCGGGCCCAGTGCGCCCCGCACGCCCCATTCGCTGCTGGGCACTGGCCTTGCTGACCCAGCGCTCCTGCGTGGAGGTGCGGTGCAGAGCTGGGGGCCCACCGCCTGACGGCATCGGGGCAGTGCTGGCGGAGGGGTGTGCAGGTCCCCAACTCACAGCACCAGAGCCTCCCAGCACCGAAGCTCCACAAGCCCCTACAGCCCCACAGTCCCCACAGTCTTACAGCACTGCGGCCGGGGTGGGCAGGGTTTCGTCTCCGGAAGGGGGGGGGGTTGATACAGGCTGGACCCCCCCTCCCCGCCAAAAAAAAGGCTCAATTGACGGCCCCCCCAAATCCTACCGAGACCAACCCCCGGGCCCCGGAGGTGACCCGGACCCAAAATTCGGTAAAAAATGAAAATGGGATTTTTGGAATCAGCACATCAAAGGGGGTTCAGAAAAATCATCATTTGCCATGGATTTGGTAAAAAAAAATTGACCATTTTCAATGCTCAAAAAAAAAAACATTTCGGTGCTTTTGGCCCCAGACTTCACAACAACTGATTAATGGTCCTGTCAATTGAGGCCTTTCCACCGTTGCACAGTCCTACAGCACTGCGGCCAGGGCGAACCCTCCAATACACACCCCAGCCAACCTTGCAGCAAAACTCAGGGGCTTCAAGAGCAGGCCATTGCTTAGTGACCCCCCCCCTGGGGGGGGGGGGGGGGCTGGCCGACCCACCCACCCACCCACATCAGAAAAATTTCCCTCGGGCAAAAAATGAAGTTTATTGAAGGGGCCGGAAGTTTTAAAGTGATTTCATGTACATCAACTTTGTGTTGGCCTCTGACCCCCCCCTCTAAGGGTTTGCCCACTAAGCAATGGCCTGCTCAAGAGGCAGCCTCCATGCACAGTCTACCCCCACCCAGCCACCACTGCCGTGGGAACAGAGCCGGTGTGTACGTACAGCACCAAGGGAGACATGACAGAGCAAAGGGGGAGAGAAGATGATGAAAAGAAGATAGGCACGGTGGGTGGTGAGATGCAACGGTGGCAGGCAATGCGCAGCAACAACGCAACCAAGATACACGACACGGGCCTGCACAGCCTAAACTTCAGGGGTGCACAGCGAAGCAGGCACGTGGGCCCGAAGGCCTCATCCGGCAACAGCGGCGGCGGCAGCGAAGTAGCCGTCGCTGCATCAGACACAACAGCGGTAGGCCCTGTTCGCACAGTCCAAAAGACAATAAACAGACACTACCGGGACAGGGGGGGGGGGGGGCAGCCCGCACTGCCTCACAGGGCAAGGCTCAGGCTCGGGATCGCAAGCACGGCCTGGCACCCCCCTCCTCCCCCCTGCCAAACCGGGTTTTGCTGCACCCGCGGCAGCGGCGTCATGCTGCCTCAGAGCACTGTGCACGACCAGAGGAGTGCGGCAGAAGACAACCTGCAGCGACGCCAGCTTCCACTTCCCAATGTACTCCAACTGCTTGCACTTTCCCGAATCGACGACAAACCGGATCCCATCGATCGTCACGCTCGTCTCCGCGATGTTTGTGGACACCACCACCTTCCGGACCCCCGCGGGGGGCATCGCGAACACCTTGTCCTGCTCTTCGACAGGCAACCCCGAGTGCAGTGGCAGCACGATCCAAGCCCGGGACTTGGCAGACCAGCGTGAGATGTTGTCCACCAGCGTGTCCACCTCACTGGCACCACTGACGAATATGAGCACATCCCTGGGGAGTGACAAGGAAGAGTGTGTGGGATGTGTGTCGGAAGAGGGGCTGGAGCTGCTGTCAGTAGTGTGGTTGCATCATGAAGGGACATAAAGGGTTGCAGAGCATTGTAGAGCATTGCAGAGAATCGCAGAGGATTGCATAGGATTCTAGTGGATTGTAGAGGGTGGTGGAGGGTTGTGGAGGGAGCGGAGGGTCGGTGGCGCCACTGTCGGGTTGAATACCACAATAGCACGCTTGCATTTCCGTATGCCAACGCACCCTCCACCCAGACTGGGATGGCAACCGAAACACAGGATCCGTTCATGGGTTTTGCATGGCATACTCCCCGCCTCCTGCTGCTGCTGCTCGCTTGCTGCTTGCTGCTTGCTGCTTGCCTACCTGCTTCATCCTTGCTGCGTCCAAGGAGACGCAAGTCGTCCTTGAAACGGGCTCCAACAATGGTCCAAATGCCCAGTTCGTTGACCGCCACGTTGCATATGGGCCGTGGGCACCAGATGTGCATTGAGGTGACAGAACACACCTTTGGGTATACGCTGAACTTGCTTTGGGCGATCTTGATTTCAGAAATGACCACAAAAATGGAGTGATGTGCAGCTTTTGCTGGGTTTTTGAACGCTTTGAACGCGTCCTGTTGCAACCATTACCTCTCAGTGAAGAATAAGGATGAAGATCAAACTGCTAAGGTTTGTTGTAAACCAGACCTAGCATTTTGTGGCCCTAGCAGCTCGGAATGGGTCGGTGTGCAGATGCCAAGGGAGGGTTGTTTCCTCAAGAAATGTCAAGTTGGGACTGTTTTTGGCAAATAGGACGCCTGATGGGCATCAGACGCATTGAAACCGTGATACATGCGGAGAAAACAAGGTCCCGCATCCCCTTTGAGAAACCCTGACTCACTTGGGACTCCATGTACCCTTATTTGGGACCACAATTGTCCCTTCAAAGTTTCCGAAAACTGAGCAATCCCAAGTTGGGGTATGGAGTGTGATTATATTATGATTGTACTCTCTACGGAGTTTCGTTTTACTCTACGAAGCGGGATGACGTTTCAATGTTATCCGGATTGAAACGCAAAATAGTTGATCTTAAAAATCGTACTTGTGTATACTGGGGAGCATTGTCAAGGAGTGATGAGGGCGAACACAGCTGAAAAGGAAGGCTGAGGGCGAACAAGGGTTGATGAGGGTTGATGAGGGTGGACAAAGGTTGAAGAAACTTGATGAGGGGGGACGGTAGTATCATAAAGTCACTCCTGCCCCCCCCACCCACCCATCCAACCTAACCCACCCAATCCACCCAGCGCCCCCTTCTCCTTACAGCCTGGCGTGCGTCTCACTTATGGTATGGCGCTTTACGCCGACAGTGCCTACCATTGGAAGACCGCATGTACTTGTAGCAGGCAGTGTCTGAGACACAACGCCATCCCCATGTGCATGGGTAAACTTTGGTATTGGACCGTTGTTGTGAAGGGGGCATCTGGCACCCTTCTTTGATATTGTTTCTGCGTGTCTACAACATTCCGCCAGTGTCTACAATGAGCAGACGGCATCTACTTGCAGCAGATCGTGTCTTCAAACTGTCTTTGCCCCTCCTGCCCTACATTTGGGTGAAGAAGGGCTGATGAGGGCTGATGAGGGCAAGGGGTGACGAGGGTCGATAAGGGTGAACAAATGTACTTGGGGGTTAAAGTGGATTGATTGGGGATGCTGAGGGTTTCAGAGGTTGATGAGCTTTCGGGGGACAATGGGCGACGATGAGGGTTGGTGAGGGTTGGTGACAAGGGCTGATGAGGAGTGCACCCTCGCTCTTCCACGGGATACTGGGTCGAAATACGCCCCAGAACTTTAATATACGGCTTTACGTCCAAAAGCGACTGGCGACCAACAGAGGGACCGGCTCCCTCGTTCGCTTGGAGGGCGTGCTCTGCACTCAATTTGTTGTGCAGCTTCTCGTCGGCCTGGGCTGCCTCATCTACTGCTACATAGTCCAACCGAATGGGATGCAGCCGGCCTGCATGGAGTAGAAGAGCCCCCTTAGCCCAGGCGAACAGGAGCAGTTGATCTTGTTCCGGGGGGGGGGGGGGGATCTGAGACCCGCGGGTTTGGGTCAAAAAAAATTTTAAAAAAAAAACTGGACATCCCCCCCATCGAGTGCATTTGAGTGCACTCTTCAGGGGACCGCCTTTTCAGAGGCATTGTGAGCAGAGATCCCCCCACCACCCACCCATCCCCCTTCCCAGGCAGCCAGGGGTTCAAACTACAGGGTGCAGGTATGCGGCAACCGTGTGTAGTGGGACAGACATTCCACGCAAAAAATTTTCCTCCCAAACATCAATTCGGTGCGAGGCATCCTGCATTGGACCAGCCCCCTCTGGGGGCCTTGCACACGGGGGGACAGGCCACCAGCTAAAAGCTTTATCGGGGGCACAATTTCATGAAACTTTCTGACTCCGGCACCAAACTCAGGGCAGGGCTCAAGCTGTCGGGGGTCTGCCCAGATCAAACGTGACCAAAGATGATCACAGACGTGTCTCCCTGGCCACCTCTTGCACGCCATCAACGCCCCAGTACTGCCCATGCCCTCGTGCATTCCCTCACTGTCCCCGTGTGCGACCCGTGGACAACCTGGGCTAAAGACATGAATCCCTGACAAAGGGGGGGGGGGGCACTGTAGACAGCAAAAAGTGTCCTTTGCACACCAAATATGCACACGATGAAGTTTAGGACTCTGCCTGTGACGTCCATCAGGCAGGGCCGGGCGGTTGTGCCGGGCGAGGGCCTGTAGACCCTGCAGCCTACACGCAGGGGGGGGGGGGGGGCTTCCATAAAGGCTCGTTGGTGACCATGCAGCGCAGTCGGTGTCCAGTACAATGCTGTGTGCACTGCTGATTGAGGGTAAAGGCGTCTCGAAAGAGTGGGGCAAGAAGTGCAATTTTGTGAGTCAGAGGGGATGCCACTGCGGGGGATCTATGCGGCCTGGCTTCACGTTCAGTCGTTCTCAGACCGCGAAGTTTGGAGGGTGCCTTCCACGGCTGATGTGGCAACTGCAACGCAGGGCACCACTAATACAAAGGGTTTGGAAACGTCTTCGTCAGAAGCTTCTCGGGGTGCCTCGTGTGGACTGGGGCACTCGATGCCCCCAGTGCAGCGCCAGCAGAACGGGGGAGAACACGCAGCGGAGCGCAGACCGGACGGCCTGAGTCCCCAGGGCCCGAGCAGCGTACTGCCCCTTTCCGTGCGGGCGGTGAAGCCCCTCCCCCCCCGAAGGAATGCTGAGTTATTGCACGTGGGCACAAGACGCGGCCAGCACAAAAACGCAGAAAGAAAATTGGCTCGTCAGTGGCCTAAAAGACCATAGGTACCTTTCTGTCGCAAGATTGAGACACAGAGGTGCCAGTGGGCAGGCCACCAACACGCAGAGCAATGGATCGCAGCGGTACGTTATGAACCACCGCCAAGCTGGTACCATCGGACCTGAGTTGTTGACTACATATTGACTTCACATATAGCGGGAAACCGTGATCCCCCCCCCCCCCCCGGGCGGTCCCCGAGGGTAAGGACTGGCACAGTATGGGGCAGTGCACCTGCACCCACTTCACACCAGCGGGGCCGCAAGGTTTGCGGTACAGGGGCGCATCAATCCTACCGGGTGTCCTGGCACGCGGAGGAAGATAAGGCCTTGATGGTGTGGTTCCGTGGGAGGGAAGAGGGAAACCGAGAAGGTCTCGCTGGCCCCCACGCCTGCCCAAGGACTGGGGCTGCTTCTCTGTGCCCTTCTGCCACCTTTCAATCTCTCCGGCTTCACCCTCAGATTCCCTGGTCGGGGCCTCTGCGGCCCGTTGCCCCATGTGCATGCAGAGCGTCCATCGTGCTGCTTGTCTATTGGAACACCTCCAGGGCGGGTGAGTTACAGTTGTATCGGTTCTGGGAGCATTCGGTAACTCACATTTCGCTTGCGCGCGCTGTTCGTAGAGTGATGCGCCGTGCGTACTGTTTTCCGCCTGATGCGGGTGCGTATCCTTCATAGGAGGCACCGTGATCAATGACCATGTCGTGGGCACTTGGGGCCAGGCTTACCACCATTTGACAAATTTTGCACCCAATTCCTCCCATGGCGTTCAACACTTGGTACCAGAATTTCCAGTTTGCTCAAAAAAATCTCTTGGCAAGTTTTGCAAACGCCAAAATTTGCCCTCCCTGCAGCAGAGGAGGGGGCATTTAGTGTACGCGCAGAGCGCCGAATTGGATCCCTCCAATGAGGTGTGTGGTGTCTCCGACTGTTCAGCCTCATTGTTCTCTTGGCGCCTTCGCCTCCGTATCATGAGAAGGAGTGTGTTGAGACGAGGGGAACACCTTGCGACACATGAAATCGACGAACATATACCCATGTGTGTTGCATGCGGTTTTTTCGGCCGGTTCTAGTGCAACGCCTTTTGGTGCTAAAGAATGCCAGGGTACGTCAGAGGTGGTGGGCACCAGTGCGTACACCCGGAATTCGCAACCGGCACACTTACTCAGCCTGTATGGCAAACCCCACTCCTACCCATCCACAGATGTCAGGTCGTACCCGGCATCAACCCCTCTGTACACACACAATAAGCTCAGGCTGCAGAGACCAAACCTGGAACCTCCAACACGGGAGCATCTTGCAAGAACTTGGCAAACAAAGCAGTGTTGATGGTGGCACTCATGAGGATAAGCTTCAGTTTGCGTTGCTGTACAATCAGCTTCAGCACACCTGGGCAATGCAAGAAACGCTGTTGGGATGCTGCAAACACGCAGTGCAAGACAGCCGCATTCGCTGACCACACTTGAACAAGTCAAAACTTGGCCAGCGAGTCAGGGGCTTCAAGTGAGCCCATTTATCGCGACAGAGCCTTCCCTGATCTAAGGAAAGTCGAAATGCGTAGTTGAGCGCTTTGGGGATTAGCCGCCAGCGGTTTGATGGTTAACCACCGGCATTATGGTGGGACACCCCCCATTGGTCTTTAGGGGCCAAACGCTGTCCAATGCCATGCTCTTGGGAGAAAATCCCACAGAAACTTGCCAGACTCCGATAGACAATGAAGTGCGTGAGATGTCGTTGCAACGGTTTCAGTCAAAAAGGGAGGTAGATGGCACTTTGCCTTCCTCACCTGCAAATGCACAAGGTTTGGGAGTACAGCTGCGCCTGCAGCTGGGACAAAACCGCAGCTTAGACAAGGGTAAATGCCCCACTTGTCACCAAATGAGGATACCGATACGTCCCGACGCCTTCCAAACGTTCCTGCTGAAGCCGTTTCGCAGGCCCTCAACGGCCTGCGGTTGATCAAGGTCTGGCCACGCGTGACATCCCCGCCTACGTCCCCCCGACACCTCAGTGGGCCCATCCCTCAAATCCTCCTGACACCTCCCCATCACACCCCGGAGGGGGTGTGATGCTCGTGGGGCTGGACCAGGGGGTTGCAGGGCTGGCGAGGGGCTTGCCCTGCGTCTGCACGTGCCCCTAAGCCCCTCCCTCCGAACGCAAGCTGCCGAACGCAAGCACAGCGCGCACGCGGGCAGAGGAAAGCGCATGCTCGAGCAAATCAGGTCAAACCAATTTTTCCCGTAAATTGCCGATGAGCCGGCGTGTCTGCGTGGAGCACAGAGGAGCAGCCCAGGGGCCGTGAGAGCTGGAGCGCTTCAGGTTGGGTTGACCTCAGGCTATTGCTTAACGACCCTCGGGGGGGGGGGGGGGAGGGGGTTGTTTGGGGCCCTGGCCAGCCCCGGCCGACCCACCGACCCACCCACATCAGAAAATTTTTCCTCCGGCAAAAAATGAAATTTATCAAAGGGGCCGGAAATTTGAAGCCGATTTTAGGTACAGAAACTTTTTTCTGGCCTCTGACCCACCCACCCACCCCTCCACTCTTCTTCTTAAGCAGAAGAAGCCTGGTTGACTTCTCTTCGCTCATCCCGTGCCGAGGCTTGGCCGGCAGATGCAGGAGCATGGTGCATGACAAGTGCGGCTGAGTGTAGTGCTGTGTTGCTGCTGTTGCCTATCTGTGTACTCCGGTCTGCCGTCCGTCATCCCACGGCAGGGCTTATGCTCAACAATGACGTGCCGATTGGATGGTGCCAGCCACCCACGCGCATGCGTACACACACCCGAGCGCGCGCGCGCGCAGACATTCGCCGACACATATACGCAGACACACACGGACTGACACAGACGCACGCACCAACACGCACCAAAACACACACATACACACACACACACACACACACAAACCCGTTTACATTACAGGGGACGACCCGTGAATACCGAGTAGAAAATCAGAGTTCAGGTTCCGTTCGTGCACTTCGTCAAGGATCACCACATCGTAGTGGAACAGCAATGGATCCGCGTTGATCTGCCGCAGCAGTAGCCCCTCCGTCATGAACACGAGACGCGTGTGCTTCGTCCTGGAGGACTCGAACCGGATTTGATACCCCACCTCCGAGCCATACTCGTTCAGGGTCTCGTGGGAAACACGTCGCGCCAATGCGATGGCAGAGATCCGGCGAGGCTGTGTGCAGACGATGCTGCGGTACCCGCCGGCGAGCAAGTACTGGGGAATCTGTGTGCTCTTCCCACACCCCGTGTCCCCGGCGATCACGATGGCGTTGTGGGTTTGCAAGAGCTCAAGCACCTGAGAACAACAGGGACATGTTCACACACATGAACACAGACGATATTCAGGGCGGGCGTAGGCGTTGCCTGGGCGCACGTTCAGACCCTCGTGAGGCCGATCAGGCCCTCGACACATTCAAATCCCAACGAGTCGCCGAATTCAGAACAAATCCCTCAAAAAAAAAGGTCGCGACGGTTTCGGCGCCCAACTGCTCCTGTTCCCCTTTGGCTCCATCAGCACCCCCGGCCCCCCTTGTCCAAGCTACGCCCAGATCCCGAGGTAACACGGTGCCTGCAGTGGGTGTCGCGCCGACAAGGCGTAGCTCGCACGCGGCCCGCAGAAATATGAATATCTCTTGAGTGGGGACTGGTATCGCAGAGGCAATGCTGCAGGGGGTCTCGAACTCATGGGGTAGAGGGCACGCAACGTGTGTAATATCACTGTCTACAAACTGCAGATCACTGTAAGGAATGCTCTCAACTTGGGTAGACGTTGCATGCTACTACTTTCGCGGAGCAAACCCAACAGTCCTTAAAACTTTTCCGCCACCGCAACGGGGCACTATGCGTGATCTTTGTGGTGATGTGGCCTGCGTGGATGGACGCTCCAACTGGACTGAAATTGACAGTCCACGTGCAGCCAATCGGGAAGATGCCACAACAAATGTGGTCTCTGATGGTGACACCGACATCGGTACCGGTTTGATCTCGGTGCGAAATAACACGGTCCCTGCGGGTGTTGCAGCTGGCACAGGGCGGAGCTTGGCCACAGGTCGACAAAAGGGTCGTCACCCTGCGGAATCCCCCCGGTGTGATGCACAGTACGTCAAGGCTAGCGAAACGCAAGGGGGGGGGCGAGAAAGACAAGCCGAGGGGGGTGGGTGAGGCCTGAACTTCATTCAGAGATTGAAAGTGGAATGACAAACAAACGTGCGAAGAATCAGAAGCCAAAGAGGAATGGGACCCTCCACAGTCTGAAAAGAGTGCACTGCAGGTTTGTGCTGATGACCTGGGGGGCGTTATCGCACAGCGCGCGCACGCCAATTATTACGTTGTTTATCCCGGGAACATCCCTGAAAACCACCCACCTACAGAAGCGTGCATGATCAATTCAAAACAGCATCGGGGGTGCAGGATTCAGGACCCTGGGACCCGGGGCTACCGGTGGTGGAAAACAGCCGACTTTTCGCACAGCGCGGGCACAGCGCACGGTGCACCCCCCTGGTGTCGGGTCGTGTGGGTTCACGCTCTAACTCCTCAATCAGTCTTAAGTGGAGCCCCAAGACTGCTCGGTATTCGGTACTACCTGCGTGGTAGCCCTCGTGCTGTGCATGATGCCCAGCAATGCCCCCAAAATGGAGCCTAGCGCCCACACCACTGGGAACAGGCGTGACACTCCGCGTTTGAATTGATGAGCCAGACGTCTCAGACGTGGTCAGACGGCCCTCGAGCCATCCACGCACACACGCACAGGCTCGGGCATGTACCTCGGAACGGAATTCGGCAATGGGCAGCTGCGCTCTGGCCTCGCGCAGACTGACCAACTGTTTGAAGGCCTGCCTCTGAACAAAATCAAAGTACATATAAATCACATTTCGAACGTTGGCGATCTGTTCCGAACTCAGTCCATCGTCCTTGACCGTGACCTTCCGCTCGTCGGTCGCAAACGCGAAATTGTACCTGGCGAGAGATGAGATGCCTCGGGTGTTGCTGCAGCAACCCTTTCTTCTGCGGTCCAGTACCGATCTTCGGGGTGCCTTCCTCGGCCAGAAATTGCCTCAAGGGCATCAAGGTCCAGAACCCCACGAGCTGAAACGTTGCGGCGTTTTGTGGCTGACATGAGACTTGCCAGCAAACACGATGTGTCTTGTGATGCTCCTCTCAACCCAGACTTGTGATGGGCGCTGGGGGGACATGCACTTGTGAGCGAAACGCCGCTCCACGCCCCACTGCACTGCACTGCACTGCCCCACACCGCCCCGCCCCACCGCATTCCACTGCACCCACCCTGCGCTGTCCAAAGGTTTTCGGAAGAATCAAAGTTTCGAAAATTTTCAAGTGCTGGAAAGCAGCATGGAAAGTGCACCAACCAACGCTGGAGCCCCCTACACCACCCAAGCAAAACCCCGACAGTGGAGAGTTTGGCTCAAAACTAAAAAAAAATCCCAAAAAATCATGATCTTGGGGTCAAAATGGGGGGGGGGGGGGGTGAATCGCACAACATCGGACCGTACTGTCACCCATGGGCACACCTGTATCGTTGGTCATACTCCTTCGGAAGTCCAAGTGTACCTTTGTTTTGGGCACCGCCGGTGGGTCGTTGAGGCTGCAGTTTCTTGGCCTGGAAGCCTTTGTACTTGTTATAAAAGCTGATGAATTCCGCATAGTAGCGGCTGGTGGCCGGGAATACGTCGCTCTCCTTGAAGAACAGGGCATTCAACGCCCGCTGGTGTTCATGAAACTCTGGCAGGTCCATGGCCGCTGATCGTGGGCGCGTGTCCGGGCTGCGCACTGCTCTCACCCCCTGTGCGCCTGCATCTTCCGATCTGTCCGCATCCCTGTCCCTGTCCCTGTCCCTATCCCTGTCCCTGTCCCTGTCTCGATCCCTGTCCCGGTCCCGGTCCCTGTCCCTGTCCCTGTCCCTGTCCCTGTCCCTGTCCCTGTCTCGATCCCTGTCCCGGTCCCGGTCCCTGTCCCTGTCCCTGTCTCCATCCCTGTCCCGGTCCCTGTCTCGATCCCTGTCCCTGTCTCGATCCCTGTCCCTGTCCCTGTCCCTGTCTCGATCCCTGTCCCTGTCCTTCTCCCTGTCCCTGTCCCTGTCTTGATCCCTGTCCTTGTCTCTCTGTCCATCCGGATCCGAGCCCCTGTTGTTTAAAACCCTGTCCCTCTCCCTCTCCCTCTCCCTGTCCCTGTCCATGCATTTCGTCACGTCTCTGTTCCCGTCACCCTCGCCACTGCGCCTCTCCCGATTCAGATGTAACGCATCCCGCCTGCCACTCTCCCAATCGCCATCCCTATCCCAGTCCCTTTCATCTGCTTCACCCAGCCTTTGTCTTTTGTGCGAATTTATCTCCCCTTCATCGCTGTTCCGGTGCCTCCGACGAAGCCTGAAGAAGAAAAAGGGGGTGACAAAGTAGGTGATTTCCCAAAGCAGGGACAAAGACAGCAATTGTGGCGGCCACATACTTTCACTGGGGACTTGGTCCTCCATGTTTCTACTGCACATCACCCTTCGAGTACCTTTCGCCTCATTGAATAGCTTTATCGTGGCCTTTCCTTCATGGGGTGAAGGTGTAGGTATTGTTAAGTTGTGCACGTGTGATGTAGTACAGGCGGCACTAGTGCAACGCCATCCTACCGCTAGGAGGAATGCAAGAGGTGGGGATTGCGGGGATAGACTGCAGGATGGCATTGCACAAAGCATAGGGGGCATTTCTGCACCACAAGCACAGCTCGCACAGCACACACTTTCCAAAGTAAAATCAGAGAAAATTAGAAAATCCAAAGATTTGTGATGATTCTTGTACATCCCTACGCATGGTCAAGAACCGCATATTGGACCCCCTGGCCCCTGCTGGGCGTTGCGGACTTGGCGCTTCTGGGAGCTCCTCTGGGCTCAATCAGGCAGTAATGAGTCGCGTTGGTGAGACACTTTTGACGTGTATACGGGGAGGGGGGGGGGGGGCTCCCTGCATAAACGCAGGCAACTGCACAAGACCAGAAGCAGGAGCCACGCTCACTACACATTGAGTTGCCTCAACTTTGGATGCCAAAGTTTTACAGGCTCCTTACCACTCTGGAGAGAAGGGGCGAATATGTACACAGCAACAGGAATATCACTGTGTGCGGGTGAAAACCGGTAAAAAGTGGGTAAAAAAGGGAAGAACCTCCAAAATACTAGTGTCAAACAACAATGATAGCCCCAATACCACAAAGTATGGATGTCTGTTACAGCATGGTACGAAAGTGTACACAACGCACACATAGCGCGCGACACATCCCCAAAGTACGAAACTACGGCGGGTGTTGTGAGTCATTCTGAGCCTTTTGGAAATAAGTCCAAACTGTGTGTGACTTTTTGGACTGTTTTCCTCTAGAAGAGCCCATACCCACAGCCTGAAACCGTCCCAAGAAGTGGTGAGATGGAATGCATGGGCCCTGGGATACCCACCCTCGGCAAATGCAACCAAGCTTCTGCTCCGTGCTCCACAGAAATGCCTTGTCCTCTAATTGCTGCCCTCCCTGCCTTTGCATATCACCCTCCCTGCCTTTGCATGTCACCCTCCCTTTACCTTTCTGGGGTCACATTGAGTCTCTAATCATGCTATCACATGCAAGAAACACTGCAAAAACAAAACCTCCACACCACATATGCAGCGTCCAAGAAAAGAAACACGCTGCTTGACATTATTTGTCATCAAGCCACATATGTTTGACACATTGGTTTTTTTTTTGGCAGTGCGGTGCACCATGTGTCATGGCCATTGTCAGCAATATACATATGAGTATGAGGCCATCATTTGATTGTGCCCCCAGTTCTCCAGGCAAACAGCCAGGCTTTCCAAGGTGGTTTGGGTACCGGCCCCCCATTTTGGGGGTGGGGAGTTCCGAAAAAAAATGTTGCAGAAGGATTTGGAACACTAGGGCCGGGGTTTGTGCAATATTGGGCCATTTTTGCTCATTTATTGTCTGTGCATCTCATGCCTGGCATGATCCTGACCAGACTTGTGGTGGCATCACAGACTACTTCAGGGGTCTGTTTCCCATGCAGACAAGAACAGACAAGGTAACCGCATATGCACACCTGCCGGGCTCACACATAGCGGGTGAATTGTCTGTCTGTTTGATCCATGTTCATGAAGCACAATAATCCTTCACCGCAGCAACAAAACAGAAACCTGCACTGGAAATCCGTCAAGCACACATGCAGTTTTGCACTGGTGGGGTGTCAGTAACTCTAACAGGCATTGGACATCATTTACCTCTGTGCGCAACGCATTGCGCATTGTATATACCCCGGATGTCCTTGCTGATTTTGATATTGCTTTCATGGGAGCTTCCTTTGCGCAAGCACAGGCTCAACTGAAGACATCTGTAGACATCTGTAGACTGGTACCAGTGCTTTTTCTGTACAAGCATCAAGAATTCAAAAAAATGATGGTCAACACTGAAACAAGGGAGAACCTTGCACATAACAAACACATTAGCATTGCAGTACATCACTGCTGTACAACTGGTGGTCACAGGTGAGCTACATACAGCGCACAGGTTACGTAGAAATCAGTCCCTGGCAATGAGCAGAAAGCGTCAGCCAAAGACTGACTGCATACCACCACTTCTCACTATCCGTGGGCTGCAAGCATGACCCTCATTCGGCCTGACCCAAGATAGCGGGTACCGTTAGTTTCAAAAGGGAGTAAGAGTCGACAATCAAGCATGGGGGAGACTAGTCACAACTACATTCTGTGGAGCACGAGGCAGCGCTACCCAAGCTGAGTGTGCCAGAACCGGAAGTGCTCCAGGTGCCATGGTCACTGGCCCCCGAATCTCGTGCATCCCACTATGGGTCTGACGAAAGGGCTGAGAGCTCTAGTGTGGAGAGCACTGCTTGAGCTGTAGCTGAACGCATGGGTAGGGATGGGGTGGGAAGAGAAATTCCAACCGGACAGCAACCGGGGTGAGTGAGTTGTGCAGTGAGCATTTGTGTCACTTCGTCGTTTTGGGCGTAGGAAAAAGTAGTGACTGGCAGTGTGGCGTGTGCAGTCTTGGAAACTGGGGATGGGACAGACGTCCTTGCTTAGCGAGGCGATCAGCTTCGTTATTGCCATCCATCTGCGGGAAAGGGGGGGGGGACTGGTCACTACTAGGGAACTAACACGAATACCACCATTTTGGGACTGGAGATTTTGGGACTGGAGATTTTGGGACTGGAAAAATATTTTGTGGGGGCCATGAGCGACAGATACTGCGGATTTGACACAACAACACGTACTGTTGCTCTGACAAGAGCGTCATTCGCGCACGTAAGAAGACACAAGCAGTGAGACATTGTGGGCGCGGGTGCACGGTGCGCACTGTTTGGGGCAATTACACAGCTTTCATCCCCCAATTAGACCCTCACAGGAAGGTACTAGACAGCAACATTGGCACCAAGAAAAAATTTAGGGGGGTTGTCTTTGACGTCCATGGGAGCATGCTGTCCATTAAGTTCAGGGGGGGGCGTCCTCACAATCCGCGGAAGCATGTTGTTCATCAAGTTCATGGGGGGCGTCCTGACCATTAGGTCAGGTTTGGAAGACGTTTAGGGGGATGGGGATGGGCTCCGAAGGTGGAACTTGAGGCGGTGCAGTGCAGCAGCATCATGAATCACCGCCTTCCCATTCACCTCATATTGTATGTATAACCATCCAATTCACTTCTAAAACATGTTTTTCTTGTTTCCCGACGCTAAAAAGGGGGGCGGGGGGGCTAGGGGGGATGTTTGCCCGGCGCGCGCCCGGCGCGCTACTTTTCTATTAACTATCCCGACTTCAGCCCCAGAGTTACCCTCTCATGGAGAAGCCCCCCAAGTAGACCACGTTGCACTGCACACCTTCCCTACAAAGCACGTTGCATAATATAGCAATATCTATGAATTCAGCAACTCCAATTGTCATCTGTATTGTACTTAACAAACAACATTGGTCCCACAAGTGTGGGTGTCAATACATTTAGTACAATAGTGCTCCTTACACTCATCACAAACTGCGACGGTGGAGGTAACACAATACACACACTTCTGCCTCATCCTTTGCCTCATCTTGCGTGGCGGCCGAGTTGCTTTGGTCAGTCCAAACATGAGGCGGGACATGCTCCCATGGTCCGTAGGGGGGTTGATGGACTTGCCTCCGGATGCAAAATTGTGTAAAATGCAACAACATACGGACTGGCTGGTGCAACTCATTGGGGCCGCCACGCCAGATGTTCCTAACCAAACCCCAACAGATGCTACTCCAAGTCATCCACACTTACCACAAATGCGAAGGCAAGTTAGGATACGTGATTGCAAGTTCCTTTTCGCTGTGTTCAGTGGTTGATTCGGGCCAGAACGCATAGGAAGTACTTCGGCTAGATTGTGCCAATGAATGGGCCACATGAGCAGCCGCCGAGCGACTTTGCAAGGTACGGAGTTGAATGCATTGTGATGGTGCATGGTACTCAAAATGGCAGCAATGAACCGAAGTAGGCATCACATCACTGGGCTCACGTTGAATCTCCAACGTCCCTTCGCTTGTTGAGGAATGGAAGCGGACTTACTGTGTGGAATGAGGTCATGAGTATTCTTCCCCTCCTGGTTTGCAACACGCGATTGTGGAGGCACCCTTGCCTTGGTCAGCATAGTGACAAGTAGGTGGTAGTTTACAACGGCGCAAAGTAATGCTACCATATGGAACAATGAAAAGGGATGCCCCTTAAGGCACACTTACAAAGCAATAAACAAGATAACACGTGCCCAGAGTGTAATACCCAAAAGGGGAGGGGCGGTCGGTATTGGAATGGGTTTGACCACCTTGTGTGGTTGTCTTAATGCGGGTTCAAAGGGAGTTGCCTAGCCGGTGACAATCCGTGCTGCACTGTTACGTGGCACCCAACGAGCAACCTGAGATTTCCTTGGTACAAAATTTCCTGCTTCAGCCGCAAATTGCGCCGGCGGGTAGCGTTGTCGCTGGGGCCATGATGCTGCAGGAGAACAAATGCAAAATCGATTAACATACAAATTGATGGCTGATATTGTTGATGACCAGAGTGTCTATGGTTTAACAAATGACAAGGCGGGCGTTATGAAACGATGCGTCCGTCGGAGAATAGCGATACTTGTGCTTCAAGGAGCTTCAAGGCCACGGGGAGATTGTCCCCGAGAAGCTTCAACTCAGCGGCCATCACCCTCCCGAAGCTTCCGGCCCCAACTTCTCGGACATTCTCGAAGTTCTGCATCTTCAGCTCAGTGGGGCTGCATGTGAAGGGCCATATTGGATGGGGGGAGGGGGTATGATATGGACAAATTGAGCAGCCTTACAACATTGAAACACCTTTATGGCATTTCGGTCTCTATCTTAGGCTTGTAGGCATGGCTAGAACGCTACCATGTGTGCACCATGTCGCGAGCAATGGGATTCACGAGGTGGGGCACACCCATTGATCTTTCGCCCTTCGCTCAGCGGAATAGCGGGTGCTGCAAGGACGAATGGCACAAGCTGTAGAGCAAGCCCTCTGAACCAAGCTCACTGTCCATTTGTCCATGCCTTTTTGATTGTGACAAATCATATGCTACACCTCGCTACAAGGATCTACGGAACACTTTCCATGACACATTTACGAGGCTGATTTTCCAATTGGAGATATTGTGTTATGGCAGAACAGCCCTCACCGGATCCGGGAATGAGGTTTTTTCCGCTTGACTGGTTCGCGGGTGGTATTTTGCTGTAATTGCAAGTGCCGAAAAAACTCATAAGAGAAAAAATCGTCCGTACAGTAATTGTTCGGTTTTTTGTTGGAAGCACAAGTACCTATTTTTGCTGTGCTCACCGACATAATTCTATGTATTTACCACGTTACTGCACCGTTGAAACACTGGGCAGTGCCCATAGGAAGAATCATACCCAAAAATCGCATGTCACTTTTGAACTGAAGACGCTCCTCGACACGCGGAACAAGTTCGGAGATGAGGATCGGCAAATCAGCTTTCCAAAGCGCTGTCAAGACATGTACCATGGGATGGAAGGAGCTACACAAAGAGCACCTTGTTGGGAGGTGCAAATCGGCTGTGCAATTGGACTATTGGAGTGTAAAAAGCAACGATGACAAACAAAGATTGTCACAAGACATTAGAGGAAGTTAAAGGCCCAGCGCCACCTAGGTCTACGTCCATAGAGGGGGCAATGGCATTCTATTGGTGCACCACCACTTCCCCTCAAGATGATGTTGTCAATCTTTGGCTGGCTAGCAGCCACAACCCAAAATGCACACGGCGGAGGACGTTTGCTTGGTAGTCTATCCGTTTGTGAGAGGGTCCATTACACCGGGTTATCAAGTTCTCGGCGCTACAATTAGTGCACACCGAGAGATGACCAACAAGCGAGCACTACACTGATACGGCGTATGTGATAAAACTTAGTACAGACGAGGTAACACTCAGTAAAAATTTGGTAAAACTTAGTAGAACCCAGGCGAAACCAAGCAAAAAAAGTTTAGAAACAAATGTCCTAAAAATTGATACTTCCTAAGTCTTACCTCGGTCCACTGATCCCCCCCCCCATGCGGCTGCCATTTCAACAAGGTAGTCAACACTTCGATGGTAGGTGTTAGTTTTGATTGTGGGCACAAAGCCCCCGGGTTGATTCTTGGCGAATTGTGTTAGTGGCGCCCCACCCAGGCCAAACCATCATGAACACATTGTGTAACATTTGTAATTCCAACATAACAAAACAAAATTGGGGTTGGGAGGTAGAAACCAAATCAGGCTCAAGGAAAGAGTCCTAACAGGGCCATGGCCAAGCTCTGTGGGAACGACTTACAATTAGTTACAAAAGACACACATGAATATCAAGTTGGCCATGGTATCTGCATTGTGCGGTTTCCTTCGCACTGTGGGATTATTGGTGCACATCGTAAATAGTGCCGCTTTCAACCCCCCTTACAGCTCGGTGCAAATTGCTTGGTCGTTTCTCAATTCACCATCAGCATTTTGGGGATATTAAGGAGGCACTGCATACCACTTGCCACAAATCCACACACCACGACACGTGTTAACATAGGAGCAACAACAATAGGGACACCAAGATGGGTGTCAACAGAAGCAGCAGCAACATCAACAGCAAAAGCAACAGCAATAGTAGCAAGGTTGGCCGTCCGGGATTGGTGCAACACAACACAGATGTCCAATTCACAGAGGATGGACACATGCAAGGCATAATGAGGAACCTTAGATTCATGGCACACCATGTGAGGTGTGCCATCAAAAGAAAATGTGTCAACGGGGTCCATAGATTTGGGTTCGGGATACATTGGAGCGAACTCCCAATGTACCGCCAGGGTCCTTGGGATGGAGGCCGATGTTTAACGAATGAAGTATAGATAATATGCCCTTGACAACGCGCCGAGATGAGGCGCAATGCAACATCAAGAGACCTGCCGGACGGCAACTACCACTATGGCCACATAACCCCGGCCGCCTCTGGGGTCCCAACTGCTTCCGAGAGGAGGGTAGAATCAGAGGTCGCTGCAAAACCTCTGCCGCCTGGGGGGTCCCCACCTCTTCTGAGCGGCAGGTAGAATCAGAGGTGGCTACATAACCCTTGCCCCTTGGGGGGTCCCAACTGCTTCTAAGCGGGGGGCAGACTTAGAGGTGGCTACATAACCGTGTCCCCTCGGGGGCCCCAACTGCTTTCAGGCGGACGGCACAATCACAAGTGGCTACATAACCACTGCCGCCTGCGGAGTCCCCACTGCTTCAGAGCCGGGGGTAGAACTAGCCATTTACGTAGTAAAAACTCCACCCAGAGGAAACGCTTAGTAAATAAATATTTTTTCCTGAGTTTCGAAACCTAGTAAAAAGAAATTTGACAAAAAAAATTTACTAAGTTTTACCACGGACCTCTGGTACACCGATAGCGGGTAGCAACACCAAAGAAATGGGTATATCACACGTTGGACCTGCAAACTTTGTGTTGATGTAATCTCTTGTTGTTGCATTTGGACTAAAGAGGTCATCAGGATCCTCCCCGCTGCGGAACGGCACCTGAGAAAATGATGAACCTCATACAGCCGCATGAAAATGGCACGCGCGTCGGGGGCCCAAACCTCGGCATGATGGCCACATACCCCCTGCCTTCATGGGGGACCCTGGAGTTCAGCACATGGAGAAAATCAGAAATGGCGCAAATTTGGGCAAGATGGCTACATAGCTCCTGCGTTCCAAAAGATTCATGGTGCTCAGCACTTGGAAAGACTCAGCAGGGGCTATCTCACCCCTGGCTGTCTCAGGGGCCAGAACCTGGGCAGGATGGTTACATTGCCCGGCACATAGAGTCCTGGTGTGGTACAACGCATTCATGGATTACGACATGGCTCCGGGATGTGACAGCTGCCCAATGCTCTGCAAGTGGGGAATGGGCTACTGTGCATTGAGGCCCTTACGCTGACAGGCATTTGCGGCCCGAGGGAGAAAGAGGGATATGGACTGGCCGTCGTGGAAAAGCCATGCCCTGATGAGGTGAATGACAAGCACACAAGAGACTACGACATGTGCCACAACCAGAGATCAACAACACAGGTTGGGCAATACCGGTAATACATACGGATCAACGACGGTCACTCTCCTTTCACTCTTCAACGATTCCCTAATCGTGTCTCTGCTGCACATAAGCCATGAGGCCATGACCTCACCGGCCGCTTCCCTCACCCTTGGCGTCGCATGACGAAACAGCTTGTCAACTTGCAGAAAGAGCTTGACACCATTCGTGGAACTCAATCCCCTTTCGTGCATGCGGCACAGCGCCTGAACGCAATGAGGGGTAGCAAAGGCTGTGTGATGCCGCCGTATCTTCATTGCAGCAACACGGACGTGGACTAGACACGAGAAACTAAACACGGGTCAGTGGGCGGTGCAAAAAAACGATGCCTCACCGTTTGCGGTGTTGGAGCTTTACCCCGCGCATTTCGGGCGGGGGTATGGCACAACAGACGGGGGGTTTTGGAATATGATAATGATGGTTTGCGGACTTAATGTTGGCCCATGCGCAGCACGACATCGTCCCGTAGTTTCAGTGGTTTAGCTCTTGACCAAGACGTCATTGCCAGTAATGACAGTAATTACTACCATGCTACTAGTACTCAAAAGTCTGGTGCTTGCTACACCACGTCACAGATTCTACAAAGCAGGTCGGAAGGAATGTGCCCGAAAAACTTGCGCCCGACGAACCCCTGCAACACGCTGGTGAAAACCAGTCGGCGCAAATTACTACCACGTTGGTGTCATGCCCCTGTCGTGCAATAGTAGCAGAACCTAAAGAGGATGCTCATATGGCAAGACCCTAACGCAAACACCAGCTCAGCTTGCTAGCAACCCTCGTCCATAAACCTGATGCAAGCTGTTCAGCATCCGAACAAGATGAGTTTGCGTCGCCTCATCGGCTGTAAGCTCGGCGATAACATGCGGTCAGAGTTGGGAAAAGTTGCCTGCAATGAGTCCTATGCAGAGACGGCAGATGTGAAAGCAGCATATAGCTCCGGATATGGCAAACAGAGATCTGCTCGCCATGCAGGGGTGGTGGCGGGGCAAGAAGGAGTCTATTCAACAGCCCTTGGAACACAAATTCCCACAGAGAATACATGAATCCACTTCAGCTAGACTGCTAACGACGGCCAAGACTGCCACCGCCATTGGTTACTGGTGGACATGCCACATCTTGCCTTCATATGCAACGGATGCCGCAAAGGCCAGTGGCAAGGCACCAGAGGGAGGTGCAGCTGCCCTCAAGACATTGAAACAATATCCTCCTTGGCCTGTGGCTTCAGACAGCACCGAGCCCTCAACACAACCACACCTGCAACTGCATGTTGCGCCATGCGGACAACGTCGAGATTAGCGTCCTCGAAGAAGCTGCAACACCGGTTGAGGAGGTTCCCTTCAGCATCAGGAACACATCCCATGATGCCGAGGGCGCTAATCTTGGCCAATGCCCACATCACATCCTAGAAGACCAGTCAATGGTGCTAGACTGCACGAGGAGAAGAACTACTCGTGTGCTGTGTGCGCGAGCCTCATTGCGCCAGGTCATACAACAATTTCGCCCCACAAGCTCAAAACCATATGGCAAACATAGAATGGCGCTGTGGGCGGAAGAATGTCATGTTGCATGAGGAGATAGACTGTTGTGCCCGAGCAATGTATTACCGCTCTACAGGTGCAGAGTGAGAGATTAATGATGAGCAGCAAACAAGAAAGAAGCATGATATCCTGCTAGCATGGTGTTACCAAGCGTCGGTCAGATTACGACAACCGTTGCATGACAATGAATGACCCCTATTGCACGATGCCCTACAAAATCATCACGTTGAAACAAAAACAAGCTTTCGTGGTTTTATTAAAGGAAAAAGCTCCTGCAGGTCTAAACCTCTTTTCCCAAGCTACCTGGTTTCTTGACAATGAGAAACCAAGTTTCGCTGCTCCTAATGGGAAAGGGGACTTTGTGATCTACGATATCTGCAGGAGACGTGAAAACCTCTGGATTACCTCCACCATGGCCTCGTGCTGTAAGAAAGGCGGTACACGGGCACGTGTTACCTTGGCAGCTTCCTTATAAAGCCCATTGGTGCTGTATTCCAAGAAGACAAGCTGCAGTGGCATGTAGAAGACCGCAATAGAAGCCGCAGCCTCCGCGCACATAAGGAGGAACGCGGGTCTTGAGCTTGATGCTCGTGCACTTTGCAGATTGCTGACGAGAGACAGATTGTGGGATTGCCGTGATGTAGCAGAAAATCGGGTGGCTTAAAAGGCCCGCAAACACCTGAGAACTTGCAACGAGGCTAGGAGTGGGGATGGCACGCATGTAAAGGCTTACTTCACTACGGGCACATTATGTAGAACTGCAGGTCTAGTAGTGGTGCCAGAACCTTATAAAAGAACACGGACATCAAATACAATGACTGCCGAAAGCCGGAGTTGTGGGAAATAATCAACTTGAACGCCGGCTTAGGGAAGCCCAATAGGCAGACAGTGGCTTTCACAAACAAGTCGAGCACCACCCTGCCAATCACTGTGGACTTTCACCGCGCAAAGTGGTGGCAAACAATCATTGAGGCTGCCTATTCTCACGACACTCCGAGTCTTCTCACAAGCGTCCGGAACTTCAGAAGAAGAAACGGAAGTGCCATGCATATAGCACATAAAGCACAAATCAATGTCTCAATTGTGCTTCTAGATCTTGTAAAGTGACAGTTCTTCACCTTTGTGCGATTGATTGTCTGGCAAGCAATGATGCACTTCATAGCTGCCAATACGCACCAGTTGTTATATGGCAACAAGAACAACAGGGAGCCTTGGCAACGAAAGCCCAACAGATTGCACAAGGTACCAAGGAGATCCCAAAGTCAGTGAGCATTCATTTAACACCATTACAGAAACACCATCATTTGAAGAATTATTTCTCGAACGAATGACCACCCAAGCACACAATACAAGTGCAACCTACTCCCAGAGAACACCACGGCATTCAAAGTGGTATGGGGCTACCGTGTCCACAGCACTTTCACACCTCGAAGCAATCTCCGGCGGTCCTCCCTTTGCATGAAATGCGACAGCTGGCCAAGGAGCCCCAATAGAGCCTGAAGAGACGAAAATGTTCCATCGCGTTTCCAATCCAAATGGTTGGCCAGATGAAAATTTGGAGCGGATCCTGGTCCATGGCTTCGCCAACTGGATTTGCTGAGCTACTACAACATGAAAGAGTGCAGCAAAATGTAATTGCAAAAGCCATTCGCAACCCTGCTGACTCGGGGGCCCAAAGGTGGGCAAAATGGCTGACACAGGCTCCCACGGGTCCCGGCAAGTTCCGAAGGGTTCCCACGGGTCCCCAAGAGACTCGTCTGGGGATGATAAGTGGACAAAGGTGGTTACATCACCCCTGCCGTTTCAGGGGTGCCCAACGCTCAAGGGGGGTAAAGAATGAGAACTGGTTGCCTCATCCTTGCCGTCTTGGTTCGTCCATTTGGCAGTTGTTGGGTTTTCGCTGGCTCATGCGTCGGTGACTGCCCACTGGCGTTTGGGGAGGCCAGAAGTGGTCGCAGTGGCTGCACAATCCTTGCCTTCTTGGGTGACCCAATGCTCAGCGCGCGGATAGAATCAAAAGCGGCTGCCTAGCGCATGCCGTCTCAGGGACCCACCCTGCCCTATGAGGCGGGCCCAATGCTCACGGCGGGCACGAAATAAGACGTGGTTGACCCCTACCGTCCCGGAGGCCCAGCAGTGGGCACAGAGGCTAAGTTACCCCCGCGGTCTCTGAAGTCCCCATCGCTCAGCCAAGGGACAAGATGAGAAGTTGTTATCTAAACTCTTCCGTCCCAGTCTGCATCGCTGAGCGCCGGGACAGAATCGGGAATGTTCTCCTAACCTCTGCCGTCCCGGGGTCCTAAAGTGGCAACATGGCCCCCGTCGTCCCCATATGAACCTTTCCAACTTCCTCCCCAATGCTCAGCGCAGGCACAGCAAGACCTGTGGGGCAAATGGAGAACATACCACCGCACTGGGACTTCTGTGCCCGTGTGTCACGGCGATGTTGCAAGAGTGTTGGCTTACCCCACTGGTACCTGATGGTACAAACTTTGACTGATTGACGGGTTTGCGGAATCCCATTGCCAAGTCGGCGTCGGAACAGTGGGTTTGGGTCACGTGGAAATTCCAAAGGTCGCGGCTCGGGCGAGTAACTTTGAGCACTAAGGACCCTACTTCCCGTGCTTGCACACCCGCATCGCTACGATGTGGAAGACTTCAAATTTTAGGATTGGGGGTCGGGTCCGTGCTGAGGTCACGGAGATGCTGTTAACAATGGTACCTATGCGTGTGAAGTGCAATCACACAAAATACAGGATACTCAACAATGGCGGCCAAAGCGAGCGTCACAAGTGCGGACCATAATTTTCAAGTCCTTTTAAAGGCAGTTTGGGTACAGAGCATGTCTATGGAGATGGCAATTTGCCTTGGATCTAGCAGACATCATGACCAAAAAGCTTTGATCACTCTTAAGGACCTTTGTGTGGGCCCAGAAAATCCCTTTGGGGAGGAGGAGTTGCAGGGGAGGGGTCCGGGGGGCATCCTTTGGGGTGCATGTCTCAGGAGCGAGCAAAGCAAGGGGAAAAGGGTTTGGTAGAGGGTTAAATGTGGGGGGGGGGGGGCTGTTGTTCGACATTTCCTTCCACGGAACGAAGAAAGCCAAGCAAGGCTTCGCTAAGTGTATAGAGGGGGAAGTGGCCTGGATCGTTCTTGGAGTTCCACAAAATGTGTGGCTATCCCTTGTACTAGTGGTCTTGATTTTCCCTGCCCGAACATGTCGGTCACCATGTTGAGTGTTGTCTAGGGTCAGTGGTGTGTTACAAATGTGAAGGTGAGGATGTGGCCATAGGCAGATGTGGAGAGATTTTTCCTCGGGGCGCCTGAGAGACATACCTGGCAACCATCGCAACCAACTGTTGGCCAGAGGCCCCCCAAGGGGGTGGGCAGTAAGTGTCCTACGACCCGTAGAGGGGGCCCAATCGTTGATGGTATTTGTGGATTCGGGAGAGATGCACATAACTGGGGGCACGCGGACGTGAGGTCAACATGCCTGAAATAAAGGTCCGCCACATCCGGACTTGAGGATGTCCTCAAGCGGAACCCGCATATTGGACCTAGCATTGAGGGCATCCAGCACCGCAGACGGCGAGTCCTCCAACAGCTGCTGCAAAAGTTGCAGCGCCTGTCTCGCCGTCTCCGGGTGGGCAGGACTGAATTAGAGAGAAGATGCAAATGCAGTGAAAGCCTGATGCACGATGGCACAAATCTACGTAGATCATATTCATTCACCACACATTTGCTACCAATGCACTACAACATCCAACGGAGGGAAAGGTATGACGGAGGGGTACCAAAGTCACCATGCACTGGATTGAGGGGGTAAGTTGGGGTAGCACTAGGGTGACACTCGGAGAGGGTTGGCCCAAGGCTGGAGTATGATGGGCAGTATGGAGCTCCGCCACGGAAGGGCTATAAGGTGAAGCCAGGTGCAATGGGCAAACATGGAGGGGGGGATGGGTCTTTTGGGGTCATGCATTAGGGTGGGCAAGAGGGATGGAGCAGGGTGCGGGTATGCGGCATGAGGGTCCAATCAACCATGAAAGACAGGCACATTGACAACTGTACAAGGTGTCAACGGAGCAAGAAGTGTGTCCAGAGTTGTTGCGGTATAGATGCAGCATGCAGTTTGTACATGGGACTGCCACCTTGCATTGTGTTGTGTCGCATCATCGGAATGTTGTGATTCGTTGCTTGACTCAAGAGTGCAAAAAGGGTTCAATAACATCGAAGCAGCGCCTCATGAGCCGGGTACCTTCTAGCAGAAGGCGCGCAACATAAGGGTTGAGCCTCGCATGATCCGGGGCATGGAGTGCCCAACCTTTGGTCATTGCTCAAAATATTAGCACTAGTACAAGCTGCTGCTCCAAGAAAAATGTAATTCGGGTACAAAAAACCGTCTATCCGTATTATTTTTTATTGCTGTAAATGCGTGTAAGTTTTTTTTTGCTGTAAGTCTTGTGAATTATAAAAAAAATTGAATTTTTTTATTTTTCCGGTAAAGGAGTGTACTTTTTTCTTGCGGTAAGTCGTGTAAAATATATTAAAAATTGACAAGTTGGAAGAAATGCAACCTTTGCAATACATGCGCAATATGTACAGCTGCCGGTTCCTTACGGCACCCCAAAGCGACCTTAACGATGGGACGCCGAGTCCACAAATCACATAGTGCTCTGAGTGGCCACCAATTAGTTGAGACCCGGCCAATATAACATAGGTTCACATGTTCTCATTGGCACTAGACTCGAAATCAGGCCCAAGAGAAGAGTCCTCACAGGGCCATGGCCAACGCTAGTGCCACCATTATGGGCCACCAAGGCACTGGCATGGGGCCAATATGACAGCAATTGTATACGCTCCACAACTGGTACACCAAACGGTGTAGGAAATACAGCCCACAAAACATGCACCCGCTACAGGTAGTTGCAGAATGCACGCTTGTAGATCAAGTCCGTTTTTGTGTCACCCGACTTGGGCTTTGCACCAGGTCTGAGGTTAAGCTGACAAGCGGCGCGCAACTCTTTCACCAGCTGCTTGCACGGATCATCGATGATGCATCTGTTGGGTAGCCATCCGGCACCTTGCGCCACTCTTCACGGATGAGGACCTTGGGACGGGTGTCCTCCTCCTCAGTGGGAATGTCCACGGAAGGTTGCGGGCTGGCCTCCGGGATTTCCACGCGCTGCTCGGCGAAGGCCTCCTTGCCTTGGAGTGGGGTGGGGGTGGCATAAACACTGTCCTCCTTAGCCGAAAGTGCACCTTCAACTTGGGTGCTGGGGGAGGACTCAGGAGGGCCAGAAAGCTCGGTCACGCCCTCCACATCATCACCGGGCGCTTGAACGACCCGCACAGCACGATCAGCATTAACAATGCTGAGCACATACTCCACAAAACCGGCACGCATCGGGATAAGGGGCAGATTGCAAAAAGTACCCCGGTGCTGCACCACCTGCTTCGCGATGTTCAAGCTTTGAAAACAACAAGACCAACCGTCGGTTTGGAATCCCAAGGCTTGGTGCTTGGTGGTTGGAGAAGATTTCTTCAAGGCTCACAAGAAGGGACGGATCAAATCAGTGGAGCTTGGGGTTCCCAAACCCAAATAGTGGAAAGCTCCAACCGGACACGACAATTGAAGGCACATACAAACCAGTGCAACCCTTACTTGTTATTGGAACCACAAAACCACAAAAATGTGGCAGCGGCACCACCTCATGTTGGTCATTCTTTCGCCGGATTCAACTCTCTGCATGTACCCCCCGCCCCCCTTGCAAAGTCCCGGGGTAGCGCGCGACGGTCTCCCGGGTGGGGGGGGGAGACGGTCACCAAGTGACGGTCTCCCGGGGGGGGGGGGGAGATTGCAAGGGTATCTCAAGGCAAACTGTGGTACCCTCCACTGACGCAAGCAAAGAGAACACGGCCGACGCAAAAACTGCATCCTCAGCAACGGTGGGAGACCGGGGACGTTTCGGTTGTGTGGGACTACCCGTCAATTGCACAATGGCATCTCTGGGAACTTGGGGGATTCAACCGCCACAGCCTCTAGCCTTGAGAGTTGAGCACTCTCATGATCCACCGGAGTGACCCCACCAGCCAACACATGTGCACCAAGTGTGCGTGAGCGGTACCGTACATGGTCACCGGGAGAAAACATCTTGGGTCTGAAGTGGCAACACAACACACCCATACAACGCCTTTGGAGAGAGAATATCACAGAACATACACAGGTGCTTGATTTGTAGTACTGGGAAAGCAATGCAAGGCCATGCGTAAAGCAGATGGGCAACACAAACCAGCACAATACATGTTAACTAGAAAAACATGGAAGTGACGGTCTCCCAGGGGGGGGGGGGGGAGATTGCAAGGGGGGGGACTTTGCAGGGGGGGGGGGGGTACTTGGAGAGTCTCTTGAGATATAGAAGCGCTAGAGTCCACGCACGTGGTTTATCGATTTCATTGTGGCGGACCTCTTGGTTCAACCAACACAGAATATCCTTATCGGTCAACCAATCTCCCGCCTCAAAGCGGTTGTTTCGCTCGGAATGGTGCTCATCGTACACCTTTAGGGATTGTGAGGGTCGATAGGGGTTGCCTTGGGCAAGCCTTTCTTTCCCTTCGCCTTCTTCTGTGGCCCAGGGGCCATAGGGGGAGGCGCAAAGAGGTCCACCTCTAAATCAGATGACTGGACCTCTTTTTTCTTCACCTCCTTACCTGGGGGAGAAGTCAATAGAGGATTAGAAAGGACGTCCAACTTGTCGGCACCGGACACGGGCTCGTTGGGGAGGGTGGCGGTCCTCAACGTCTACCTCCTGGCACCACTTTTGAAAGAGCCACTTGTCCGTGTTGGGGTGGGCCCTTGCACGAACTTGACAAAGTGTGTAGGCAAAAGCCACACCCCTAACAATGCATGCACCAAAGGTACACGGTCTTGTGACATTGGCCACACACATAAGGTGGCCGAAAGAGATTAAGGCAATGCCAAGTTCTCCGATGCACCTACATGGGTGCAGCAACAATGGTAGAGGTAGGGGGGACAAAACTCAGTGCGGGGGGCGGAATCAGAAGTGGCCCACAAGTGTGCAAGTTGGCTACAGAACCCCTGCCGCCTAGGCGGTCCCCAGCGCTTCAGAGCGGGGGGCAGAATCAGAATTGGCCCACAAGTGGGCAAGGTGGCTACATAAGGCCTGCTGCCCTGGGGGTCCCCTACCGCTTCACAGCGGGGGGCAGAATCAGAAGTGGCCCACAAGTGGGCAAGGTGGCTACATAACCCCTGCCGCCTCGGGGGTCCCCACCGCTTCAGAGCGGGGAGCAGAATCAGAAGTGGCGCACAAGTGGGCAAGGTGGCTACAGAACCCCTGCCGCCTAGGCGGTCCCCAGCGCTTCGGAGCGGGGGGCAGAATCAGAGATGGCCCACAAGTGGGCAAAGTGGCTACATAAGGCCTGCTGCCCTGGGGGTCCCCTACCGCTTCACAGCGGGGGGCAGAATCAGAAGTGGCCCACAAGTGAGCAAGGTGGCTACATGACCCCTGCCGCCTCGGGGGTCCCCACCGCTTCAGAGCGAGGGGCAGAATTAGAATTGGCCCACAAGTGGGCAAGGTGGCTACATAACCCCTGCCCCCTAGGGGGTTCCCACCGATTCACAGCGGGAGGAAGAGTAGGAATTGGCCCACAAGTGGGCAAGGTGGCTACATAACCCCTGCCGCAGAGGGGGTCCTTACCGCTTCAAAGCGGGGGGCAGAATCAGAAGTGGCCCACAAGTGGGCAAGGTGGCTACATAACCCCTGCCGCCTAGGGGGTCCCCCCCGCTTCAGAGCGGGTGGGAGAATCAGAAGTGGCCCACAAGTGGGCAAGGTGGCTGCATAACCCTTGCCGCCTAGGGGGTCCCCACCGCTTCACAGCGGGGGGCAGAATCAGAAGGGGCCCACAAGTGAGCAAGGTGGCTACATGACCCCTGCCGCCTCCGGGGTCCCCACCGCTTCAGAGCGAGGGGCAGAATTGGAATTGGCCCACAAGTGGGCAAGGTGGCTACAGAACCCCTGCCCCCTAGGGGGTTCCCACCGATTCACAGCGGGAGGAAGAGTAGGAATTGGCCCACAAGTGGGCAAGGTGGCTACATAACCCCTGCCGCAGAGGGGGTCCTTACCGCTTCAAAGCGGGGGGCAGAATCAGAAGTGGGCCACAAAGAGGCAAGGTGGCTACATAACACCTGCCGCCTAGGGGGTCCCCACCGCTTCAGATCGGGGGGCCAAATCAGAAGTGGCCCACAAGTGGGCAAGGTGGATACATAACCGCTACCGCCTCGGGGGTCCCCACCGCTTCAGAGCGGCGGACGGAATCAGAAGTGGCCCACAAGTGGGCAAGGTGGCTACATAACCCCTGCCGCCTAGGGGGTCCCCACCGCTTCAGAGCGGGGGGCAGAATCAGAATTGGCCCACAAGTGGGCAAGGTGGCTACATAACCCCTGCCGCCTAGGGGGTCCCCCCCGCTTCAGAGCGGGTGGCAGAATCAGAAGTGGCCCACAAGTGGGCAAGGTGGCTGCATAACCGCTACCGCCTCGGGGGTCCCCACTGCTTCAGAGTGGGGGGCAGAAATCAGAAGTGGCCCACAAGTGGGCAAGGTGGCTACATAACCCTTGCCGCCTAGGGGGTCCCCACCGCTTCAGAGCCGGGGGCAGAATCAGAAGTGGCCCACAAGTGGGCAAGGTGGCTACATAGCCCCTGCCGCCTCGGGGGTCCCGGCGCTTCAGAGCGGGGGGCAGAATCAGAAGTGGCCCACAAGTGGGCAAAGTGGCTGCATAACCCCTGCCGCCAAGGGGGTCCCCACCGCTTCAGAGCGGGGGGCAGAATGGGAAGTGGCCCACAAGTGTGCAAGTTGGCTACATAACCCCTGCCGCCACGGTGGTTCCCACCGCTTCAGAGCAGGGGGCAGAATCAGAAGTGGCCCACAAGTGGGCAAGGTGGCTACAAAAACCCCTGCCCCCTAGGGGGTTCCCACCGCTTCAGAGCGGGGGGCAGAATCAGAAGGGGCCCACACGTGGGCAAGGTGGCTACATAACCCCTGCTGCCTAGGGGGTCCCCACCGCTTCAGAGCGGGGGCACAATCAGAAGTGGCCCACAAGTGGGCAAGGTGGCTACATAACCCCTTCCGCCTAGGGGGTCCCCACATCTTCAGAGCGGGGGGCAGAATCAGAAGTGGCTCACAAGTGGGCAAGGTGGCTACATAACCCCTGCCGCCGAGGGGGTCCCCACATCTTCAGGGCGGGCAGCAGAATCAGAAGTGGCCCACAAGTGGGCAAGGTGGTTACATAACCCCTGCCGGCTCGGGGGTCCCCACCGCTTCAGAGCCGGGGGCAGAATGGGAAGTGGCCCACAAGTGGGCAAGTTGGCTACATAGCCCCTGCCGCCTCGGGGGTCCCCACCGCTTCAGAGCGGCGGACGGAATCAGAAGTGCCCCACAAGTGGGCAAGGTGGCTACATAGCACCTGCCGCCTAGGGGGTCCCCACCGCTTCAAAGCGGGGGGCAGAATCAGAAGAGGCCCACAAGTGGGCAAGGTGGCTACATAACCCCTTCCGCCTAGGGGGTCCCCACCGCTTCAAAGCGTGGGGCAGAATCAGAAGTGGCCTACAAGTGGACAAGGTGGCTACATAACCCCTGCCGCCTCGGGGGTCCCCAGCGCTTCAGAGCGGGGGCCAAATCAGAAGTAGCCCACAAGTGGGCAAGGTGGCTACATAACCTCTGCCGCCTAGGGGGTCCCCACCGCTTCGGAGTGGGGGGCTGATTCAGAAATGGCCCACAAGCGGTCAGGGTGGCTACATAACCCCTGCCGCCTCGGGGCTCCCCACCGCTGCAGAGCGGGGGGCAGAACCAGAAGTGGCCCGCAAGTAAACAAGGTGGCTACATAATCCGTGCCGCCTAGGAGGTCCCCACCGCTTCAGAGTGGGGGGCAAATCAGAAGTGGCCCACAAGTGGGCAAGGTGGCTACATGACCCCTGCCGCCTCGGGGGTCCCCGCCGCTTCAGAGCGGGCGGTAGAATCAGAAGTGGCCCGCAAATGGGCAAGGTGGGTACATAATCCGTGCCGCCTAGGAGGTCCCCACTGCCTCAGAGCGGGGGGCAGAATCAGAAGTGGCCCACAAGTGGGCAAGGTGGCTACATAACCCCTGCCGCCTAGGGGGTTCCCGCCGGTTCAGAGCGGGGAGCACAATAAGAATTGGGCCACAAGTGGCAAGGTGGCTACATAACCCCAAACACCTCGGGGGTCCCAACCACTTCAGAGCGGGGGGCAGAATCAGAAGGGGCCCACAAGTGGGCAAGGTGGCTACATAACCCCTGCCGCCTAGGGGGTCCCCACCGCTTCAGAGTGGGGGGCAGAATCAGAAGGGGCCCACAAGTGGGCAAGGTGGCTACATAACCCCTGCCGCCTAGGGGGTCCCCACCGCTTCAGAGCGGGGGGCAGAATCAGAAGTGGCCCACAAGTGGGCAAGGTGGCTACATAACCCCTGCCGCCTAGGGGGTCCCCACCGCTTCAGAGTGGGGGGCAGAATCAGAAGTGGCCCACAAGTGGGCAAGGTGGCTACATAACCCCTGCCGCCTAGGGGGTCCCCACCGCTTCAGAGTGGGGGGCAGAATCAGAAGTGGCCCACAAGTGGCGAAGGCGGCTACATATCCCCTGCCGCCTAGGGGTTCCCCACCGCTTCAGAGCGGGGTGCAGAATCAGAAGTGGCCCACAAGTGGGCAAGGTGGCTACATATCCCCTGCCGCCTCGGGGGTCCCCACCGCTTCAAAGCGGGGAGCAGAATAAGAATTGGCCCACAAGTGGACAAGGTGGCTACTCACCCCCAAACGCCTAGGGGGTCCCCACCGCTTCAGGGCGGGGGGCAGAATAACAAGTGGGCAAGGCATGGGGGGGCCGTCTCCTCGCTTTTAGACGCGACTCCCCCCCCCCAGTAGAAGTGGGCCGAAGGCCCCTAGGGGGGGGAGGGGCTTTTGGGGGGGGGGGGGCTAGCCGCCGAGGAGGGCTTCTCTAAGGGACTTCCTAGTCGCTGCTATTTGCCGGGGGGGGAGGGGGGCTAGGGGAGGGCGTTAGCAAACGTCTAGTTCATTCTGGCAGAGACGCGGTGGCCTAAGGGGTTACTCTACAACAACGGAGGCCTCCACTCTACCTCCTCACCAATGCAAAGGTGGTTGTAGTCGCGCACACCCCCTGCCTGGGGAGGGCCGTATATATATGCTACCCTCTCCGACACGGCCCGGCACACCGGAGAGCAGCTGGGTGCCTGGTAGGTTGCCCAGGCCTACGAGGCACCCGATTAGTTTTTTTTTTCCTTCACCGTACACACAAGTACTGCTCTATGCAATAAGTTTTTTTTCCTTCGCCGTACACACAAGTACTGCTCTACAGTAGTAGGTTTTTAGTTCCTTCGCCATATACACAAATACAGCTGGTTCCGTCCCTTTTTTTTCCATTTCGCCCACGGCTCACTTAAAAAGCTCTCCCTCCGACGATGAGTCGGAATCAGAGACACTTATATTTCGCCGCTTTCGGGGCCGTGTCCATGACAACTCCACTTTCCTGCGTTGTCCTAAACTCTCCAAAGGGCGTGTGCGCTCTGCACCTGATGACGCCTCTGTGGAGGGGGGGGAGGAGGAGAGGGAGGAGGAGGAGGAGGAGGAAAACCTACACCGGGGGTCACCATGATGCACCACGCAATAAAGCGTGGATTCAAAGATTGTCCCGGTTTCCTCAATCGCACCGGACGGTTGGGACCCAAAAGAGGGCGGAAATGCTACATCACCCCTGCATTCTCGGGGGTTCCCAACAAAGGGAACGAAATCCGAAGTCAAAACCTACGCCGGGGGTCACCATGATGCACCACACAACACAGCGTGGATTCAAAGATTGTCCCGGTTTCCTCAATAGCATGCGGACGGTTGGGGCCCAAAAGAGGGCCGAAATGCTACATCACCCCTGCATTCTCGAGGGTCCCCAACAAAGGGAACGAAATCAAAACTCAAAACCTACGCCGGGGGTCACCATGATGCACCACGCAACAAAGCGTGGATTCAAAGATTGCCCCGGTTTCCTCAATCGCACCGGACGGTTGGGGCCCAAAAGAGGGCGGAAATGCTACATCACCCCTGCATTCTCGGGGGTTCCCAACAAAGGGAACGAAATCAAAACTCAAAACCTACGCCGGGGGTCACCATGATGCACCACACAACACAGCGTGGATTCAAAGATTGTCCCGGTTTCCTCAATAGCATGCGGATGGTTGGGGCCCAAAAGAGGGCGGAAATGCTACATCACCCCTGCATTCTCGGGGGTCCCCAACAAAGGGAACGAAATCAAAACTCAAAACCTACACCGGGGGTCACCATGATGCACCACGCAACAAAGCGTGGATTCAAAGATTGTCCCGGTTTCCTCAATCGCACCGGACGGTTGGGGCCCAAAAGAGGGCGGAAATGCTACATCACCCCTACATTCTCGGGGGTCCCCAACAAAGGGAACAAAGTCGGAAGTCAAAACCTATGCCGGGGGTCACCATGATGCACCACACAACGAAGCGTAGATTCAAAGATTGTCCTAAGTGTGCGCCCTTAGCGCACCCCCTAAAAGGTCACCGGTGGGGCACGGGTCCAAAAAGATGCCCGGCGCGCTAACTTTCCCCCTATGTATGGCTAGTAGCCATTGACCCTTGGTAACTAAGTGGGCCCGGAGGGCCCGGAGGGGGGGGGGGGGTCGCGGACCCGGACCGAGGAGAGGGCCCCCCCGTGGGGCAAGGTGGCTACATAACCCAAAACGCCCTGGGGCTTCCCAACGCTTCAGAGAGGGGGCAGAATCAGAAGTGGCCCACAAGTGGGCAAGGTGGCTACATAACCCCTGCCGCCTCGGGGCTCCCCACCGCTTCAGAGCGGGGGGCAGAATCAGAATTGGCTCGCAAGTGGACAAGGTGGCTATATAACCCCAAACGCCTCGGGGGTCCCCACCGCTTCAGAGTGGGGGGCAGAATCAGAAGTGCCCCACAAGTGGGCAAGGTGGCTACATAACCCCTGCCGCCTAGGGGGTCCCCACCGCTTCAGAGCGGCGGGCAGAATCAGAAGTGGCGCACAAGTGGGCAAGGTGGCTACATAACCCCTGCCGCCTAGGGGGTCCCCACCGCTTCAGAGCGGGGAGCAGAATCAGAAGTGGCCCACAAGTGGGCAAGGTGGCTACATAACCCCTGCCGCCTAGGGGGTCCCCACCGCTTCAGAGCGGAGGGCAAAATCAGAAGTGGCCCACAAGTGGGCAAGGTGGCTACATAACCCCTGCCGCCTAGGGGGTCCCCACCGCTTCAGAGCGGGGGGCAGAATCAGAAGTGGCCCACAAGTGGGCAAGGTGGCTACATAACCCCTGCCGCCTAGGGGGTCCCCACCGCTTCAGAGTGGGGGGCAGAATCAGAAGTGGCCCACAAGTGGCGAAGGTGGCTACATAACCCCTGCCGCCTCGGGGGTCCCCACCGCTTCAGAGCGGAGGGCAAAATCAGAAGTGGCCCACAAGTGGGCAAGGTGGCTACATATCCCCTGCCGCCTAGGGGGTCCCCACCGCTTCAGAGCGGGGGGCAGAATCAGAAGTGGCCCACAAGTGGGCAAGGTGGCTACATAACCCCTGCCGCCTAGGGGGTCCCCACCGCTTCAGAGCGGGGAGCAGAATCAGAAGTGGCCCACAAGTGGGCAAGGTGGCTACATAACCCCTGCCGCCTCGGGGGTCCCCACCGCTTCAGAGCGGAGGGCAAAATCAGAAGTGGCCCACAAGTGGGCAAGGTGGCTACATAACCCCTGCCGCCTAGGGGGTCCCCACCGCTTCAGAGCGGGGGGCAGAATCAGAAGTGGCCCACAAGTGGGCAAGGTGGCTACATAACCCCTGCCGCCTAGGGGGTCCCCACCGCTTCAGAGTGGGGGGCAGAATCAGAAGTGGCCCACAAGTGGCGAAGGCGGCTACATAACCCCTGCCGCCTAGGGGTTCCCCACCGCTTCACAGCGGGGTGCAGAATCAGAAGTGGCCCACAAGTGGGCAAGGTGGCTACATATCCCCTGCCGCCTCGGGGGTCCCCACCGCTTCAAAGCGGGGAGCAGAATAAGAATTGGCCCACAAGTGGACAAGGTGGCTACTCACCCCCAAACGCCTAGGGGGTCCCCACCGCTTCAGGGCGGGGGGCAGAATAACAAGTGGGCAAGGCATGGGGGGGCCGTCTCCTCGCTTTTAGACGCGACTCCCCCCCCCCAGTAGAAGTGGGCCGAAGGCCCCTAGGGGGGGGAGGGGCTTTTGGGGGGGGGGGGGGGCTAGCCGCCGAGGAGGGCTTCTCTAAGGGACTTCCTAGTCGCTGCTATTTGCCGGGGGGGGAGGGGGGCTAGGGGAGGGCGTTAGCAAACGTCTAGTTCATTCTGGCAGAGACGCGGTGGCCTAAGGGGTTACTCTACAACAACGGAGGCCTCCACTCTACCTCCTCACCAATGCAAAGGTGGTTGTAGTCGCGCACACCCCCTGCCTGGGGAGGGCCGTATATATATGCTACCCTCTCCGACACGGCCCGGCACACCGGAGAGCAGCTGGGTGCCTGGTAGGTTGCCCAGGCCTACGAGGCACCCGATTAGTTTTTTTTTTCCTTCACCGTACACACAAGTACTGCTCTACAGTAGTAGGTTTTTAGTTCCTTCGCCATATACACAAATACAGCTGGTTCCGTCCCTTTTTTTTCCATTTCGCCCACGGCTCACTTAAAAAGCTCTCCCTCCGACGATGAGTCGGAATCAGAGACACTTATATTTCGCCGCTTTCGGGGCCGTGTCCATGACAACTCCACTTTCCTGCGTTGTCCTAAACTCTCCAAAGGGCGTGTGCGCTCTGCACCTGATGACGCCTCTGTGGAGGGGGGGGAGGAGGAGGGGGAGGAGGAGGAGGAGGAGGAAAACCTACACCGGGGGTCACCATGATGCACCACGCAATAAAGCGTGGATTCAAAGATTGTCCCGGTTTCCTCAATCGCACCGGACGGTTGGGACCCAAAAGAGGGCGGAAATGCTACATCACCCCTGCATTCTCGGGGGTTCCCAACAAAGGGAACGAAATCCGAAGTCAAAACCTACGCCGGGGGTCACCATGATGCACCACGCAACAAAGCGTGGATTCAAAGATTGTCCCGGTTTCCTCAATAGCACCGGAAGGTGGGGGCCCAAAAGCGGGCGGAAATGCTACATCACCCCCGCATTCTCGGGGGTCCCCAACAAAGGGAACGAAATCCGAAGTCAAAACCTACGCCGGGGGTCACCATGATGCACCACACAACACAGCGTGGATTCAAAGATTGTCCCGGTTTCCTCAATAGCATGCGGACGGTTGGGGCCCAAAAGAGGGCCGAAATGCTACATCACCCCTGCATTCTCGAGGGTCCCCAACAAAGGGAACGAAATCAAAACTCAAAACCTACGCCGGGGGTCACCATGATGCACCACGCAACAAAGCGTGGATTCAAAGATTGTCCCGGTTTCCTCAATCGCACCGGACGGTTGGGGCCCAAAAGAGGGCGGAAATGCTACATCACCCCTGCATTCTCGGGGGTCCTCAACAAAGGGAACAAAGTCGGAAGTCAAAACCTATGCCGGGGGTCACCATGATGCACCACACAACGAAGCGTAGATTCAAAGATTGTCCTAAGTGTGCGCCCTTAGCGCACCCCCTAAAAGGTCACCGGTGGGGCACGGGTCCAAAAAGATGCCCGGCGCGCTAACTTTCCCCCTATGTATGGCTAGTAGCCATTGACCCTTGGTAACTAAGTGGGCCCGGAGGGCCCGGAGGGGGGGGGGGGGGGGGGTCGCGTACCCGGACCGAGGAGACGGCCCCCCCGTGGGGCAAGGTGGCTACATAACCCCAAACGCCCTGGGGCTTCCCAACGCTTCAGAGCGGGGGGCAGAATCAGAAGTGGCCCACAAGTGGGCAAGGTGGCTACATAACCCCTGCCGCCTCGGGGCTCCCCACCGCTTCAGAGCGGGGAGCAGAATCAGAATTGGCCCACAAGTGGACAAGGTGGCTATATAACCCCAAACGTCTCGGGGGTCCCCACCGCTTCAGAGTGGGGGGCAGAATCAGAAGTGGCCCACAAGTGGGCAAGGTGGCTACATAACCCCTGAGCCTAGGGGGTCCCCACCGCTTCAGAGCGGGGAGCAGAATCAGAATTGGCCCACAAGTGGACAAGGTGGCTACATAACCCCTGCCGCCTAGGGGGTCCCCACCGCTTCAGAGCGGCGGGCAGAATCAGAAGTGGCCCACAAGTGGGCAAGGTGGCTACATAACCCCTGCCGCCTCGGGGGTCCCCACACGCTTCATAGCGGAGGGCAAAATCAGAAGTGGCCCACAAGTGGGCAAGGTGGCTACACAAGCTCTATTGGTTCGGAGTGTAGATGAGCATTTAAAAGCATATCAAGATTCATGGCTCAACGAGTTGAAACGGTCATCGACTCTGCATCACAATCTAGGACGGCGCAAACGTCTGGCACACACCTACCCTCCTGCACACTTTGACGACCGAGTGGTGTGCCGAAAAACCGAGCAAAAAGCGTACCTTTTTCAGGAGCCTAAGAAGATTGACAGGCCCTGTTAAAAAAATGGGTCTCAGAACCACCCATTTTGTGTAAAATCAAGGAAAATTGGCCAGGGAACGAAAAATTCAAATTTCGAAAACAGATGCCTGGAACCCAAAAAAAGCAATCAAAATGGGGAAAATGGGGAAAAGGGTACCGCACCTTGTGGGTAACCGCAGTGCCGTGCACCGCAGCCAATTCCCCTCCACAAAAAGGGGGGAACCGAAAAGTCTCGATCTCAAAAGTGTGTACCGCCTAAGGGGAACCAAGATGTCGTTGCGAAATTTGGCAACGACACGTTCGTGTCGTAGCGAAATTTCGCAACGACACAAGTGTGCCGTTGCCAAATTCCGCAACGACACACAAGAATTGACGAAGTACACACACGGGATATCATTGCCATGTTTGTTGACGGCCACCTTTGCGAGATCTCGCAAACACATAGTATGTGTGCATGCGAGATCTCGCAAAGACACACACTGCGTTTTCGCGAGATTCCGCAAAGACACAAAACGTGCCTCTGCGAGATTCCGCAAACACAATACACATTGCACATCGCGTGTTTGCGAGATCTCGCAAAAGCACGCTTCGTGTCTTTGCAGGATCTCGCAAAGGTAGCCTTGTTGTCCTTCCGAAATCTAGCACTAGCAGGAGACCTGCCGTTGCAAATTCACAATGGCAGCAAATCGGGTACTCTTAATATGTTGCCTTCACACACACCCACCAAGTCGCATGCAGTGCTTGTCCTCAGGTTTGCAATGTGTGAGGGTACCCCTCACTTGGATTACCGCCATACAATAGTTAATTGCAAACTGACTACCATGGTCACAAATAAAGTATTCCAATTTAATGTCCTACACTACTTCCCTTGCCTACCACCTCGTTTGCTTAGAATAGACACCTTTCATCGCCAATCTGAGGACTGCTGACTATCATGCTGACAAGCACGCTATTTTGCATGAAGGCAACGACTCCGACAGCAATGGTTGTCAGAACCCCTACAAAAAGCAAGATGCATACCTTGTGTTTGAGGTGCATTTAAAAAAAGAACGCAGTGTGCTTGTCAGCGTGATAGTCAGTAGCAGATGCCCTCAGGGTGGCGGTGGACGGTGTCTATTCAAGACAAGAAGAAGGGAGGTGCCAAGGAAAGCCATGTGGCAGATAAATTATGAAGACCATATTTGTGACCATAGTGATGAGGTTGCAATTAGCTATTGTATCACGGTAATCCAAGTGAGGGACACCCTCACACATTGGAAACCTGAGGACAAGCAATGCATACAACATGAAGGGTGTGTACAAATGAAGGTAACAGATTAACCTTATCCGATTTGCTGCCATTGTGATCACCACACTAGCAGGTCTCCTGCTAGTAGATTTCGCAAAGGCAGCAGTGCCACCTTTGCAAGATAATTTGCGAGATCTTGCAAACACATAGTGTGTGTGTTTAGGAAATGTCGCAAACGTGGCCGTCAACAAACATGGCAATGATATACCGTGTATGTACTTCCTGAATTCTCGTGTGTCATTGCGAAATTTCGCAACGACACACCTGAACCCTAAGCCATGCTTTGGAGCATGCCATTGCGAGATTTTGCAATGGCATGTTACACCACCATCTGAAAAAGGAACCCCCAAGCCAAAACTGAAAAAGGGGTGTTCGGGTGACAGGGGCCTATGTGCGGTGAAAACGTGCCAGACGTTTCCGCCGTCCTAGACAATGGATACTTTCCATGCATGGTGCAAGGAGGCGGAGCATGGAATACGTGGTAAAATGTTGTGTCAGCGTTTTGGAACTAGAAACAACCAACTGTCTTTACGTCGAAAACAGCAGTACAGATCCACCGTTCAACCTAACAAATGCAGCAACGGCACCACTCCTGAAGGAATTTTTTACTTTGCTTTTGTCTAAGGGGTCGGGTGCATGTTGCGCGCACAGTGCGCACCCTCTTGGGCAAATACACAGCTTTCAGCCTCCAAACAGACCTTCACAGAAAGCCCCCTGATTAGCAGCCCAACAAAACAGCCCAACCATCCACTGAGGCATGCTGTTCATCAGGTTCAAGTGTAGAAGAGGTTGAGGGTGCTAGGGATGGGCTCTGACTGTGGAGCTCGAGGTGGTGGAGTCCTCCCTCAAGGTATTTGCACTGAAATGGGGTACCAGCTCAGCAACACAGCACCTCAAGGGGCAACAACCAAGCAAAACAAGCAAAACAATGGGGACAGGTAAATTATCGAAATAAAAAAAGATGCACAGTGCACGCACGGTGCGTGCCGCTCCCCCTTAGTATCTAACATCCGCGTTTTGCGCGACAGTCATTGGCAAACATGGACTGGCCGGGCATGCCCCCAACGATATGACAATGCCTTCGCCCAAACACTGGCCCCGCCAGCACTAAAATGTTCAGCAAAGAGTCTAACAGCTGTCACCAGGAGTAGTCCACTGCAGGGGACATGTGTAACGTGAGCACCTATCGATAAGTGCCACCGGCATTGTCTGAAGCTGCCAGGGTTGCTTGCAGGCCCAACAATGATGACATGATTGAGGTTTTCTTCAGTCACCAACAAACTGCCTCAAAGTTGGCATCAACACTGGGGAGGTACACTCTGTACTTACCACCGACAGCAGCTGCTCCGCAGCAAGGGGCCGGCCAAGGATGGCGATCCCGAGTTGCACACGCTCCTGCTCTTGAAGGGATGGCCAGGGCCAGGTATACAACGCCTGGGGGTCCGAGCGGCCCGTGAAGACACTGGACCTTCCCAGCAGAGTGGTTCTGAACAGGCAGAGGTGGATGAGGCGCAGGCTTGCAGCTGGGAACTGCTGGCTGCGGTGTCCTTGTGCGGTTGCAGGAAGGCCAATGGGGCAGAAGGCATGCAGCAAACACACCCATATAACTACACACCCATATAACTACACACCCATTTAAATACACACCCATGTGCAGCAAGATACAACAGCATCCCCCAACAGCAAAGCACACGAAAAACGCTCATCTTCACCACACGCAAAAACACAGGCGCAGGTCAGGCTGAACACGGGCCCCAGCATCCTTTTGGGCGGTGGTGCAGGCACGTTCCGTTTGTGTCCAGTTGGATGGTGGAGGCGTGCTCCCATACCAACAGTCCTTCATGGGCCTGTTGGGGCCGACCCGAGCGGCAAACCCATCCCTCTGTCCCTCATCCGTTGGTTCCAAACAGCCACTGAAGATAAGTTGGGAGACTGCGAGTCTTCTCTTGGAAGCCTGGCAGTCCATACATTACTGACGACAATTCCCATTTTCAAGGAGGATGTGGCGAGTGGTTTCTGACAGGATGCCCTACATTGCCCCCTGATGCCAGTGTCAGGCAAGGGAACAGCAGAACCAGCTGGGTCTACTGTTGGCCCACGATGGAACGTCTGATTAGGCGTTGGTTGGTACCTGTCAGATAACCCGACAAAACACTGTTGCTCCCGGACTAAATCCTCGAGGTTGCTGCATTCGGGGTGATTCACGATGAATGCAGGTTCCAGCAGGGGAGGCTAAAGGTATAGGCGATGGTGGTGGTGGTGGTGGTGGTGGTGGTGGTGGTGGTGGTGGTGGTGGTGGTGGTGGTAGTGGTGGCAATGGTGGTGGCTGCGGAGAGGAAATTGGGGCAGTTATAGCTTTGGAGGCGAGACTTCACAGAGTACACCCTGCACACGTCCTACACGTTGAGGAAAAGTGGTGTGCCTTGCACCAAACTCAGGCACAGAACTTCCCCTGTGGACTCGAGCCTCGCAAAAGGGGGCATGCAGAACTACCTCTACCTCTACTGTGGGCGTTCAGTGCTGGTGGTCGGGGGCCCACTGGCCGCTACACTGCGGTCGGTGGCATGTGAAATGCCAGGCGCCGTCGGTTGGATGCCGACCGCCGTCCGTTGAGCATCGCCGTCAGGGATAGCGTCCAGTATCGTGCGCCCCCGCTACTTCATGTCCACTCAGACCTTCTGCTTTTTGCGGGCAGTGACGTAATTGTCAATGAAGAACTTGACGAACAGCAGCAGAAAGCCCACGACGATGGCGGTGTTGAACAGGGCCTCCCAGAGCACCGGGCCGAAGTTGAAGCACGCGGAGGGCCCCCGCGCAAAATACAGCAGCATCCCACAGACCTGGATGGTGATGACGATCAGGAACTGCACGATCTGCATGCTGGTCAGGTACGGCCTGATCCAGCGCTGGGGCTTTGCGTAGTGCGCGTACATCAACGTGTGTACAAGGCAGTTGATCATGCAAAAGGCTCCCACTGGATGCTCATTGACGAAGGCTGCCATTGCGAAAGTTGTCATGTGATGGAAGTAGTGAAGAATTATGACGGGCTTGCCATCCAGCACCAGGAAAACCGTGTCCGCCCACTCCCACAGTTTGCTCACAAGGTACACAAAATTGACAATGCCATAGAGCCCCTCATTTGGCACATATCCGCACGTGATTTGGAACGGAGAAGACAGACGTCCTGCCTGGAGCACACAGTACAACTGCACGGCGAACATCCAGAAACTGACCACGCTGAGAGCAGCATTGTGCAAGAACTTGAGCGAGTTCAGCCACGCTGGGGGCTTGCTAGGCTTCAACTTCCGGGCAACTTCAACAATGATGGCGTAGAGGACGAAAAGGCCCACGTGGCAGGCTATTGACTCCCAAGAATCCAACCTCCACGACCATGCCCATGTCTTGGTGTTGAGTCGAAAGCCAGCAAAGGCTACCAGCACCATTTTTCGTGGTAAAAAGCAGACACTCAGAAAGTGCATGAGGCGGGAGAGGCTTGGATGGAAGAAAGCATCTCTTCAATGGCTTGGACAAAGACACGTTCACTGTCCTCACTGATATGCTCAAAGTGTTAAATTGGATTGGTGAAGACTAGGCGACACACCATCCAGGAGGTGAGGCGACAGTTGAATTCCAAAACAGCCATCAGCAAAGATTTGGTGAATGAATATGCAAAGAAGCAACACCTTGCGAATTGGCTGGCTTCTCAGGGCTGATAGGATGAATTCGCTCATCACAGGATCACAATGGGCACTTTGCAATGATATGCATGTACAAACTGTGGCTATGGCCACTCGCTGTGACCTATGCAAAACATCCCCCCTCCCTTCGAAGCAGACAATATGAAAGGCGGCAGCGCTGCAGGAAGAAAGCCTGGTGTTGCTGGGAAAAAGCCATGGACCACATACAACAACACACACAACCTTGCGGGCATCGTTTCCACAATTTTTTGCACCATTGAAGTTTGGAAGCTCCTTTGAAGAGGTGTATTGACTGCTTCACATAACTTTTAATTTTTCATTGTTGGGTAGGCAGTAGCAAAGTTTACACTCCTGAAATCTGTCCTGGTCCAATCTGTCCTCGAGATGAGAGGCCAGAGTGGGATGCTACACTGCGGCTGAGAATACTGCCCTGTAGCACAAGGACCATCCATATGTATTGAAATGTTTGCACCAACCCTGAGAATCCAAATTGTGAAAAAACCCACCCGTTCCCCTTAGGGGTGCATTTTCAGGGAAATTGAAATGAGTATGAAAACAACTTTGCTCCCCCCTCCCCCTCCTTCCGAGGGTACCCTGAGAAAGAAAAGCTCCAACCAACAACATCCCTAGGAGACTGGACGTTTCCTCAACAACACCCCTTTGGCACTGGAAACCCCTCCAACAACACCCCTACGATATTTGGCGTGCCTGCAACAACACCTGTATGGCACTGGAAATTCATCCAACAACACCCATACAGCACTGGAAATTCCTCCAATCTAACACCTTGGCATTGGCAATGGAAATTCCTACGTACCACACCAGCCCTATGGCAAGCCTATAGCAATGAGGGTCCCCCAAAAACACCCTGAGGGCACTGGGGGTTCCTCAAGGGGTAACTTTTGCGCACCACAAGCCAGGAATAATTGTCTTACAAACCCCAAACCCAAAAACCAATGATGCAATGAAATTTGAGGCACTGATCCACAAAAATGGTTTCCAAGAGGCCAGTCAATGTCTGGACGTGATGAACAGGCTTGCTTTCCACAGTTCAGGCAAACAGATCAAACTGCAAACCAGGCAACTCATTGCAATAACAGGACAGAAAAACTGCACTGCATGTACAATTTATCGTGGGCACCACAGAAATGGTACCCCAGGATTGACTTGTTGTCACCATCACTCTCTACAAAGGAGAGACTACAGCACCGACTCAATGTGCAAGGCGTGGCACATCCGTTCTACGTGCTGACTTCTTCCAAAGGAATGCCACTCGTGCAAATCAAATCATGGTTGAATTGGCATTGAATCAGTGTTGAACCAAAGCCAAATGATGTTGTTGGAGTAACTCCTAGTGCCCTAGGGATGTTTGTTGGCAGAACTTGTGGTGCCTAGGGGTGTCGCTGCAGGAACCAGATGCTTATTCAATCTTGATTCGATCCTTGGATCCTGATTCAGTCCTGATTATATTGTGGCCCACAAGCTGATGCTAATTTTGGGTTGATTCAATCATGACGCAATCAATCTTGATTGGATCCCCATTCCATTCTGATTTGATCACGATTCGGTCCTGATTCAATTCTGATTTGGTCGCAAGCTCATCCTGATTTGATCTGGACTCGATCACAAAAGGATCCCATTGGGACCGAATCAGGACCCATTGGGATCAACTGAAGATCGAACGCGGATCAAATAAGCATCGAATAAGCCGGATTAGGATTAGGATGAGAAATTAGGATCAAATCAAGATTTCGTGAATCAGCATACCCTCAGGACTGAATCAGGATCCAACCGGGATCCAATTAGCATTGAAACAACATCAAATCAAGGTCGAATAAAGATCGAATCCTGACTGAATCAGGATCCATCAAGATTGACTCAACGTCGAATTCGACCCTAATTTGGTCCTCACTCAATCTTGATTTGATGCTCATTTGATCCTCATTGGATCTTTTCAGTCGTGATTTTCTGCTAGCTCACAAGCTGACCTTGTTTCGGTCTTGTAGTAGAACGTTGATGCACCTTGACAATTGCAACCACTCCCAATCACATTGTTGTTGTGTCATGCACACTCAGGATAAAAGCAACAAACCACAGGCCCACAAAGTTGAGCCTTGCCCAGGACCAATAAAGGACAAATGCGTGTCAAGCTTGTCAATGGCCTGGGCACGGTGGACTGTGGCCCATGACTGCAGTACGGTAAGGGGGCCACATTGCGGACAAAGTGTCACTAGCATCACCCTATGGACCCATGACTATGACTTGTGCAATGTGGGCAATCGTGACCATGCGGACGGTGGACATGAGGGACTTTGCAGTCGAAGGTGAACGTCCAGTGGACGCAAACTACGTCAGTCTGAGCTGGCCCTGCCAAGGCCCATGCCAATGCACAATGTTTGGGGGCCGAGGAGTAGGCTTGGGACTGTCCCAATTTTCCACTTCCTAATCTCAGTGGACATTATCGTGTTGCTAAATCCTTCTTCCACGCCGTTGCTGGCACGTACGTCTGCATGTGGGCTTTTACCTGCATGCCGGGCCAGTTTGTGGCCGTGCCACCTACACACCAACCCAGGCATGCACGCATGCACGCATGCACACACACACAATCAGGAAAAGATGCCAAAGACTCATCAGAAACAATTGTTTCGCAGCATCTTGCTGCCTGTCACCATGCCTTGTTGGTTAAAATATCCTTGGCCCCCATCACATGCTGATTTGCAAGGTTATCACATTACAACATCCGCATGCACCATTGGCTGAACCATACGGACCTAACAGGTGAAAAATGCCATCCCCGAGGCTGTGTTACAGGTGCTCGACGGGTGGATTAAACTGTTGCCAGTGCTACTGCCAACCATCTTCTTGTGGCCAAGCCAAGCCAAGCCAAGCCAAGCCGAGCCAAGAGAGATTCACCGAAGTAAAAGGTGGCAGATGGTCCCCTCGCAGGAAAATAATTGACATGCCGTGGTCGCGAGTGCAGCGACACTGCTGAGGAGACTGCAGAACGGAGGCCCAATGGGCGCGATGTTTTCCTTGTGCGCATGTGCGCACGTACATCTACGTCCGTGTGAGGGGCCGCAGTGCATGTAGATGCGCCTCGAGAATCCGGTCTGTCTGTATGCGAGGGGCACGACTGCCATGGCGAAGTAAATGCAAGGTTTCCGAGGGATATGCGATCCAAAGGGAGGGCAGGCTTCCACATAGGTCGAAGATGGAGGGTCAGCAGCACGGCACGTGTGCAACTGATCATGGGCTCACGTTGGCAGCATGGGCTGGCCAAAGGCCTCCTGAGTTTGCTACAATGGTGAGCTAGCATGCGTTGGGAGAGTACGTGTGGTCGGTTGAGGTTGCGTTTCAGATTCAGCGTATCCTCATTAGACTGCGAGGGAAGGCAAGACAGAGTGAATGTCAGGGGGCCTGGTGGCTCTCTGGATGGAAATGCACCCCACGGCGCCCGGAAACAAGAAGATGCCGTGGCACAAAACTATGACAGTTTCGGCCCAAAGCCGGCGTAACTGTCGGGGGTGAGTCGAGCATCCCACCTCCTCCCGCGGTGCACAGCGCACAAAAACCGTTTTCTCCTTCGAAACACAGGAGGTGAGTCTCCAGCAAGAAAATTCGCAGGGGCATAGCGGCTGGGGTGAGGCATTTGCTTCATGGCAAATGAGGGATAAGATGGTCAATCCAACATCGGTCACTTGGGGAAATAGATGCACTCCAGGCAGCTGTTGTCCACAAGTGCAATTGTGATACACACAGATATTGCATCCGCGTGGACCAGTCAAGGTCACAGCCGCTGCACTGCTGTGCTCAGCCACGTACTGCTGTGGGTGTTTGTGTTGAAGGGCACCCGTGACACAGGCAACCCCCCATGTCTCACGTCATCGGACGCGGCCAGCACTTCCTTTTCCAACGCCCCCCCCCCCCCCCTGCGTACGACTGCGCACGGCTACATGTACGTATACAGGACAGGAAATCAGGACCGAGAAAGATCACACACTGTGTGAAAACCACTCCACAGGCACAGGCTGGTGACCCCCCAGCCCCCGGTTCCCCCAATGACCTTTGTCCGTCCGCTTGCGCCACAGCGCCAGAGTTCATTCTTCTCCCGCCAGCGGTCGGCTGATAGGCTGCTTGCGTGCGCGGAAATACACGTGCGCGCGCGCATCATGAAGGGCTGACGGGCAATCCCCTGGCAAGAGCTAAGGCACACGGCCATCCAGGGCATCTGCTCCCCCCCCCCCCCCGGAACCTTCAAAGACACAAAAGGCTACCTCTCGCAAGGGCAGTGGGACACGATCCCTCAAAAGCAGCCAAATGCCTCCACGCTGCTCCTCAGCAAAACGCCCTGATCCAGTGGAGTGCGCGATTCCTCTTGGCTGCCACCCTGACAAATAATGAACGCCAAATCTCCAGATGGGCGAATGGACTTTGGGAGGGCGGGTGAAACGTGAGATCTGGCTGCGTGTCATTGTTCCTGCTGCAGACAGTGTCTATGACTGCCCAATTGGTGAAAGCCGTCCTTTTACAGCACAGAAGGCTGCATCACGTTGACAAGGGCAGGGCGGCGCCACATCGCTCAGGGGAAATCAGGAAATGATTGCATTCTTTGGGTACACCCTCGCTGGACCTTGTCGTAGTGCCTTCCAACTGCAGTTAACGAAACATCAACACCCGTCAGATAGCCATCGACTGCCGTCAAAACGCCAACAACCGTCCACCCGACCGGCGGTACTCAACTGTTGGTTTGCAAAACTCAGGGTAGCGTATCTGCATATGGCAGACCGTGCTGACTGTCCGCCTGTCCCCCTCCAACACCCGACCACCCCAACGCTGATCTCTCTGCCTCTCGCCCCTGCAAGAAAATCAGGGGAACAAGCTGCAATTATGCAGTGACCGAGTGTCACCCGGCCGGAATTGGTGCGCCCCAACTCCCGTCACTTATAAACAAACCACCGCTGTTGGGTACTCGCCCATCGCGGTGGGTTACGCACCAACTGCAGTCGGTCACGCGCCACCCACTGTGGACCACTCCAACTGCCCCATTACCCAAAAACTGCTGGGAGCATTTCAACGATGGAGAGCCGTGGTGTCGTTCAGGAAAGGCATGGCAACGACTAGTGCGACCAAGCGACGGTTCGCATCTCGCCGACGAGCACGTCCTCCAGAGGGCAGGAATTTTGCAGGTCGGACGGTTTTTAAAAATAGGAGGGAAATTTTGCGGAAATTGGCGGAAATTTCCTGTCCCAGGGACCCGCAAATGTGCGCACATTGGCAGCCGCACTCTTCAGACAACAATGCCCGGCAATACGCTAGCACTTTGTTTTTGGTGGCTGTCAATTGCGGATATTAGCGGTTGCCGCAAAAATGTGACGCATTTCTTTGTACATACATTTCCTGACCCTTGCCTTTTTAATCAAAAAGGCCGGCCTGATGGTCTTTGTATGCCATTTTGCAGTAGCCCGCCTCCTTGATCTTCTGCCGCCCCTTCGCGTGATTGGCCTTCCATGACCTGCCCACAATGTCCTTGCTCATTTGTTTGCTTAGGGCCTGCTTGACCCTGTTCCGGATGTACTCGTCATCCATGCGTCCAAGCGACGAAGGCGGCGCGCTTCTGGATGGAGCCGTACTCGAAGCATCGTCTAACTCCCCAGCTTCGGCAAGCCTCCGTTGCTTCCTCTCCAACTGCTTCAACTGATACCGTTTTAGTTTCTTTTTGGGCACTGTGGTTCTCGCCACCCCGCTCTGCATGTCCTGCGATTCCTCCCATCTTTCAGCATTGAAGAACCCTCTGCCCTTGTCGTTGAGCACAGTCCTCGGGGCCTCACCAACGTCACGCTCCTCCTCTTCCTCTTCCTCTTCCTCCTCCTCTTCCTCTTCCTCCTCCTCCTCCTCTTCCTGTGCTGCTCCTTCCTGGTTTTCTGCGTCTTTGCTTGTCGAACCTACATCATCCTCATCTTCATCCTCATCTCCTTCCTTCTCGGCCCACGCCTCCTGTAGTTCCAGCTCCTCCTCATCGTCGCTCACGTTGTCCTCCTTCGGCCCTTGTGCCTCAACCAACCGATCCATCACCTTCTGGTTGTGATTGGACCACCCACTTGCACCAACAGCGGCGTCCAGATCTTTCAGCTTCTGCACGTCGTCACTTTCTCTCAATTTGGGGTGGTACTCGTAGGTGACGTTGAATTTTTTCGTGAAATAAGTGTGGATGCCAACGATGTCGCGGTCAAAATACTCCTGCGCGTTCAAATGCTCCGTGGAAGTCATTTGTGGAAAATCAATGATGTACACCTCCTGCACAGGCAAAAACCACAGATGGTCACTGTAAGTAGGTGCAGGGTGCATAATCTCATCAGTTTTCGGTAGTGATACAGGTGCATACTAATTGTGCAGGGGGCATAATTGCATCACTTTCCGGTAGCCATATGAGTGCATAATAATTGTGCAGGGTGCATAATCTCATCGGTTGCCAGAGGCCATACGGGTGAAGCAGAATTGCGCAGGGTGGATATATTAATTGCTTTCTGATGGCCATACGCGTGCATCATAATTGTGCAGGGTGTGCATAATCTCATCAGTTTCCGGTAGCAATACGCGTGCATAATAATTGTGCAGGGCTCATAGTCTCATCACTTTCTGGTAGCCATACGGGTGATTCTGTCCAACCTACCCTTCCCTGTAAAATACAAAAATAAAATGCTGCCCAATGCACAGTAACTGCCATCCTTTCGGCCAGCCAACCCCTACCGCTTTCTCCGCCCGCCAGCCCGAGAACAGAACAGTGCGGGTGCGCATGCCTTAAAAAAAAAAGCAGCGCACCACTGATGACAAAACACTTGGTGATCCGACCCCTGTCCCCGCCAGAGCACCTTGGAATTGATGGCAGGAGGGTGGACCCCACGGGGGCAGAACGCTGCAATCAGTGAGCAGTGGGACAGACAATCCCCTCTCGCGCTCAAAACCTTACCCAGCCGCCCCATTGCCCTCCGCCCTCGCCCGTATGCGGGTGCAAGCCGTGACAAAGCCGATGCGGCGCTGTCTAATTGCAAGTCTTTGCCGGCACGGGGGCATTTCCCAGGCCCCCAACCCCTGGAATGGCACAACACCCGTTGCAACGATGTCGTACCTCTTCCTCTGTGACCATGATGTTGAACTCATTCAGGTCTCCATGGATGAGGCCGTGCTGCGCGAGGCGGGTGCAAGTGTTCAGGCAGCGCTGATACACCCGTTCGGGATGCATCATTTTGTTGATATTGGACAACGTGAATCCCGGCACAATAGTCATCAAGACGCAATGCCGATTCTGGTCCACTGGGGTAGGGACATTGAACTCTGCTTGGTACAGCGCCTGCATGAAGGCGTACTCCTGGAAAAAACGGGATTCGTAGGCACCCGGCCGACGGACATCGAAAGAGGAGAGCCGTAAGGATTCGTAGTCCTTTCCGTACCCCGCGGCGCACATCACCCGCTGAATCCGATGTTGAAGAGGAGGCGCACCCCTTTTTTAGCGTTCACTATCCCACGCTCAACGTTGGCCTTAAACGCGTTGATGCCCATTCCGCGGTCTTAACGTATGTCCATGGGCAAAACCAACGGGATTCTGGGTTGCACTTGCTCATTCCGCGACTACTGCATGGTGTGGTAACCAAGAGCAGAAGATCCGAGAGCAAACTTCGACGCTGTCCCCTGTGGCCTCATCCAGGAGTATGCATGTCCATATGCACCGCATTATGCCCACCATTTGGGTATCAACAGCAAGGATTTCGGCAATCCGGAGCGTATGGCGTATCCCCCCCAATAGCCTTATCAGTATACGCACATTCGAATGCACCTCGGCACCAGCATTACCTTGAGGGCAGCGAGCCTTGACAATTGCAGCCAACTCGCCCCATTTCTCTTGCCTTGCTTGCGGGTATAATCTCGCTTGTTTGTTACGTTGGTGAACGATGTCCGTCCTAGACGATGCAATTTTAGAATTAGCTCCTTGCCGTCCTCGGTAGACACCACGAAGATGTCTGCAAAGGAAACAATGAAATGGCGACTCGTCCGGTTAGAAAATGGAAGCAAACGATTCGCCAAAATGTGTAATGCATCCTTGCATCCTCTCACCGAAACCGGACACCGACGGCGCAACGCGAAAAATCTACGGAAACAAGGAATAAACTTTTTTACATTTGGTAGATGGGCATCGGTGGTATTTGGACACCCCATTTGTCCCTAGACACACACGTACGTTTACCCCCCCCCCCCCGCCCCTGGACTGTAGACCCGGGGACCCAAGCCATAGGGCCCGGGTCTTGTAGTGGGTCTTTTTGAAACTGGGTCTAACTTTTTTGATCCGGAGCATAGTGTGACCCGCTTTCTTGACCAAAAAGTGCCGGTTTCAGTGACGCAACTTTTTTTCAATTTTCATTTTTCCACCGAAAAAAGCATTTTTGCGACCCTGACATCATTTGTGTGTTGTCAAGAGTTGGTGGAGGCTTTTGAAGCACGCGAACTAGATCCCTCTTTGTTGTGAACCATTGGTCTTGGGTTGCGGCACTCTTCATGCGATGTCTCTTGGCATTTCTTTGTCCGTCGTGTTTAATATGACCCCACAATAGTTGTGTAACAGCACTGGGCGTTTGAGAATGGTAGGCCCTGCAGCAATTCAACCAACTTTTTTTTCTTTTTTTTTTTGTGTGTGGCAGCGAACCTCTGCCTGGCGAGTTCAATGTGTCCAGGGGTCCAGTGGTAGGCCCTGCAGCCATTCAACCAACTTACTCACAAATCAGCAAAACAGCCACTCTTCAGTTACCACATGCCATGATAGGGTCAAGACAAGGCTAGCCGATGAGTAAAGAGCACCCGTAGGCCCTCGACAAGCTACGGTCCACATCCATCCTCATCGGCCGAGCATCCGTTGAACCTTTGCCCATGTGCGCATGTGTCATTCGTGCATGTGTGATTCTCGTCCCGCACGCATTTTGGTGCCAATCTGACAAGTCATATGACACAATCCCATCAAAGCATCCAATGAATGTCTTTTTACGTTATTTGCGTCACGGTTGAGGTTGAGGACACTTTTGCTTGATTTCATTTCCACAAAAATTTCCCTGGTGGGTCTCACAAAGTGGTCCTTTTTGAAAGTGGGTCTTTTTTTGCAGGGAAGGCCCCCAAAATGGGGTGGATCTTTTCAAAGGCCTTTTGCTTGTGGGTCTACAATCGGGGGGGCGGGGGGAGTAATCGACACCCCGACGACAAACAGGAACGCCTCTAGCGACATATATGCGTCCACGACACCTGATTCTTTGCCAACTCCAACTTGGTTCCCCACGCCGACAATCTTTTTGCGCTGGACAAATGTGCGAAGCGCCAAAAAGTCGTATCCCAAGTAACACAAGTGATAGCCATCAACCTGCAAATGAAGAAACAAATGTCGTAGCCAGGGTGTCGGACGAAGAAAATAGCCACGGAAGATAAAACGGGGATATTTGCCACTTTCACCCCCCCTCCCCCCCCCCAGCCCATTCACCTCCACTGGACGTGGTTCTTGGGACGAGGAGTAAGGAGTAACAAGGATCGCTCCCTCTTAATGCGACGGATTTCAAGGATTTCAAGGATCCACTTGCACAACAGCCACTCAAAAATCAATCAATCAACCCATCAACGAGTCAAAGCTATTTTCGGGGCCCCATGGTCTCAACGGGTTGAAGTTGTGAACGATCGGATTGTCGATAGGCACCCTTCGCCCAAACTTCTACTCTCACTCGATTGGCGAGGAAGAGGCTCATAGGAGCATGCGCTTGGAGGAGACCGCAATCGTGCAATGCAAAAAGGCATGGCACCGAAGAAAGAGTGCTCACCGCGGATCGCCATAACGGTACGATGGTCCAATCCACACGTGCGACACCGGAGCCCGACCACAAAGGTAGGGGGGATGGCGTTGAAAAATTTCCTTCATAGCAATAGGCATATCAGATGTAGCACACCATGACGTTTGAATGGCGCACCAGTTTGTAGCGTAACAACTTGCTAAGGCGCTTCTTCGTTCCTCCGTATCGCAGACCAGCAATGCGGTCAACCAACGCCGTCGGAACCTGTGAAATGGGCGTTCATGGGAAAGCGCTTCAAGCCAAATCGAAGGGGCACGCATTTGCGTTTTAGTAGATGCGTTGTGGTGGATGCGTCCACATCCCTAAGTCATGCACGACCATGTTGGCGCACATTCTCATTCCACATGCAGGCACGCACACATTAGCGCCTATTTGGGGACACGCACTCCTTTTTCCCTTCTAGCTTTTACGAGTGTAAACTTACATGAATTACACGCGCAGCCTACATTGTAACGCACCAAAATTACGAACAACCATTGTGTGGAGTTGTTGTGTTGAGAGGGTTGTTGCAATACGTATGGGGTGTGTCGCCGGGCGAGTCCTCCTTCACACCTTGCCACAGGTATTTACGGACACACCATTCTAAACTTAATGTTGGCACCATTGAATCCGCTACGTGCGATATGCACCCAATGAGAAGCGCATTTTCGTCGGCAGTGTTTCCTTATGAATCTCCTTTGTCGCCGCTACGACTATCTCTTTGATTACCCCAACATCCTAACCGACGTAATTACACATCTGAAGTGTGGTGTATGTGAATGTGCCAAACTCGTGAACGTCAACTCCCTCCTAAGTGCCTCTCACACCACCTTGGATAGATGATAGTGGACCATTTCTAAGCGTTTTCTTGAAAACTCGTCAGCGGGCAACGCCTCCACACAACCTCGCAAATCGGCAATCTTTGAGAGGAGCTTCCCCATACATTAACGGGAGCATACGGGGGTGCACACGTAGCCAAAGCATCAATACGATGGTAGGTAGAAGAGCCATAGAGCCTTGGTAAAAGTAAATATCTTACCTACACCTTATGCAAGAGGTGCATCTCAAGGGGTGCATCCAACACAAGGTGAAGCTGCATATGAAGGGAGCTTTCGTTCATGGTTCAGACACCATGCCCTTGGTCCAAAAGGCTTGCCACCAAGGTGCAGAAGCATTTTGCGAGACGACAACGAATTTGTGAATCTGCGGGATTGCACGAGCCCTTCCCAAGGCAACCTAATGAGCACATTTCATGGCATCAGTGGGATAGGAAAGCATTGGTGTTTGCGCATGTCACTTTTCACTGCCACAGAAAGTTCCGCTAAAGATTGTCTTGGAGGCTCTTCACGCGCAATACTTCATCGTTGCTTGGGTCGCCCAAGAAAAAAAAGGACACCATGCGGTGAATTATTGGAGTTGTAGGTTCTTCGACTGAATTGTCACCCACCCTACTTTTGGGATGCGCATTCCACGTTGCTCTCCACGTTGGCCTTTTACGAACATTCAGTACTAACGGGTGGAAATCCTTCAAGTATTTCATACCACATCGTGATTCTTCATTCCCTGTTCAATCGCCATGAGGACTTGCCAATCATCGTCCTCCATAAATCTAAGCAGAGTTGCATCCAACTTCATCGCATCCGCAAGCTAACAGAGAAAAAAATACAGATTATACATCGAATTGATAGTCCTGCATGAAAAGGCGATTTCAACTGTTTCGACCGGTGTTGCGTGCGGCGCGCCAGTTTGGGTTCTCCCAGGCAATTTCCCTAGAGGACTTTGTGTCTGGACTTTAGATTTTGCTATTTGCTACTGAGCTAATGAGGATCACAATTTTACCAGCGTTCATTGAAATCCTGTTCTGCATTTCCCCACTGTGACAAATTGGACTGGGACATGATATCGCCTGTTTGGCCTCTAATTTCGATTTACGATAATCTATTAGGAATCCAGTGATGTTAGACATTCCAAAGGGGTGTTGCTGAAATTTCCACGCATGAATGGAGTGTAGCATTGGATTTTAGATCGATGTGTCCAGAATTTACATTGGGATGAGAAACGTTCAAGTATTAGGGGTAAACCACTTCGATATGGGTCAGCAATATTTTCAGCTACACGGTCTCACTAGCACTAGCACTACTATGCATGTAGGTGGCGTGAAGGACTTTCGTCTGACTCCAGAAGCATTTGCGCAAGAGCGTCCCCTGTCTGTCTGATTTAGTCCACTATCGCGGGATTTCGGCCGTCGGGTTTGGGTTGTCGCCGTGCAGTGGCGGACTGGTAGGTATTCCGCGGCACATGTGTGGCCCTGAAGAAATTTGATTTTGCTCCAGTGGTCTAGATACATTTTAGTCACAGCGTCCCGTGACACACTGATTTGGGTCCACTGGCGGGTAGGTTGTCACGGTCGTCGCTGCGCACCGGCACCAGTCACTCAACGGCCACAGGGAAGAATTTTGATTTGGGTCCAGGCATTAGAAAAGTTCACCGTTCACATCTTCCGTAGCCATTATGCAGGCATTGAGGCGAGGAGCGAGGGCGGTTGCCCCTCTTGCCGCCCGTAGCGCAAGCACTGCCCCTGCTACTGCGGGTAAGGTCGGATATGTGCAGCAGATTATTGGTGCTGTCGTTGACGTGCAATTTGAGGGTGGTGTTCCTCCTGTGCTCACTGCCCTGACTGTCGATGCGGAAGTCACCGGAGAGTTGTTGACCATGGAGATTGTGCAGCACTTGGACCCCAAGACCGCCAGGTACTCTCATCCTGCTCTCCCTCCCCGTGTCCGCCTGTCCGCCTTCTTTCGTTTTTTGGGCGCACATGTTAGGCAACTGATGAATTGTCATTTTCAGGTGCATTTGCATGAGCTCCACGGACATGTTGCGTCTCCGAACCCCTGTTGCGGACACTGGAGATCAGATCAAGGTGCCCGTTGGTAACTCCACCCTGGGTCGTATCTTCAACGTTATGGGTACCGCTATTGATCAGCGTGGTCCAGTTGGCAACACGGTGACCTGGCCCATTCACCGAGTCGCTCCCACCCTGGCCGAGCAGTCTGGTAAGGATGAGGTGTTGGTCACTGGTATCAAGGTTATTGACTTGATTCTGCCATACTGCAAGGGTGGTAAGATTGGGCTTTTCGGAGGAGCTGGTGTCGGGAAGACTGTCATTATCATGGAGTTGATCAACAATGTCGCCAAGGGACATGGTGGTTTCTCTGTGTTTGCCGGTGTCGGTGAGCGTACCCGTGAGGGCACAGATTTGTACTTGGAGATGATGGGATCCAAGGTACCTTGGCATGCTCGTGTGGCTTTCTACACCTCAGCACTCAGCAGTCGATCTCGCATATCGTTTGAACAGTTGACAAAATTGGGAAACGAACCAGCAAACAATTTGCAATGAGCAGACCGTCTGCAACTCGCGATGCACATGTCAGTGTCGTTAATACCATTGATCACTCTTGATCATTCTTTTCACAAATCCATTTTTCTGCGCCCAGGTGATTGACTTGGAGGGCGAGTCCAAGTGCGTGCTGGTGTATGGGCAAATGAATGAGCCCCCTGGTGCTCGTGCTCGTGTGGCTCAGACTGCCTTGACCATGGCTGAGTACTTCCGTGACGAAGCTGGCCAGGATGTGTTGCTTTTCGTGGACAACGTTTTCCGCTTCACTCAGGCCAACTCTGAGGTGTCCGCCCTTTTGGGTCGTATCCCTGCTGCTGTGGGTTACCAGCCCACGTTGGCTGAGGACTTGGGTATGCTTCAGGAGCGTATCACGAGTACCACCAAGGGGTCCATTACGTCTGTCCAGGTTTGTGGTTGGTGCTCTGTAGATTACAAATTCGCACCAGATCAAAGTTGCCACAAAAGTGCAATGTGTGCCTTTCTCCCTCAGGCTGTGTACGTGCCTGCCGACGATATTACTGATCCTGCCCCTGCCACCACTTTCTCTCACTTGGACGCCACCACGGTGCTGTCCCGATCTGTCGCTGAAGCAGGTGTGTGCAACGCTTCTCCTCCCTGCTGAACGACCCTGCACATTCTGCAAGAAACCCTGCATGATTTTTTGGGTTTCAGGTATCTACCCTGCTGTGGAGCCTCTGGACTGTGCTTCTCGTATCATGGACCCTGATGCGATTGACGTTGACCATTACAATGTTGCCATGGATATTGTCGAAATGCTTACCAAGTACAAGGAGTTGCAGGACATTATTGCCGTGTTGGGTATTGATGAGTTGTCTGAGGATGACAAGCTGATTGTGGATCGTGCCAGGTGTGCAGTGATGTTGATGCAGTAGACGTTTTGTTCGGCATGTACTTCAGGGATATTATCTTGTCGTCAGATACCGAGGCCGCATTTCACTTTCCTCAGGAAAATTGCCAAGTTCATGTCCCAGCCATTCGCTGTCGCTGAGGTGTTCACTGGTATGAAGGGCTACTATGTGCAGCTGGAAGACACTGTCAAGGATTTCGGTTCGGTTTTGATGGGTCAGGCTGACAACATTCCCGAGATGGCGTTCTACATGGTGGGTGGTATGGATTCCGTGAACGAAAAGGCGGCTAAGATGGCTGCTGAAGCCGCAGCCATGCGTGAGAAGGCACGCAAGGCTGCTGAGGCCAAGTAATTGTGGGGCTTAGACTGAATCAATTGCAGATCAAATACAGAGATACTTAACCAATGTGCGGATGGCATTGACGACTTTCGGGCAGAGGTAGCGAGCGAGCGCAACGGACTTCGAACTGGAGATGCCAGTATCACACAATGCGCATTTGGCCACCATGTGTGCAAACAGCAACACGAAATTGTGATGTTGGATTTTCATGGAGAAAATTGTCATGAAAATTCACGGAAATAATTGACGGGAGTGCATGAAGGATATTAAAAACCCAATCAACCCTGTTGCTTGATAAACCTTGTTGCGTAGTCGGCAAAATATGGAGACAGCATCATGAGGCACCCTTTTGCAACAGAAAATACTGCTGTACATGTTTTCCTTCATTTTGAATTATTTTGGGTTTTGCAAAGTTAATTGGACATACATGAAGAAAAGTGTTGACATGTGTTACCGCTGGAACACTATATTGGGACAAAGTCACCAATGCAGCCTGCATCATTGCTGTAGGCCCACAGCCACAAGTCACCACACAATGCCCCACACCAAACAAACCGCACACCAAAAACAAGGCAGCCATGCACACCATAACACATGGTGGCGGACATGCACGCGAGAGCCATGCACGACACAGACCAGCCAAGCTCCACATGAAGATGTAGACACCCAAGTGCCATGTGCACTATGATGCTACACTATGGGCAATTGCCCCATCGCTATGAGCATGAACGAGCTTTGCGAAAAAAGCATTACCACCGACACGGAGAGTATGTGCGTAAGAATCATGTGTAATGCAACATAACATGGTGGATGTTTTTGTAGAAATATTACACACTATAAAAATGCCAACACAGACACAATGACAAAAGGTGCATGAGTCCCCAAGTGGCAATCTGGTGGTTAACGGTACACAGCCATGTATTTGCACACCTGAGCGTCACACACACACAGCGGTCAAGGTGTGCCCCCATGTAGTGTAGTGCATGCTACACACCAACCTACATAGCCCAAACTCCATACAAAGATGCCAGTGGCACATAGGCGTGTGTATGTACCGAATTGCATGCATGGTACTAAACGGTTGACATCTGGCTTGGCCCACCATGCATATAGCAAGAGACCAACACCCCCACTTTACAGCATTGACTAGCACTAGAATCCGGTGGCGTAAATTGCTTGGTCCACTAGGCAATCAGCACTGGTGGTGCATGGCTTAAGTCCGGCTTGGTGGATTTGGGAACCTTGGCAAGCCTCAGACGGAATGCAGACAACAACCACTACTAGTTGGCAGGGCTAACCATCGAGGAGCTTCCGCTAAGACGCAGTGGCAGGTTCGATAATGGCACGAGCTGACATTAGGTGGCTCCACACGAGCTCAACTTTGGGCTCCTTCAGTTGTCGAGCGACGGCCTATTTAATGGTGCTCATGGCTAACTCTCTTGTGTTGACTGCATTCGAGCACCAGTATGCTGACTAGCTTTGAATGATTTTTCCTCCTTTTTCGATAAGTGCTACCCCCCACCCGCTTTGATGGGTGAGACTTCTTCGAGGTCTCGGGGAGGGGAAGTGTTATGGTTTCAAGCAGCGAATGCGCCATCTTGCAACGAGCACACGCGGGTTTGCACATGTTAATATGACAGTAGAAGGTCTGTTCGAGATATGTAAGATACTTCGATGTCTGCGCAACAGGGTTGTTCTTCGGACTATACAATTAGCTTCGATTTTAGTGCTCCAGCTAAAAATCTTGCAAGAGGTTGTCAAGTTTTGGAAAGGGTTTTTTCGAGAAATACTCACAAGGACAACCATATGGGGGCCTTTTTGCTAGTGCAAAGTGTTTGCATGCCCATATATTAGGGCCTTTTTGCCAGTGCAAAGTGTCTCCACGCCCATATATGATTCCCCTTTCCCCAATGCAAAGTGTCCCCATGCCCATATATGGGCATGCCGGGATTTGTGGGCTTTTTTTGCGAGTGCAAAGTGTACCCATACTCATCTATGAGGGCCATTTTGCCAATGCAAAGTGTCTTCTTGCCCAAATTTGGGAGCCTTTTTGCTAGTGCAAAGTGTCTCCATGCCCGAAATTGTTAGCCTTTTTGCCGGTGCAAAGTGTCCGCCTGCCCAATTTATGGCGGCCTTTTCGCCAGTGCCCAATGTATGGCGGCCTTTTCGCCAGTGCAAAGTGTCCGGTCGCCCATATATTGGGAGCTTTTTGCCAGGTGAAAGTGTCCCCATTGCCCATCTATGGGGGCCTTTTTGCCAGTGCAAAGTGTCCCCATGCCCAAATACGGGAGCCCTTTTGCTAGTGCAAAGTGTCCCCATACCCATATATGGAGGCCTTTTTTTGCCAGTGCAAATTGTCTTTCTGCCCGACTTTGTGGGCCTTTTTGCCAGTGCAAACTGTCCTCATGCCCATGTATGGAGGCCTTTTTGCTAGTGCAAAGTGTCCCCGTGCCCATATATGGGAGCCTTTTTGCTAGTGCAAAGTGTCCGCATGCCCATGTATGTGCGCATGCCTTCATGAACCGTCTTTACACCTTCAGAGTCCCATTGTGTTCGCTTGTGGCTGCGCTATTTACACTGTAGGGGCCATTGGCATTCTAAGTTACTTACGTGTGGGTGGTCATGGACCACTGGGGCTGTTTGTCGCCTTCCATTCTCTTTAAGGGCTTGGGTGTGGCACATTCAGGTCCCTTGTGGCTTTGACTCACCTACATGCGGCCATACGATAACCGAATGCATGCACATCGCACCTCATGCTAATTGCAACAGTCCTGCGACCTAAAGCATGTACCAACAGCCATGTGGGTTTCTGTCACTCCACTCTGGGGTGCTCCAGAGATTATGGGCGGAGTGTGACTCTTTTCAGCTTCCTTCTACTTTTCAAAAGAAAAGCAAACTGTGCAGCGAGGGCAAATGTTTCCATTACCGTAACAATAAACAGACTAAGAAAGAAGATCGATGTCAGTAAAGAATTGGCTGAGTGAATGAATGGGTAGGTGGCTAATTGGTCGGTTCATCACTTGGAGATCTCTACATGATATTGGGTGTTTATACTAGTGCAGGGTACTACAAAGCAACTGAAATCTCATTGAAAGTCATCAAAAGCACTGGCGAAGCACATTTACTGCCGATTGACTGCACTAAACATACTTGTGGTCGGTGTCCAGACCAAAATGTGGGTTCAGACTGTTAAAGGAGGCGCACAAAAAAAAAACAATACAAAAAATAGATAAAAAGATATTGGATGCCGACGGACTGTAAGCAATATTAGAAGTTGAAGCAACAAAGACCTGAGTATCTCAGGAAATGCTTTTGGGGTCAATCCCGAATGCTTTCAAACAAAATCTTGGCGAGGAACTGAAATAGTTGCCGGGGCAGTAGAAAGGGGGTCCACATAATTCAGGGATCTTGTGGCGTAGGTGCCGCTGTTTTACATATTCATTACATTCTTCCATACGATGAGTACAAATCCACTGAGCAATTTCCTCAGGGCCACCAGTCTAATAGGTTTGTTCATCCCATGAGCTTGTGGAGTGACGGGGTGACACGCCAATTGCTTTTTGGATCAATTGAACTTCAGCATGGCGCTGGGCTGTGGTTTGTGCAGGTGACTGCGTCATCGGACCTTCTGTAATGGGCACCTGCAGGCATAGGTCAGGAGCACATCGGCAGAACACGCACAGCGCGCACACAACTCAGATGCACTGAGATTGTATTGCCAATATGATTGTTATGTAATTCTGATGCCGCGCCTATTCATTGATTTGCAACAGTTTTGCACCGGTTGGCAATGTTTGTTGTCCTTGAGTGGCGAAACCCGACCTTATATCATTCGGGAGGAGCTTCTAAGCAGGCTCCCCTGGATAAAGGAAAAAGTGGCAGAGAAAGAGGCCAAAGCAACCCTTACCACTATTGTGGTGGAGTTCGGTGAGCTTGACCCTTTGCCAGGTCTCTCCCAATTCGAAAATAAACTTACGAAATTTTGTATTACGTCTTCCTTGACCTCTCCTACCTTTTTGCACTATTTGGGGCCGGGGGTAGCGGTTGACTGTAAAGATGGGTGGACCATGGCTAAGCTCCTAGGGCTCACCAACACGGCCCAGACGGCATGTAGACGAAATACGTCTACCGGAACAGTAAGACTATGAAGGCTGGAACATTCCATGTTGTTCCAGAAGACGCGAGAGTTGTTCCAGAAGACGTAATACGTCTACCGGAACAGTAAGACACTTCGCTAGACGTTGTGGAACAGTCTATACTGTTCCAAAAGACGTAATACGTCTATCGGAACAGTATGACAAAATGTTAGACGCAACAGATAGTTCCACTAGACGCACCATTATGCTACATTATATATTACTATCATGCTACTATTATATCATATACTACCACACAATTTTTTTGTACATTTTCATTTTTTTACTTTTCGGCTTTCATTTCGTAAGCAACTTTGCTGTAATTCCATTTCGGAAATCTTTAACGTCTATTCATCGGTCCGCCACGCCTTGAAGCTTGAGCTGGCGACGTCGTGGTTTGGGGACTGCGGAGCTGTGGAGATACACAAAAACAGAGTGCTTTGGGTGCTGTGTGCAATCCGTAGCATATTGGGACTACCTCATGCCACTTTCCAAAACATCGATGCACCTTTCCCCAAGATCTACTGGCTTTGGAGGGAGCTACTCTGTGTATAACTCAGCTCCGCATGGAAAAAATGCACTTTAAAACATGCTAAAGCATCATGAACTACTGAAAACAAAAATGGGACCATTCGGTGTGAACAACAATCAGTGCCTTGATTCAGTAATTCAGTAGTCCTACCAACTCCAAGTAGATTTCTTGCAGACTAATGGCCACACCATGAAGGTGGAGCAACGTCGGCCCCAGGTGGACTCGGACGCTATCTATAACCTGGGAGCGAATTGTGGCGGCTAGGGGGCTGGTTCGGGGTGATGTGCTGAATTTTTTTCTGCATTTTGCTTGCACTAGTGTACTGCAGGTTTCAGACTGTTTTCATGTTTCACAAACACCACCATGTCTTCCCATCCAAAATGCATTCACCATCAAAATCCTCATCTTGCTCATCCCCGAGCCATTGCCCTGGCAAAACGGACCTAAGGTTTGGAACCTGGTAGTTTTGAAAATAACCGGTTTTAAACGATAATTTTTACAAAAATAACCAGTTTGGCCGATTAATAGGTTTCAAAATAACCGGTTTTTCCAATTAATTGCCCTTCACTAACCAAAATCTTGCAATCGGCAAAAGAGAGCCCATACAAGTCGGAGCACAGTGATCAAAACTACATCGGAAGTTGTAATTCACCATCGGCCATCGCTTATTGCTACCAAAGCCTCTGTTTGGTGCAAAAATTGGAAAAAATGTACTGCCGAAAAGAACCCAAAAAATTTGGAACCATTCCGATTAATTGGTTTAAATCGGTTTTCAAAATAACCGGTTGTGCCAATTGTTGTGAAAATAATCTCCGATTATTGCCGATAACCGGTTTTTCCGATTAATTGGTAAAACCGGTTCCGAACCCTAAACGGACCGCAAGGTGGCTGATGGAGGTCCCTTTGGCAATCGTGTCATTGAAAGAAGCCCTCGAACGCCTAAGCCAGGGAGATACAACGACGGTTACCTATACTCACCGTCCTTCGCCTCACAATACCGCGGTAAACCTTTTTGCCTTTTGAAAACTTGACAATGCCAACCTCTGGTGAATCTGGAACAGGTCCCTTTTTCTCGCTTGCTGTACCCCACCCCATCCCGCCGTTCTTGCTCAATACAAAATAAGCTGTTATTCTTCTTGGTCCTCCAAAAAAAAAAGACAGCCCCATGCGTGCCCCACGCAATAGGATTTCCTCTATGATTAAATCCATTTTGCATGCAAACACCTAATCACCAAACCGGATGGTACATACTAAAAGTAACACCAAGCAAGCTGTTGTTAAGCCAAAGTCCCTCGGGCTCATGCCTAACTGTGCCTAATTTCCCTGCGGATACAAAATCGACGGACGTGTAGCAACATAGCTGAGCACATGCAACTTTTGTTCTGCAAATGGAGGTGATAGGCCAAAAACTAGGATTGAGTAACAATATACAAAACTTTGTGCTAAGCGGACATTGCATGAACCGCATTCCCCACTACGGCACCAAGAAATACATTTGTACCACCAATATATCTATTGAGTGAACAATGACGACAGCTTGCACAAATCTACTCTTTCCTGGATTGTTCTTTAAGATGCAAAATGTGTTTGGACCCACACATGCAGTTTTTGTTGTGCCTCTACACCACAAAGGTATCTGACAAACCATTGAGAACTAAGGATTAAATGGTGGGTGGCATAGCCACATTCCCCATCGAGAAATCAGAACCATTCCCAAAGTTCTTCCCAACAAAAATTGTTAAGAAGCATGGACATGCTTGTCATTTTTGGGGGGCACTCTACAATGCTGTACAGTGCAAGTGAAAACAAACAATTCAAGGCAAACAAAGAGCCAAAGAATTCCCTTGCCCTTGCCTCCTCATAGTGCTGCTAGCAGACTGCAAGTAGCATATACTTAATCATCATTTGGTCCAATTCCCTAACGGGTATGGAGCACAAGGTTGGCTTTCAAAAGATGTGAATTGAACTCATAAAAATACCACCACGGTGAGTAGATTTGGTCTCCTCCAACCAACAAAATAACCATTTCAAGCACTATAATCTGGCAATTCTACCCCACCCTTGCACAGCTCCTCAGGACAAGGACAAGCTCCCTTCTTCCCTGCACCATCAATGCCCAGCACAGTGCCCATGTTGTTTCACTTCCTTTGGTGCCCTGTCCTTCTTCGCAACAGAGCACAACAAGCAATTTGCTGCCTCCCAGAGGCCAGAGCAATCCAATCCATAACCCTCAATCAAACGTTGACGATGAAGCATTATGCACAGAAACAACACAGATATTTTTTGTTTCAATTTCCAGTTCCTCAAAACAAATGATGATGCATGACTGTAGTCTTCTTGAGGCATGGTGTTTGCCCGCCCATGAAATTGTGCAGCACGACGACGAGCAGGAGTATGTACAATTCCTTTGCACTGAGCCCAGGTCAGCCTAGATGCAGAGCAGCTCCCAAAGGGAACCGGAGGTTTAGCTTGTTCAGCCATTCATCTTCACTACAAGACGACAGGAGACAGGTAAGAGCAGAAAGGACATATTGATACATCTACACGTTTCTTAACCCACCCAAAAACAGATGGCAATCTTCAATTGTATTGTTTCCTTTGCATTTCATGCCTGGGACAAGAAAAACACCCCGACCCATTGATGCCCATTTCACCTTTCCTTATCGAGAGGTGCACCACTCCTGACATGTGTTGAATTTTGTTATGGCCAGGGGCCCCATAACATACTGCCATACATGGCATTCAAAAACAGCAGAGGGAAGTGGAAGGATGCTAGGTTGGGCAGAATTGGCAAACAGAATTGAAATGATTGATTGTGGAACGTTTTATCCAAAATGGCAGGCTGCAACCATCCGTGGCAGGTCATGCCAAAATAATGCTTACTTCTTTGGATGATAACAGGAGGGCTTCTTTGATGGGCGGCTGTTCCAAATGTGGTGCGTGGTGGCGTTATAGAAATACAGGTTACGGGTTTTTCCAGGCTTACAGGACCAGACTGATCTTTCACACAACACATGCGTCATCCAAGAGCCCCCATTTTTTCGAGGTACTGCTTCACAAAGAGGTTGCAGGGTTATGTTTCAGCTGACATCACCCAGCAATTGTGACGGGCAGACAACAACAACATGGTCAGCAATGAGTGCTACGCACTGCTATTGTAACAACAGTCTGCAGAAGGAGAATTCATTCAGGTGTAACCACTCCACTATGATTAGTTGTGGTTCCTGCCAGCATCCCATGCACAAAAAAAAACCAGATTCCAGTGTGCGTCCTTGCCAGGGTACTCCAAAGACTCTCTGTTAGTTTCTTCCCAGGATTACTGCTGCAGTGATGCTGACGGCTGCAGATGTCCGCAAGCTGCCCCATACTGCCAGGCTTTGGACATCACACCTGTAGTTAGTGCTTGCCAGGGCACAAGCACTTTTTCTGGGGGCCAGTGAAAGAGAGCCCTTTCCCAAGTACAGCACATCAGCCTGATTGGAACACACAACCCCATCCATCTTTTTCTGTACCCCAGCCTACCTGAATGACTTTGAACACATGAAGCGTGTTCCCATATGCAGTAGAATATAAAAGGGCAAATGTTGTCTGAGCTGGAGGCTCCTGTGGCCCTGCACTGTGTGTACCACTATCGGCAACCCTGGCCCCAGCTTTCCAGAAAACGAAATCAGCGCAAGCACTCAGAAATGAGCTCACGAGGCAAATCTTTTTAGTGCGGGTAGTGCTGCCACAATAATCATTCACATGGTCAACAGCAGTTGTGATTCATGACTTGGCAGCTACTCAGTTAATGTCGTCTGCAGAGGCTTATACAGGGGTGAAGACGAGCAGCAAAGACAAGAGACGAGGGTCAAGAGTTGTATGTCCTGTGAAAACAGGAGCAGGGCTACGGCAGCAAAATGATGATGGCAATGTAATGAGCACGTCGAATTGTTCGATGATACAGCCCCCCCCCCCCCCCAGGGTAGTAGAACTCGGCTCTGAGTTGAGTTGGGCAGAGGGCGGGTGCGTAAGGTGCGTGTAGGGCATGGGTCGCCACCTTCCTTACAAAGCCAAAGATGCCAAAAGAAGACAAGCCTCTGTGTGTAACTCTTCTCCTCGGTCATTGTTCCAGTCAATCCCAGGAACTTCCTTCTGCTTGAACTGCCTTTGTCGCACTTACCCAAGCAGCCCACACACCCCCTCATCCCCCCCTCGAACAGTCCCCCCACAATGCGGGACGTTGTCCCCCGCTGCTGGGGACCTGTCACCAAATGACAGCGTCCCCAACACCCGCGGGGGACCATGCACTCGTTCCTGCACCGTTGGTCAAGGTGCCTGCCAGTAGATGCTTCTGGGTTGTTTTTTTGGGGGGGGCGGAGGGTTTAGACTAAGATGAGCTGGCGTAGCCCGCTCACTTCACGGTACTCGAGATAACCTCTCGGAATCAAGGCTCAGAGCTGTCCAGTGCTACGATGATCCCACAATGGCCGTGGTAGCGGATCTGACACGTAGCGGAGTCTGAAACCAGGCTTCTGAGTGCTGGTTGTTTGTGGAAAAATGTACAAGTGACTGGTGTCCCCCCCCTCCCGCCCGGGAACTGCTAAAGGGGGGGGACTATTCACAGGGGGGGTACAACAACTTTCAGGGTCAGTCTCAGCTAGATACAGTGAAGTGAGCCAGCCCCCCCAACCGAAAATCAAAGGAACCCCTCCCTCAAATGCAATTGCCCACAACAGTCGTGGAGCGCACCCTGCAAACTTCATCTTCTGGGAATGACTGAATGTGAAGCCTGCCAGCGCTGGCACAAGAGTGGACGCCATGAGGGCAGGAGCTGCAAGGGCAGGGGGGCAGACCTCCCACTCTCACCCACAAAATTGCATCCCATCCCGTACCCCTCCCTCGAGGAATGGTGCACGGCAAGAGCATCGGCTCTTGGCTTGGTGGACGCATTTGTGTGGGGGGGGGGGGGGCTTTCAGCGAAGCTCCGCAAACCGTCGTTTTTGACCCACCGTTTCTGTGACTACCCGCGGCAAATATTGGCCAAGAATAGTCCGGGTGTAATGTGACTGTGACCCCCAAACGGGGGTCCTCCGCCAGTATGCCCAGCGGTGTCAATTGCACACACGCCCACCGATGCCGATGGCGTGTATGGTCGGCTTTGCAAACAGGGGCATGCCCCCCCCCCCCCCCCGGGCCCCCACCCCACGAAACCGGAAGTATCACACGGCGAGCCCCCTCCACCTTTAGCGCCCCCTCCCCCAGGCCGCCGGGCAGAGTTTTGAGGGGGTGTGTCGCCCACGTCGACCCTGCTCCTGGAGAACAAAGCCCCCCTACCCGTACGGGGCAGCCCCCCACAAAGACTGACTCAGAGGAACGCCCCCCCAAAAGGCTGTACAACCGGAGCGAATCAAACTTGAAACCCGCTCGAGAGATGCGTTACTCGAGGTGTTGGGGGGGCGCAAGCAGGTCTCAAAGCGCTCTACACATGCACCTCCTGGTATGCATATGCAGCAATGTTCGGCAGTTCGGCATGATCACAGGTGTTGGGGGGGGGGGGGGTGCCATAAAGGCTGAGTCAGTGTGCCGGTTGGTGCTTTTGGGTGTGCGCAGTGGGTTGAGGTTCCAGGAATAAACTGGGAAAATGTACTTTTGGTGGGTGAGAATGGGACCGTCGTCCCTCTGCTCACAAGTGCCGCTTGGGTTCTGTTGGGCGTGCCCCTGACACGTCTCGATGGGCGTCCCCACAGTGGCCCGGGGCTGCAGCGGCGTACGGCTACGGCGGCGTCCAACCCTCGCAGCACAGCCCTTCCAAAGCCTCACTTCCCGTTTGGACTCTCATTGTTGAGGGCTGGTCTTCCGCTTCTTGAACATCGCCGACGTGGAGGACACCGGCGCCGGCCTTTTCGGGGCGCTGCTGCCGCCCCCCTGGCCCTGATCCTGCCCGACCGGGTCCGCGGCCGCCCCCCCTGCGGCCCGGGCCGCCTCCGGCCGGCGCCCCTCGACGCCCACTTTGGCGTGCCTGCAGGTCCACTCCGCCGCGGTCGACATGAAGTCCTCGCGGTTGTTCAGGTACTGCTGCGTGATGTCGTGCATCAGCGGGTCCGTGCAGTTGGGCTCGGCCATCAGCTGCTGCACACTCGTCAGCACCGTCGTCAGGTTCAGGCTCGGCTTCCACTGCCCTTTGGGAGGCATCTTGAGCAGGTCCAGGCAGATGCGGCCCGCGTCGTCGATGTTCGGGTGGTAGATGGGCGTGATGAACCGCACGTTCGGGGGCTCGAACGGGTACTTCTGCGAGAGGTTGATCTCCAGTCGGAACACGCCCCCGTCGTAGGGCTTCTCCACCCCCTCGATCTGGGCGTCGAGCAGGGCCATGTCGGACTCGTCTCGGGGCCACGCGGCGATGCCGTGCGGGGGATCCTCCAGCAGCTCAAGCTCCTTCTTCATCCGAGGCGCAAAGGCCATGTTCGGGGCAGGGGGCGCTAAAAGGCGGATGCGATGCCGACCCCGATATCCAGAGTTCCTTTGGAGGAGAAGATGGGGGGTTGGGGCACAGTCATCGTTCACGCTGGGACAGTTCAAGTGAGGCTGGACTATGTACAAATGTGGCATACTATGATACGGTTCAGTGGCAGGGATCGTTGTGAGGGTCCAATACCCCGCCCCCCCCATGTCCAGCCCCCCCCCAGGGTACACGGTTCCCCCCCACCCCGGGGGGAACCGTCACCAAGTGACGGTTCCCCCCCTGGGGGGGGGGGAACCGTACACCACTCCCGACCAGCCAATTCTAGTATAACCCAACTAAAAATTTTCTTCGGCGCCTTCGGCGCCCGTGATTTCCTATTGATTTCTTATTGTTCATGGGCCAAGTGACGGTTCCCCCCCTGGGGGGGGGGATGGACACGGGGGGGGGATGGACATGGGGGGGGGGGGGGGTACGTACAGGCGCATGTGTTGATGCTACATCACTTGAAGCATCGCCTCAAAGAGAGCCAATAAGCCGTGGTACAAAGCAATATGAGTGTTCAACCCTCATATTGCCTTGTAAAACGGAAACCCATCATAACACATATTGTAACGAGCACAAGTTCAGTGGAATTGAAATTCTGCAATACCATGTTCAAGTCAGCAGTGCTGGGTTTGAAAACCTGATGGACGTCGTTTTTGTTTGCCTATCCTAATTGCACAGAGAGAACAAGGATCAAAGGTACAATCATTACATGGAACATTCTGACTTGGTGTTTAGGTCATTGAAATGGTGGGATGGATTGGCAAAGACGGAAACATGTTTGGGCGTCGCACTGCGCGCACACGTTGAAAAAAATCAGTTCCGGCCAGTCAGGCAGCCAAGTGCCGTTTTGGCACCAGTTGGGTATATTGCGAGGAACACCCCAGCTTGATCCATCATTTCAACCATACTTTCCCCCCTATTTTTAAGCATCTGGTGCCACCTTTCTTTTGGCTTGCCTGTCTTCAGTGTCTAGTGGAGCACAATGCTCAAAGTGTAATCATTGCATAGAGCCTTCTTTCTTGGCCTTCCGGTCATTCAACTGCTGGGTTTGGATGTTCCGTGCCTGTTTTTAGAGCGCTCAAAGGTGCAATCACTGCAGGGACCGCTCTTTCTTGACCGTGTGGCACCATTTTTCTTAGAACGTTATTTTTGATGTACACTTGATTCCAGCCATGCACCCCACCCTGTCCTTCCCGAGGGGAGGCAGAACGGTGATCCACAGTTTTGACAAACAATTGTGGCACAAGTCATGTTTCTGGAACCTATCCTCACCGTCTATGTAATTTGTATGGATGCTCATTACCATTGGGTTGAGGAGATGTAAGGGAGGAGGAAAATCTACCAATTTCCAAGGATCAGCATTTAGCAATCAGCAAGCATCTGTGGGGGAATCTTTGCACTGTGCGCGCACTGCGCACTACTTTTAGACTATGTTCCCCCCGAGCAGAGAGCCCCGAAGCACACCCCTTGGAAACGCCCTTAGAATTAGGTGACCCAAACTGCCCCAGCTCAAGTAGGTAGGTAGGTAGGTAGGTGCACTCGGTCGTGGAGAGGCGCCCCATGGTTCCCCGTGGCATCGCCCTTGTGACGGTACAGGAAGAGGCTCTGCGCTTGAAGAGGGGAGGCCCGATGATGCCCCTAGGGGCCCCTAGTATCTGAAAGTATGGGTCTCTAGTACGGCCAGATGCCCAAATAGTTGCACTGCGCGCGCACTGCGCTTAAGGCGCCCCCTGTGTGTCAGCAATGCCCATGATTTCTGGACAAGCCATTGATACATAGCCAATCCATGTATCGTGTCGTGCACAGGCTGCTTTGCTGACCACTTGACTTCACTGCGATTCTATTGTGCGCGTCAAACTGGAGGGGGAATGCTACAGTGGGGGTGGGTAGTAGTGGACGGCAGTAAACCAACAGAGTTCGGTGGCGGTGTCACTGGTCAAATGACAGCAGTTCGAAGTTCCCATCAGTTTGCAGGTACCCGCTGGTCATCTTCTGCCTAGTGTGTAGTTTTACTCCACAGGCCCCTGTATACACTACGTCTGCCGTTGGATCATCGTGGTCCCTTACAGCTCCTACCCACCCCAATGGCCTATCACAGAACCTATCCTTTGGCTTGCCTGGCCATAGAATTGTGACCGTCAAACATCTCAGTGCTTTTGGTGTGTTTTGGACAAGGGCATTGTCTGCGCAGTGAAGCGCAAGCGGCCCCCAAAAAGACATGGGCAAATGCAATGCCCAAATCATCTTCCCCTTCGAGGGACAGCAGATCCAACGAGCAGACCCAATCAACTAATTCTGTGCCAGCCCCTCCCAACCATGATCCACAGTGCCATGTGCAAACACACGTGCGTGCTGTCATCCATCTCCTTGTGGCACCTGTTGTTGTTTCGCCCTGCGTGTCTGGAGCAAACTACAGGGGGGGGGGGGACTTCGAGGCGGGAAATTTTCGCCATGGGAGATTTTGAAGCGGGTTTATTTTGCATGCAGTCCTGAATTTGCTGTGGGAAATTTCGCACCCACATGCTGTGAGCCGACCTTTGGTTGGTGGTGGTTGCTGTTATTTGCTGATGCTTTGCTGTTGAGTCTTAGAGGGTTGTTGTTCCTTCGTGATGAGTTGCTGGTGAGTCGTGGAGGGTTGCTGTTCCTCCTCGGTGGCTTTGCTGCAAATTAATTCCTGGAGGGCTGCTGTTAATTCCTGGTGGCTTGCTGTTGATTCCTGGTGGTGGTTGTTACTTCCGGGTGGTTGCTGTTATTTTCTGATGCACTGCTGTTACCTGATGGCAACATTTTTCTGTTTCAGCTCTTGTGGAAGGGCACAACAGACGTATGCCACCTGAAGATGAGTCCTGCTGTGGCGCTTCATATCAGCTCCCTCATTGTACACCACCACGCAACCCACAGATTCCACTATACCTCATCTCCAAATGTTCAGGCAACTGCTGGACAAGAAATTTTGCTAAATTTCAAAGCCAGTTTATTTCGCACAGTGGCCTGAGAAGTGTGTGGGAAATTTCGCACGAATTTGAAATGCGAAATATCCCGCGGCAAAAAATTCCCGCCGCGAAGTCCCCCCCCCCCTCTGTAAGAGGGCTTGTGCATGCTCTGAGTGTCTGTGTGTCCTTGTACAAGACTGGGCAATGGCTGTGTTGGAGCCATGCAAGAGCCGAAGTTTGCAAAAAATATGAACGGAGGACCCACTAAAGAGGGGAAGCCATGGGGAAAAGAGCCCTGCAGCTGGTCATGGGGGGTAGGTGGGGGGGACTTCTCTTGTCACAGAAAAGCCTGAAATTTACCCCTCTGTGACTGGCCCCCTTCCTGAGTGGGAAAATGGGCTTGAGTGGCTGTTTTTTTTCCTCGGCGAGCTGATGGCGGTCGGCTGCACAAGGCGCGCCCGGGGGGGGGGGGGGGTTAGGGCCCTGAGGGAACCAAAAGGAAGAGGAAGAAACGGTTGCCAAAAGAGCCTCCTTTTGAAGGGCCGCCCTTTAAGGGGGGGTTGGGGGGGGGGTGGGGCGGGGGGGGGGGGGGACAAGCGGTTCCAAAGGACAGGCCTGCCCAGAGGAAGATCCTGAAGGAACCTTCTCTGGAATTTCCTCCGGGAGCAGCTCCTCCACTTTGATCAGGGGTCGGAGGTTGACCTTGGGGTCCCCCTCTTCTTTATACCGGTGGTTCAAGGGCAAGGGCGAGCAACGCGTTCCGAGCACGACAAATCCATCGATCAAGAGATGATTGTCCGCCGACGTTTTGTTGATGCACATCACAAACAGTGCCTACCGCACTCTCCACACGGCCGTGTGCGCGCACACGCAGGCACCATGGGCAGAGTAGCAGACTGAGGCGGCGGCGGCGGATCAATGGGGTCCCTCCTGGAGGCCCACAGCGCCGGGGCAATGGCAGCCCGGGGACGCCACCTGCCCAACACTGTGGTGCACTGTGAGGCCGGGGCGCCGCAGCTGCCCCCAGACAGTCTCCTTTGGCTTGAGCAGGCCCTCGCCCTGTGGGCCCGTGCAGCCCCCCGCATCCGTCCCTGTTGCATGCCCAAGTAGCCCCGCCCTCGGGGCGCTGGGTGGGGGGCCATGACGTCAGGTTTTGAATCACCAGCACGATCATAAATCACCCGCTGGGAGGAGGGGTGGGGGGTTACATATCCCTTTGTCCCCTAGGCGTTCTTCCCTACGCCCCAGACTAGCACCACGCCCACAAACTTTGAACAAAACGTTCGGGTTTCTTGCGGCTTCGCTGCTTTGCTCCTGCTCTGCTCAGTGCGATGGTCCCTCGCCTCAGAAACCAGTATAGAATAACCCAGAGGCCGCCCCACAGCGTGAGCGTGACCCCTGCGGGACCCCCGCGGAGCTGCTCCTTCGAGGGAGGACCTCTCCATTGCTAAGGCGTGGTGTGGGGTCCGTCGAGGGCGGCAACCAGCTTGAGCACAGGGCGGCGCCCGGCAGACCGGTGCAGCGCCATGGGACCTGGAGCCACCCACCGTCTCCAAAGCGCGGACCCTCCACAGCCGCAGCGGGAGGTACCCCACTGAGGCACGGGAAAGGGCCGTGCATGCGGCTGCCTGATGCAGGGGTTGCCCATCAGGCCGGTGCACCACGATCACTGCCGCTGCACCCGGCAGAGGCAGGACGCGCGCACTGGGCCCATCCGGGGCCAGCAACTGCGAATGGTCTCCGTGTGCCGCACGCACCGCAACGCGCACGGCGCGGGCGTGTGTGGCGCGGTCGCTTCCCGTGCGTAGTGGACTGCACCAAACCAGAGTGGGTGTCTCTTAGGACTGAGTTCGGGCGTGTGGACGGCAGAAAACAGCACCAACGGTTGCAAGGGCCACAAAGGCTGAGGGACTATGCCAGTGGGCACTTCCGGATGTACGTTCTTGTTCACCTTTTTGAGGAGGCACCGCCCTCCGAAAAGGCCAAAAATGCCCGAAAATACTAAAAATTACCGCCCTCCGAAAAGGGAAAAAATGCCCGTGCGTGGATGGGGCGCTTGGTTGTCCACCCCGCTGAGTGGGGGGTGAAGGGGGCGGATTCAAAAATTGCGAAGGCTGGAGAGCCCGCTCATGATACCACCATTACAACGTCCCCATTCGAGAACTGCCCCACTCGGGGGGGGGGCAGGGATTACACGGAGTACACAGGGGGGGGGGGGGGGGCTCTTGCAGGTGACTCGGGGAGGAAGTGGCGCGGAACGAGGATACCAAAGCACAAGTGAGCCCTCCCAACCCTCCCAACCCGAAGGATGGCAAAAGCATAGGCCTTCGCTTTTAGCCTCTTCCATCCCTTCCAGACCACAAAGAGTGGCAGATAGGTCGTCCAGGGGTCGCAAGCAGGCGGACATTGGAAGAGAGGAGGGAGGGGGGGGGGGGTCTGGGTCAGGGACCCAAAAGTTTGTTTACGAAAAATGGCCCCATCAGATTTCCCCTTTTGTAAAGTTCATTTTACCGCCGCGCAGAGTTCACGGAGGGGGATCTGGGCTGCCAAACTGGACTGATTTAGGGCTGATCCAGGCCGGCCTGGGGGCGTGTCCGGGCTGCCGGACAAACCCCCAGTTGGCGCGGCCCTGGCACCGCACGGCGTTGCGCACTGCGCCGGCGCTGCCCTCAAAGGCTTCCGTCCTGCAAAGCAGACAGTGCAGCGGGAGCTGCGGTGGGGCCCCCTGGACGGGGACCCGGGGGTACATACACATGTGCTCATATGCCTTCAACATCCGTAGGCCCATGACGGGGGGGCCTCGGGCCCATACCTCCCCATCACCACCAAAAGCGTAACAGATAACCCCCGGTCTATCTTACAAGCGGCCCAGAGGCCCTCCCGCATTGCCTCGACAACCCTCAACTCCGGCTCACCCCCATCCGCAACCCGTGCCCTTGGGTCGGGAATCGACGGTCCTGTACGACCCTCTCCCTCGCATACATCTGCGCTTAGCCCGTGATTGCACTTGTTGGCAGTCAAACAGGGGTCCACGTGCAGTCCACGCAGACTTGGCGTGGCGGTCCAGCCCCACGACAGTGCCCTGAAGGAGGCGTACCGGCAAAGCACAGGCAAAACCGCAGCACTGCAGCAGCGGTCGGATGGCCGACTTGCTGAACAAGACGTCTGGCCGACAGACACCCGCAGGACGAGCGGGACCAACCGCCCCACAGGCCGACGGACCCGCTAGTTCTGCGCTGTCGCCGTCGGGCTGGCCCTCCCTTACTTCGCCCCAGGCCCCGCGTCGCCCTCCTCGATGCCGGCCTGCTGCATGAGTTCCGCGATGGACTTCTCCAGGTCGTCGATCCGCCCCCCCATCTCGTCGATTCTGTTGATGATGGCGTCGGACATTTCCTGGAACCGCGTCTGCATCTGCTGCAGCAGGTTCTGGACGAAGACCGTGAGCTCCTGCGTCCCTTGCGGGGCTCCGGCGGCGGGCTTTGGAGTGGGAGATGACATTCTGAAGAAACCTTGTCTGGCGTGCGGCGGGGCGTGGGTGCTGGCGTGGCTGAGGATGTGGATGGGGGTTTGGATGGCGGTGCTTTTTTGGGGTGGGGTGGGGGGGGGGGGGGGGAACAGAGGGACCGAGAACAAGAACAGCTTATTTTGTATTGAGCAAGAAGGGTGGGATGGGGTGGGGTACAGCAAGCGAAAAAAAGGGATCACCAGAGGTTGGCATTTTAAAGCTTTAAAAAGGCAAAAAGCTTTACCGCGGTATTCTGAGGCAGTGCGACAGCCAAGGATGTCGCTGCTTCTGTCTACCCCTCCGCCCCCACGGACAGTCCCCCCAACCCCCAGAAGGAACAGTCGCCAAATGAATCCCCCCCTCTCACGAGGGGACCATGTGCGAAGACCCGGACCTGACCTGTCCACCACAACTCCATTGTAACCAGAGGAACGAAAATTTGCTTTGGTGCCTTTGGCACCATGGACTTTAGGCACAAGCAAATCCCCCCCACCCGTGGAACTGTGGAAGGGGCCATGAGCAACCGATACTGAGCTCGCATATACCCCCGTGACACAGGCATATGGTCACAGCTATGAATCTCAGTGCATTGTTTTGACTTGCTGCACTGCAGCACAAACCAGATCAGTGCCGAATGTTGCCTTGAGTTCACCATACACTGCGGCTATCGAATGTTGCATGGGCTGTCTGGGTCAGCTTGCCCCCTCCCATTGGCGCCGGTGGAAGAGGGGGGGGGGGCTGTCCAGGGGGGTGGCAGGGTCACATCCCTCCTGCTCCCCCATCTCTCCCGGCGTCTTTCTGCCCCTGCGCCTGTCCCCTCCGCCTCTCCCCTGCCTGCCATGGCCCTGAGCCACCCCAAATGGTCCCCTGCACTGCCCTTTTCTCCCCAACCCCTGGCGTTATATCATGCTAGTGTGGACAGGAGTGCATGTAAGGGTCCCAGTGAGGGTGTGGACAACAGTGTTGATGAGGGTACAAATGAGATGAATGCAACTGAGTTGTTGGGAAGCATGCACGTTGAAAAGCTCATCCCTGATGTCACCCAAGGGTGTCTGCCTGTGTAGGGCTCTGGGGGCGTTTCTGCACAGCGCCCAACAGTAAGTTAGCTTTCCCCTGACCACCCTGAACACCACCTATCAACGGGGGAGCTGCGTCCAACAGCAGATTTAGACAGCAAACCAGGCATTTTTAGTGGGAAAATATATTTGTTTTGACTCAGTATCGGAGTTTTTGGACTGAGTAAGAATCTGAGTAGTCCAATGTAATAGAAGTGTATGTAGCTACTGTGGTCACCTTGGCCACTGGGGAAAATGGGTCCAAACTAGCCTAGTTTTCGCACAGCACGGGCACAGCGCATGGTGCGCCCCTTTAGCTAGGCTCCACCTCAGGATGTGCACCATGCACCATGTACCATGCCCTTGTCACAACCAAAGGCAAATTGGAAGTTGTGCACCAACAAATTGGACTGGGTTCACATGGTCTGAGACCACCGTTTTGGGTGTCCTAGACGGTCCCCAACCGAGTGGTTGGAATCATTTTCCACCTGTTTTTGACACATTTTTGGTCTTGGAGTTGGCCATCTTCAAAAGATTATTGCAGGGATGAGGGAACAAAAATGTTAGATTGCAGCCTAAAAGTCCTGATTAGCCCCTCAGGTTGTGTCTGGCCACTGATTGAAACAAAAAAATCAACTTCTGACACTTTTTGACCCCTGGGTGATCCATGATGACCAGGATTTTTTTTTTATGAGAATTGAGCTAATGGAGAGGGGGTATTTTTTGAGAATTGCAGCAGTGGTTTCACCTGGCAATGGCAGGGCTCCAAACATGCTCCACCAAGGACATGTCCCTATCACCAAAAGTGTTGCGTCAGTACACTGCGTCGGCCTCTTTTCTTCCTCTTTGTAAAACCCTCTTGCTTTTCCCAGGGTCCGATTTTAGCATCGCGATTTCTACTCACAATTTTTAGGCCCCCTGGATTGGAGGAAAGCAGCATGACGTGAAATTCGAAAAACGGGTGGCCCCTGGGCCCAGCACAACACCACTTCTGTAGCATTCCAGCACATCCTCAAAAATTGGGGATACCATCTTGCTTACTTGGTTACGAAGCCGCATTCACCAAGAAAAAAATTGCCCTCCTGTGTAGAGGTCTATTTGGCCCTCCATGCCACCATCAAAGGAATGCCCACCCTCTGCTGCAGGTCCGGGCTGCGACGTGGGTAAAATGAACCTGAGGTTTGTGTCTGGCTCCCGGAGATTGAAACCCAGCGGATGGGTCTCATGCATGGGCTCAGGAGGTCGGTGGCAGCCCAACAGCCGGTCGGATGTGCTGACAAACCACAACCGTCCCCTCTTCTTTTTTTGTGGCGACGCCCAACATCTTCATCCACAACCTGCCACCCTCAAGCCTCCTCCCAAACCCGACACCCAGTCCGCTCCCCCCCCACCCGCCCAAACCTTGCACCGCGACCGCTGTTACAGCTCGAGATCTGAGACATATTGGGGGTACGTTTGCCCGGCGCGTGCCTGGCATGCTACCTTTGTATTAAGTATCCTATCTCTAGCCCTCAGTTTATCCCCACCTCGGGAAGTCCCCCAAACAGACCGCACTGGACCGCAAACCTTCCCTGCAAAGCACGTGTGGGCGGAATGGCTACATCACCCCTGCCTTCTTGTGGGTCCATAATAGAAAGGGACCAAATCAGAAGCTACAAAAACAGGCACGGGTGGGGGAATGGTCAAAAAAAGATGCCCGGCGTGTGCCCGGCGCGCTAACACTCCCCCATTACATGGAGCATTGTGAGGCAGTCAGTCTTTGTGCAGGATTGGAACCCCCTCTTTGGTGCCATGGTCGCACAGAGGGAGTCTTACGCTGTCACCCTTCCTGACCCCTGCCCCAGGCAAAACAAGTCCATGGGAAACATTTGGGGCTTGGCGACTGCCCCTGCCCCCTTGGGAAACGTCTCTGCAGTGACACGGCCCCCGCGCATCCCTTTCCTTGATGTGCCCGGGCCTCGTGAACCCCGACTCATGAGGACTGACCCTCCCATTGTTCCTGTTGAGATGCTACGCAGTCCTTGTGAACAGGGCGTCTTTTGAGGGGGCGGGGGGGGGGGAGGGGGTTTGGGACCCAAAAATTTCTGCACCAACAATGGCCCGACAAGATTGTCCCGATTGTAAATTTCGTTTGTTCCCACGATGGTCACTTTGGTCAGGGGGGGGGGGTTGGCACAAGGCCTTGGTATCTGATTGTTTGCCTTTAGCGGCGCCTATGGGCCTCTCGCCACTGCTCTTTCTGACCCTCTGTGGGCCCGAACGTGTTTTGGTTGTGTCAACGGAGCCCCCGGATGACTTGTCCTGTTTGACTACTCCAGGGGTTGGCTGTCCCGGAGACGGGCTGTTGCCCGTGCTGTTGACCAGGTGCATCCAGATGCACACTCCGAGTCCATGCTGGGTTTGCCGACTCCAGCACTGACTTGTGCGCGCTGGGGTGTGCATCTGCAGGATAATGTTCCTGACAGGGGCTTCTAACAACCACAATGATTCGGGGGGGGGGCTTGGGAGGGGGTTTTCAAGGAGCCCCCCCCCCCTTTGATTTTTAATCATTCTAAAGACGCCCTGCTTGTGAAGGCTGCATGGGTTAGCGCTGGAGTTCACAGGGCTCCTAGTGGTCAGTTGTGGTCAATTCCGTGGCCGTGCCGCCATGTCACAAAGTAAATGGCTCGTGGAAATCGGACAACAAAGATGCTGCATGACGGATATTCCTTCGGCGCTGGTGTTCCCACTTTCTCATTTTCCTGTCACAGATGGTGCCTCCATTTTTTGTGTGGGGCGTGGAGGTGCCGGATCCCCTGCGGTTGGTGCTTTGCTCACACCAGCCAGTGCGGTGCTTTGTTGGAAAATGCCCCCCGTGTTCTCTGGACTGCTCTGGACGCACGTGTAATCGCGTTCCCCTGAGGAGTGCGCGGCACAGCAGAGTCAGCATAGTGCTCAACGCATTGCAACTGCCCCAGGGTGTCAATGTTCTTTCCTTTTGGGTGTACCCATTGGAGTGAAGGGGAAGGATGTTGGTCAGGAAGGCGATCCAGACAGTTACTGTCGGTTGCAGCTGCCATTGAGGGGGGGGGGGGGGGTAAAATGACGATGCCGACAACCACATGCCCGTGTGTGCCCATCCCCCAAAGTAGAGTGCCCGGTTGAGGTGACATGAAAACCGTGTGGCGCATTACCACCAGTAGACCAAGTCTATCCCAGGATTGGGCCGTGTCACCAGGTGGGCCATTCAGGTAGAAGGCGAGTCTGATATTCACTACCCCCGGCAGACAAAAATGGGCACTGGGTTGTTGCTAAAACCCGACAACATTTTATGACGATGTAGCGGTGGTTGGCAGATTATTGATGGTTGGTGACAGCCACAGTTCTCGGGAGATGCCTGCTGGATGGCGTCCAAGTCGAACCACACATGGGGATTCCACCTCCGTCTCACCATCTACTACGGGGAGGGGAATGGGGTGCGTGAAGCCGGACCGTCAGCATGGCCCGTCGGCATCCCCGCGTGCTGCGGGACCACAAGAGAGGCTGGAAGCCAAACAGCGGTGGGCTATGCACAGAGACAACGAAGTCCAAATTGGCAAAGGGTCAGCGGCCACTGCGGGGCTGGTAATACTGCCCCGTCGGCTCAGACTCAGACGGGGATGGAGGATGAGATCCGTTTGGGGCCAGAGGCCTGGGGGTTGCAAATCCTGGAGCGCTTCCTGAGTTGGTGCGCAGTGGCTGCATCGGCCCAGAAAAGGGCCTCCCCCTTGTATGGACCCGTGCCAGGAGGCTCGCAGGATCTGAACCCAGATTTTGTCCTTGAGTGTGCTGGACATCTCCGCCAATGCACCACATTGGCCAAGGAGAACTGCTCTCTGGATGCTAGGCCATGTACCATCGGCAGGGGCGGGGGGGGGGGTACTGATTGAGGTGCTCGAGGAAAAATGGGGGGGAAATGGGGGAAAATGTTGGTGGATGGCTTCACAAGCATGGGCCGCTCACTGCGAAGGGACGGCACTGACAGCAACAAATGGTAGCAATGATCAGGATGTCTGCTTGACATGCATGGCAGCCGCGCTTGCTTTGCACACTAACAGGCCGCAACTTGTGGAAATCGAGCTTAAAATCCTACACATCTTACGGCAGCTTCGCAGTTCAAGATGCCACCAACGCCAATGTTGACTGACATAATCTATGAGGGCTTGAAGAGTGGTCATTTTGTCAACTTCATCATTTAAAATCTCAACATCAAACTCCTCCTCCAACGCCACGACAAGATGCACTGTGTCGAAGAATCGGCCCAAGATTGTCAATCAAGCTTGCTTCGTTCTTAACTTCTGCCTGGTATACTCCGAGTGCTCTAGAACATTCTTCTTCACATGTCTTTCGATCTCCGACAAGAGGTTGCTGCGCTGGAGATCAACCTCCAACCTTCTGTAGCTGTTTGTCGACTGTTGCCATCCTTCCTGCCGCCACGGATATTGAGGGTTGCTCGAATATTCTGGCACACCAGAACATGGAGAAAAAACTTTGTTGAGGAAATTGGGGTACACAAAATGGTGTTCATGAGGTGGATTGGGGAACCAATTGGACTCTTCGGTTGGGCTCAGCGATTCCGTTGTATCCCTGTCGATGCATCATCCTCGCCTCCAAATCAGCGCAGCATTATCCGCCCCCATATCAGCATTTTCCTCTGCCTCTTGAACCACCGCTGGTTCCAACTCCTTTTTCTGCTTCACGGGAGTTCCTGCAATTCAGATAACGCTGGTTCGGGGTCGGGGTCAGCGGCTGGGGATGGCTTGGCTTTGGCTCCGTAATCCCATCTCCACTCCACTGGGGTGCAGCAGACCGCGTGCAAGTCCTCGCAGGCCCCTTCCTCGCACCAGCCCCTGCTCTTGCGCAGGCGCTCTTTGTACGTCACGCCCCCGGCCAACATCAGCACACTCCAAAGAAATGGGATGATGAGAAAGCACAGCGGGATCAGCCCGATCAAGGGCGGGCAGGGGCAGCACAGGAAGACCATCAGCACGTACACCTTCCAGCCGCCGGTCCAGGCGGCTGCGTCGAAGGGGTGTAGTCCAAGGAGAGCCCATATCGTGGCAGCAGCCCCCAACATACAGCCCAACACACCGAAAAACAGGAACAGCAGGAACCAGCGCATCGTGCTCAGCGCCACGCAATTGGCCACCACGACGCAGTGGTGGTCGAAGCGATGGAAGCAGCGCCCGCATTCGTGGCAGTGGGAGGCCCGAGGGGGCCTCCACAAGCGGCAGGTTCGGCACCATTTCAGCACGACGTCCTTCCCGTCCGGGCCCGGGACGGTCTGCAGGACCTGGGTCGCGTCTGAAGGGTCGTCCGGTGGGGCCGGGTCGTGGGCGGAGGGGATGACCGTGCCAGGGTCCGACAGGTTACAGAGCCAGCAGCACGCGACGGCCCCCGCGGCGGCGACATAATTGAGAACTTGGAGGGCGATGGTGCCGTCGGGGATGGAGGGGTACACGATGAATCCCAACACCGCCACAATGTAGAGGATCAAGCATGTGACCACGCACGGCCCCCCCACTTGATTTAGGATCTGCCAGACACGGCGCATTAGATCGGCAGAGAACAGGCGACGGACTGCGTATGAGCCAGTGCCGTCATGGTACAGAATGTTTGGCTTGCTGGTATCCTGTAGAGCATGGAGCGTTTGCAAGTGCGGGGGCTGAGTCATTTTGGGGGCCATGGGGAATGGTGTGGGCTGCAAAACCCATACGCCTATGGGGGTGTTGTCTTTTGCAAATGTCTGCAGCAGCCATGATTTTGGGGGCATGACCCGTCTCTGTAGTAAACTCCTGCAAAACAACCACCCTGGGGTCAAAGCAGCGCTATTTTGTGACATTAGGTTTTTTCTATAAATTGAATTTGATGGAAATGGGACGGGTGTTGGCGCCCTTGGAACAAAATGGGACACCGGAATAACGAAGTTTGAGCCACGTTGGACGAAAATTGAGGTATGTGGGCACATGGGATAATTTCAGCTGCCCGTATGAGAAAATTTGATGCAAGTGTAACAAAAAATTGTGAAAGAAAGACTTCTTCCCAGAATACACAGAGGAGCGAAGCATTCAGCACCGTTCCTTTTCAATGACAATTCAGATTGCTCTGCTAAATCCTGTTGATGTATGTTATTCACGGGGGCCGCCGCCAGCCAATGTGTGACCCCGAGGGGTGTTCGACAGTTTGGGGGGCTGTAGGGGGGGGGGGGCTTCGTTGACCCAAACCAAGCACCTTTTCCGTCAGGCCCCGCCCAAGCGCGCAAACACACAAAGCTAACAAGACGCACTGTGACCGCCCATAGCTCATGATTGTTTTGCTGCACTGTAGCACTTTCAAAGCAGTACTGAATGTTGCCTTGAGTTCGCCCAAAGGCCTTCCCTTCCCCTTGTCACAAACCACAGACATATATATAGAGAAGCGAAGGGAGGGGAGGCGCCTGAAGCATCCGAATCATCCTCCCACTCGTCGCGTGCCTCGTCGCGTGCCCTCCCTTCCCCTTGTCACAAACCACAGAGATATATATAGAGAAGCGAAGGGAGGGGAGGGGCCTCAAGCATCGGAATCATCCTCCCACTCGTCGCGTGCCCTCTTGCCGGTACTCTTGGGGCGAGCACGCTTCTTTGGCCGGGCCGCTTGCGATCTTGTGACCCGGCAGGCTGCCGGCCCATCATAGATGGATTCCGATGGCACATAGTCACTAGTGCCTGACGGGGCACTATTGCTGGAGGATGCACTCGTACTGGAGGAGGCATTGGTGGTGGAGCTGTTGCTACTACTACTGCCACTACTACTACTACCGTGGTTTGGCCCAGAGAGAAGAGCAGGGAGAACAGTGGGCAAGGCCAGCGGCACAGCAAGCTTCGCCTTTGGTGGCAATGGGGCCCGGAAATTGTCAAAGGCTTGCAACACCTTTATTTTCTCCTCTTCGCTGCACCCGGCATAGTCATGAGACACACCGGGGTGCGCTTGTGCCATGTGGTGTGGCATGGCGTAGGTGCAGTGCCATTTTCGGCAATCAAGCACCTTGCAGCGAACTGGCAAGTTGGTGCTAGGGTTCATCGCTGTTGGGGTTGCCGCGCTGTAGCCCATGGTACGCGAGACTGCAATTGCTGTCAATTTTCTTGCCGTGCACACTTGTGTTGCACTTGCCATCTGTGTTGCCACACCACAAGCAAAACGCGCCTTTATCCGCACCCTCTTGGCTGGCCCACCTATGGCCTCGCAAAAAATGCAATATGCGACCGCATTGAAGCGTGCAAGAAAAATCGGTCGCAATTCGGAAAAGGGCAGGGCATACGTTTTGCTCCTGGAGCATTCCTTGGCTGGTCACGGTATTGAGCACAACCCAACACCGCATACGGCACAAGCGGCACTGCCTTTGGCAAGGGGACATAACCCCTGCCGCCTCGGGGATCCCCTCCACTTGAGAGCGGGGGGCGGAATCAGAAGTGGCCCACAAGTGGGCAAGGTGGCTACATAACCCCTGCCGCAGTGCAGGGGACAAAATCAAAAGTGGCCCACTTGTGGGCAAGGTGGCTACATAACCCCTGCCGCCTCGGGGATCCCCTCCGCTAGAGAGCGGGGGGCGGAATCAGAAGTGGCCCACTTGTGGGCAAGGTGGCTACATAACCCCTGCCGCCTCGGGGATCGCTTCCGCTTCAGAGCGGGGGGGCAAAATCAGAAGTGGCCCACAAGTGGGCAAGGTGGCTACATAACCCTTGCCGCCTCGGGGAGCCCCTCCGCTTGAGAGTGGGGGACAAAATCAGAAGTGGCCCACTTGTGGGCAAGGTGGCTACATAACCCCTGCCGCCTCGGGGATCCCCTCCGCTTGAGAGCCCGGGGCGGAATCAAAAGTGGTCCACTTGTGGGCAAGGTGGCTACATAACCCCTGCCGCCTCGGGGATCCCCTCCGCTTCATAGCGGGGGGCAAAATCAAAAGTGGCCCACAAGTGGGCAAGGTGGCTACATAACCCTTGCCGCCTCGGGGATCCCCTCCGCTTGAGAGCGGGGGACAAAATCAGACGTGGCCCACTTGTGGGCAAGGTGGCTACATAACCCCTGCCGCCTCGGGGATCCCCTCCGCTTGAGAGCGGGGGACAAAATCAAAAGTGGCCCACTTGTGGGCAAGGTGGCTACATAACCCCTGCCGCCTCGGGGATCCCCTCCGCTAGAGAGCGGCGGGCGGAATCAGAAGTGCCCCACTTGTGGGCATGGTGGCTACATAACCCTTGCCGCCTCGGGGAGCCCCTCCGCTTGAGAGCGGGGGGGCAAAATCAGAAGTGGCCCACTTGTGGGCAAGGTGGCTACATAACCCCTGCCGCCTCGGGGAGCCCCTCCGCTAGAGAGCAGGGGGCGGAATCAAAAGTGGCCCACAAGTGGGCAAGGTGGCTACATAACCCTTGCCGCCTCGGGGAGCCCCTCCGCTTGAGAGTGGGGGACAAAATCAGAAGTGGCCCACTTGTGGGCAAGGTGGCTACATAACCCCTGCCGCCTCGGGGAGCCCCTCCGCTAGAGAGCAGGGGGTGGAATCAGAAGTGGCCCACAAGTGGGCAAGGTGGCTACATAACCCCTGCCGCCTCGGGGAGCCCCTCCGCTTGAGAGTGGGGGACAAAATCAGAAGTGGCCCACTTGTGGGCAAGGTGGCTACATAACCCCTGCCGCCTCGGGGATCCCCTCCGCTTGAGAGCCCGGGGCGGAATCAAAAGTGGTCCACTTGTGGGCAAGGTGGCTACATAACCCCTGCCGCCTCGGGGATCCCCTCCGCTTCATAGCGGGGGGCAAAATCAAAAGTGGCCCACTTGTGGGCAAGGTGGCTACATAACCCCTGCCGCCTCGGGGAGCCCCTCCGCTTGAGAGCGGGGGACAAAATCAGACGTGGCCCACTTGTGGGCAAGGTGGCTACATAACCCCTGCCGCCTCGGGGATCCCCTCCGCTTGAGAGCCCGGGGCGGAATCAAAAGTGGCCCACTTGTGGGCAAGGTGGCTACATAACCCCTGCCGCCTCGGGGATCCCCTCCACTTGAGAGCGGGGGGCGGAATCAGAAGTGGCCCTCTTCTGGGCAAGGTGGCTACATAACCTTTGCCGCCTCGGGGAGCCCCTCCGCTTCAGAGCGGGGGGCGAAAATCAAAAGTGGCCCACAAGTGGGCAAGGTGGCTACATGACCCCTGCCGCCTCGAGGAGCCCCTCCGCTTCAGAGCGGGGGACAAAATCAGAAGTGGCCCACAAATGGGCAAGGTGGCTACATAACCCCTGCTGCCTCGGGGATCCCCTCCGCTTCAGAGCGGGGGGGCAAAATCAGAAGTGGCCCACTTGTCGGCAAGGTGGCTACATAACCCCTGCCGCCTCGGGGATCCCCTCCGCTAGAGAGCGGGGGGTGGAATCAGAAGTGGCCCACAAGTGGGCAAGGTGGCTACATAACCCCTGCCGCCTCGGGGATCGCTTCCGCTTCAGAGCGGGGGGCAAAATCAAAAGTGGCCCACTTCTGGGCAAGGTGGCTACATAACCCCTGCCACCTCGGGGATCCCCTCCGCTTTAGAGCGAGGGGCGGAATCAAAAGTGGCCCAAAAGTGGGCAAGGTGGCTACATAACCCTTGCCGCCTCGGGGAGCCCCTCCGCTTCAGGGCGGGGGGCGGAATCAAAAGTGGCCCACAAGTGGGCAAGGTGGCTACATAACCCCTGCCGCCTCGGGGATCCCCTCCGCTTCAGAGCGGAAGGCGGAATCAAAAGTGGCCCACAAGTGGGCAAGGTGGCTACATAACCCCTGCCGCCTTGGGGAGCCCCTCCGCTTCAGAGTGGGGGGCAAAATCAGAAGTGGCCCACTTGTGGGCAAGGTGGCTACATAACCCCTGCCGCCTCGGGGATCGCTTCCGCTTGAGAGCCCGGGGCGGAATCACAAATGGCCCACTTGTGGGCAAGGTGGCTACATGACCCCTGCCGCCTCGGGGATCCCCTCCACTTGAGAGCAGGGGACAAAATCAGAAGTGCCCCACTTGTGGGCATGGTGGCTACATAACCCCTGCCGCCTCGGGGATCCCCTCCGCTTCAGAGCTGGGGGCAGAATCAGAAGTGGCCCGAAGTGGGCAAGGTGGCTACATAACCTGTTTTGTGTTTTTCAGCCATTTTTGAATTTTCCATGAAATTCTGAGTATTTTGAGTATAGACACATAGGGTCGAACAAAAAAAATTCCCCCTGCCGTATGCCTAAAACGAAATCTGCGGCGCCTCAGGCGCCGACAAAGCACATTGTTCCGTGCGACAATTTAGGGGTCCGTAGAGCCCCTCCCCCCCCCCTTTGGGGTCAGGTCCCGACCAGGATCGGCCCCCGTGATGTTATTCTGTCAATGTGGCTGTCGGCAGGCAGGGTGTTGCACCACCTTTTGTTTCTTCCAGGCTTCAGAATGATCCATGGTCTTGTCCAGCCACCACTCTTGGTCAAACAGTGCTAAGGACACTCCGAACCCTGCTGCCCGCCTGTCACACGTCATATCACTGCTGGTGGTTGTGTGTGCTGGGGGCAGATGAACCATGCAGGCAGAGCAAGCTTGGCGACTGTCTCTTCAGTTCAATACACGTGGTTTGAGTCGTAGGGTATTTGGGTGAGAGAGCACCCACTTGGGCGGGTCTGTCTAGTCTGTCACTGCCAACGATGTCGAAGAACAGTGATGGCTGACAGGAGTGCGACTGCGATGCATGCTGTGCCGCGTGAAAGCCAATTGGCAACTGGCAATGCTTTCAACGAGCCCGATGTAGAAAATAGTTTTCTGCAGACGGCCCGAACGTTCGACGTGCATTGCGGATGCGCATCACGTTTTTTGGTGTGTTTGGAAGTGGCAACGCCCCATGAGTGGCAAGCAATGGCCTGTGGAAATAGGCCACGCAGCAGCGCACAGGAGACATGCCGGTGCATCATCGCATGCCTCCCCGGTGGAGTCGGGAGGAGACGCGGCAGGTGCAGTTGTGGCGCACGTCAGGGGTCCGTAGTGGCTGCCATGTCGTTTGCATGACCTGCTTCTGCGTGTGCTCCAGGTGAAAGGGGGGGGGGGCGTGTGCTGTTGGCTTTTGGTTTGGGCACATGGTGGCGGCCCACCCTCCTCTCGTTTCCACCGGGCAGGACAGGTGTGCAGACCTGTGCCCTGTGCCCTGTGTGCTCGTTTGCCCGCCAATCCGCTTCTCAATCCCTTCCCATGCCTTGTTTGTAGCCCAGATCGTGGTGTGCATCATGGGTCATTGGTGGTGGGGAGACAACATTGATGGCAACGCAGTGGTGGAGTATCCCTTGCACCATGCATTGGTTGGGGGAAGGCATGGCGACCGTTTTGGCCATTGTCGGACCCAAGCGGGTTTACTATTTTTGGCCGTTTTGACGATGTTGGGACCCGTCCAGGTCCCATTCCTAGTCTGCTTGGGAACCTGCAAAACCCCAGAAATCATGGGCACCCACTGAGTGTCGGCAGTCATAGATATTTCATTTCAACGCAGAGAGGGACTGTTAGGGCAACCGGTGCGATTTTTTCTGCCTCTTGCGCTGTCGGGATCCGCGCGGATATGCAAGCCTGCGTGGCATGCAGCACTGGTCCCATACCACGCTTCGTTTGCACATCAGCAGCCAGCCTGCGGATCTCTTGTTTCCTGAAGGAAGGGGACTACCCCATTCGTTCAAAGGAACAAAACACAGAGGCGGAATGAGGACTCCATTGATGATGGAGGTTGTGTGGGGCGAGTGTTCAGCCGGTCAATCATGTTGTGACTGCGTGCAGACACATCATGCGTCGCGTTGTGCAGCTCTTCCAACAGAGGCACAAAACCGGGGGGAATGTGGAAAGGTCAGGGCCCTGGACTGGCCCGGGACGAGTGGGGCTGGGCCCTGGACTCCAGCTCGGGCTGAGCCTGAGGCTGGGGCGGGTGCCGGGGCTGGGGTGGGGTGTGGGGCTGGGGCTTGGGGTGGCATGCAGCCCAAGGCCCCGGGGCATGTTGAGCGTCCTCGCATGCGCCCATTGGCTGCTGTCCAACTTGCACTGCCCCAGGCCGTTGGGTGGATGGTGGGGAACGCAAGCTACCGATTCAAGGAAGTCTGATTGTACAAATGGTGCACTTCCATGGCATATCTATCCCACCACACCATGTGGCTTGGGGATATTGTTCCGTTCACATGGTTGTCTCCTTTTTTCGTTCCATTCATGGCAACTCGCTTTTTGGTGCTGCATCGTGTCAGTGGCCACAGGATGTGATGAAACACTCTTTGTGTTTTGATCAACAACGGCTCTGTTGTGATAAAAAACGTGTAGCAACTGTCACAAAACAGTCACCAGCAGTAGGGATTCTACAGCAAACCACTGGGAAGCCATCAGCATCACAAGTTTATTTTTTCGCCACATGATAAAGCATTTGCTCATTTGGCAAGGCTTTTGGTGCTCGTGTGCTCCGTTTACGGGACCTGCACAACAACAAAAAATCGATCGTAATAGTTAAATCTTTGTTCCAGTTTTATTTGAGCGTTTGTGAGGCTGGTTGGGCACCATTGCCGCTAGTCAACAGCCGAAGCCACTAGCGACACCCGGGTTTCAAAGGAAGAACAAGTACTTTCTCCGTGGCTCAATTCGCGAGGCTTTTGCAGGTGTTCGCACGATTTTCAGGAGAACGTGTGGTAGAACGGAGGATGTGCAATGCACTGGTTTGGATTTTTCATGAGGAAATTGTCTTGCGCGTGGTGGTGGTGGTGGTGGTGGTGGTGGTGGTAGAACGGGTGGGGGGGGGGGGGGGGGCACTGCAGAACAATGTGTAAGTGGGCAGCGCAGATGCAAACCCCAGACCATCAATGCGCATTGAACACTGATACAACGTACTGCAGATGCAGAAATTGGCGGGTTTCAGACGCAGGCTCAGCCCCTTGGGGCACGTTTGCCCATCGCTACACAGAACAGGCCCTCCTCTTCAGATGGGGCTGGGTCTCTGGACTGTTTCCCTACGTTGCCCTCCTTCATTCCCCTTCCGTTTGATCTCCAATATTTTTCCAATTTGAGAAGATGCTGGGAATTTTGGGGTTTGACAAATCTTTTAGGCGCACTGCACACAGATCAACACATCCTTCCCTTATTTGTGCACGCAAAGCAGATGCAATGAGAAACCATTTGGCTGAGAGTATCAAAATGGGCACTAAGAACCAAATTTGGGCACAGGTAAGTGCTTGCCCCCCCAAACACACATTGCACCGCATGACCCGTATTGTACAGTCCGAGAGTCCATCGGGGCTGCCATCTGCTATCAAGGCTCGTACCGCCTTGCGGTGCAGACTATAGAGACATGCACAAATGCATATCATCAATCCTCAATGTACAACAGCCATCAACACCAGTGTGCATGGTCACCACATCTAGTACCCCGACCGCAACCCTTGAACGGAGACGCCTCCTCGACCTGCACATACACAGCGCACCCCCAACAGCATGTGCACTTCACTGGTAATTGAGTACTAGGCTTCTAAACAGAATTCCAGGAGCCCTGGTCGCATACGCAACACACAGGCACATCCTTGGATTATGGTATTGCGTTGGCACATAGAAAGTGCACGACTGCCGCATCAAGGCAAACCAAATCCAGAGCTGCCCGACAGGGGCCGCCGCAGCGTGCGAAGAGGAACACAGAATGGTCGGCTGCCAGTCCCGGGTGATGCATGTGCCCAGGGAAAGAGGAGAGCCTTTTCTTAGACGTGACCGTTCCACAAATTGGATGGGAACTGCGGTTTGCCTGTCTCCCCCCTCCCCCTGGTGGTAATGCTGGGAACAGGTGAAGGGCTGTTGGGGCGGGGGATGTTGGGGATGTGTGGAGGAGTCTTGGAAGGGGATTAATGGAGATTGGGCTGATAAGATGATGAGAGGGAAGAGGCACTGCGGAGAGAAAACGGGACCAGGCATTGGGGAAGTGTATTGTGCAGAGAAAGAGAGGAGGCGGAAGGAACAGGAGCCTCCCTGTCCATCCCCGAATGTGCAATGGGTCTCAGGAGATGATATCCTGAATGAACTAGCTGCACTGTGCATGCACTTCGCGCACCTTTTGGCAAGCAAAGCACCAGATTGTCCAAGGGTGGAAGTCGGGCTGCCAGGCACGAAAATGGATGGGAACGGTGAAAAAGCGCAGACACGGGATGTTATGCAGCTTCATGAGTCTCATCACTCCCTCAAGCCATTGCATTGTGATACTTTGCACAGTGTTGTGCTGTGCTGTGCTGTGGTGTGCTGTCCGCTGTGCCGTGTTGTGTTGTGGTGTGGTGTGGTGTGGTGTGCTGTGTTGTGGTGCTGTGCTGTGCTATGCTTTGCTGTGCTGTGTTGGGCTGTGCTGTGCAGTGTTGCTGTGCCGTGCTGTGCTATGCTATGGCTGTGTGGTGCTGTGCTGTAACTCACACATCGACTGGCCCTTGAGAACATCCTCGGATAGATTAAGAAACCCCTCTGGAAATGCTCCAACGGGGTCAACAACAGCAGGACACACAAATATCACGGCTTCCCACACACATCGCAAAACTGATACTGCCTGTTTGGAATGGTGCCAGGCGCGGCTTTGCGCCCTTGCGTTTGGGGAAGTTCATCAGCTTCGGTCCGGGCTCGCACGCACTGCACCTTGTTGTCGTGACACGGGGGATGCCAAGCACCTCTAAAAGACTCTACTGTCCAAATTGTTGGAAGAGGGGAGGTTCCATAGAGGCTGGTCGGTTACCGTAGGGTTCAGTCACGGGAGGGAGGCGGAGAAGACTGCACATTGCAAAGCCATAGTCAAGACTCAGCATCGGGCTGCCCTGGCGCCACGGAATCCTCCTGCATGGCGTCTGCGACTGCTTCATCCAAATCTTCCAACAGCTGCTTGGCTTCATCGAGCGTGTCTCGCAATGCGGGGGAGTACAGCATCATCAGCCGATTGCGGGAGATCTGGGCTTGCACTGCCGCACAACACGTAGCTGAGGGGCATTTTCCAGATCATGCAACCTCCAAACCCTTTGTAACCCCCTTAACTGTGTCCTCACCATTAAACAAGTAATTCCGCTGAGTCTCAACTTCAAAAAGCCGGCACTGGGCGGTCAGCGACCAATCGCTGTCGATAGGCTCTCCTGATCAGAGTAAAAACGTCTTTTTTTTTCAAAGAGGTTTGCGTCATGAAGGACAGCCTGAGGCTTTCAGTGGCACAGCTGCAAGTCATCAGCAAAGATGCTGCATTCAAGACGTGATGACAGTTCTGTGGGTTACGCGCGATTGTTGTTGGTTTGGACTGTAGGCACCCTCGACGTGGTGGGAGGGCACCCGCTTTTGTTGTTGGCGCTGTTTTGAGGCAGTTTTGGTGCTCTGTTCCCAATTTATCATTGACACGACCTTATTCGGATAGTTGTCCCTCACCATTCCGTTCTCGTCAGGCGGACGTCAATCGCCATGGCTGTCCTTGCAATGCAACGAAATGATGCCGGGATCTGTTACAACCGAAGCTCACCGCAGCGGCCGACGACCGTCGAACGCAACCCACCACCTGGACCAACGAGGCAAACAACCACAAATGAACTCATGCCGACGGTCTCTATCCGCCACCTGCTCCGTCCCTTGTGAGGCAGTGGCTTGGAAGGAGTCGATACAAGGCAACCAACCACAAAGCGGTGGGGGGCTCCGTGTGAAAACACCAAGTCAGGGTCGGATCACAGTCCCGTGTGCATTGTGTTCAATCAATGGTCAACGGCAGTGGCAGGCCTCATACGGTGGGTTTCGCGGACGTCGTCCTCCACGGCGGTGAGCATCTGCAGCATCTCCTCACACTCAGCACGGAACTTGCGCGTTGTCTCTTGATCCGCCTGGATCTGCTGGTCAACCTCCATGACCCCGGCGGCCTCCTTCTCCCACTCTCTCACCTGCACACACCAGCAACAGTTATTCATGTCACGGCACACGGATTGGGGGGCGTCCCGCCCTTGTCCCTGCAAACATGCCCCCATTGAGGGACACACACGCAGGATGCGAGAGCGCGATTGCCCCTGCACGCTCTGCAGCGATGGCACAGCGAGGAGCACTGGACGTCAGACCAACAATCATGTGAGCACGATAAACATGTTGCCCAGAGCCCTTCTGCGGGGACAGACACACACACTCACTCACTCACTCACTCACTCACCCACTCACTCACACACCTCCACCCTCACCCCTTGACAGACAGACAGACAGACAGGCCCCACAGACGGATGGCTTAGACAAATCGTGTTGGCACACACCCACACACACGATGCACGAAGATCCAACACAACCACCCGGAAGGCAACAGGGCACTGCACTGGACCGCTTCAAATCCTCGTCACGCAACAGAACATGCAGTGAAAGAACAGACCATGGGCGGCTAGGCGCCTCTCTGAGTGAAATACACACACACACTTAGTGAAAGGAACAAGAACCAACAGATAACCAATGCGGATACAAATGCACAAATGCACACACACACACACACACACACACACACACACACGGACACACGCATCCACCAGACATCAACGCGGACGCACGCGCGCGCGCACACACCCACCACCATCATCCACACAACCACCGCCGACACCCCCATACCCCACCACACCTGTTCAGCCAACAGGCTGTGGTCCATCATCGTGACTTTGTGCGCCGGTGACGGGCTTTCAGGGGGTGCGTCGCGTGGTCGCTTTCGGGGACTACCCATGGGGTCGTTGGCCGTTGGATTCTTCGGGGTAGCGCCACCAAGGCCGGACCCGGTCGTCTCCCCACTCCTTGTCTTCGCCGGGCCTGCACGCACACACAGGGGGCACAAGCCGGCAGCGGTGGCGCAAACGAGACTCTGCTACGCCCGGGGCCCAAGGAAGTTTGCTTGGGGGTACGGTTGCCCGGGGCGCACGCGGCGCGCCCGGCATCCAAATCAAAGTTCCGGCCATCCACCCCAGTGCTTTGCCCCTGAACATCACCCCCTCCTCCAGCCCAGGCTACCCAACCCCTGCCGTCTCGAGGGCCCACGTGTGGGCGGAATGGCTACATCACACCTGCCTTCTCGGGGGTCCCCAACACAGCAACAAAAAATGGGAAAGAAGGGGGACAACTGGGGAAATGGGGGGAAATCTTTGCCCGGCGCGCCGCGCTGACGTACTCTCATGAAAGCGATACAGCACCACATCGGCACACATCAGCAGCAACACATCAGGGCCCTGCAACCCGACGCACCTGGCGGTGGCTGTGAGAGGTGCGGCGGTTGGACGGACGCCCGAGGCGTCGTTGGGATTGGTCGTGGGGACGGCGGTGGAAACAACGTCCTACACTCCGGCTCGGCAGAGGCCCGCGAGGATCCCTGCGGCGATGCAATGAGGGCATGGGGTATTGCAGGATGGGTACCAAATTGTCCCTGCACCAAAATTGTGCCATTCCAAATTTCCCATGCACCAAATCCCCCGGGTGCCAACCGGCCCATGTACTAAGCCTATATGGAACCCCCTATGTCCTCTGCTGCAGGCACCACCCTCTCTCACATCTCCGCAGGTCACTGAGCCGGGCAGTGCTTTGTCCAGGCCACTAGAAAATTTGGCACAGCATTCCCAAATGATGGCACAACACGCATGGAGTATTGATGCGAGGAGGCGGGGGGGAGGGCGTTTGGCACAAGGCCTTGGTATCTGATTGTTTGCCTTTGGCGGCGCCTATTGGCCTCTCGCCACTGCTCTTTCTGACCCTCTGTGGGCCCAAATGTGTTTTGGTTGTGTCAACGGAGCCCCTGGATGACTTGTCCCGTTTGTCCTGTTTGTTTGTCGGGGAGGGGGGGGGGCGAAGGATCTGCATGACTGTCATCCTGTGCCTTCTCTCGCGGGTGGGGGTTTCAGCGCCAAGCCACTACACCCCCGCCCCCCGCAGACGTATCCCTTTGGGCTCGCGAGTGTCACCCCACATACCCCAGGGCCTTGGACGGGCAGGAAAAGCGCCTTTTGGGGGGGTGAAGCCATGGGAAAGAAATTGCCGGCGAAACGAGGTCTCGCGAACACGCCCTCTGCTTTGGGCTCGACTGCGTGGCCCCCGTTGCTGGCGCGCACCGGGGCCTCTGGCGTGACAGGCGGGGGTGGGCAGCTCCTGCCGTTCCTGAGACCCACGGGCCCACAAATGCACTCGTGGACCGCCGCAAACGCCACATCTGCGACCCCCCCCCCCCCCGGGCCCAAAGCAACGCATCGTGTCCGCATTCTCCTCCGGAACGTCATTGCACTCGATGCATCGGGTCAGCGAAGTCACGTACGGTCGGCCGCGGTCTGAGGGGCACCCGGTGGGAAATGCCCTTAAACACATGCAATGCTTTCAGACAAAGGGGAGGGGGGGGGTAACGCGGCTCCGGGCATTTGGCAGTGGGTCGAACATGCCGCTGCCATGCCCATGCCCCCACCCCTGTGTCCCTGCCCCTGCCCCTTGCCCCCACCCCTGTGTCCCTGCTCCTGCCCCTTGCCCCCACCCCTGTGTCCCTGCTCCTGCCCCTTGCCCCCACCCCTGTGTCCCTGCCCCTGCCCCATGCCCCCACCCCTGTGTCCCTGCCCCTGCCCCATGCCCCCACCCCTGTGTCCCTGCTCCTGCCCCTTGCCCCCACCCCTGTGTCCCTGCCCCTGCCCCTTGCCCCCACCCCTGTGTCCCTGCTCCTGCCCCTTGCCCCCACCCCTGTGTCCCTGCTCCTGCCCCTTGCCCTTGCCCCTGCCCCTGCCCCTGCCCCTTGACCTACCCCCTGCCCTTGCCCCTGCGCCTACCCCCAGCCCTTACCCCTGCCCCTTACCCCTGCCCCTTGCCCCCCCCCCGCGCCCCTTGCCCCCTGGCCCTGTGCTGCATCGTCCCCAACGGAATTCGCAGGCAAACCGACGCCGGTTTTCGGATTTCAAACTTCAGCGAACTTTCTCGGGCCATGCCCGGCGTCGGAAACGGCGTCGGGACGCGGACGGGCGGCCTCCGGACCGGCGTGGCAAACGGGGTAGTCGCTTGAGGGGCCGGCGTCAGCCCCGCCCGACTCTTGTCGTCCGCCCGACTCTTGTCGTCCGGCGTCGGCGTGTTCGGCACGCCGCCCGGGGCCGGGGCCGCTTGGGGGGCCTTCTCTGCCGGTGATGCCGGCCGCATTGCAGTGTCCCCTGAGAAACGGCGTTGGCACGTCTGACAGTCAAGAACAGAGGGCACAGCTCGACGTGTTGGCGTGCAGACCGAAGACGGGCCATCGGAGCCCCAAAAAGACGCAAAACTGCGGATTCCCGTCGGGAACGTGATCGCGCGGGCTGCCGCGTGCGCGCCGGACGCGCAGATGAAGCGTATCCCAAACCTCCCAACGACCGCATCAAAGCGGCTTCAAAAGTGCGTATCAAAGGTGCCTCACAGCCTTTTCCGCTTTCGTAGTCCCACGCGGCTCCTTCCCCGGTCCATTGCAAGCGCTTCCCCCGACGCGATGAAGCAATGATCTTCGAAGAACCGTTGGTGATACATCACGGGTCTTGTGGGGGGTGGCCAAGATCGCTTCCCTCTGCCCTTGGGATGCATGGCCCACACGTATCTCCCGTGCCCAAAACAGTGTGTGCCCCATGCGACCGGTACGGCCCTCAGCCCATCCGCTGCGCGCCGCGCGAGTACTCTCCCGCCGCGATGGCACAACGAGGGTGGGCACGCGAAAGGCAGCGTACCTCGGGACACGTCGTCAGCGTGACCGTCGCGCTTCCCGTCGGCACTCGGCGCCGGCGGACTTGCGAGAGTCGATGCTGCCTCCCGGGTCGGCGTCTCCGAAGCGGACCCGCCGCGGTCCTCGGTCATCGGCGCTGTGCCCTGCAGAAACGGCCAAAGCCGGGGAACGTCCGCGGCGCCGCGTTTCGCAATTCGCGTCTCCGTTCGGATGGGGGGGGGGGGTCCTCCGTTCGGGACTTTATGTCGGGGGAAGGAAACACGGCCCAGTGCCGTCAGTGCCACCAGCGCTCCACCGCCGGAGTGGCATTGGCTTTTCTTTGCCGTTGGGGATCGCCTGACGCCATCGCCTGGACATCAACCGCCAATTCCAATAATTGGCGGACGCAACACCGCGTGTCGCTCTGACGAGGGCGTTGGTCGCGCGCGCCGCAAGAAGACACAGGCAGTGACCATAGACGTACTGATTGTCAGGTGATAGGCGATTCCCCAATCCCCACCTCCAAAGAACAAGGCAAAAATGGGTGGCAATCCGGCGATCAACATCCCTAAGATACCGTCCCCAGCCCGAAACCACAGAAAAAACTTGAGAGACCAGAGAACCGGTTCCAAAAGTTGTGCAATTGCGGGGGGGGGGGGGGGGGGGATGGCGTATTCGCTTGACCGCCCATGGCCGTCGGTTGGCCATCGACGACGATCAACTGCAGCGGGTCAACCGCCAGCCGTCGTCCGGCGTCGGTGGACCATCAACTGCTGTCGGCCAACCGACAAGTGCGGCGGTTCTTAAGGGGCGGTCTCAACGCATCAAACAAATGATGACAGGGAGAGCGATTCAGGACCCCGCTGGCCTCGGCTTGTGATTCGCGTCTTGGAGCCTCCGTCCGCGCCGCCGGCCGCGCCGCCGCCGGTTCATGCGCGCGCTGCCGGGCACCTTCGGGAAACGCCCCCGAAAAGAACCCGGCGGCATCCGTCGACAAGGCCCCATCCGCGGGGCCCGGGACGCGGCTCCGCGTCGCCGGGGCTTTGAACGTGTCCACAAACAAATCGCCGGAGGAGTCCGGTCGGGCCGCGCCGGCCTCACGGGCGGCGCTGGGGTCGGGGACGCCCCGCGGGGGCGCCCCGCCCCCCCACAGACCGCACCCGAAGTCGGCGGATGGGGCTGGGCCGGGGCCGGGGCTTTGGCGCGGGGCCGCTTTGGAGAAGGGGTCGAAGAAGAAGTCGTCGGGCTGTTTGCCGGCGCCGTTGGACGGGGCAGGGCCCGGGAACAGCGCACCTGCGCACGTGAGACGGCGGAGGGGGCGGCGCGCCCGTCCGCGGGCTCGGGGGCTCACCCCCCGTCACAAATCTACTGCGCCCCCGCGCGCGACCCACGTGGCCGAGAGGCTTCGGGTTCCCGCAACGCGAGGGCGGCCCGGAAGCTGTGGCCGGACACACCCCCTCCCTCCCCAGAAAAGGGGCTCAATCGACAGGGCCCCCAAACTCCAACGGGACCAACTCCCCCGGGCCCCGAAGGTCATCCGGACCCCGAAACTTCAAAAACATTGAAAATGGCGTTTGTGGAATCCGCGCGGCAGTCCAGAACAGTCATCACTTGCCTCGAATTCGGTGCGACAGAAGCAGAAACGATTGTCAAACTCCCCCAAAGATATTGTCGGGGCCTTGAGCGGGTGGCTGATCAATGGCCCTGTCAATGGAGCCCCTTTTCCTGACCCCCCCCCTCCCGCCAGTTTTCAGGGGCTCTGCCCCCCCCCCCCCCCCCTCGTTGACTTCCCCCCGAGGCACCCTCTAATACGCCCCGTGCGCGTGCGCATGTGCACCGCCGAGGGTGTGGGGTGCCCGATGCCGCGCAGTGCTTTGTCGCATCTCCGTATGCCCCACCGCGGCCTCCGCCAGGTCCACAAGTCACGGACAGCTACCGCCATATGAGAGGCCCGACGAGACGCGTGCCTCGTCAACGCCGTCGGCAACCCCCTCTCCTCCTCCCTCCCCGTCCCCCCCTGCCCATCTGCAGAAATGAAACGGGTACCGTGTCTTCCCCAGCCCCTCCTCCTCTGCAATGCGGTACGGGACTATGGCACAGAGGCGGGGCGCATCGCCCGCAGCGCTCGCCAATCCCCATCGTCTTGGCTGCGGCTCCTGCCAGGCGGCTCGGACAGGGATGCATTAGAAGGGAAGGAGTCTCAGCGGCCCCAGAAGCGGTCAGACAGGCGGTTGGAGGAGGTTGCCAAAGCGGATGGGGGCGGTTACTGTCGGTTACAACTGCCATTGAAGCCGGCACTGCGCACGCGACGCCCCCCCCCTCTTTCCCTCGCTGCCGGACCGCAACAACACACCAAAGAGGTCCCCGGAGTCACGGGTTTGCGCCGCGTCGCTCGACGCACTCCACATGTTGGCCCCTTCATCCTTCGCACCGGCTGCATCAACGGAGAAGAGGAACGACGAGGACTACGGCAGATGAGAGCAACTGCACGCGTTTCCATACCGCAAAAGGCTGTTGATCACTCTGCGGCGGGGCGTTGCTGTCGAAGAAGAATCCCTGAAGGAAAGGGGCGCGGAGGAGGCAACTGCGGAGGCATAGCCTGGCTGGGCCTCATGTCTCACTTTTGTGCGGGAGCCCGGGACGGGGGGTCGCGCGATCGGTGCGCGCGGTTCAGGGGCGCGGGCGACGTCAGTCGCGATGCCGTTGCCTCGCCAGGGGTCAACGGGGCAGCGCCCCTTCCGCAGTCGAGGCAATCGAAGTCAGATGGCCACATGGCTCAGCGGTGAGAGCACATGCTGAGCCCAATGCTCCTCAACACCTGCAATGTCTTGAGTTGGAGCACGACGCACTCCTGTGGGTCTGTTCAGCACAAATGGTATTGGGCCTACGTATCACAGCACAAAGCCCAGAGGGCCCAGACAACGTGAGGCGTCTTCCCCTGGCACCCCGGCGCCCTCCTTCGTGCTTCGGTGTAGTCCGCGCTCAAAGATGCCCCTGTGCCCGGCCACGCTCTCGAGATAGTCGTGCAGGAGGACAGCGAAACGGGGTGCGTGCGTTCCCGGGCGCCGGAGGGCTGGTCAGCCAGCCCGAGCACAGGACAACCCCATGCCCCGTGCAATCCCGACGGGCAGGCCTGACACCCTGGCCCTTGGAGCCACCGCATCTTCCGAAGGTACGCAACCAGTTTGCCGATTTCCCTCCGCTGCATTGGCACTGTTGACCAGCGGCGTCTCGCCGAAGAGACCAGCTGCGCTGGATCCGGCTGCCAACAACCGCACATGCACTCGTCAAAGTGCCAACGCCTCACGGCCAAATGGAATGCATGGGACCGTTCGGTGCCCATGAGGCCTCGCTGGCCCGTCAGGACCCCTTCGCAATGCAGCGGCTCGGTTTCGCAATGGAGATGGCCCCTCCCAATCAGACCAACGTGTCACCCGAGCCCACGCTATTCCGGGTCTGGTGGGCCTTCACGCAACAACAAACAGAAGAGGGCCCCCGGTGATTTGCGCCCGCGCCCACCTGCAGACTGCACTTACACCGACACGGCCAGTGCGTCAATAACGGCCTCCCAATGACGCAGCGATGCCTTACCACCAACCGCCTTCGGGTCATCGCAGGCTTCGATTTACCCTCTTCAGAAAGGACCACTCCCCTCCCCTTCTTCCCCTCACTATCACTAATGTCTTCGTGCTCTCCATTTTTGCGGCCCTCGACTCTCCCTGAAAGGTCGCTTCAGGTGCTGCTTGGATGCCGATGGTTGTTGGTGCCTGGGCAACCCTTGGCGGTTTGCCTGTGCGTCCTGACCGCAACTTTCGGTTCAAGAATGGGAGGGTACTCTGAGGCAATGGCGGTTGGTGGCTCAGCATCGGGTCGTCAATGAGAGGCGCATCAACCATGACTGGCCCTCATCTTGGTCCGATGGGTGAAGCGGGGGACCCCATTGTTGCAGAAGGCGGCTGGAAGGGTGAGCAGCGTGGTGGCGAAGGATCGGAACACAGGCGCAAGGGACTGCCACATACCCGCGATTGATTGTCTTGGGGTACGTCGAAGAATGACATTGCGAATACGCTGGAAGAAGAGCCATGTGCATTGGGTGCATTACATTGGGACCTGCGATCCATTGCCGCGGGATTCTGCCCCCCCCCCCCCCCCACACACACAACACACACAACACACCGACACACACGACATACACGACATACACACCCGCACACACCCGCACACCTCCGCACGCCGACGCACGCGCAGGCCAACACACACACCTGCGCACGTGCGCAATTGCACGCACGCGCGCGTGGCGCGCACGCGCACACATGGATGGGGACTCAGGTTTTGCTCGGAAGTGGCCCGGACAGCTGAAACGCCGGGGTCAGTGCCACTGGCTCTGCTGCTTCTGCTTCAGCTGCAGCAGATCGAAACCGCTTTGGTCTGTGTGTGTGTGTGTGTGTGTGTGTGTGTGTGTGTGTGTGTGTGTGTCATGACAATTTCATTGTCCTCTTTGGCCTGATGAGGTATTTGGAGACCATTGCCCTGTGACCAGATTGGGTCTGAACACTGCACTGGGCTATAGTACTGAAATCCGCAGTGGCAAACAGAAAACTAACTGCCTGATGAAGAAGGCAAACAGATGTTTTAAAAAAAAATACCGGGATCATACCCCGCTCAGCACACGGCCCCGGTAACCCCTGGTAGATGGTTCTGTCAAGAGAAAGCTTGCAGAGCCTCAGACGGCCTGTCTGTCTGCGTCTGCCTGTTGCTTCACTGTGCGGACAACTCTGGGGAAAAAAAACAGACGCTTGCATTGTTCCAACATCGGTTTGTTCACCAACCCTGCACCCGTTGTCTGGTCTAGTGGCGTGAGGCTGCATTCGTCGCTCAACTTGAGCTGGCCACGCCGACCTGGGGCCCCACATTCGAGCACGACAAAGGAGTGCGTCCAGATGGAGCAGCGGGGAATGGGCCAAACCCAACATTGAAGTCCGGAAAACCACCCCCCTCCCCATTACCCATCAGACCAGCCGAGTGGACAGCCAAATTCAGAAGCCACAGAACGCTGCTCCTCGGGGTAAGGGCGGGGGTACTGTGCGAGCCCTGCAACAGGTGTCTCCCTCAGACTCTTCCGCACCCCCTCTCTTTTAGTACAACTACCACCAGCGCGTCTACTGAATGCGCTTGCAGCGACCGTCGATGGGTCTCGGCTGTTGACACGGTCGGGGCGTGTGGAACCGCCGGTATTCGGCGGTCAACTGACGTTCATGATTGATCGACCGCCGGCGGTTGGTGTATCAAATGCCATGGCACAGAACAAGCCATCAATGCCCCCGGAGTGGGAAAAGTCCAGCCCATGCCCGTGAGGCACCCGTGAAGTCTCATGCACTACTCCGCAGGCACAAAGGAATGCCAGATGGGCTCAGAGCCACCATGAACGTGCTCCGCTTCGAGCACCGATGGGGGGCATGTAATGTGTGCCTCCGTGCCCTCCATCGATGCGGATGGTCCACACCAAGCGCCAAGGTTCCAGATGCATGACGGCCGTAAGACACAGCGTTGCAGAAAACGTAATACGCGCACGACAAAATGAGTCACACATATCTCAAACCCGTCACTAGGGCGCGAGGGGAGCGCGAACTCCTCGCACAAGGAGGCCCGAAGGGCCGCTGTAATACACAATCGCACCCGCATGTATGACGCTTTGTAGAAGACCTGCAACGCCGGGTATTCCAACAGCACTCCCAGAGACGACCCAGGCCCACTCCTTCGAGAGCACCGCCAGCGTGTGCTACTTGCGTCTCCGGAGCGCCTCAGAGGCGGCCCCAGAGGCAGTCAGACAGGCGGTTGGAGGAGGTTGCCAAAGCGGTTGGGGGCGGTTACTGTCGGTTTCAAATGCCATTGTAGTTGGCACTTGCCGCCAGGGAAACAGTGGCTGGGCATAGGCTGGGCGCCCTGGAGGGGGGGTGGGGGCACCTCCTTGCCTCTAATGCATCCCTGGGCTCGGAACCCGTGCACCGGCGCACCAGACCTCATTCAACCAGAAGTGACCAGAAAAACCCCCAGCCCCCCCTCAAGAGACGTCCGCAACGGTCGCATGGCCTCTGGCAGACCCACCCACGCCACTGACATGCAGCCCGCCCACCCCCAACACACCCTGAGGACCCAGTCCAGGCCATTGCTTAGTGACCCTGGGGGGGGGTTAAGTTGGGCCCCGGCCAGGGCTCAGCCACCCACCCATCCACCCACCCACCCCCCCCCCCCCTCTGGGGGGGGTCTATGCCCTGCACCCACAGTCACATAAGAGGGTTAAGAGGCTTGAAATGTTATGAAAAAAAAGTGAAAAATTCAGGCCGATCTCAGAGCCCTGCACAAACCCAAAACCCCCCGAAAGCGCACCCGCACCCCCGGGGGGGGGGGGGGGGGTGCCTGGTGGCCCAAAATGCTGAAATTTGGGGCCAACCCACCCACCCATCCCTATACCCACCCACCCATCCCCCCCCTGGGGGGTGGGGTATTTTGCCCACTAAGCAATAGCCTGACCCAGTCCCCTGCCCCCAGCGGGCATGGAACAGGGCCCAGTGGTGCCGCCCAAACATCAAGGCCACCATGCGAAAGCATCCCGAGCAACCGCTGGCGACTCGGCGACCGCTGCCAACAGCTCAGCGTTGAAAGCCAGGCGATGTGCACCAAAGGCATCACCCATTGAAGATCTATACAATGCTCGCTGCATGGGTGGGCGGGGGGTCGATACAGCCCTCTGGCTGGATCCCCCTCCCCCAAAAAGGGCTCAATTGACGGCGCCCCCAATTTCTACCGAGAACGACCCCTGGCCCCGGAGGTGATCCGGACCCAAACTTCGGCAAAGAATGAAAATGGGATTTTTGGAATCGGCGCGTCGAGGGGGTTCAGAAAAATCATCATTTACCATGTATTCGGTGCCATTTTCAATGCTCAAAAAAATTTTCGGCGCCTTCGGCGCCAGAATTCATAACTGATTGATGGTCCTGTCAATTGAGCCCTTTTCCCGACCCCCCCCACCCCAGTTCTGGGGTGCTCTACCGACCCCCCCCCCTCCGCAAGCGAAAACCCGACTCCCCCATCCTCCTCCAACTCGTGTGCCCTCTGCTTCTGGCAAAGATGGAATCCATGCGGAGCTGCGCTCTTCCCCCGAGCTGGTTCATGGCCACCGCCACACCCCGGCAGCCTAGTGCCATGTGGTCAGGGGTCTCAGCCAGAAAATGTCGTCGATCCGATTGACGCCTCCGTCCGACATCGCCTGCCGATGGAAGCGCTTCCGCGGTCTGGCACCAGCTCCAGCGGCGGCCTGACGGCGTCAGCCACTGCCAGTCTCATCATCGCCTCTGCCGCTGGGCAGCAGCTGCACTTGGACTCGCACTCGGAGCCGCTCGCCAAGTGGCAGCAACCGTTTGTGGAATTCGATCCGAACGTTGGGAAATGTGGCCAATCGTTCCAGCCCATGCGAAGGTCAGAGTGGCACTGTGCACCACAGCCCTCCCCACATATATCCCTCGGTTTCCTGACTCATAGTGGACACTGGATCCGGGGCAAACGTCGGTTTGGTCTCGGGCTTGACCCATGGAATGACCCCCCCCAATGCACCCCTCACTCCCTGCCATAGGCTGCTGCCCTGCCAATACAAGGCATCCGCGCTCACCGCCACCGAACTCACCAACTCACCGCACCGGGATTTTGGAGTCCGGAAAAATGGGGGGAAATGGGGGGAAATGGAGAAAAATGGGGGGAGTGGGGGGGGGGGGAGGGGTGATGGGGGAAAATGGGGTGTCATCGACAAAGCAGTACGGAAAACGCAGGAACAACTTCAAGAGTGGGAGGAAAATGGGAGAAAACGGGACGCCTCACAGCTCCAAGTGCAGGGCGCGCAGTCCCGACGCGCCCTTCAGCGCGGCCAGTGCCTGCGCCCGGTCAGCGCCCGCAGACAAGTGGTTGTACTGCAGGTTCACGTGGAGGGCCCGCAGCGACGTGCTGTCCTTCAGCGCCGCCAGCCCCCGGGCCCCGGCGTCCCCCACCTGCGTGCCCACGAGGTTCAGGTGGAGGGCCTGCAGCGCCGGGGCGGCGGCCAGGCCGGCCAGCGCCGCCGCGCCGCCGTCGCCCACGGGATTGATCTTCAGGTCCAAGTGCAGCGTCTGCAGCGCCGGCGCGCCCTTCAGATCCGCGAGGGCCGCTGCGCCTCGGGGGGCCACCTGAGCAGATGGGGCGGAACATTAGGGCAGGGCTCCATTTAAAAAGGGGGCTGGTCCAGGGGGGATGGGCCTAGCCCCAGGGATGCAGTGGAAGGGAAGGGGCCTCAGAGGCGGCCCCAGAAGCGGGTAGACAGGCGGTTGGCGGAGGTTGCAAAAGCGGTTGAGAGCGGTTACTGTCGGTTACGAATGCCACTGAGGCTGGCACTTGGTGTTCGGGGGACAGTGGCTGGGCGTCAGCTGGGGGCCCTGGAGGCGGGGGGCTTCAAATGGTCAGGTTGCATCGTCCGCATTAGGCTCTAGCTGCGCCTGCCCCACAGCTGTCGTCGCCCTCTGTCCATCGTGTCAGCGTCCCGCGCTTCTCCAGGCGCCTTTGGATTGCGCATCCCTGCCCTGGCTCCACGCTGTTCTCTGGCCCTCTGGACTCTATCGGGTTATAGGCGAGAGGGGGGGTACCTCCCCCCCTTCCAATGCGTCCCTGCCCACTCCCCCGGTGGTGCTGAGGTCTTAGAGGCGCCGAAGAAAAATTTATGGTCTAAACGAGGGACGGCCCCGTGCACGGCTTCTGCCCACGGTTGTGGGGGGGGGGGGGCGGCGCGCTTGTACGTCGCATGCAGGTCTCCTTTTAACAACTCGGCGCCGCTGCGGCGGCCGGGGGGGGGGGGGGGGGCACCCACCCCCTCTTAAAAGACTGGGCCAAATTTTCTTTCTTGCCTTCAGCCAATCAAAAATCTTCTCTGGCGCCGACGGCGCCAATTCGTTGCCACAAAAAAAAAAGGAACACAGAATTCGGTGGCCGCCCCCCGTCCGCCGTCGGTCGCCCTCCCGCCGCCGGTCCCGGTTCACCCGCCGAGGCAGGGGATGCGCACGGCCCGCGGGCGTTGCCGGCGGTTGGAAGGGGCCGACCGCGGCCGGCGGGATCATCGACGGCGGTGAAAGGGCGACCGAAGGCAGATCGAGGCAGCGGTTTGAAGGGCAAGCGACAGCGGCGGAGGGAGGGCCAAGGGCGGGTGTGGACCCGATGGCAGTTGCACGATGGCCCCGGGCCCCGTGACGGGAACGGGGGGGGGGGGTCCCCAAAGGCGGTACCGGACGCAAAAAGGACACACAAAAAGACTCCGTGGGGGTCCTGAACGCCCGCGCTGCTCGCACATGTGCGGCTGCGTGCCGCTGTCACCGCCGGCAGTCCTTAATGAAAATCAAAAATCAAATTATTAAATGAAGTGATTGTTCAAAATTAAATGAATGAAATTGAAAGAAAATCAATTCATCAAATTAAAAATTCAATTGAAATTTTAATTAATCAAAAATTCAATTACTTAAATTCAATTAATTTATTGAATTAATTGAATTCTATTGCCTTCGGCAAGGCACCTCGAAGAGAGGCCGACAGTCAGCCAATCAGTCAGTCAGGCAGGCCAGCAGTCAGTCAGGCAGTCCGTCGGGCAAGCAGGCAGGCAGACAGGCAGGCAGCAACACACAGTTTGGCTTCTTTTCAGTTGTGGACTACAATTACCAACATTGGGGGACCTCTGGTGTGCAGGAACACTCAGTGGTCGAGTGGTCGAACACCCGGCCGATGAAACGCCTTTGGGGCGGGGGGTGGTCCAGGCGGGGGGGTAGCCCCCCTCCTCCGACACGTTCCAATACATCGCTGTTCACAGCGGACAGAGCAAGCGAAATCTGAATAAGAGACGAGGCTGCAACCAAAGCCGGTGGCCACGGGCCGCAACACCACCTGATTCAGCGAGAGATCCAGGTGCAGGTCGTGCAGCAACGGGGCCTGCCTCAACGTGGCCAAAGCCCGCGCCCCGCCGTCGCCCACCTGATTGTACTCCAGGCCCAGCTGCAGGATCCGCAGCGACGGAGAGGCCCCGAGCGCGGCGAGTGCCCGTGCGCCAGCGTCTCCCAGATGGTTGTCGTCGAGATTCAAGCGGAGCGTGTGCAGCGGCCCGATGTGCTGCAGCGCGGACAGGGCCTCCGCACCACTGACTCCGACCTGCTCGAAAGCGAGAGGCCAGGGGGCCGAGGGGCGGAGGGTGAGAGTAGGCGGGGTAGGGGTAGGGCAGAGGGATATGAGGGGCAGAGGGTGAGAGATAGGGCGGCGGGTGCTGGTGCGGGATGAGGGGACGGTGCAGAGCAGGCCATTGCTGAGGGGGGGGGGGGGGGTGTTTGGGGCCCTGGCCAGCCCTGGCCAACCGACCCACCCACCCAAATCAGAAAAATTTCCCTCCGGCAAAAAATGAAATTTATCAAAGGGGCCGGAAATGTGAGGCCAATTTTAGGTACACAAACTTTTCGTTGGCCTCAGACCCACCCCAGGGACCCATTAGAAGGGGAGGGACCTCAGAGGCGGCCCTAGAAACGGGTAGACAGGCGGTTGGAGGAGGTTGCCAAAGCGGTTGGGGGCGGTTACTGTCGGTTACAAATGCCACTGAGGCTGGCACTTGCCGTCAGGGGAACAGTGGCTGGGCATTGGCTGGGCGCCTTGGAGGCGAGGGGGGGGGGACCTTCCCCCCCCCCCCCCCCTCCAACGCGTCCCTGACCCCCCCCCCCCCCCGGGGGTGGGGGCTTTTGCACACTAAGCAACGGCCTGATGCAGAGGGCGAGATCACCAGGGGCCCCAGGGGCGGAGGGTAAAGCTGCGAGAGGCCGGAGGTGAGGCGGGGAGCGGGATACCTCGTTGCTGGAGAGGTCCAGATAGAGCGTGCGCAGCGCCGGGGCGTCTCGCAGCGCCGCCAGCGCCTGCACACCCGCCGTGCCCACTTGATTGACCTTGAGGTCCAGATGGAGCGTGTGCAGCGCAGGCGTGGCCTTGAGGGCGGCGAGGGCCTGCGCCCCAGCAGCCCTCAGTTGGTTGAGGGACAGGTCCAAGTGCAGCGTGTGCAGCGACGGGGCTTTGTGCAGCGCGGCGAGGGCCTGCGTGCCGGGGTCCCCTGCGGTGCGACGGGGAGGGGGGGAGCGATGAGGGGGGGAGATGAGGCTACAGATTGCCGGCATCCGGAACCAGCGCTTTGCTGTGATTCCTGTGGTCCAAAATGGAGGATTCTTCAGGTCCCCCCCCCCCCCCCCGCAGAAGGAGGAGAAGGAAACGACAAAAGGGGAAAGAATCATTGTGGTTGTTAGAAGCCCCTGTCAGGAAAATTATCCTGCGGATGCACACCCCAGCGTGCACAAGTCAGTGCTGGAGTAGGCAAACCCCCGCATGGACTGCGAGTGTGCATCTGGATGCACCTGGTCAACAGCACGGGCAACAGCCCGTCTCCGGGACAGCCGACCCCCCGAGTAGTCAAACAGGACAAGTCATCCAGGGGCTCCGTTGACACAACCAAAATACGTTCGGGCCCAGAGAGGGTCAGAATGAGCAGTGGCGAGGGGCCAATAGGCGCCGTCAAAGGCAAACAATCAGATACCGAGGCCTTGTGCCAGACCCCCCCCCCCCCTTGCGCAGAATAAACAGTGGCAAAACTTAAAATGTATCCGCAGGACAAAATTTTCGGGAACGCCTTTGGCCGGATACTGGGCCGGTGCGGGCGGAGGGAACGCACCCCCCTTCCTCCCATGGCCGGTCCCTTCCAGTGCTTCCCTGTTTGCGGGTCGCAAGGTCTGCACACCCACTTCGTTCTCCTGCAGGTTCAAGTGCAGCTCCTGCAGCGCGGGCGCCTCGGCCAGGGCCGCGAGCGCCTGCGCCCCACCATCGCCCACGTGGTTGTTCCGGAGATCCAGACGGAGCGTCCGCAGCGCCGGGGCGTCCCGCAGTGCCGCCAGGGCCTGCGCCCCGCCCTTGCCCACCTCATTGCCCTCGAAGTTCAGGTGCAGCGTGTGCAGTGCGGGCATGGCCTTCAATGCCACCAGCGACCGCGCACCCCCATCGCCCACGTGGTTCTTGGGGACGTTCAGATGGAGGGTGTGGATCAATGGGGCCTCCTTCAACTCTGCCAGCCCCTGGGCCCCACTGCATGCGATCTGGTTGACACCTAAAATCAGGGGTCGTGTGCGGGCTCAACAAAGCCCAGCCCCCAGAGTTTTCCTTAAGGGGGTGGTGGTGGTGGTGGGTGGGGCTGTGGGGGGACCCCCCCCCCCCAACAGGAGACTCTGAGTTGTTAGAGGCGCCGAAGAAATTTTTAGGCCTAAATTGACTTGCGCCGAAGGCGCCAGAGAAAATTTTTGATTGGCCGACGACCCGGAGAAAAATTTGCCCAATCACTTTGGGGGGTAGGGGGTTCTGAGGGGGGTGGGTGGGTGGTGTCAGACCCCCCCCCCCCCCTGTCCCCCCCCCACCCACCCCATGAGATGCTGAGTTGTTGAGGAAAACTCTGCCAGCCCCTCATGGACCTCAGCAACCCTCACAACCCCCACATAATCCTTCACAGCCCTCACCAACCGCCACCCGTCGTCACCAGCCCCCAACGTGGATTGCCGGCGCAATAGTTCCGGAACCGGCCCTGGATGTCTGCATCAAATACGTCTCCGGCCCCATGAAGCACGAGCAATTCTGCAAACACTTCAATTGGCATGGTACAGACAATGCTGGAAGCGGAACAAAGAGGCCTAACATGGTGCTCCGGCCTGGGGCTCAGTCATCTGCAGCACGCAGGCAGAGGCGGGAAGGCTGGTTCATTCCCACAACACCTCACCAAGCCTCTGCAGTCCCCAACAACGCCCACAACCCTCTCCACAACCCTCCACAACCCTCTCCACAACCCCCAACAATAATCCTCATTCCTCAACAACGTACCTAACTCCAGGTGTAGCATCTGCAGTGACGGCGTGCCCTTCAAGGCCGCCAAGGCCTGCGCACCGGCGTCCCCCAGCTGGTTGTCCTCCAGGTTAAGGCTCAGTGTCTGCAGCGCCGGTAGGTCCCGCAACGCGGCCAGCGCCTGTGCACCGGCAGCCCCCACGAGGTTGTACTCCAGGTTCAAGGTCAGCCTGCACAGCGACGCCGCGCCCCGCAACGCACCCAGGGCCTCGACACCGCTGTCCCCCACTTGATTGTTCCTGAGGTTCAGAGAGAAAGTCCGCAAGCACCGCGTCCCCTGCAGGGCGGCCAACGCCTGCGCGCCACTATCGCCGACCTGATTGTCCTCCAGATCCAACTGGAACGTCTGCAACGAAGGCGAGTCCTTCAGCAACGACAGCGCCTGCGCGACAACCGGGTCCATGCCATTGCCCATGAGATCCAGGTGCAGCGTGTGCAGGGCGGGTGCTTTCCTCAGCGCCGCAAGGGACTGCGCAGCGGACAGTTTCGCGTGCCTGATTGCATCCCGTGAGCAGGCACCCCGCAGCTCTGCATCCTGTGCGCATCCCCCTTGCCGCGAGACGTCCTGCGTGTACTTGATACGCAGACTCTGCAGCGCCGTTTTCCACCTTTTCACCGCAGCAGTGACCTTGGCAGGGCTCGTGGTGCAGAACTGTAGGTGCTGTCCCTGCAGCTGGGTCCAAGTTCGTTGGCACACATGACTCACCACTCGAGTCTGCAAGAAGTCGGATATGTGCTGCCAGACGTCATTGGGCAACATTGCGAAACCACCTGCAGACGACAGTACGCAAGGCCGGGCTGCAGCGCACCTGCGACGGTCCGCTCCCCTTGTGGCCAGCCGCAGAGGGCGACATCGGGGCGGATGGCAGGAACCTGCTGCCCTGTTGGGTCCGGAAAGTTTGCGCTTCTGGTGCGTACAGTGGCTCTTGGAAATTCACTTGACGCGCTGTAATGGATGGTACGTGGAGGATTTGCCGACGCCGGGGCTCTGCTGCCCTGCAGGGGTTGGGGGGGGTGACCAGGTGGAGCCCTTGCCCTCCAAACCGGAGTCAACCCCATCCCTACCCCCCCCCCACTCCCCCTCGCACAGTACCCAGTCCGTGCGACGGTGCCACCCACCCTCCGGAATGCTCTAGGTCCCCTTTGCTGACCTCCTCCAGTGGCCGACCCACTGATGTGTCCTGCGAGTACAGGGGCCCTACACAGACTGCCAGCGTATGAGTCCCCGGAACAACCATGTCTCATTGCATGATCAGTATCCGTGCGGGAGTTGGCTCAGCGATGATACCAAGCACAAGGGCATGCTGTCTTCATTTCTTTACCAATCGGTTGTGTGTTGAGGGGGGGCTTAACCTGTACAGCTGTACAGACAGATAGCCCCAGTCTCACCATAGACCCAGATAGCAGTTGCAAGAGACGATCTATCACAGATGCTGAAAGGGAATGTTGGAGAAGGCTTGCTCTTGCCCCAGCTGAAGCGCCTCGTGCTCAGGGCGACTCAGCAGAAGCTTCGCCAACAGACCTCCTGCCGTCACAAAAAGTCTCCAGAATTGTGGGGTTGAGGCCAAGCCGTAATTCAACACTCTTCTGGATCACAGTCCAGGTCGTCTGATGCACATGCACAAGTGGGAACACACCTGACAGCCTGCAAGGCTCCATCAGTGCAGCGTTCACTGGTATGACGGTGGAGGACATTTGGAATCTGTGCGATGGACAATCATTCTTGATGGGCAAGTGCCCCAACAAAGTACAGTCAGCCTTACCAACAACAGTGCAGCCCAAAGTGGTGAGGCTGCTAAACCAATCAGCCACGCTGTCCACAAATGGACGCTGAAAACACCTTGCAATTTCAGTATTCAATGATTAAGCAAAGCAGGTAAATGCTTGGGCTGCCAGCCAAGCTAGAAATGTCCTCTGGTTAGGATCCTACTAGTAGTGACATCATACCCTATTTTTAGCCATCGTGGGCCCTTCATAGGAGCAAATACCCACTAATAACAATCCAATTCACTTCTAAAACATGTTTTTTTGTGTTTCCCGACCCCAAAATAGGGGGGGGGGGTCCCTCCTTCCGTCCCAAAGCCCAACCGGTGACCCTGCACCCTGGTAGATATATTAGTGAACCTATGCCAAATATATATATATAATATACATATATAATACACTATACATATACATATACACTATACATATATAATCCACTAGATACATACACATTGACAGTGCTCCTTACACTCACCAGAAACTGTGTCCGTAGAGCGCTTGTGATAACACAACACACACACTTCTTCCTCATCCTCTCCCTCATCCTTCGTGGAGGCCGAGTTGCTCTTGTCCATCCAAACATGAGGCGGAGCATGGTTCCACGGCCTGCCTTCTCGGGGATCTCCAATAGAAGGGGGACAAAATCAGAAGTGGCTACATCAACCCTGCTATCTCGGGGGCCCAAAAATGGGCGGATTGGCTACATAACCCCTTCCTTCTCGGAGGTCCCCAATAGAAGACCAAGGGGTTTCCGCCCCGCACTGAAATTCCGGGAAAAGTGTCCTTCCCCCCCCCCAGTTTTTTCCACGCTGTCCTCTTCGTTCTCCTCTTCACTATAAATTGCAACCCCCACCCCCCCCCCCCCCACTGCAATTTTCGGCAACCATGACCTACATCGCTCCCCCATTGGGTATATATATTTTTTTCTCTTTGTTTTTTTTCCAGCACTTTACTTAGGTCTCCACCACCCGGAGGGGTGTTCAGGTTTCCATAGAACCACTCACTGTGCCCTCGTCAGTGGCAGTCAGTGGCAATCAGTGGCAGTCAACCTAGTCATGCCGGCCGAGTCCAATCAGGCTGCAAATTCAGCAGCCATCTTGTTTGAGGGCCCTCAAAGCGGAAGCGTCTTCTTCAACAGAAGCAGGGACGGAGAAATCGTGGCAGAGGTTGAATTTGAGCAGCCTGGGACATATCTATTTCGCCTCGTGACTCCGATGGGGTGTCCATGTGGCCAACCAGGCCATATTCCGTTGAGGTATGATGGGCAGGCTGATGGGGTCGAGCCGGGAATCGAAAGGAGGATGAAGGGTTGCATGAGACCTCAGCTCCCACACGGAGTGGAACGGGGGCAAGGGGTGAGTCAAAGTGTAGCAATTCGGAAGATCATCATGCGGGCTGGGGCCGAGATAACATGGTTTAAATAAAGCAATAGCACTCGACGCTGACTCTGACATCGGTTCAATACCATTTCCAAACGTCCTCATTATCTCAGGTCGACTTGCCATTTCAGACGCTTCCCAACTTTATTATGGTGCCGGTCGGCTGGCGTGGAGAGGGTGGGGTCCCGGATTTGCCAATCAGGGAGTAGCGTGAACGTGAGTGCCCCGATCTGGAGCCGGAGGAAGACGACCTTTTCTTGCTGACGTATCCAAGTACTGTGGCGGGAACTATCGGAGTACAATCACCGCCAAGGGAACCGGTATGTAGCGGGGAGGAGCTGGGGAGGGGAGCCTAGGGAGGCTGAGCAAAGGGGGCCCAAACAAAAAGAGCTCTAGCGCAACACGCCGAACAGTCACTAAAAACACTGCTCTCCACCTCACCGCACCTCCAGTACCCAATGCAGACACATCACAGGTCACGGATCCCTAATACTTCAGTGTGAAAGGAAACTAAGCTCCACTTAATAACTTCACAAGGGGCTACATCACCCCTGCGTTCTTGGGGGCAAGATAGTTTGGTGAGGGGGGGGGGGGGGGGCAGGCATAGGTGGGGAATGGTTAAAAAAAAAAATGCCCAGCGTGCGCCCGGCGCACCGATACCCCCCCTATCAGTTGTACACCACACAAAAATGATCATGGTGTGGAAGGATACACAGCCGTTAGGCTGCACAATAAAGCTCTTGGTGCCCTAGTGATTTAATCTGTCATTAACAGGGGAGGGAATTTGGGAGGGTGCAACCCCCTGCATTCTCTCACTAGTGAGATAGACCTTGCAGGGGCCACAAAAGTAGAATGACACCTCTCTTTGAGGGGCTTTGTGTAATCATCAGATAAGTCCTATGGCAGGTACGGACTTGCAATGCATGTTAGCTGATCCCTTGTATCCCAAACCTTGTAGGTGTCCACAATTTTTTTTTGCAGGTGTCCACAATGGTGGATGCGCCTCACATGATGAAACCTGTAGCTATGGAAGCAGCGGCATGTGCCAAAGTGTGCCACCAACTGTTCATAGATTTACAAACCCATATAGAACTTGAACATGTATCTTTGCAAATGGTACATTGAGAGGTTGGGCATTGGCAGCAGTGAAGGACATTTCCTGTTACAGCAAAGTGTGGAGGAATCAGAAGTGGCTACACAAGCCCTGCTATCTCGAGGAAATTCAAAGCGGGAAGAAATTAGAAGTGGCGGCATAGCCCCTGCAGTCTCGGGGGTGCCCAAAGCGGGGAGAAAGGCAGCATGGGCATTACCATCATCAGTTTGCGTAAAGCCCACTTTAGCCATTTCACTTGTGTGTCACCACCCACAAAGAGGGGAGAAATTAGAAGTGGCTATGCAACCCCTGCTGACTCAGTTGTCCTCAACGAGAGGAGGAATCAGAAATAGTTACATAACCCTTGCCATTTCGGAGGTCCCCAATCCGGGGACAAGAAGGAAGTGGCTACATAACCCTTGCCGAATTGGCTAGATAAACTGTGCTGACTCGGGGGTCCCCAAAACTGGGAGGACTGTAACATGTGTCTTACCATCCTCGGTTGTGTCAAAGAATCATCGTTAAATGTGGACATCCTTAGTCAAGAAAAAAACCCACTTTACTTGTGTGTCACCATCCCCAAAGCGGAGAGAGAGCAAAAGTGGCTACATAACGCTTGTGGTTTCAACCCCCAAAGTGGGAGGAATCAAAGGTGGCTATGTCACCCGTGCCGTCTCGGGGAAAGGGCAAAGTGGGGAGGAAAAAAGAAGTGGCGACATAACCCCTCCCATCTCCCAAAGCAGAGAGGAATCAAAAGTGGATACATAAACCATGCTGACTCGAGGTCTCCAAAGCATGAAGGAATCGGAAGTGGCTAGTTGACTTTCAGCAAAGTCACGAGCCCGGTGACAACTCGCTTTCCATGATAAGAATCCTACACCCCCCCCCCCCTGCCTAGGCACCGGCATGTTTGACCGTGGAACCAGGGGGCGGTTCTTGCGCACGCGTTCCCCCGAAAATTCGACCGCGGAACCAGGGGTTGGGATGCTGAGAGCCAGGGAGGAGATCCAAGGGGGGAGAGCCAAGGGGGAGAGCCAAGGGGGAGTGCCAAGGGGGAGAGGCAAGGGGGAGAGCCAAGGGGCAAAGTCAAGTGGGAGAGTCAAGGGGAAGGGTTAGGATTAGGGTCACCGAGCTGGTGGAACCAGTCTTGGTTTTATAACCCTTTTTAGTGTCTAGGGTGGACCTATCAGGTTTAGCAGCAAACAAGCAAGCAAGCAGCAAGCAGCAAGCAGCAAGCAGCAAGCAAGCAAGCAAGCAAGCAAGCAAGCAAGCAAGCAAGCAGCAAGCAGCAACACGCGCGAAATGGGGAAAAATCAGATTTCCGTCGTGGTGCTTCAGATTCGGCTGAAATTTTGGTGCATGATACCTATGGGTGTGAAGTACAATCACACAAAGTTTGAGCAAGAAAATCAACAATGGCGGCCGGGAACGGGATTCGCAAGTGGCGGACCTCTGTTTCAAAAACTGCAATTTAGGGCCAAAAACAGCCATTTTTGGGCCAAAAAAGCCCTGAAACACATTCAAAACAGCCAAACAAAGGGAAACGGTGGGTACACTCCACGTGCGGCTTGACTTCCCCGTGTCAACGAGCTCTTTGCGGCCCTCTAACCCCATGATATGTCCCGGAAACGGCCCAAAAAGGCCCCGAGAAGCTCCAAATGCCGACAGCCACAAACCAAGAACAGGCCATATCTTTGGCTACATGGCTCAAAATGTGATTCCGAGGGCACCTACTCCACCCACAACCCCCCACTTTTTGTGGTTTCCACCCCTCAGAATTGCCCAAACGGACGCCTAGACCCCCATACCTAGGCCCACTAGGCTACGGCAAGCTGCAAGCTCAAGCCCAAACAGGTGGGTGCCCAAATGGGTCAACAAGGTCCAATAGGGGCAAAAAGATGATTTTTCTCAAAAACGATTCCTAGACCACGTGCGACGCTAAAACAAGTGTTTTTGGACCATTTTGAGCTTGTGGTGGACCATTTTGCTCCTCCGAAAATCCCAAAATGCCTTGAAAATGGGCTGTTTTGGGACCAAAAATGGGTCAAAAATGGGTCAAAAACGCATTTTTCCAAACCTCATCCTAGACCATTTGGGGTGCACCAACGGCTGAAATGAGCCCATTTTGAGCCCATTTTGGGGCATTTTGGCCCCTCAGAAGTCCAAAAAAGCCTTGAAAGGGGGCCTCATGGTGATGGGGTTTACTTGCAAGCTGATTCCACTTTGTCAAGAGCCATCAATGTGTGAATCATTCTAGATGTCCCTCGCCAGTCATATCTAATGTTCCCTGCCCCACTAGCTCGGTCCCAATATTCAGCCTTGATTAGGGTTAGGGTGACGGAGCTGGTGGAACCAGTCTTGGTTTTATAACCCTTTTTAGTGTCTAGGGTGGACCTACCAGGTTTAGCAGCAGCAAGCAAGCAGCAAGCAAGCAGCCAGCACGCGCGAAATGGGAGAAAATCAGATTTCCGTCGTGGTGCTTCAGATTCGGCCGAAATTTTGGTGCATGATACCCATGGGTGTGAAGTACAATCACACAAAGTTTGAGCAAGAAAATCAACAATGGCGGCCCGGAACGGGATTCGCAAGTGGCGGACCTCAGTTTCAAAAGCTGCAATTTAGGGCCAAAAACAGCCATTTTTGGGCCAAAAAAGCCCTGGAACACATTCAAAACAGCCAAACAAAGGGAAACGGTGGGTACACTCCACGTGCGGCTTGACTTCCCCGTGTCAACGAGCTCTTTGCGGCCCTCTAACCCCATGATATGTCCCGGAAACGGCCCAAAAAGGCCCCCAGAAGCTCCAAATTTTGTGTAGATTGGCTGCCGACAGCCACAAACCAAGAACAGGCCATATCTTTGGCTACATGGCTCAAAATGTGATTCCGAGGGCACCTACTCCACCCACAACCCCCCACTTTTTGTGGTTTCCACCCCTCAGAATTGCCCAAACGGACGCCTAGATCCCAATACCTAGGCCCACTAGGTTGCGGCAAGCTGCAAGCTCAAGCCCAAATAGGTGGGTGCCCAAATGGGTCAACAAGGTCCAATAGGGGCAAAAAGATGATTTTTCTCAAAAACGATTCCTAGACCACGTGCGACGCTAAAACAACTGTTTTTGGACCGCTTTGAGCTTGTGGTGGCCCAATTTGCTCCTCCGAAAATCCCAAAATGCCTTGAAAATGGGCTGTTTTGGGACCAAAAATGGGTCAAAAATGGGTCAAAAACGCATTTTTCCAAACCTCATCCTAGACCATTTGGGGTGCACCAACGGGTGAAATGAGCCCATTTTGAGCCCATTTTGGGGCATTTTGGCCCCTCAGAAGTCCAAAAAAGCCTTGAAAGGGGGCCTCGTGGTGATGGGGTTCACTTGCAAGCTGATTCCACTTTGTCAAGAGCCATCAATGTGTGAATCATTCTAGATGTCCCTCGCCAGTCATATCTAATGTTCCCTGCCCCACTAGCTCGGTCCCAAGATTCAACCTTGATTAGGGTTAGGGTGACGGAGCTGGTGGAACCAGTCTTGGTTTTATAACCCTTTTTAGTGTCTAGGGTGGACCTACCAGGTTTAGCAGCAGCAAGCAAGCAGCAAGCAAGCAGCCAGCACGCGCGAAATGGGAGAAAATCAGATTTCCGTCGTGGTGCTTCAGATTCGGCCGAAATTTTGGTGCATGATACCCATGGGTGTGAAGTACAATCACACAAAGTTTGAGCAAGAAAATCAACAATGGCGGCCGGGAACGGGATTCGCAAGTGGCGGACCTCAGTTTCAAAAACTGCAATTTAGGGCCAAAAACAGCCATTTTTGGGCCAAAAAAGCCCTGAAACACATTCAAAACAGCCAAACAAAGGGAAACGGTGGGTACACTCCACGTGCGGCTTGACTTCCCCGTGTCAACGAGCTCTTTGCGGCCCTCTAACCCCATGATATGTCCCGGAAACGGCCCAAAAAGGCCCCGAGAAGCTCCAAATGCCGACAGCCACAAACCAAGAACAGGCCATATCTTTGGCTACATGGCTCAAAATGTGATTCCGAGGGCACCTACTCCACCCACAACCCCCCACTTTTTGTGGTTTCCACCCCTCAGAATTGCCCAAACGGACGCCTAGACCCCCATACCTAGGCCCACTAGGCTACGGCAAGCTGCAAGCTCAAGCCCAAACAGGTGGGTGCCCAAATGGGTCAACAGGGTCCAATAGGGGCAAAAAGATGATTTTTCTCAAAAACGATTCCTAGACCACGTGCGACGCTAAAACAAGTGTTTTTGGACCATTTTGAGCTTGTGGTGGACCATTTTGCTCCTCCGAAAATCCCAAAATGCCTTGAAAATGGGCTGTTTTGGGACCAAAAATGGGTCAAAAATGGGTCAAAAACGCATTTTTCCAAACCTCATCCTAGACCATTTGGGGTGCACCAACGGCTGAAATGAGCCCATTTTGAGCCCATTTTGGGGCATTTTGGCCCCTCAGAAGTCCAAAAAAGCCTTGAAAGGGGGCCTCATGGTGATGGGGTTTACTTGCAAGCTGATTCCACTTTGTCAAGAGCCATCAATGTGTGAATCATTCTAGATGTCCCTCGCCAGTCATATCTAATGTTCCCTGCCCCACTAGCTCGGTCCCAATATTCAGCCTTGATTAGGGTTAGGGTGACGGAGCTGGTGGAACCAGTCTTGGTTTTATAACCCTTTTTAGTGTCTAGGGTGGACCTACCAGGTTTAGCAGCAGCAAGCAAGCAGCAAGCAAGCAGCCAGCACGCGCGAAATGGGAGAAAATCAGATTTCCGTCGTGGTGCTTCAGATTCGGCCGAAATTTTGGTGCATGATACCCATGGGTGTGAAGTACAATCACACAAAGTTTGAGCAAGAAAATCAACAATGGCGGCCCGGAACGGGATTCGCAAGTGGCGGACCTCAGTTTCAAAAGCTGCAATTTAGGGCCAAAAACAGCCATTTTTGGGCCAAAAAAGCCCTGGAACACATTCAAAACAGCCAAACAAAGGGAAACGGTGGGTACACTCCACGTGCGGCTTGACTTCCCCGTGTCAACGAGCTCTTTGCGGCCCTCTAACCCCATGATATGTCCCGGAAACGGCCCAAAAAGGCCCCCAGAAGCTCCAAATTTTGTGTAGATTGGCTGCCGACAGCCACAAACCAAGAACAGGCCATATCTTTGGCTACATGGCTCAAAATGTGATTCCGAGGGCACCTACTCCACCCACAACCCCCCACTTTTTGTGGTTTCCACCCCTCAGAATTGCCCAAACGGACGCCTAGATCCCAATACCTAGGCCCACTAGGTTGCGGCAAGCTGCAAGCTCAAGCCCAAATAGGTGGGTGCCCAAATGGGTCAACAAGGTCCAATAGGGGCAAAAAGATGATTTTTCTCAAAAACGATTCCTAGACCACGTGCGACGCTAAAACAACTGTTTTTGGACCGCTTTGAGCTTGTGGTGGCCCAATTTGCTCCTCCGAAAATCCCAAAATGCCTTGAAAATGGGCTGTTTTGGGACCAAAAATGGGTCAAAAATGGGTCAAAAACGCATTTTTCCAAACCTCATCCTAGACCATTTGGGGTGCACCAACGGGTGAAATGAGCCCATTTTGAGCCCATTTTGGGGCATTTTGGCCCCTCAGAAGTCCAAAAAAGCCTTGAAAGGGGGCCTCGTGGTGATGGGGTTCACTTGCAAGCTGATTCCACTTTGTCAAGAGCCATCAATGTGTGAATCATTCTAGATGTCCCTCGCCAGTCATATCTAATGTTCCCTGCCCCACTAGCTCGGTCCCAAGATTCAACCTTGATTAGGGTTAGGGTGACGGAGCTGGTGGAACCAGTCTTGGTTTTATAACCCTTTTTAGTGTCTAGGGTGGACCTACCAGGTTTAGCAGTAGCAAGAAAGCAGCAAGCAAGCAGCCAGCAAGCAGCAGCATGCGTGAAATGGGGAAAAATCAGAATTCCGTCGTGGTGCTTCAGATTCGGCCGAAATTTTGGTGCATGATACCTATGGGTGTGAAGTACAATCCCACAAAGTTTGAGCAAGAAAATCAACAATGGCGGCCGGGAACGGGATTCGCAAGTGGCGGACCTCAGTTTCAAAAGCTGCAATTTAGGGCCAAAAACAGCCATTTTTGGGCCAAAAAAGCCCTGGAACACATTCAAAACAGCCAAACAAAGGGAAACGGTGGGTACACTCCACGTGCGGCTTGACTTCCCCGTGTCAACGAGCTCTTTGCGGCCCTCTAACCCCATGATATGTCCCGGAAACGGCCCAAAAAGGCCCCGAGAAGCTCCAAATGCCGACAGCCACAAACCAAGAACAGGCCATATCTTTGGCTACATGGCTCAAAATGTGATTCCGAGGGCACCTACTCCACCCACAACCCCCCACTTTTTGTGGTTTCCACCCCTCAGAATTGCCCAAACGGACGCCTACACCCTCGTACTTAGGCCCACTAGGCTGCGGCAAGCTGCAAGCTCAAGCCCAAACAGGTGGGTGCCCAAATGGGTCAACAGGGTCCAATAGGGGCAAAAAGATGATTTTTCTCAAAAACGATTCCTAGACCACGTGCGACGCTAAAACAACTGTTTTTGGACCGTTTTGAGCTTGTGGTGGACCATTTTGCTCCTCCGAAAATCCCAAAATGCCTTGAAAATGGGCTGTTTTGGGACCAAAAATGGGTCAAAAATAGGTCCAAAACGCATGTTTCCAAACCTCATCCTACACCATTTGGGGTGCGCAAACGGGCAGAATGAGCCCACTTTGAGTCCATTTTGGGGTATTTTGGCCCCTCAGAAGTCCAAAAAAGCCTTGAAAGTGGGCCTCGTGGTGATGGGGTTTACTTGCAAGCTGATTTCCCCCACCAGCTCGGTCCCAATATTCAGCCTTGATTAGGGTTAGGGTGACGGAGCTGGTGGAACCAGTCTTGGTTTTATAACCCTTTTTAGTGTCTAGGGTGGACCTACCAGGTTTAGCAGCAGCAAGCAAGCAGCAAGCAAGCAGCCAGCACGCGCGAAATGGGAGAAAATCAGATTTCCGTCGTGGTGCTTCAAATTCGGCCGAAATTTTGGTGCATGATACCCATGGGTGTGAAGTACAATCACACAAAGTTTGAGCAAGAAAATCAACAATGGCGGCCGGGAACGGGGTTCGCAAGTGGCGGACCTCAGTTTCAAAAGCTGCAATTTAGGGCCAAAAACAGCCATTTTTGGGCCAAAAAAGCCCTGGAACACATTCAAAACAGCCAAACAAAGGGAAACGGTGGGTACACTCCACGTGCGGCTTGACTTCCCCGTGTCAACGAGCTCTTTGCGGCCCTCTAACCCCATGATATGTCCCGGAAACGGCCCAAAAAGGCCCCCAGAAGCTCCAAATTTTGTGTAGATTGGCTGCCGACAGCCACAAACCAAGAACAGGCCATATCTTTGGCTACATGGCTCAAAATGTGATTCCGAGGGCACCTACTCCACCCACAACCCCCCACCTTTTTAGTGTCTAGGGTGGACCTACCAGGTTTAGCAGCAGCAAGCAAGCAAGCAGCAAGCAATCAATAGCACGCGCGAAATGGGGAAAAATCAGAACTCTGTTTGGTGCTGTGGATTTGGTTGAAATTTTGGTGCATGATACCTATGGGTGTGAAGTAACATCACACAAAGTTTGAGCGAGAAACTCGACGGTCACGACCGGCAACGGGCTTCGCGGGTAGCGCACCCAGATTTCAAAATCTGTCAAAAATGACCAGAAAATGCCATTTTTGGGTAGTTACAGGTGCCTAGCATGTCCTTGTAGAGGGGAATTGGCATGGAAACCAATGTAGATGTTGAACGAACACCTTTGGTCATTGTCTAGTGGGGTTCACACCCAAGTAGTGGGCCCGATGACCTCTTTTTGGGCCCATTTTCGACACATTTTAGCCCCTATAAGTTCCCAACCACCCTCCGGTTATTTCTTCGCCGCCTGAACTCCGACAACCCTCGCCGAACCCCCCACCCTCGCCGTACCCGAATGTGCATGGCTTGAGTCCTGTAGCATCTACCTGCAAAGCCCCTCTTACCTGCTACCGGCCATTGTGGTGGCGGGGGCCATCGCACTCAAGCAAGGCATCACTGAATCATCACGTGCAACAGGTGCATGGGATGGTGAAACAACTAAGACATGTCGGTTGTGAAGGAAATGCAACAGCAAAAGCGCAAGAATGCAAGTAGATTTTCCACTTCCAGCCGGCCCATCAATTGCTGAAATTTGTGCCGAGGATGTTGCTTCCAAAGCAATGTGTCGGGATGGCTCCAATGAAAAGTGCTCGGTTATAGAAGATAAAATACAATGATTTGAAGCATTGATGGCAACGTTGTTGGTTCGTCCATGCAAAAGGTCAAAAGCATCATGTGCACGTGCTTGGAGTAATGCATCATTGAGCCATTCATATTGCTTAAATTCTGGTTTCATTTCCAAATCGTAGTAACCATCGGCAAGTGTGTTTGGTCTAAATCCACACCCGTCCACATGCAAAAGCACACACACACACAGAAATCGAAAAGAAGCGTCCGTATGCGAGTCCTCCAACAAAATATAAAAGACAACTATGCGGACATCCACAGCAGATACATACACACTCAATTCAGCACAGACCAAACTTGGGTTTGCTTATGGCAAACCTCATTCTTGCATTGCAACTTCAACAACATCGTCTTCACATTCTACGATTGAACCTTCCCATTCACGTACACCATCGCGAACCAAAATTGTGCCACCAGGTACAAATTCAGAGCGGCCCCAAGTTGCGGTAACACATTTGGATGTAGCACATCCATTTGCCAAGACAATGTGTTCGGAACAGATGAAAGCGGTTGTGGCGCTTGACTTGGCTTGCAATGATATGGCTTCGCGCTCAATGTTGAGCGACTGCCTTAGGGTTCGAACATTGTAGTCCATGAGTTCAAATAACGGAAGAAAAGTACACAAGCAAGGGAGTGTAGTATGTCACAAGTATATTGTGAGAGTGGTGGGGACATAACACAAACATCATCATGCATGATACATGTGAAATTTCATGGGATCACGGTGAAGCGAAAGCCAAGAATGAATGTGTGAGGATTGTTTTACAACGCTTTGTAAATGCAGTGAGTTGAGCCAACGTCTTATAGTACGCGGGAGCATAAGTTGACCGTTGGAAAAGGCAGTACATACCGTCTTTGGTTCTGCGTACCCCTCTAAGCCATTGTGTTCGCAAATCCGTTGACAACTGCGCTTCCAGTCTCGGTCTGTGTGGAGCTTCTTATACTTCTTGCCGTCCATAGCTTTTCTCGGTAGAGAGGCTTTCAAATTGTGGCGGACAATGACTTTGGTCATCTCGTGCCATCCGCCCGTGCCGTTTAGGATATTGTCTCCAACAATTTGTCCCCATTCTCCGCATGATGCACCCATAGCATCAAAAATTGGAAATCCTCTTACCATTATAGTAATGCGAGCCCCTGTAGATCTTGGGGACATGTGTTGGCTAGTGATCGGTTTGCCCCCCCGTCATGACAGCGTCCAGTTTCAGCTTCGCAAAGCGAAGCATTCTCGGTTGCCAGGTAATATAGACGACCTTCTGACAAACTCCTGCGTCAAAATTGATACCTCAAGAATCCATGGAATCTCCTCCCATCACTCCATGATTGACGTTTGAAGCCAGACCGAAACATATCCAGCTGTCGGCGGTAACCTCAGGGGCCATGTCCGCAGGATTGGTTAGATGCATGTGGCAAAAGTCTTGTACCCCTTGGACGCCCCCTCTCCGGAGGAACTGAAGAGCTTGCGATCCTGTGGCATCATGTAATTGTGCAGTCACATACCGCACCTCAACTTTTGGGGCCGAGGGTGGGGGGGTAACCTCGGGGGCCATGTCCTCAGGATTGGTTGGATGCCTCTGGCAAAAGTCTTGTACCCCTTGGATCCTGTGGCACCATGTAATGGTACAGTCACATACCACACCTCCACTTTTGGCGCCGAGGGTGGGGGGGGGGGGGGGGTCACAATTGTACGCTCCCCGCTACCAACTTTCATACGCAAATTCGTGCTGTGTCCCAACATCCAAGCACCCCCTTCTGCTGAACGTAATGCTACCAATCCTTCCAAATTGTGGCACCATTTGCAACTCCAAATTACGTAGCACTGCTAGAAATCGCACGTCAGACAGTACAAACGAGCGTGTGCACATCCGTAACCATTGCAGCACACCTTTCCAAAATTGCTTATTGCCATTGCCGCCATGAACACCACCCGATGGTTATCCAAAGCTCTTCGGCCATCTCGTCCAGCTCATCCAAACATAGGATCTCTTGGTCTATACGGGCTAGCCATTCTTGTTCCTCTAGCTCCACTCGGTCGAATTGCTGGTCGTGTTCGTGTTGGCACCTGGATACCACAAGAGAAAGGTTTCACATGTGTTCCGTTACAGCCACACCCTCTGTTCTCCTTCCCCTCTCTGTGGGTGTGTGTCTCGCGCTCTCCGAGTCGAAACGTTTGGCACGGTGGATAAGGGTACATCCCAGGCGGAGCATACAAGGGTGGTACGGAACCGACCGTCGTGGTAGGCGCCAAGCACAACCAACGGTTCGTCGACGTACTCCAGCTTGAATCCGCACATGCTACAGCTTGTGCTGCCGTCACAGAACATGTCAAAGTAGGTGTAACCGATCTCGAAATGGTACTCCATATCAACGATCACTTCCTCGAGGTCCACCGGCAAACACAGACGCCTCATAGCGGCGATTCTGGTGGTTTATTAAGGAAGAATTGTGAAGCCACGGGATTTGTATTTTGGAACGCGGGAGTAACTGGGAAGTAATCCGGGTGTAAGTTGAATTCCGCGGAACATAATTGATTGCAAAGAAGTAATTCTTGGATAGGCCCCATCGTACCAATTCTTGACAACGTCAAAATCAAAGAACCAAATGACGCTCTGTGGAGTTGGAAGTCGTGAACGAACAGTGATAATTTGAACGGCACACTTACGGCACTCACTCTTCTTTTTGTATGAATCGATGGAGTGCAAATGGTGGATGTTCCTTTTGCGAATGGCAATGCCACACCCACAGAAGAAGAAAGTGCCATCGCTTTGCAACCATTCCCTTGTTGTTCCTGGCACAATGCAACGGAAAGAGCTTCTGCGAGAAGGCTTTCTCCGCCATCGATGCGCACCACAACCAAACGCCGAAGTGCAAACAGGGCGACGTCCCCCATAAATATGAACTTTGGCATAACCTTGGGCACTTAAAACATCCACTGGCCGAAGAAGGACGACGTCTACAACCAGCACAAGCCAAAGAAGACCTCGTAAGTAACGGAACACCACATCGGCACTGTAAATCATGTGGTAAATGATAACGGGACCGCGGTGAAGCGGAAGCCGTTGACAAAGCAATAATAAAATCCTCTGTGGAAGAACATGCATGCAATGCAAATGTGACACACAACAAACACAAGCCACACAAAACACACGGCAACTACCTTGCAATATTTTGTCACGCAGCAACCTCCCTTATACTCATGTTGGCGTTGCAGTACCGCGACCAAACTTAATGCGGCCGCTGTCAATCAATGACATACATGAAACAATCATTAACCTACTCTCAATCAATGGCATACATGCAACCGTCATTAACCTACCCGACGCACGGAAGCAAATATCTGGTGGAGAGGGGAACACTGAACACACAATGACACAAGGCAGACTTTTTAACTTTTTTATCTACCTATCACGCACAAGAGCAAATGTTGGAACTCATGCAGTCGAAAATGAATGGGATCGCGGTGAAGCGAAAGCCATTTGCAAACACAAAAAGGCGGAGGGGAATACAAAACAGACAGTGACATTCATGTGATAATGGGATCGCGGTGAAGCGAAAGCCATTTGCAAACACGTAAAGGGGGAGAGGAATACAAAACAGACAGTGACAGTCATGCAATAATGGGATCACGGTGAAGCGAAAGCCATTTGCAAACACATATTGATACAATATTCATACATACATACATATTCATACAATCTTTGGCAAAGCACTCATCACAACTACAGTTTTTCAAACTGAGTTCATCCACCACCGGTTTCATTGGAAGGAGCCGAACCCAATCAGAACTCCTACAATTTTTTTGCATTGGTTGAATGCACCACAGTTCACACAACTTTTGGCAACGCACTCGTCACAAATGCAGAGCTTCAAATTGATCAATGAGTTCATGCATGATGGGCGTGGAACTAAATATTTTTTGCACACAGGTGTATGCATGCATGCAATGGACAATCACAAACTTCTTGTCACAAAGCCGGTTGGGGGGCATATGTGTACACAATGCACAACAAAACAGGCAAGGGCTCATCAATGTCAACAGAACATAATTTGTGTGACAATTCCTCCCGTGGTGCATCAATTGCACTTGGCAATGCAATTGCTTAGTCTCCGAATTGCAACAATGCGCAGTACAAAGGACTAGCGGCGTGCACAAGTGCACGAGCAACGCCTGCATTGACTTGAAGAAAGTCTTTCGCCTTGCATTGCCATTGGCGCTGCCCGGCCTCCAGAATCAAGTTGGGTGCACAGTCTCTGGAGGGCACCAACACGGTGATACCTCCTCTTTTCTCCGCCAGATACGGCCCAAGAGACCGTTCCCGGGATGCCTTTAGTCTGCTCAAGTACATGCCTTGGAAAGGGAACTTGTGCAAATCGAAGGTAGCCTGGGCTGTCACCTCACGGACAAGGTCGTCAAGCAGCCTTGCCGCAACTGGGTTCTCCATCAAGACCAACGGTTGCAATCGAAGTGCCAAGAATTCCCAATGGAACTCATATCTCCTTGTGGGCAATGCCGCACCAAGGCGAGAAATTGCCTTCACCTCAGAAATGGCCCGTGTGGCAATGAGGGCCGGCACGCCAACAGCATCACCATCACCATCACCATCCCCAAAACCATCACCATCATGCTCTGGAACCATGGGGGGCTCAACCTTGCCACCATCATCAGCATCAATAGGAACCTTGCCATCACCATCGCCATCATGCTCTGGAACCATGGGGGGCTCAACCTCGCCACCATCATCAGCATCAATAGGAACCCTGCCATCACCATTAGCATGTGCATGAGCATCGGCATCGCCATGAAAATCAATGGCCTCATTGTGTGACTCAAGCTCTGCATCGACAACCGCATCAAATTCCTCCAATAAATGTTGTGCAGGTGACCCATGCTTTTTCTCGGTGAGCCGCTTAAAGACCGGCATTCCGGCAAATGGTGGAGTACTCCTCTGTTGGGTAGGACCCCGCGCGGGGTATGGGATGGCTTGGTCTCCTCCTCCTGCTCCTCCTCCTCCTCCTCCTCCTCCTCATCCTCGTCCTCGTCGTCGTCCTCGTCCTCGTCGTCGTCCTCGTCCTCCTCACCCTTCTCGTTTTCAATGTTGGCATGCGGCCGTTCAATTGCCTTGGCTCCACTCAAACATGGCTTGTAGATAAGCGTGTTGGGAGGCATGTTTAGCAGTACTGTTCGTGGCTCCCTCAAACGTGCTGCAATCTCATGCTTCAACTGCATCCGTAGTTCCTCTGCGGTGTTGCTCTTCGTATACCAAAGCCTGGAGGGCTGTAGTACAGCACGCATTGACCCTCGATCCCAATCCTTGGTGTCGTCAACTGCTTCAACACTTTTTTCGTTTGATGAGTTCTACAACTTTGTCCACGTCCTCTTGAGGAACCTTTTTCCCACGGGGCTGTTGTGTGTTTTTTTCTTGTTGCTTGGATTCGCAGTTTGGGCCTTGTTCTTGTTTATCACGGCAGCCTCTGAATCACAACTTGACTGCGTTGTACGGCTCTTCTTCTTGGGGTTCTTGCTATCCGCGGGGCTATGGTTAGCCTTGTTCTTCTTGGGGTTGTCATCAACTTCATCGTCATCACCTTCATCGTTAGCACCGTAATCCCTATCAGCATCAGTCATGTCTTCCTCATACTCCGACGGGAACCTTGCCTTGAACGCCACATGCAAGACACCCTCAACTCCATCAAGCCCAAGTTCAGAGGGGGGGCTACTGGGGAGAGCCAAGGGGGAGAGATCACAGGAGCCTCAAAGGGGAGAGACGGTGGAGACCGGCAACGGGCTTCGCGGGTAGCGCACCCAGATTTCAAAATCTGTCAAAAATGACCAGAAAATGCCATTTTTGGGTAGTTACAGGTGCCTAGCATGTCCTTGTAGAGGGGAATTGGCATGGAAACCAATGTAGATGTTGAACGAACACCTTTGGTCATTGTCTAGTGGGGTTCACACCCAAGTAGTGGGCCCGATGACCTCTTTTTGGGCCCATTTTCGACACATTTTAGCCCCTATAAGTTCCCAACCACCCTCCGGTTATTTCTTCGCCGCCTGAACTCCGACAACCCTCGCCGAACCCCCCACCCTCGCCGTACCCGAATGTGCATGGCTTGAGTCCTGTAGCATCTACCTGCAAAGCCCCTCTTACCTGCTACCGGCCATTGTGGTGGCGGGGGCCATCGCACTCAAGCAAGGCATCACTGAATCATCACGTGCAACAGGTGCATGGGATGGTGAAACAACTAAGACATGTCGGTTGTGAAGGAAATGCAACAGCAAAAGCGCAAGAATGCAAGTAGATTTTCCACTTCCAGCCGGCCCATCAATTGCTGAAATTTGTGCCGAGGATGTTGCTTCCAAAGCAATGTGTCGGGATGGCTCCAATGAAAAGTGCTCGGTTATAGAAGATAAAATACAATGATTTGAAGCATTGATGGCAACGTTGTTGGTTCGTCCATGCAAAAGGTCAAAAGCATCATGTGCACGTGCTTGGAGTAATGCATCATTGAGCCATTCATATTGCTTAAATTCTGGTTTCATTTCCAAATCGTAGTAACCATCGGCAAGTGTGTTTGGTCTAAATCCACACCCGTCCACATGCAAAAGCACACACACACACAGAAATCGAAAAGAAGCGTCCGTATGCGAGTCCTCCAACAAAATATAAAAGACAACTATGCGGACATCCACAGCAGATACATACACACTCAATTCAGCACAGACCAAACTTGGGTTTGCTTATGGCAAACCTCATTCTTGCATTGCAACTTCAACAACATCGTCTTCACATTCTACGATTGAACCTTCCCATTCACGTACACCATCGCGAACCAAAATTGTGCCACCAGGTACAAATTCAGAGCGGCCCCAAGTTGCGGTAACACATTTGGATGTAGCACATCCATTTGCCAAGACAATGTGTTCGAAACAGATGAAAGCGGTTGTGGCGCTTGACTTGGCTTGCAATGATATGGCTTCGCGCTCAATGTTGAGCGACTGCCTTAGGGTTCGAACATTGTAGTCCACGAGTTCAAATAACGGAAGAAAAGTACACAAGCAAGGGAGTGTAGTATGTCACAAGTATATTGTGAGAGTGGTGGGGACATAACACAAACATCATCATGCATGATACATGTGAAATTTCATGGGATCACGGTGAAGCGAAAGCCAAGAATGAATGTGTGAGGATTGTTTTACGGCGCTTTGTAAATGCAGTGAGTTGAGCCAACGTCTTATAGTACGCGGGAGCATAAGTTGACCGTTGGAAAAGGCAGTACATACCGTCTTTGGTTCTGCGTACCCCTCTAAGCCATTGTGTTCGCAAATCCGTTGACAACTGCGCTTCCAGTCTCGGTCTGTGTGGAGCTTCTTATACTTCTTGCCGTCCATAGCTTTTCTCGGTAGAGAGGCTTTCACATTGTGGCGGACAATGACTTTGGTCATCTCGTGCCATCCGCCCGTGCCGTTTAGGATATTGTCTCCAACAATTTGTCCCCATTCTCCGCATGATGCACCCATAGCATCAAAAATTGGAAATCCTCTTACCATTATAGTAATGCGAGCCCCTGTAGATCTTGGGGACATGTGTTGGCTAGTGATCGGTTTGCCCCCCCGTCATGACAGCGTCCAGTTTCAGCTTCGCAAAGCGAAGCATTCTCGGTTGCCGGGTAATATAGATGACCTTCTGACAAACTCCTGCGTCAAAATTGATACCTCAAGAATCCATGGAATCTCCTCCCATCACTCCATGATTGACGTTTGAAGCCAGACCGAAACATATCCAGCTGTCGGCGGTAACCTCAGGGGCCATGTCCGCAGGATTGGTTAGATGCATGTGGCAAAAGTCTTGTACCCCTTGGACGCCCCCTCTCCGGAGGAACTGAAGAGCTTGCGATCCTGTGGCATCATGTAATGGTGCAGTCACATACCGCACCTCAACTTTTGGGGCCGAGGGTGGGGGGGTAACCTCGGGGGCCATGTCCTCAGGATTGGTTGGATGCCTCTGGCAAAAGTCTTGTACCCCTTGGATCCTGTGGCACCATGTAATGGTACAGTCACATACCACACCTCCACTTTTGGCGCCGAGGGTGGGGCGGGGGGGGGGGGGTCACAATTGTACGCTCCCCGCTACCAACTTTCATACGCAAATTCGTGCTGTGTCCCAACATCCAAGCACCCCCTTCTGCTGAACGTAATGCTACCAATCCTTCCAAATTGTGGCACCATTTGCAACTCCAAATTACGTAGCACTGCTAGAAATCGCACGTCAGACAGTACAAACGAGCGTGTGCACATCCGTAACCATTGCAGCACACCTTTCCAAAATTGCTTATTGCCATTGCCGCCATGAACACCACCCGATGGTTATCCAAAGCTCTTCGGCCATCTCGTCCAGCTCATCCAAACATAGGATCTCTTGGTCTATACGGGCTAGCCATTCTTGTTCCTCTAGCTCCACTCGGTCGAATTGCTGGTCGTGTTCGTGTTGGCACCTGGATACCACAAAAGAAAGTTTTCACATGTGTTCCGTTGCAGTCATTGGAAGGAGCCGAACCCAATCAGAACTCCTACAATTTTTTTGCATTGGTTGAATGCACCACAGTTCACACAACTTTTGGCAACGCACTCGTCACAAATGCAGAGCTTCAAATTGATCAATGAGTTCATGCATGATGGGCGTGGAACTAAATACGGAACAACATCGTCTTCACTTTCTACGATTGAACCTTCCCATTCACCTACACCATCGCGAACCAAAATTGTGCCACTAGGTACAAATTCAGAGCGGCCCCAAGTTGCGGTAACACATTTGGATGTAGCAGATCCATTTGCCAAGACAATGTGTTCGAAACAGATGAAAGCGGTTGTGGCGCTTGACTTGGCTTGCAATGATATGGCTTCGCGCTCAATGTTGAGCGACTGCCTTAGGGTTCGAACATTGTAGTCCATGAGTTCAAATAACCGAAAAAATTTACTCCCCCGGGTCCCTCTCTGTGCTCCCCCCCCCCCCCTATTGACTTCCGCCAATGGCTCCACCCCTTGAATCCCCCCGTATCATTCCCCGCGTTTACTACTCACCCTTGGCTCTCCCCCTTGGCTCTTCCTCTGGGCTCTCCCCCTTGGCTCCCCCCTCGGCTCGCCCCGTTGACGCTCCCGCTTGGCACCCCCCCATGGCTCTCCCCTGAGAGCGGGCGGCAAAATCAGACTTGGCCCGCAAGTGGGCAAGGTGGCTGCATAACCCTTGCCGCCTCGGGGGGTCCCCACCGCTTCAGAGCGGGGGGGGCAAAATCAAAAGTGGTCCACAAGTGGGCACGGTGGCTACATAACCCTTGCCGCCTAGCGGGTCCCCGCCGCTTTAGAGCGGGGGGGGGGGGGAAATCAGAAGTGGCCCACAAGTGGGCAAGGTGGCTACATAACTCTTGCCGCCTAGGGGGTTCTCACCTCTTCAGAGCGGGGGGGCAAAATGAGAAGTGGCCCACAAGTGGGCAAGGTGGCTACATAACCCCTGCCGCCTAGGGGGTCCCTACCGCTTCAGAGCGGGAGGGCAAAATCAAAAGGAGCCCACAAGTGGGCAAGGTGGCTACATAACCCCTGCTGCCTGGGGGTCCGTACCGCTTCGGAGCGGGGGGGCAAAGTCACAAAGGGCCCATAAGTGGGCAAGGTGGCTACCCGACCCCTGCAGCCTAGGGGGTCCCCATCGCTTCAGAGCGGGGGGCAAAATCAAAAGTGGCCCACAAGTGGGCAAGGTGGCTACATAACCCCTGCCGCCTTGGAGGGCCCTACCGCTTCAGAGAGGGGGGGCAAAATCGGAGGTGGCCCACAAGTGGGCAAGGTGGCTACATAACTCTTGCCGCCTCAGGGGGTTCTCGACGCTTTAGAGCGGGGGGGCAAAATCAGAAATGGCCCACAAGTGGGCAAGGTGGCTACATGACCCCTGCTGCCTAGGGGGTCCCCACCGCTTTAGAGCGGGGGGCTAAATCAAAAGTGGCCCACAAGTCGGCCAGGTGGCTACATAACCCCTGCCGCCTAGGGGGTCCCCACCGCTTCAGAGCGGGGGGGCAAAATCAATAGTAGCCCACAAGTGGGCAAGGTGGCTACATAACTCTTGCCACCCAGGGGGTTCTCACCGCTTCAGAGCGGGGTAGCAAAATCAGAAGTGGCCCACAAGTGCGCAAGGTGGCTACATAACCCCTGCCGCCTAGGGGGTCCCTACCGCTTCGGAGCGGGGGGGGCAAAGTCACCAGTGGCCCATAAGCGGGCAAGGTGGCTACATGACCCTTGCAGCCTAGGGGGTCCCCACCGCTTCAGAGCGGGGGGCAAAATCAGAGATAGCAAACAATTGGCCGAGGTGGCTACATAACCCCTGCCGCTTGGGGGGCCGTACCGCTTCGGAGCGGGGGGGCAAAATCAGAAATGGCCCACAAGTGGGCAAGGTGGCTACATAACCCTTGCCGCCTGGGGGGTCCCCACCGCTTCAGAGCGGGGGGGGCAAAATCAGAAATGGCCCACAAGTGGGCAAGGTGGCTACATAACCCTTGCCGCCTGGGGGGTCCCCACCGCTTCAGAGCGGGGGGCAAAATCAGAAGTGACCCACAAGTGGGCAAGGTGGCTACATAACCCCTGCCGCCTAGCGGGTTCTCACCGCTTCAGAGCGGGGGTGGCAAAATCAGAAGTGGATCACAAGTGGGCAAGGTGGCTACATAACCCTTGCCGGGGGGGCAAAATCAGAAGTGGCCCACAAGTGGGCAAGGTGGCTACATAACCCCTGCCATCTCGGGGATCCCCTCCACTTGAGAGCGGGGGACAAAATCAGAAGTGGCCCACTTGTGGGCAAGCTGGCTACATAACCCCTGCCGCCTCAGGGGGTCCCCACCGCTTCAGAGCGGGGGGGCAAAATCAAAACTGGCCCACAAGTGGGCAAGGTGGCTACATAACCCTTGCCGCTTAGGGGGTGCCCACCGCTTCGGAGCGGGGAGGCAAAATCACAAGTGGCCCATAAGTGGGCAAGGTGGCTACATAACTCTTGCCGCCTAGGGGGTTCTCACCGCTTCACAGCGGGGGGGCTAAAATAGAAGTGGCCCACAAGTGGGCAAGGTGGCTACACGACCCCTGCTGCCTAGGGGGTCCCCACCACTTTAGAGCGGGGGGCAAAATCAGAAGTGGCCCACAAGGGGGCAAGGTGGCTACATAACCCCTGCCGCCTAGGGGGTCCCCACAGCTTCAGAGCGGGGGGGCAGAATCAAAAGTAGCCCACAAGTGGGTAAGGTGCCTACATAAGCCTTGCCGCCTGAGGGGGTTCTCACCGCTTCAGAGCGCGGGGGCAAAATCGGAAATGGCCCACAAGTGGGCAAGATGGCTACATAACCCCTGCTGCCTAGGGGGTCCCCACCACTTTAGAGCGGGGGGCTGAATCAGAAATGGCCCACAAGTGGGCAAGGTGGCTACATAACCCTTGCCGCCCTAGGGGGTCCCAACCACTTCAGAGCGGGGGGGCAAAATCAAAAGTAGCGCACAAGTGGGCAAGGTGGCTACATAACTCTTGCCGCCTCAGGGGTTCTCACCGCTTAAGAGCGGGGGTCAAAATCAGTAGTGGCCCACAAGTGGGCAAGGTAGCCACATAACACTTGCTGCCTAGGGGATCCCCACCGCTTCAGAGCGGGGGGCTAAATCAGAAGTGGCCCACAAGTGGGCAAGGTGCCTACATAACCCTTGCCGCCTAGGGGGTCCCCACCGCTCCAGAGCGGGGGGGCAAAATCAGAAATGGCCCACAAGTGGGCAAGGTGGCTACATAACTCTTGCGCCTAGGGGGTTCTCACCGCTTCAGAGCGGGGGGGGGCAAAAACAGAAATGGCCCACAAGTGGGCAAGGTGGCTACATAACAGCTGCCGCCTGGGGGGTCCCCACCGATTTAGAGCAGGGGGCTAAATCAGAAGTGGCCCACAAGTGGACAAGGTACATAACCCTTGCCGCCTAGGGGGTCCCCACCGCTTTAGAGCGGGGGGGGCAAAATCAGAAGTGGCTCACAAGTCGGCCAGGTGGCTACATAACCCCTGCCGCCTAGGGGGTTCCCACCACTTCAGAGCGGGGGGGCAAAATCAGAAGTGGCCCACAAGTGGGCAAGGTGGCTACATAACTCTTGCGCCTAGGGGGTTCTCACCGCTTCAGAGCGGGTGGGGGCAAAATCAGAAATGGCCCACAAGTGGGCAAGGTGGCTACATAACAGCTGCCGCCTAGGGGGTCCCCACCGATTTAGAGCGGGGCGCAAAATCAGAAGTGGCCCACAAGTGGGCAAGGTGGCCACAGAACCCATGCCGCCTAGGGGGTTCTCACCGCTTCAGAGCGGGGGGGCAAAATCAGAAGTGGCCCACAAGTGGGCAAGGTGGCTACATAACCCTTGCCGCCTGGGGGGGTCCCCACCGCTTCAGAGCGGGGGGGGGGGGGGGCAAAATCAGAAGTGGCCCACAAGTGGGCAAGGTGGCTACATAACCCTTGCTGCCTAGGGGATCCCCACCGCTTCAGAGCGGGGGGCAAAATCAGAAGTGACCCACAAGTGCGAAAGGTGGCTACATAACCCCTGCCGCCTGGGGGGTCCCCTCCACTCGAGAGAAGGTCCCCACCGCTTCAGAGCGGGCACACAAAATCAGAAATGGCCCACAAGTGGGCAAGGTGGCTACATAACCCCTGCCATCTCGGGGATCCCCTCCACTTGAGAGCGGGGGACAAAATCAGAAGTGGCCCACTTGTGGGCAAGCTGGCTACATAACCCCTGCCGCCTCAGGGGGTCCCCACCGCTTCAGAGCGGGGGGGCAAAATCAAAAGTGGCCCACAAGTGGGCAAGGTGGCTACATAACCCTTGCCGCTTAGGGGGTGCCCACCGCATCGGAGCGGGGAGGCAAAATCAGAAGTGGCCCACAAGTGGGCAAGGTGGCTACACAACTCTTGCCATCTCGGGGATCCCCTCCACTTGAGAGCGGGGGACAAAATCAGAAGTGGCCCACAAGTGGGCAAAGTGGCTACAATACCCTTGCCGCCTCAGGGGGTCCCCACCGCTTCAGAGCGGGGGGCAAAATCAGAAGTGACCCACAAGTGCGAAAGGTGGCTACATAACCCCGGTCGCCTGGGGGGTCCCCTCCACTCGAGAGAAGGTCCCCACCGCTTCAGAGCGGGGGGACAAAATCAGAAATGGCCCACAAGTGGGCAAGCTGGCTACATAACCCCTGCCATCTCGGGGATCCCCTCCACTTGAGAGCGGGGGACAAAATCAGAAGTGGCCCACTTGTGGGCAAGCTGGCTACATAACCCCTGCCGCCTCAGGGGGTCCCCACCGCTTCAGAGCGGGGGGGCAAAATCAAAAGTGGCCCACAAGTGCGAAAGGTGGCTACATAACCCTTGCCGCTTAGGGGGTGCCCACCGCATCGGAGCGGGGAGGCAAAATCAGAAGTGGCCCACAAGTGGGCAAGGTGGCTACATAACCCCTGCCATCTCGGGGATCCCCTCCACTTGAGAGCGGGGGACAAAATCAGAAGTGGCCCACTTGTGGGCAAGCTGGCTACATAACCCCTGCCGCCTCAGGGGGTCCCCACCGCTTCAGAGCGGGGGGCAAAATCAGAAGTGACCCACAAGTGCGAAAGGTGGCTACATAACCCTTGCCGCTTAGGGGGTCCCCTCCACTCGAGAGAAGGTCCCCACCGCTTCAGAGCGGGGGGACAAAATCAGAAATGGCCCACAAGTGGGCAAGGTGGCTACATAACCCCTGCCATCTCGGGGATCCCCTCCACTTGAGAGCGGGGGACAAAATCAGAAGTGGCCCACTTGTGGGCAAGCTGGCTACATAACCCCTGCCGCCTCAGGGGGTCCCCACCGCTTCAGAGCGGGGGGGCAAAATCAAAAGTGGCCCACAAGAGGGCAAGGTGGCTACATAACCCCTGCCGCTTAGGGGGTGCCCACCCCTTCGGAGCGGGGAGGCAAAATCAGAAGTGGCCCACAGGTGGGCAAGGTGGCTACATAACTCTTGCCGCCTGGGGGGTCCCCACCGCTTCAGAGCAGAGAGCAACATCAGAAGTGGCCCACAAGTGGGCAAAGTGGCTACATAACCCTTGCCGCCTGGGGGGGGGTCCCCACCGCTTCAGAGCGGGGGGGCAAAATCAGAAGACGCCCACAAGTGGGCAAGGTGGCTACATAACTCTTGCCGCCTAGGGGGTTCTGACCGCTTCAGAGCGGGGGGGGGGGGGGACAAAATAAGAAGTGGCCCACAAGTGGGCAAGGTGGCTACATAACCCTTGCCGCCTAGGGGGTCCCCACCGCTTCAGACGGGGGGGCAAAATCAGAAGTGGCCCACAAGTGGGCACGGTGGTTATATGACTCTGCCGCCTAGGGGGTCCCCACCGCTTCAAAGCGGGGGGCAAAAGGAGAGGTGGCAAACATTTGGGGAAGGTGGCTACATAACCGCTGCCGCCTGGGGGGTCCCCACCGCTTCAAAGAGGAGGGGCAAAATCAGAAGTGGCCCACAAGTGGGCAAGGTGGCTGGCTACATAACCCCTGCCGCCTCGGGGGTCCCCACCGCTTCAGAGGGGGGAGCAAAATCAGAAGTGGCCCACAAGTGGGCAAGGTGGCTACGTAACCCTGGCCGCCTCGGGGGGTCCCCACCGCTTCAGAGCGGGAGGGCAAAATCAAAAGTAGCTCACAAGTGGGCAAGGTGGGTACATAACTCTTGCCGCCTCAGGGGTTCTCACCGCTTCAGAGCTGGCGGGCAAAATCAGACTTGGCCCATAAGTGGGCAAGGTGGCTACATAACCCCTGCCGACTGGGGGGTCCCCATCGCTTTAGAGCGGGGGGGTAAAATCAAAAGTGGCCCACAAGTGGGCAAGGTGGCTACATAACCCTTGCCGCCTAGGGGGTCCCCACCGCTTCAGAGCGGGGGGGCAAAATCAAAAGTGGCCCACAAGTGGGCAAGGTGGCTACATAACTCTTGCCGCCTAGGGGGTTCTCACCGCTTCAGAGCGGGAAGGGGGGGGGGCAAAATCAGTAGTGGCCCACAAGTGGGCAAGGTGGCTACATAATCCCTGCCGCCTAGGGGGTCCCCACCGCTTCAGACGGGGGGGCAAAATCAGAAGTGGCCCACAAGTGGGCACGGTGGTTATATGACCCCTGCCGCCTAGGGGGTCCCCACCGCTTCAAAGCGGGGGGCAAAAGGAGAGGTGGCAAACATTTGGGGAAGGTGGCTACATAACCGCTGCCGCCTGGGGGGTCCCCACCGCTTCAGAGAGGAGGGGCAAAATCAGAAGTGGCCCACAAGTGGGCAAGGTGGCTACATAACCCCTGCCGCCTCGGGGGTCCCCACCGCTTCAGAGGGGGGAGCAAAATCAGAAGTGGCCCACAAGTGGGCAAGGTGGCTACGTAACCCTGGCCGCCTCGGGGGGTCCCCACCGCTTCAGAGCGTGGGGGGCAAAATCGGAAATGGCCCACAAGTGGGAAAGGTGGCTACATAACCCCTGCCACCTGGGGGGTCCCCACCGCTTCAGAGCGGGGGGCAAAATCAGAAGTGGCCCACAAGTGGGCAAGGTGGCTACGTAACCCCTGCTGACTGGGGGGTCCCCACCGCTTCAGAGCGGGGGGCAAAATCAGAAGTGGCCCACAAGTGGGCAAGGTGGCTACATAACCCCTGCCGCCTGGGGGGTCCCCACCGATTCACAGCAGAGAGCAAAATCAGAAGTGGCCCACAAGTGGGCAAGGTGGCTACATAACCCTTGCCGCCTGGGGGGTCCCCACCGCTTCAGAGCGGGGGGGCAAAATCAAAAGTAGCCCACAAGTGGGCAAGGTGGCTACATAACTCTTGCCGCCTCAGGAGTTCTCACCGCTTCAGAGCGGGGGGGGGGGGGGGGCAAAATCAGAAGTGGCCCACTTGTGGGCAAGCTGGCTACATAACCCTTGCCGCCTAGGGGGTCCCCACCGCTTCAGAGCGGGGGGGCAAAATCAGAAGTGGCCCACAAGTGGGCACGGTGGTTATATGACCCCTGCCGCCTAGGGGGTCCCCACCGCTTCAAAGCGGGGGGCAAAAGGAGAGGTGGCAAACATTTGGGGAAGGTGGCTACATAACCGCTGCCGCCTAGGGGGTCCCCACCGCTTCAGAGAGGGGGGGCAAAATCAGAAGTGGCCCAGAGGTGGGCAAGGTGGCTACATAACCCCTGCCGCCTCGGGGGTCCCCACCGCTTTAGAGGGGGGAGCAAAATCAGAAGTGGCCCACAAGTGGGCAAGGTGGCTACGTAACCCTGGCCGCCTCGGGGGGTCCCCACCGCTGCAAAGCGTGGGGGGCAAAATCAGAAATAGCCCACAAGTGGGAAAGGTGGCTACATAACCCCTGCCGCCTGGGGGGTCCCCACCGCTTTAGAGCGGGGAGCACAATCAGAAGTGGCCCACAAGTGGGCAAGGTGGCTACGTAACCCCTGCTGACTGGGGGGTCCCCACCGCTTCAGAGCGGGGGGGCAAAATCAGAAGTGGCCCACAAGTGGGCAAGGTGGCTACATAACCCTTGTCGCCTCGGGGGGTCCCCATCGCTTTAGAGCGGGGGGCAAAATTGGCGGTGGCCCACAAGTGGGCAAGGTGGCTACATAACCCTTGCCGCCTAGGGGGTCCCCACCGCTTCAGAGCGGGGGGGCAAAATCAGAGGTGGCCCACAAGTGGGCAAGGTGGCTACATAACCCTGGCCGCCTAGGGGGTTCCCACCGCTTCAGAGCGGGGGGGGGCAAAATCAGAAGTGGCCCACAAGTGGGCAAGGTGGCTACATAAACCTTGCCGCCTCAGGGGGTTCTCACCGCTTCAGAGTGGGGGGCTAAATCAGAAGTGGCCCACAAGTGGGCAAGGTGGCTACATAACCCTTGCCGCCTAGGGGGTCCCCACCGCTTCAGAGCGGGGGGGCAAAATCAGAAGTGGCCCACAAGTGGGCAAGGTGGCTACATGACCCCTGCTGCCTCAGGGAGTCCCCACCGCTTCAGAACTGGGGGCAAAATCAGACTTGGCCCACAAGTGGGCAAGGTGGCTACATAACCCCTGCCGGTTGGGGGGTCCCTACCGCTTTAGAGCGGGGGGCAAAATCAGAAATGGCCCACAAGTGGGCAAGGTGGCTACATAACCCTTGCCGCCTAGCGGGTTCTCACCGCTTCAGAGCGGGGGGCAAAATTAGAGGTGGCCCACAAGTGGGCAAGGTGGCTACATAACCCCTGCCGCCTCGGGGGTCCCCACCGCTTTAGAGCGGGGGGTAGAATCAGAAGGGGCGCCCAAAACAGGGTGGAAGTGCTACGTAACCCCTGCTTTCTCGGGGATCCCCAAAAAAGGGCGATAGACATGGCCCACGTTGGGCCAGCGCAAAAAGGCCTCTAGGGGCAGTCCTTAAGGGCGGTCGTTAACAAAAAAAATCTCGTCCCTTAAGGACCGCCCCGGGGGTGGCATCGTGGATGCTTTGGTCAGTCTTGCAAGATTACAGGGCATCTGTTGGATTTCGCATGTTATAGGGGGCATAGGGGAGGTGATATGCAAGGCTTGGTGTAGGGGTCATGAATGAGTGAGAGCCTTAATATCCGTCGATCTTGTCGCTACCTACTGTCAAACTCTAATCTAGCTGGGTTACAACCAATTCCGTTCAATTTCTTGGGCTGCGGCACCGGGAGCTGGGTGGTGGGCAGGTTGCTGGTGAGGTGTCTGCTTACTCTCACGGTGTGAACCGTGATCGTGGACTTTGTCTGAACGTTAGATCCACTGCGGGCATTGAGGGGGGAGGTTGATTTCTCCATGGTGGGCGGGATACACCTCGTGGGGATGTGATATAGAAAGGGTGCGGTACCAAAGGATGGGGGATGGGGCACCGGGAACGGGGTGCAGCGCCGGTTGGTGGTGAGGTATTTGCTTAGTATTGGATGGTTGCCCATAAGGCTAGAATCTAGCTTAGTAGTAGGTCCACTGTGATGGGTTGGCTGGGAGGCTCCTTTCTCCATGGTGGGCAAGATACGACTGTTGTTGAGGAGGTTTTCTTTTAGGGGCATGAGCGCATTGTCATAGATACCTAGCCATTGCATATAGGTCGGCCACTTCCGCATCGCTGCCAAGCTCCACATGCAGTGGAAACTTTGAGGTGAGAAAATCTAACATTTCATGCCGTTGTTGCATCTCTAGAGATAGCCTTGAAACATCGGCACCCATTCCAACGTTGTTGCCAGCTTCAGCTTGTTGGGCCCCAGGTGCAGATCCAATTCCAACACCACCTCCAGCTCCCGCTCCGGCTGCACGGCGATGAGTTGGTTTCCTTGGTGGTAGATGATCTGCCGCCCCAAGCAGTGCATGCAATCTGGAAGGCCTTCGGGTATAGCCTACAAAAAATGACGTGGGTATTGGTGCACATTCTATACATACTATGACACGTGCACATGCACCATACCCATTTCATGGGGAAGAGTAGAGGTGTGCCTAGCAGGAATGGATGCACGTGGGCAGCAGAGGCGGTTTACACACATCGCAACCACCAAGGGAGCCAACAAAAGTGGAAGCTAGACCTTTGCGTGCATAATCCTTGCTGACCTGGGAGTCCCCAAAGCGAGGAGAAATGTAGCATATGTATCACCATCCTCGGTTGTTTTCCCAAGCGAAGAAACTACTAGGGAGTGAGCGCTACAACATCATTTTGGGCAAAGGGCCATGACTACTCCCCGTGTTTTCCCGACCAGTGTACAACATACACCCATGCAAGTGAGCTGTTGTGGGGTGACACGGTCACACTCTCCCTCTAGTCTCCATGTGCGCAATATATCCCTGATGCATTCAACCACTTCTCATCTTTACTGTACTGTACAATTCATGGCCACGAGCAGATTATCTTTGAATTGGGACATGGACACTTTTTTTTTTGACGAAGCTGCAATAGTTCTGCAATAGTTCTGCAGCAGTACGAGTCCATCTCGGGATCTAAGTACACTCTCACATCATACCATAGCTTCTTCCCCTGTCAAGGACAGGGATCAAGGATGACAAAGAAGGAGCAACTTATATTCCTACCTTGAGTATACCTACAGAGCGACCTGCGGTCGCCACGACTCATGTTTGGCCCTTGTCTTCTCACCTATGACAAGTTTTCTTTGCTCCAGGGACTTGCATGGGTGAGAATTGGGACATGGACACTTTTCCCAGAGGGGCAGCCCTTCTTGGGACACTATCAGATGCCCCAACTTGCGAAAATGGCCCTTGTGCACATCCCAGAAAGAGTAAATATCAGCCCCAGCGAGACCACCAAGCACACAGTAATTTCCTACAACTCGGGCTTGACAATTGTTTGCAACGCTTCATGTGACAAATATTTAAGCTTGCAGCACTTGCTTTTCCTCTCCATCCAAAGACGTTTGCATATGACGAACTGGCCAGATTATTTCTTTCATACATCACCAACATTTTGTGGCATGTGGTTATGCACATCTGAGGGCAGGATGTTGCTGAATTGTTCTTGACAGGATGTTGTTGAATTGTTCTTGACAGTCCAGATGGGGGAGCGGAATGCAGCAATCATCAATGGTCGCCAGAGCTGGGCTTTACCAGCCCAGAGGCTCTTTGCTTTGCCTATGATATGCCTTGCTTTTTTGGCAATCTTGATTTTCTTCCTGAAATGTGGTGTGTTTGCAACGGGGGGCACCATATTATAGAGCAAGTCTGGGTCTGCGAGCTAGCTGGCTTGATGGCAGGCTCCCATGCCTTCACTGCCGCATTCAGACAGCGGAAAAGGGTGCCCCCCTGCAGCTGTCCCCTCGCCTAGGCCAGAGCCTCTGTGAGGGAGACGACTACCCCCCCCCCCCCTTGTCCAGCCCCCCCCCCCAGGGGGACGTACACCACTTCTGAGCTGCCAATTCCAGTATAACCCAACTAGAATTTTTCTTCGTCGCCTGTGATTTCCTATTGATTTCTGATTGTTCATGGGCCAAGTGACGGTCCCCACCCTGGGGGGGGGGGGGGTGACCTAATTAAAAAACAGACAAATGCGAACCAGAGGTAATGCACTCCACAGTCAGGCATAAGTGCATCTTTATTCTCTATGCCGAACCTGGTTAAACCTCAAGACACACAGTGTGTCTGAAACAGAAAATAGAACATCATGTCTGACTGCATTAGTCTACATTAGTCAGACAATCACAGTCAGTAGCTGTCAGTCAGACACCCAGGGGGGGGGGGGGGCGTACACCACTCCTGAGCTGCCAATTCTAGTATACCCAACTAAAATTTTTCTTCAGCGCATTCGGCGCCTGTGATTTCCTGTTGATTTCTTATCGTTCATGGGCCAAGTGACGCCCCCCCCTGGGCCAGACAAGGGGGGGGGGGCTGAACACGGGGGGAGGAGGGTAAAGAAGAACGCTTTGGTGAACAAATACTTGTTGCGCCATGTTAGCCCTTTGTTTTTCAACACCACTTCCTTCCTTACATCAATGAAACCCCTTTTTTGGTTGGTGTTCCCATGCTTTTTGTAGTGTGTTGGAATGAATCCTGAAGAATGACTTTGAACTGTCTATGTCTTGGGGGCGTTTTCGCACAGCGCGGGGACAGCGCGGCCAATTATTCCGTCGTTTATCCCGGGAACACTCCTGAAAACCACCCAACTGCAGAAGGATGTATGATCAATTCAAAACAGCATGCGGTGCAGAATTCAGGACCCTGGGACCCGTGGCAAGCATCAGACTAAAAAAAGAATCCCTGGTGTACCAGCAGCGGGGGGGTGCAGGGTGCTTGGGATCCGTGGCTACTGGTGGTGGAAAACAGCCGACTTTTCGAACAGCGCGGGCACAGCGCACGGTGCGCCCCCCTTGACTCACAGCACCTGACACACAACCACTGGCTTCTGCGCAGCCCCTGCCCTGCCCCAACCGACAGCATCCAATGTTCAAGGCAGAAAACAACTGAGGTAGCACACTTGGGGCTCAGGCCTCCTGGAGTCACTCTTGGTGCAAGCACACAGCTTCACCCATCAGAACAGTCCTGAATGCCAGGGGTTGCCATTGTCTGGTGCAAGCATGTTTCTATCCTGAATGCCGGCTAAACCTAATCCTACCTTTTCAGGAAGACAAGGAGAAGGTTGAGTCGACAGAAAATGGTTGGGTGGCTGACGGGGCTGAGAGGTGAGGTGGCAGCTGCCCACAATTCGAAACCCCCAAAAGGGAAAACAAATGCTTTCACCGGCCGTGCAAAACTTGCCAGAAAGACAATCAGGTGGAGCCTGAAAGGCAGCCGGGTTAAGGTTAGGTTGGGCATAGCAAAGATGATGGTCGGGGGGATGAAGTGAATGTACCGCAAGACTCCGGTCCAAAAACTCTAACAACAACAAAACCAGGCGGGAATCACAACTCAACCCTCAGAATTGCACAACTTTTTCCTAATTGAACTTGCAGCATTACTGTGCAAAACTGTAGGAGGATCTACCATCGATTAAGGGCTCACACAGAAACCTTTTGTGCCCCCCTCTCAAATCATCATTTCGGACAGACAAAGCAGGTCCGAGGTGCTCTTGAAACAAATTTGTTCAGTCACCATTGGAAAAATTCTCCACCATCTTGTGGCCATGCAGTGGCCATACTGTATCAGCTGCACTGCTGCCTGTGCCGCAAAGGGTACAACAACAAACACCGCACTAAGACAGACCATGCACCACCTTTGATGACTCCAGAAACCTCTCGATTCCCTCTCATCTCTTAACCGCTGCTAACAACTGTGAACTGCGTCTGAACAATGCGCACAAAAGCGCTACATGGATTGGATTTCATAGCCGTCCTCAGGCAATGTGAAATGCTTTGAGCTTTCACAATGATGAACGTCAAACTTCAAAAATATGCCAAATACTCGTGAAGAAAACTACACACAGTGCATCTTCGATGGCAACACGTTCCAACACATCGACACAACAACACCAAACTTCGATCTGCCACCTGAAGAGACATCAATCAATCGGGTCAGTGATTGTCTCCTCTGGGCCATCCCTTTTGTCTTTGCTTCTGATGATGGCACTTGCCACTTCAATTGACACAGGTCCCGCAAAATCACATATGCATACGAACATACATGCGAACATGCAAAGCAAGTTACTGCCTCATAGACATCCGAAGACGCACGAGCACAGCGTACAAAGGCTGACTCTTGTGAAGCCAGCCATACGCATGCACGCGGCGTCCCTGAAATGGATGTACGCCAAACGACAAGCTCCACTGTGTTCAAAAAGACACGCGCCGGTCAGACGGCACCCTTTGATTCATCCACGCGGACTTGTACGCGACCCAAACAAACACTGGAGCGCTGATGTGCCCAGATATGCGACACGTACCGGCCTCCATGCTCTGTGAGGATGTTGGTGGGCACAACAACACCAAAACAACACCAACACCACCACGAACAACAACAGCAGCAACAACAAACGGCGGCAGCAAGCTCAAACAACAAACTCGGGCGCACACACATGCGAGCACATGCGACGATGAGACCACGACCCACAGCACACAATACGCACGCGCACGCCACGGGCGAGCGCGCGCGCGCGCACGTACAAACAGATACCAGTTGACCACAAGGAGCGAGCAGGGCCCGGGTCAGTCATACGCCTGCACCGGGACACAGGCACTGGCACACGGTTGCGTGCACCAACATTTGACTGGCAAACAAATCGCAGTAGTGTACAATGAATGCGTGGCTCAATGACCAGAAGCGGAAGGACGCGTCCGACACTTGTGCTGACGCACATCCGGTGCTCAGGTCGATCATGGGGAAAGGACCACATCGCACACAGCGGGCGAGGTGGAGGGACATGGGGGAATGGAGTCAGAAAGAAGGACATTCATAAGGGCGCCGGTCCCCCAACACACGCCCGCACTGCACACGCCCCCTCAACTCGTGTGAGGCCCAAGGCGGCGGCCCCCAAAGTGCCGGCTGGGGCCCTGGTCCGCGCGCGCACCGCTGCCCAGTGCCGCGGGGCCACGCGGGTGGCCAGATCGACGGTGCCCGCCCTCCGCGGGTCCTCGCCTTCGCCCGGGGGACCGGCACCGCGAGGCCGCTGCCTCGCGTGGCCCGTCCGACACGACTCGGGGCTACCGCGCCCCCTCCCACTGACCCCGGCCCCCCATGAAAGACCCACCCCAACGCTCCACCCGCCGCACTGGACACCCGCGACGAACGGCCCACCGTCGCCGCGCGGCCCGCCAGACTTTTGGCTCGAAAAATCGCACTCGCCCACTCCCCCGAAACGCGAGCGTCCGAGCGCATGCGGCGGGCCTGCGTTCACACCGCCCGACGCGGCCCGGCGGAGACGGCCCCCGGGACACGCGGTGTTCGGTCTGCGGGGACCAGGGCAGGGCATGTCACCGTCCAGGGGCAGCAGGCGACGCGAGGGCTCGGCTGCAAAGCCGGCGGCGGTCCCGGGCGGCGCGCGGCGGGGCTGGGGGCGTGCCTTCCATGACCCGGCACGGCCGCACGGCCCACGTTGCCAAGTCCACCTCCGCCAGGGCCACGCGGTCCGGCTGCTGCAGCGCCAGGAACAGTGCGTGGGGCGGCGCCAGGGCCGCCAGGGCAGTGAGGCAGGGGTGGGCCGGGGTGCAGATGGGGAGGCCCGGGGCGAGCGCGCCCCAAACCCCCAGGGGCTTCCACTTGGGGGGGGGGGGGTCCAGAACGGTCACAACGCACCCCCCGTGACCCTGACAACCAAATCGGACGACGTGCGGAGGGCAAGCGCGGGCAGACACTCTCGGAACGCGATTGGGAGGGGCTGGGCCGCGAGCAGCGCGGTGACCGCGTCCCAATGGGACTGCCGGGCCCGGGGCGCATGGACCCCAACAGAGCACCGGCCGCTCCGGAACTGTTGTCGGTTGCCGGCCACCCGGCGTCCGTTGACCATCGGCCGTTGACCGCCAACCGTCGCCGGTCTAGCGCCGACTGCGATTGATGAACCGCATGTCCTGCCACCTGAACCCTTTGGACTGTCCTAAACGGAAAAACGGAAACAGAGCGTCCGTCCTCATGTGATCTCGAGGAGCGGTGGCCACGGAGGGTTATGCGAGGGTGGAATTCAGACGGAGGTTGTGAGAGCCGACGCAAGGCAGCGTCGGAGGCGCGTGAGTCAGGGGCTGCGCAGCAGGGCTGCTGACCAACGGACCCGGTTCGAATCCCGGTGGGGGGGTGGGGTGGGGCAAATTCTCCACGGCAGTGGGGCCAAAACGAGTTGGCCTGGGGAGGGAGGGTGGGGTAAGAATGATACGCTGGAGTCTGCACTTCGCCCAGGCACTCGACCCTCACCTGCGCCACAGAAGTCAGAGGGTTCCCGATGTGTGTCTGGATGTGTGGCCATACATACAGTCATGCACAGGCCCTTCGCTCCCAGTGCCACCCCCTCCCCAAACAGGAGGAGGAGCACATTTGGGAGGGGCGGGGGAGGTGGCGGCACAGGCCCCCGACGCACCGGGCGTGCCAGGGCGAGTCTGACGCCCGGCACGACCCAGTGATGGCGGTGGTCCCAGCGCCCGCTGCCCGCCTTCGAAGGGGAGTCACGGGGGAGGAGGGGTCCTGCATGGCGGACGAAGGGAGGGACATGGGACAGCACATCGACGCTTACAGCCACGACCGAATGCACGAACACCCCCGAACACGTGGCTCGCGATACACGGGCACCCTAAACCCTGAAGGAATGCTGGGCTATGGTGCGTGAGCACAAGACGCGATCAGCACAAAGCGCAGAAAGAAATGTGGCTCGTCAGTGGCGTACAAGACCATAGGTACCTTTCTGTCAACAAGGACGCAAAGATGCCAGTGGATGGACCACTGAAAAAGCATAGTTCAGTGAAGACGCGGCGGTACGTGTGTAACCAACGCCATGCAGGCTTCACCGGATCGATCTGTCAACCTGTCACTGAGTTCACATACAATTGGAAACGCCGTAGACCTCCCCCCCCCAAATGCGCGGGCATGGCGCGCCAATCTCCCATTCTCTAATTGCTCGAGCCGGAGCTGTTGCTCGACTTCGTACTGGAGGCGTCGGAGTCGGAATCGTCATCGTCATCGCTCTTGTCGGCCTCCGAATCGCTCGCTGCACTCGACCCTGACGAGGACCCACTGTCAGAGTCGTCGTTATCTGACTCGTCGCTGTCCGATGCGTTGCTCGACTTGGCGCTCGACTTGGCCGACGCATCGGACTTGGCATCGTCGTCGTCGTCGTCGTCGCTGTCTTTGCCCTTGTCTTTATCATCGCCATCCGTGTCACTGAGGCAAAACGAGGGGACAACGAGGGTGTGCTCAGGCCAGATGGCGAGCGTGGACCAGGCCCGCGCATGGGAATGGGTCACAACGAGGCGCATGCAGCGGAAATGCTCAGGGCCTCCCAGAGACGAGAGCCCCAAGAGGAACTGGTTGTTTTGGGGTCGGGATGGGATGGTGGGAATACTTTTTTTTGCGACTTTTTTGCGGAACCCATTTTTGCGTGAAGCCAAAAATTAACAGTTGTTTTGCTTTGTTTTTTTGTGCGGCAAACAACCCCTTGTGCCGGGAATTCATGATTTTCGCAAATAATTAGGATTGGCACGGTGCCTATGAGAGAGTGAGTGAGGGAACGCGCGTCAGGGGGTCTCGGATGGGATCTCAGGCTTTCCTAATCAGAGGCCCGAACACTAGAATCCGTGCGGTGGCGCCCCAGCCCCACACGCCACTGCCCCAGCTCCGGATGGGGGCTGGGGGGTTGTCTTCTGGGCACCGAGCATCCGGGTGGGCTGTGTCTGCGTGGCGCTCTGCAGGGCTGTCGGAGGGGTGCTGGGGCTGGAGTAGCGTGGGGTTCAAACCGATAAGGCGAACGACGATGGGGCCACAGGCAAAGAAGGGCGTTGGGTGGATTGCGTGGGGGATCCGGATTGCCCTCTCTCGCAGTCTCGGTGGTCGTGGGCACCAGAACGAAGGGAAGTCACCTGTCGTAATCTTCATCTGCGTCATCATCCGGGGCTTCACTCCCGGAATCCTTCTTGGCATCATCAGCGTCGTCCTCGTCACTTGGGTAGTCCTGTCACGGGTGCGGAGGAAGCAGTGCACAGGTGCCCCGGCATGGCACGGGAGGATCCGACCCACAGACACAAAGGGAACGGTTGCCCGGCGCGCGCGCGGCATCCAATTCAATGTTCCGGCCATCTATCCGAATGCTTTACCCCCGTCATACTGAGCTTGGGGTGCGCTGTTCACAATTGCAAAAGCACAAGTCATTCAATGATTGGAAGAAGTGGTGGCGAGGGAGTGTAATTACAACATTAGCCCCTCTTGGGATCATGGCTTGCTGTCTTGGGCACTAAAAGAAGTGCCCAAACCCCATCGTGCTGGGCTAGGTGACGGTTGGGGATGGAACGGTGACCGTTGAAACTTTGCCTGGCGCGCCCGGCGCGTTCACGTTCCCTCACCCGTGCATCCAAATCAATCTGCTATCACAACGTTCCGCGACCTGTCTGCATGTGGCGGCGAGGACCTGCTCGTCTTCACTAGAGCCAGACGCGGCACGCTCTGCATCCGTATGCTCGTCAGCAGTGTGCACGTCATCGTCATCTTCCGCGGCCGGTGTCGAAGCTGCAGACGACTTGGGTTTCGGCTTCGGCTTCGGCTTCGGTTTGGGAGCACGAGCCGGGGCCGAATACGCGGCAGGCGACTTGGCCGCCCGCTCTTGTTGCAGGAGCTTCTGGATCTTCTTCATCTCCAGCCGCTGCCGTTCAAATTCGTCAAAATTCTGCCGTCGCAGTTCCTGCAGACCAGGAAAGGGCAGGCGCACAATGTCCAGGGCTTTGCTTAGCCACGGGGAAGGGGGGGAATAAAGGCTGAGACAGTGCCCCCCCAAATATAGTACCCCCCTGGCCCTATATGAATCTGCCAAAATTAGTATCCCCTTGAGCCTCCCAAGCAGAGGAACATGAACGAACCGAGGGCAGAATGATGCTGCATTGGCTCCATCAGCCCCTGTAACACACGCATCTTCAAAACGTTCATCCGGATCAGACTCATAGTCAGGCAGAGAGCGGAGGCTGGCGGCCTCACCTAAACCCCATGTATTCCCGAGCTTGTCACGCACCTGCCCAAAATTAGTAACCCCCCCCCCAAAAATTAGTCCCCCCCCTGGCCTTATTAAGCATTCTGCCGAAATTAGTGCCCTGGGGTACTAAATTTTTTTGGGGGGAGGGGTATGCCGGTTGGAAGTTCCGAGTGTGTGCACGTGTTCGCCGTTTGAGGAGGGAAGCCTCCACACGTGGATTGGGGGGGCTGGGTGCCCCCCCCCCCCGTTGGGTTGGGGTCGGTTCAAAAAAGCTGTGAGAGGTGGGCAGCCTGCGGGGCTACCCCCAAACAGCGGGAGAAAACTAATTGCACTACGTGGGAGTGGGACACTTGTCGGGGGTGGGGGGGGGGATCTCAGTACAGGCTCTGCTCAAACTGCAAGATTCATAAGTGCTGCTGCTAACAACCGTTCATTGCACTGGCCCTGCTGCTGCACTGGAAACTGGGGGGGGAGGTGGCTGCCATTCCTTCTCCTTGCCTGGGAGCAGGCCATCCCAGGGTCACCCACCATGGCCGAAGCACCCACCGGCCCGAAACCACAAAAAATCTTCCTCTGCGGAAAAATGAAAGCCAAACATTGGAGGCCCATTTTGGGTATACAAACTTTTTTTTGCCCTGAGAACCACCCACTTACCCACCCCCGAACCCCCGGGGTAGGGGTGTACGGTGCACTAAGCAAAGGCTAGACAATAGCGTTAAGAATCGGTACTGAAGGAGACGGGGTGGGAGAGGCAAGAAGGATAGCAACCTCCCGCTCAGCCTGAGCAAACTCTTGCTCGATGATGAAGAGCTTGCCCTTGTTGCGCTCCGCCTCAAGAATGCGGCCTTCCTTATCGATCAGCCCGGCCTCGTAGAGGGTGCGGCGGATGCGCTTGTTCTCGAAATGGCTGCGGAGGTTTTTGTCACCGAGGGGATTGTACGTGGGCAGGGCCGCGAACTCGTTGCCCTGGGTGTTCCAGGCCGCCTCCTTCTCCTTGAGCAGGAGGGCCTTGGGCTTGCGGGGGGACTTGCGCGTCTTCATCGCAGTCGCAGACATCTCAGAGCGTGCACGAGAGCTCGGAGGTCCTGCGCAGAAGCGGCGACGGACACACACAAGCGATGGGTTCAGCTGCGGGGCTGGGCATGCGCCATGAGCGAAGAAAGATGTGCACCTGGAAGACGAAGCACGAGCCTTGGGTGCGCCTGCGCACAGTGTGCAGGTTGCATCCACCTGCGCATGGGGCGTACACATCGCGCAGTTGGCATCAAAAATTGGAAATTTTCTTTTTCTTTTCTGGTCAGAGGTGTGACAGGAAGATTTCCCGGCTCACACGGGACACGAGATTCTGCAGCAAATGGTACAACAGAGCCATCCAGTTCTGTAGTCACCACACGTGCTGTGGTGCATAGTGTCAGCGCACAGTCAGGGCAGGAACATCTGACGTACTAAATGCTGTGGGAGCTTGCGCGCCTGAGGGCACAAATTGAGAAAATTTCGAGCAAATCACCAATATCGCTAATGTAGGAAACCATCATACTCAAAATGAGACATACTGGGCCTGTGCAGTAGCAGGGCCCGTGTAGCCCCTGCAGCGGGGGGAGAGTGGCATTCCCATGTGCAGTCTGTATACTGGACACCAGGCATTATGCACTTTGCACGCTGCACACCATACTTGGCACTAACACCTGCCACGGCAGGTGTGGGCAGGTGTCACAAACATTTTCGGCAGGTGTCGGCAGGTGTCAGGCAGTTTGGTAGAGGCACATGGAAACACACACACATAGGTCCGGCAGGTGTCGGCAGGTGTCACTAAAAGTTTTGGCAGGTGCTGGCAGGTGTCACTAGCAGTGTTGGCAGGTGTCGGCAGGTGTCATAAAAAGTTGCGGCACGTGTTAGCGCCAAGTATGCTGCACACTGTAGAGAACACTGCACATTGCACAGTACAATGGACGCATGACGCATGGTCCACATATGTCACAAGGAATACTTAGACTTTGAGGGGGTGTGGACCTGCACTGTGTGTCTGATGTGCTTGATGAAACACGCAAGTAGAAATTTCAACAGATTGGTTGCTATCTCAATCGCCAAGTTCAGTGGTTTCATGGTACCTTTGGGGCGAGCGTGGGTGCATTTGGGTTTTTCTAAAGACAACGTAAGGCTTTGTAGAAAAGCACAAGGGTTTTTTTTTTATGAGCAGCTGTCAGCGTTGATAATTTTTGTACGGCTATGATGAACAGGACCCACCTACTTCAATGATCAGCATGGTGAAAGATTTTGTGGCACATGGGTACTTCAAGAGCTTGTCCATGGGGTCGCGTTTGCACCGTGTGGTACTGTTGGTATCTAGGTCCCCAAACCAGCCTCCCAGCAGCGCCCCTTTCAAAAGGCACACTAAAGCAGCCGCAAAACCAATGCAACTGTGCAGCTTTGCTTCCTATCTTCTCTCACACCAGGACAACAAGCAAACAACAACAGAGCAAGAAGCGTGAAATCTCTAACCCACATTGTCTTCAAAGCATGTCGAGAATGCACCCTAGATGAGAAACGTTGATGTGGCTTTACACGACTACCATCACACCATTGGGCAGCATGCTATTTCCATCGTACACATATGGTCCAGTCCTAATTCTTGTGGTTATGGGGGAATGTTTGCCCGGCGCGCGCCCGGCGTGCTACTTTTCTATTAACTATCCCGACCCAGATTTACCCTCTCATGGATAAGCCCCCCGAGTAGACCACGTTGCACTGCACACCTTCCCTACAAAGCACGTTGCATAATAAAGCAATAGCTGTGAATTCAACCACCCCAACTGTCATTTGTATTGTACTTAACAAACAACATTGGTCCCACAAGTGTGGGTGTCAATACATTCAGTACAATAGTGCTCCTTACACTCATCACAAACTGCGACGGTGGAGCGCTTCTGACAACACAACACACACACTTCTGCCTCATCCTCTGCCTCATCTTGCGTGGCAGCCGAGTTGCTTTATTCGGTCCAAACATGAGGCGGGACATGCTCCCATGGTCCATAGGGGGGGGTGACGGACTTGCCTCCGGATGCAAAATTGCGTAACATGCAACAAGGTATGGACTGACTGGTGCAACTCATTGGGGCAGCCACGCCAGATGTTCCTAACCAAACCCCAATACCACAACCGAGCAAACATCTGCTCAATTCGTGCCCTGTACCACCCGTGCACGTCATTGTAACATTGTTGGCGGGCTGTCAAAAGGCCATTCTTTCTTCCAATGAATGGCACAATGACATGAATCTGGCCTTTATAAGCAACATCATGGCCCCCAACTTCAAAATCAAAGAAATCACCTCGGGTACGAGAAGGTCCATACCCATCCCAAGTCAAAACATCAGATGATATCCCGCGGGCCAAGGGGCAAATCTATATAATGTTGCCCAACATATCAACGGCAACAGTCACCTTGTAAACATGCGACACATACTTAGGATTCCACAGGCCTGCACTCCATATACCGCCAATGGAACTGATGGGCATGGAGTCTGTGAAATGCGTCATAAAGAATGGAAAATGGCTGCCTCACCCGGGCCTTCTCGGGGGCCCAAAAGAGGGCGGAAATGCGATGTCACCCCTGCATTCTTGGGGATCCCCAAACAAAGGGGGACAAAATCAGAAGTGGCTACCTCACCCCTGCCTTCTCGGGGGCCCAAAAGAGGGCGGAAATGCTACATCACCCCTGCATTCTCGAGGATCCCCAAACAATCAGGGACAAAATCAGAATTGGCTGCCTCACCCCTACCTTCTCCGGGGCCCAAAAGAGGGCTGAAATGCTATGTCACCCTTGCATGCTTGGGGATCCCCAAACAAAGGGGGACAAAATCAGAATTGGCTGCCTCACCCCTACCTTCTTGGGGGCCCAAAAGAGGGCTGAAATGCTACGTCACCCCTGCATTCTCGGGGCTCCCCAACAAAAGGGACAAAATCAGATCTCAAAACCTACGCTAGGGGTAACAATGATGCCCCTAGTATCTCAAAGTATGGGTCTCTAGTACGTGTAGACACCCAAATAGCTGCACTGTGCTAAGTGCACCCCCTTAGTGCACCCCCTAAAAGGTCACCGGTGGGACACGGGTCAAAAAAGATGCCCGGCACGCACCCGGCGCGCTAACGCTCCCCCTAGGGTGCTTGTCGCTTGGTGTAACCTCATGGGGGAGTTGTCGCATGGTGCGCGCCCGATTCAATGTTTTTGGGATGTTCACCCAACTTGTACCCCGTTGAAGGGCCCCCACGAGAGCACACCCAGGGTCCCAATTTCTGCACCCTGTGGCCCTTGCTGGCATACCAGGAATTATTAATTTTTAGTCTGATGCCTGTCACAGGTCCCAGGGTCCTAATTTCTGCACCTTGCTGCCGTTGCAGGGCAGGGCAACTCTGATTCAAGCATTGTGGATCGGGGGAACAAACAATACCCTAAACGATGCACGGTGCGCACACGGTTCATGCAACTGCCCCCATGGGTGGAAAGCGACTGAGAGGTTTGCCCAAATGGCCAAATAGCTGCAATGCACGTGCACTGCACTCAGGGGGCCCATAATCCTCAGCATGTTGCACTTGACATGGAGGGGGCGTGGTGCATTGTGCACCGTGTGTGCTTTTTTTTTTTGGAACCCCTACCCCTAAGTCAATGCGGACAATGGGAGCATAGGCCACCATAAGTGCATTTTGGTACATCAATCTCCACAAACTTGAAGTCAGAGCCGGCCATCATTTTTCAATTTTGGACCTATACATGCCGGGGTTTGAGCGGTCCAACGTTTTCCAGGTTGGTCCTGGTAGCACCACCCCAACAGGCGCTGTGCCCACACCATGCACACGCTGTGTGCAAATGCCCCCATATAATCCATCAGCGCCCCCCCCCCCCTCCCCCAAAAAGGCTTCACAGGGCCAACAGCTTGTGTGTGGCCTGGTCTGAACTTACCAAGCAAAGAAGAAAAGAACAATACAGCACCAATTTTCAGCTGTTGTATATGACGCATGCAGCACATTTCTGCTGTTTTCTGATCTCTGTGGTCCCTCTAGGTCTGCCTTAGAGAGTACTGTGGGTTGCAATGAATGTGAGGGGTTTTCCCCTGATTCACGCGGACCACCCCACCAAACATTGCCCTGAATCCACAGGCCGGATAATTATAATGCCATAACAAGAATCCAGTATCCTTACGTTGATGAATATCAAGGGGGGGGGGGGGTATGACCGAGCAGGTCACCAATGCCATCATTGCAATCCCAAGGCGCCATCCATTGGGCCCTGCATCTGACCTGCCTTTTACCCTCCTTGCCTCCCGTAACTGGTCCGCTTCAAAACCACAATCCGCTTGTACAGCACCGACAGGGGAGTAAACGCCATGGGGGCAGAGGGTCGCATTGTCGAGCAGTGGTGCAAAATACTTCTTCTCAGTTGAATTCTATGGTCGAAATGTGGTGTGGTGGATCCAGAGCCATCCATTGCATTGGACAGCCTCAACTTGGTCTCACAGATTTTCAAAAAAAAAAAAAGGTAGGACGGCAAGACACACTGTCTGCTCAAGATGGTGTCCATGAACAAGCTGGTTGTTGGTTGTTGTGAGAGGGGGGGGGGGGGGTTCAATTATTTTTGAGAACTTGGCTCCCACGCGACTGGCCCTGGTCAAAGCAGTACAGCTCGCAACCACCCAACCGGCAAAGGCAGTCTGCAATCTACGCGGTAGGCTTACCTCAAATGCAAACACAATAGGAAGAAACCTCATTTCGATGACAATCCAAAGGTCACAGTGTAACCCTGTGTGCAGAGTAATGCAGCACATCCAGGAGGTTAGTATGAAAAGATACTAAATACAGTACCCATTCAATTTGCTGTAACATCACAAACAAATCTGTTCCGGTGAACGGCATAGGCACGCTTCAGCTGAGAAAACATGCAAACATATCCGCAGCATTCCACCTCATACAAACACTGCAGAAACCCGTGTAACCATGTAAAAACCATGTAACCTGTCGTTTTTTTTTGGTCGTCTTTGCGCATTGCGCGAAGTGTGCTGCCCAACTTCGCGCAAGGTGCGCGAGGCGTGCGAGAAGTGTGATGCTCGTGTGGCACAATGAACCACAGCGTGCAACAACGTGAGGCAGCTTTGCAGCCCCCCGAATTGGATCGGATGCCTGAAACCTAATTGGCCATGAACAAAAAACGTGAGTCTGCCATGAGGGAAATGCACCAATGCAAACCTCCATGAGACAAAGAGGGAGAGACAGGGGTCAGGATTTCCACCACAGCAATGCGATGCATGCTTCAATGTGGCGTGTCACTGTCTCAGCAGATGCAAAATCAAATAGTACAATCAGAGCCACGCAAAAAGAGAATTGTTTGTTCGCAACTGCAAACCAGACTCAAAAAAAAAAAGATGATGCGGACTCATGCGGATTGGCCATCCAATGCACACTTGGTGCTGCACTGATCAGTAAGTGGGTTCCAGCTTCTCATTAACGATCTCATTTGCGTTCTCAAGCCGCCCAGTAAACTGATTGTGCTTCAGCACAGGTTTGCAGCCAGACTTGATGGCGACAGGGCATGCACTCACTGTGTTTTTCTCGAGCGTGGGGGAGGCAGCCTGCTCAACCAGCACACCATAATACTTGCAGGACTCGACTGTGTTGGCTTTGCAAGTGGCAGCGGCGCCCTTGGTAAAATGAATACCTGTGCCCCCAATATCGGAAATGTTGTTCGCCTGCAACAGCAATCCTGCGCACTGCCCTTGCACTGTGATGCCAGTGACCTGCTGACTGATTGTATTCTTCTTGAAGACCGTACTGGAATCATCGGCAAAGACCCCCACCGTCTGCTCAGCGCCGGTCCCCACGAGCTGGTTCCCTTCGACCGTCCCGCGGCTTCTCGGGAAGGCATACACCGCCGCAATGGTCTGGTCGGTGATTGTGTTGTTCTTGATGGAGGGGTTGGCCGTGGCGTGAATGATGACCCCGTGCTTGCCCTTGGCCACTGCACAATCGGAGAGGGCCAGGTTCCCTTTCTCGACCTCCACCTCCCCGATCACGGTGACCCCACTCAGCGAGCACGTCGTGGCGGACGCCTTGACCCCCTTCTTAAGCGTTATGGCCTCCCTGTTCCCCACGCCTTTCAGATGCAGGCCCTCCTTTGCAATCTCGACGCATTCATCGAACATCCCGGCCTTGACGGCCACACGGTCCCCGATGGCAGGATCGGCAATGCGGGTCGCTTCACTGATGGCGGCGATGGAGGACCAGCCCCCGACGACATAGGTCCTGGGCCCATCAGGAATTTCTGGTTCCTTGGGCTCTTCGACCTTTGTCTCAGGTTTGCCCTTGTCAGTAGTCCCCTTGCCCTTTGCGCCTTTCTTCTCCTTCTTGTCGGCCATGATGATTTCGTAACGTGTGTTGTCTTAAATTTGTCCGCCCAATATTAGCTTTAAAACATCACTAGAAAGAGGGCACATGCTCGGAAAGCGGACAGCATCCCCCCCCCCCCCCGCCGCCCTCCACACCCTGCGTGAAGGTACCTCATGCACCACACAAATGAAATGCCCTTTTTGTGGTGGTCATTTAAATGACCCTCCCTTGGGGGACAACAAGGGAGAGGAGGAGGGGGAGGAGGATCTGCAACTTGGGATATCTCTCTGGGTCGGCACCAATTATGCCAACACGGAGCGTTTTCTGGAGTTGGTGCCATTGTTGCCTCATTTGTGACCGCTGAGTGTCCGGTTGAGGGGGGAGGGGGTATGTGGGGTTTATTCGGAAAGCCCTTGAGAAGGGCTATTTGGAACACCCTGGGTCTGCTGTACTGACAATAGATTTTCGTCCCTTTTGGACAGTGCCTGTGTTGCATGCTGCCTCTTTTGTCGACAGGCAGCTACTATGTCTGCATACAAATTCACACAACGTGCTGTTGCTTCCCCTGATGCACCATAAAAGCCTAAGGTGCACAAAAGGGCTCGCTCTGGGGGTGCAAGATGGGTGCAGGTGCATGAGCTTGGTAGCCGGGCCAAAAAGGCTCGTACTACCAAGTCACAGCAACCTGCATGCACCCACAAGGAGCACCAGATTTTGACTACCGCTGAGGCCACCACTTTCGCAGCCCAGTATTCCGATCGAAAGGTCTACCCAACACAGGCTTCACATGAGTTTTTGGAAACGTGCATTGGTGTCAATCTAGAGCAGAAGGTGAAGCAGGGTGATGTGTGCCCCAATGGAGTCCCAGCCCTTGTGGAGAAGGGCAACAATGATGACCACTCGGATTCAGAATAATCAGTGGTCCTTTGGGCATTGCTCCGTCCTGTGCACTGTCCCATTTGGAGCTCTATGCTCAAAAATGTGACCACCTACCCATACTGAAACGGCCTTTTCTTGCAGATTTCAAAAGGTATACACAGGACCCCCACCAAAACTTGAGAACCCCCCAAAAAACTGCGATTGCGCTCCGTGTTGGCATATGACGGGTGTCCGAGAGAGATATGCCGATTACATAGACTAGCATGGTCATGCTACATTGTGTAGGCCATTCTTCTGTGTTCTGCCTCACACATACTGTGGGGGTCTGTTGTGGATGTTTTTTGATCGGAGCATTGCCAGGAGACCATGCACTGGTCTGATGCCCCCTGCCCACCACTGTCTGTGGTACCTGTGATACCTGGGCCTGGCTGGGAGGAGAGAGTGGGTCCTCCCACAGACACACATGCGCAAGCGCATATGTTCGGACTGCCGGTACCACACAGCCACAGCCACAGACATACTGAAGTTAAATTCTGCGGACAAATAATGCATGTCCACTCCCCTGGAAGTCCATGGCATGTGTCATGCATACCTCCCGGACCTTCGGTTCTGACTTTGTATTGAACGTCCGCGCCTGAGTGATGCACCCCACTGACCCCATTGGAAGGATCTAATCACAAGGATCATCGGCTTTGTGTGTTCTGTGCTGTACGAAGAGCAATGGCCGCTACCCTCAAGAACCAAGACCGTAGCTTGATGTCTTCCTCGGCAGGCAGGTCTCATGATTGTTTCATGTTTGGTTTGCAGGACAGGATGAGTTGCTAAGGCTCTTTCAACAAACCCTCTTCCGACAACGGGATCCTGCCTCAGGTGATGCAGTACATTTGTTGTACACTTTATTGTGTACCCCGCCATGTGAGAGGCAGTATGCGTGAGTACAAGAGGGTACAGGTGAGGGCAGTGAGGACTGTGCATACTTCTAATCGGGGCCGCAAGGGCAAGTAAACTGAGTTTGCTACGTTAAAGAACAAAGATATGAACATGACACAGTGCTGCAGTGCAGCGGAACATTTGTGAGCTGTGACTAGTCGCCTGTGACACGGAGGCGTTCGGTAGCTAAGCATGTAAGTGCTAAAGTGGGTTTAGCACTGATGTAAGGGAAACCACAAGCAAGAGGTGTACGGAGGGTAATCAAGAGCTGTCCAAAACAACGCTAAAGGCTCAGCTCTCAGCGATGGCCGCTACCCTCCAGAATCAATCTAGCATCCTCAACGGTACAACAAGGTCTCAACGCGGTGAAGCCGCGACATGCATGGGCACCGTTGGGCGCCGTCATAAATTGGGCTTCCTGTCCAAACGGGCAACGTGAGGCACCCCCATTGATTAGGTCACACGTGAAAGTATGTCCAATTAGGAATTGTACTCTGTGATGGTGCAAATGTGCTGGCAACTAAAGCTGAGGGCATGTGAGAACATGCAAGTGCAGTGGTGTCCCAAGGACATCGGGCAGCTACACCATTTTGATTAGGAGGCGTCTGTAGTGGTCCCCACTGCGAGCCCCACACCCCTTGATTGCGACGCCACCACATGGCGTCGGACAAGTTAAAAAAGGCACCCGTCACCTCGTCGTCTATCTCTTATGCAGAGCACGCATCTTCAAGCGTTGCCGCACTTGCTGTGGCCTGTGCGGCCGTTGCTGCCCCTTCAGTGACAATATTAGGGAGGGGTGGGGGCTTTCCAAAAATTGGTCCAGTTACGATGTTTACCTATCTGTAGCAACAACCGCCTTCGAGCAAGTAAAGCAAGCAATTCAGCCTCTAGAGCAAGTGACACCAAAAAAAACTTTTTTGTCCCTTGTTTTGGTGTAGTATTGGAGGGCTCCATCATGGACATGGTCATTTCATGGAGGGTCATCTTTTGCTTCTCGTTGGAAGGATTGAGGGGATGACAGTGACTGCGGATGCGGAGCTCCAAGCCGTGCAAGGGGGCATTCACGCACCACTAATACTTTCCTTGCTGTGCTGGGGCATCACTGATTTTCGGTTACGGGGGGGGGTTCCATGCCAGGCAACCTTAGAAAAAGGGGGGGGGGGCTTGCCATGGCATTGGAGGGTGGGAGGGTGCAGTTTGTCATTTGCACAATTTTTTGATTTTGAGCAATTTTCACAAAGGGTTTTTTTTGTGGTGCCACACGGCATGAGGTTCTTTTATGCTGCCACGGGGCGGCACGGTTTTTTTTTTTCTTGTGTGTGTTGCCAATGGGCGGCAGGATTATTTGGTGGGGCGTGTCGGCAGAGCGCGCGCACATTGCAGGGAGAAATTGGGAGTTTTTGCTACAACTCGCAATATTCTCGCCTACATAGACCATACTACACCCCCACAATGTTGGACAGCCTCATAATGCAGTCTGAATTCTGTTGGTCCTAATAGCTCCAAAGATACGGAGAAGAGGCCATTGCCGAAATCACAGTGTATGCCAAAGGGGCCAGCCCATCTTCCCAACCGGGAAGGGGCCAATCCAAATCCAAATTCTTGATAGATACCACAAACCTATAAGAAAGATTGCAAAACAACACACACCAATGCACTAGAAATGAGGGCAGTGCATGCAAGCAACTCATATCGATGCATAACAAGGCTCTACATTATTGGTACTAGGCACTACCATGGAGCTTGGGTACGGTCCTGTACAAACTTTGTGCACGGGGTGCGCATAGTGCGCAATACGCCCCCTTGTGCTGCCACAGAGTTGTGTCTTGTTGTGGTGCTTGTTGCATCTCTGCATTCTGCATTCTGTTTTGCTTTGTGAAGTGTAAGAGCAGTAAGTATCATTCTTGATGCTCTGCATGTGATTTCCTTGGTACATGGGGTAATAGTAGGCATTGAAGCTTCGCCTCGCTGCAAGACGGTTTCCCACCAAGCAGTGTGGTATATTGTCTGCTGACATATAGATTCCTTCATCAGAGCCCCCCGCCCCCCCCTCTGGGGGCACGGGATCCAAGGGTCCATATTGATGCCTTGGCACCTAACCCGGCAGCGCTTTGCGCCGTAAAAGTGTGTATTTGTGCACCGGTAAATGGCATTCGCGGCAGCGTTGTTGGGGAAGGGGGCCTTCAGCTCCCTTCCCAAAAATTGTCACGTCATGTGTACAACATGCCTACAGTTCGCAGACCCAGAAGAGTTGGGGCAAGGCTTTTTTTAGCTGTGGGTGTGTGTGAAGAGGGGGGGGGGGGGTTGAAACTGGACCTACCTACCAACTTTTCAGAACCCACCCACCCACCCACCCAACCCTAGCCGTCTCAGGGTCCCCAAAATGGGGAGGAATCAGCATGGCTACATAACCTCAGCCTTCTCAAAGTCCCCATAGAGGGGGGACATCAGTGTGGCTGCATGATTGGCCAAGATCGGGGTCTGAAAAGATGTACTAAAACGCTGTCCTTAAGGACTGTCCTTAACAAAAAAAAACCCACCCATGCATGGCATACCCCCATTGGGGGGGGGGGGGGTCAATTTGTCAAAGACCCATCCACCCACTCCGAACCCCCCACCCCCAAAAGGGTATCCGCAACAGGAAAAAAAGCCTCGTCTACAGATGACAGACCGCAATTCCGATGGTGCACAGGTTAAAACGGGTGTGGTGGGACTCCTCTGCCGACCGCTTTGCCTACTGCGCACCGAAGGTGATGATGTTTGTCACAAAGCCACGACCACCGCAATCGCTTTTGAGTCTCCGGGTTGCGTAGCTTGCACGGCCTTCGCCGTGGCTTGAAGGACGGGGCCGGCGGCTCCATGGCCAGGTCCACGTGACCCTGGTGGCATGACACAAGCAAACATTTCCAGAGGCTGTGAGAGGGCCCTCCGTACCTTGCATACAGGTGGCCGGACAAAATTGGATGCGTCTTCAAGGTCTCTGCACCGTGCAACACGCATGCTGATGACAAGAAATTTTGTGGCTGCAGGACAAATCTTCCAAACATCAGATACTGGATGCATAGACAAATGGGGTTATCAAGCAGCAACGGCCGGTTACACCGGACTGCGCTGTTTGGACCATCAAGCCCGATAGCGAGTGGAACCAGGGGCGAGACCCCGTGAGCATCCCCTTCGGAATTACTCCTTCTTGGAACGCATTTTGCGCTCTTTTCGTCCCATGTACACATGTACACATGGTAGCTGCTGACTCTAAGCCCCCCAGCGGCCGTCTCCGGGCCCCAAGGCCATTTGTGGATGAATTTGCAGACGTTATTGAAGGGAATAGGGTGAGGGTTGCCAACCAACCATCCCTGAGCATTGCAAGGGGCCACTGATAAAAAGACATCTAAAGGCCGGCGGGGGGGGGGGGGCTAGAGCTGGCATCAAACATGCATATATACATATGTAAATATGTACATGTTTTTGCACCATATTCTTGGACGCATTGGATGAATCTTCAAAGCATGCTGCAGCAAGAACACGTGAGACGAGATGGCAGAGCCCAGGTGTCCTTTGCAACGCCCCAGCCTGTCTCAGAACAATTCAGAGTAATGGAGGAAGGCGCACACATACCACACAGCAGCAGAATCCCAATGCAGGACCACAGGCCTATCTACTGCTCTCATAAACGTCATGTGTTGTAAAGCGAATCAGAAAAATACTAATAAAACTACATCGTGACCGCAGGCAGACGAAGGCCGTTCCACTAAACATGGGATCACTGGTTCCATTCTCTGCATGCACCTTTTGAGCAGAAGCAACATTATTTAATTTTAAGGCGTGCGATGGCTCATGCACCACTGATGCCCCACACGCAACAGCAACAGGCAGATGCCCCTTGCTGATACCCCCCCCCCCCTTTGTGCGCTCCGCCAGGTGCTCTTCATGAGCCCGATGGGCCTGCCGCTTTCACATTCAAAATGTGTAAGCAACGTCACAATCCTCATCATGCCAGTGACACCTCGGCTTCCCCAAAGCACCCGCAGCCTTATCCGGTCGTGTTGGGGAAGGGCCTCCAAAGGTCAGGTGTGGCCCCGCACCTGCGCTCCAGCCGCGCCTGCCTTCACACGGCCTTCATCGCCTTCTCAGGTCTTTGCATGTTCGACGGGCCACTTGATAGTTCATTGGCTCATTGGTGGGGAAGGGCCATGAAGCAACAGATACTTGGCTACCGAAAGGGCCCCGTAGCACAGGCCAAACGGCCATCGCTCTTTCATGGCCCAAGGGTACCGCTGTCCAATTCGTTTGCATGTTTTGACACCGCGCCGATGTGTTCGCACCTCCGGCGGGTTGAGCTCAAGGATGGGGTAAGCCCAAACAAGGCCCGACCCCCGAACCCCCACACCCGTAGGTCATAGGCCGGCCCTTGCCAACCCGTTCCCACGGCCTTCATTGCCTTCTCAGTTCATCGTGTTTCGACTGGCCAGTTGATAGTCCATTGGCTCATTGGTGGGGAAAGGGGGGGGGAACTTCCCACAGTGTGTGCAGCTTCATGGTAGAGACACACAGAGCACACGCTAGGCTGGGCCAGCTCCACCACACGGTGCGATGGCCCCCCGGGACAGCTTAGTGATACTGGGTACCAGGAGGCGCAGGGCCCATCGCAGATGGCAAGGGTAAGGGCAAAGGTAAAGGCAACAGCAGATTGGTTGCCCAATGATGATGGCAACCACCATTGTTGGATTCGACTTGACTATGAAGGGTGAACATCCCATGCGAGTTCTTGGGCAGGCGGGCTTTCAATTAAGGGGGAAGGTCGATAGAGCCCCCTAGCTAGACCCCCCCCCAAAGGGGCTCAATTGACGGGACCCCCAAAATCCTACCGAGACTGAACCCCAGAGGTGACCTCGGAGGTGACGCGGACCCAAAAATCGGCAAAAAAATGAAAATGGAATTTTTGGAATCAGCGTGGCGAGGGGTTTCAGAAAAATCATCATTTGCCAGATATTTGGTGAAAACAAATTTTGACCATTTTCAATGCTCAAAAAAATTTTCGGTGCCTTTGGCGCCAGAGTTCATCATAACTGATTGATGGTCCTGTCAATTGAGCCCTTTTCCCAACCCCCCCTTACCCCAGTTTTGGGGGGCTCTATTGCGCCCCCCCCCCTCAGTTGAAAACCCGCCACCCCCTTCCTTACGCACCGCGTTGTATTGCGCAGGATGGCCAAGCCCCCCCAAGCCAAGGTGGACCTAGCCCGGAGGCCCCGATGACTGCCCAGGCAGATATGCCAGGAGTCGGTCGGGCAACTTTCAGGCTGAGGATTTGGAAATTGTCTGTAGTCAAACATTCGACGTTTAGGCGGCTGTGGCGCCGACCTTCTGCATACATACAGTTCACAGCTTTGCAGGAACAACCTGAAATTGTGAAAAACGAAGTGTTCTGCGCAATACATAAAGAAACGTGTTGCCTTGGATGCAACAGACACATTTGCACAGCTAGGCCGGGTACAAGTAGAGAATCAGTTGTGGGGCAAAATCCTGGAAACCCAACGTATTGGCAGAACAATTCGGTAGAATCCAGAAACCCAACAACTCGGCCGAACAATTCGGCGAATTCGCCGAATTCGGCCGCCGAATTCGGGGGGGGGGGGGGGGCATGTCTCTGTATCCAGGTGTGTGTGAGTTTATTGGTGTCTGACCAATTTTCACAATTCATTCCCTGTGCGGGGCCCTCTGTTCCAGGCCTACCTTCCTCATACACCAAATGAGTGCAGGGAATCTTCACACGGGCAGACCCAAAAGCCATTCCCAGGGGTTTGTGCAGAAATGATTACACCGTGCCATCAACATTGCAGATGTTCCCCGTTGATGATGGGCCCTTGGCGAGGGACTCTTGCTTCTACCAAGCACGACTGGGCCACATTAGTCACAGAAGATGCGCAAATGCAGCGCAAGACCAACAAAAGCAGAACTGCTGCACTCTCGTATTTGCAGGCGGCACCAACACAAACAGTATGCGGATGGCATCCAGCATGACGATGTTCAGTATGCACAGTGTGCATCGTGCCACAAAGCCACAGCTCAGAACAGGTTCTCATACCCATGATCCCACTCTTTCACTGTAATGGCCGCTTCCAGAAGCCGCAGCTCATGGTCTCGAATTTCCTTTCCTGCTATGGTAACTGCGCCACACTTATTTTTGATCAGCTTCTCCACGTACTTCTTCACGCTCACAATGAGATCTCTTCGTGAGCTTTCCGATTTCTGCCAACGATCCCTCTTGTTCTTTCTCGCATTCCAACAGTTCCAGTTCCAGTTTCCCACATTCCAAAGTCCCCAGGCGCTGTCGGTGCCTGCACTTTCACCACTTGCATGCAAGCGGTGTGCTCTCGCCCCCCAAAGCATGCAGGGGCATGCTCTGCGGAACCCAGCAAATACCTCATGGAAACCATCATCAGTAGCAGACTGCTGTCAGTGACAAAAGTGTCGTCAAAGAGTTCCTCCATTGATGCACAGGCGGAGACGGCGGATGATCTCGCTCAGTCAACCGAAGGGACGAATTTGCTCAGTCAACCAAGAGACCTTCACAGCAAGATGTCTGATGCGGTGGGAGTCAGCTAATAGGTCTGTTTCTATGTAGATCCCCAGTTCCCATGCCTCATCCACAGGCACCAAGAGGCAGGAAATCGGTCTCATGACCCAGTAATGCTCACCCTCGGCAGTCTGCCCCTGCTCCTCTCCGCTGCGCAGAGCCCCGATCATCTGCTGCATCGTCCGTGCCTGTACCTCACCCTGTGGCCCGTCTGGAATGCAATGAGGGCCATGACTCTGGGGAAAATCTCCCATATCAGCTCCTCCATAATATGTACAACATCATCGATGTGGCGGTGGACAATACTTTCAGCTGATGCGTCCAATATTTGGCAGTGATCGGCGTTGTGCTCCGCCTGCAATCGAGATGTGCTCTCCACAGGCAGCTCGGTAGCCCCGGCAGCCCCCCGGCCAGGGTTTACCACGCGCCGTAGCGGCAGCCTTGGCCTTCTTCGCTGCCAATTTCTCTTTTCGAGTTAACGCCTTCTTCGCCGTCTCAATCTTGACGGTGTTACCAGCACCGTCAACCATCTCCTCCTGCTCCTCCTGGACGTAGGCCTCGCCCTTGAAATGCTTGTCAGGGGAACCGATGGCATGCAGACGACCTCGGTCAACGACCCACTTCTCAGAGCAAAGTGCGGTGGTGAAATCCAAGTGATGGGACACCAACAGGATACCACCGCCGAACTCACGGATGGCATCGGCAAGAGCAACCAGGGAGTTACGGTCCAGATGATTGGTGGGCTCGAGGAGAATGGTGGCGTGGGGTTAATCCACACGGCAGCCCCCAGCACAACCTTCACCCACTGCCCACCGGACAGTGACTGAATCTGAGAGTGCACCACGAACTCGGTCTCGAGACCGACGTCGTTGCAATGCTTCTCAATCATCTGCTGGGTCAATGGCCTGTTGAAGGCCCCAGCGGACTGAGCCTCACGCTCGCCGACGTGCTGCATGAGCTTGTCGAAACCAAGCTGCATCAACATGTCCTTCGACAAGAAACAGTTGTTGCTGTGGTCTTCGCCATCCCACTTGACCTCGTACTCGTAATTCTTTTTGACCTGCTTACGGGACAACAATCGCTCGACCACGCGCTTCTTGCCCTCGAATTGGATGGGCTGCTTCGCCAGAGCCTCCTCTTCCTTGGTCAGCTCCAGAGTGGCCTTCACATGGCCTCACGATCCTCGTTGACCGCGAACCGCCACTGCACGTACTGATTTGTGGTCTTGTCCAGATGGTGCTCAATGCGATGGAAAGCGTGCTGGGCAACGTGGGCGAGACGCATGTTAGCGTGCTTCTCCACAATTCCTTTGCATGGAACCAGCTCACCACAGAGCAACTGAATCATGGTCGACTTACCTGCACTGCTGGGACCCACGACAGCTACACGGGACACCAAAGAAGCGAAGATGGACACGTCAGACAGAATCCTACGAGTCGTGTTGGGCTACGTGAACTCAACACCGCACATCTTCAACAGCGCCTTGGCCTTGGACTTCACACCCTCCAAAAAACCAGGATCAGGGAACCTGAACTTCAGCTTAAAACCGGACTTCAGCTCGCAGTATTGCTGGGCCTCAGGGTGCACCTGGATGAAGGCAGACTAGTTACCCTTGTACTCCCTCAACTTCAGACCGTTGAAGTGGATGATGTTGTTGCACACACAGTCCAAGAAGCGAGAGTCGTTGGGGAACAGCCACCACCATCACATTCTTGACGTTGATCAGGTAGTTCCCACCCAAGCAACATTCCTGACGTCCAAGTGATTCGTAGGCTCGTCCAGGAGCAGGATGTCAGCACCACGCAAGATGGCGTGGCCCAAGGCAAGCTTCATTCTCCAACCCCCAGAAAGACGGTACACGGCGCCCTTCAACATGGCATCAGTGAAATCCACACTCTTCAACATTGGAATGACCTCGTTTTCCAAGTCCTTGTCCTTCAAGTGAAGCTTCATGAAATCAATCACGTTATAGTCGGCGAGCTCTGCAGGAATTTCGGACTGCAAACACACGGAAGCACGTCCGTGCCTTTACCTCACACTGTGGCCCGTCTGGAATGCAATGAGCTGGGGAAAATCTCCCATATCAGCTCCTCCATAATATGCACAAAATCCTTGATGTGGCGGTGGGCAAGACTTTCAGCTGATGTGTCCAATATTTGGAAGTGATTGGCGTTGTGCTCTCCACAGGGGAAAACATCAGCTGGTATTGCCGTTGGCCGAAAAGGACTGGCATCAACAACGAGGGTCTATGGCCACTCACGAAAATCTACCGGCCACTCACGTGCCTTGCAGGATCCACTCCACTGCCAGGCGCGATTGAGTGAAGTGGACCACGTAGCAGTGCATACCCTGCCCCTGGCCGTCTCAATGGCACATCAGTGCATCATCAAAAGCTGATCCCAATATCTCTCCACCCACGTCATCGCCGCGGTTGTCACTTGATATTGCATGCTGTTGAACTGGCGCAGTATTTCAATCGGGCCATCTACACTGTCTTCTGCTTCCACTGGGATATGGTCCGCGTGCCAGTCGTCTGCCGCCAACAGCGGCGTCACTGCAGCCAGCGTGCGCTTCAAACGCTGCAACTTGCGCCACAACGTCTGCGTGGCCAACAGCTCGTTGCGGATCGACACAGGCCTCTTGGCGACCAACTGCAGAGAGGAGGACAAGACAAGGGCAACGCGAAACAATTTCATCCCCCCCCGCATGGCTTCGCAAATGGGGTGTGGGAAAGGGGGGCTACGGGGCAAAATGGGATCCCGGTCCACCCACACAAATCGGCAAATTTGCCTCTGGGACAAGATCAAATTTGGGCGGATAATTCAAGGATGATTTAGATTTTCTTTGGCCTCTGACCCCCCCCCCCCAGTTGACACAACCAAAACACCTTCGGACCCACAGAGGGTCAGAATGAGCAGTGGCGGGAGGCCAATAGGCACCGCCAAAGGCAAACAACCTAATACCGAGGCCTTGTGCCAACGCCCCCCCCACCAGCCCCACCTTAAGCAATCCGCTGCCTCACTTGATGCTTTCAAGGAGGATCTCAGCAAAAGCCAGTCGGTTCTGGAGCGGGGGATTACCTTTCCCAGTCTGATAAACAGGGGCAAGCGCCGATGGGTGGAAGGGGTTGACCTACAATGGGGAACACCTTTCTCATCCCTGGGACGAGGTGCATACATGTACACTCTGGGAGACAGAACAAGCACGATGACAGGCAGGGACCAGACTTTGAGACTTATTGTCTGGCCAGTACTGAAACGAACACGAAAAACATGTAACCAGTCATGGAGGCGGGGCACCTTTTCATACATACATGCATACATACATACATGCATGCATGCATACATACATGCATACATGCATAGTCATAGTCATAGTCACAACCACTTATCATGCCATCTACTGGAGTTACCGGGCATCTTGCACCGACAGGTGGTTCCTGCCTTGCTCGATCCCATGGGTCCCAGGGCTGCCTGAGGTGGCCCACAGCATGACGGAGGACCCAGGGGACCGGGGATACCGGCCAACCAGGCTTTGGGGGCAGTGGCAACTGCAGAGCTTTAGCATTAGCAACGGCGACGAGCGCTGGCCCATTGGATCGCCGGGGGTATGGGGGCAAGGCATGGCAACGAAGCAGCGCAGCAATAAGCAGCAAGCAAGGGCGCTTCCTATGGGTGCACTGCAGCAACCAAGAAACAAAGCAGCATGCACACGGCGAAACAAGGTAGGCCCTGTCTTGGCGCTCCTTCCGGGTGTCCCCTGCCTTACAGTCCCCTCTACCCACGAGCCCGCTGAGCCCTCCTTCCGGTACCACGCATGCAATAGCCCACGGACTTGTAGCCAGGGTTTCTGGGGAGCTCCGGCCTAGCTTGGCCCTCAGCCTTCATTGCTCCCTTCTCCGTGTCGTAAAGGTCATTAGTACGTGCACCTCGGATCCCCCGCTCATGATACAACAGTCCATATAAGCACAACATAACTTTCCAGTGCCGCTTAAGTACAGTAGCCACACCATTTGAAACCCCACATTGGACCCCATATATAGGCGATAGCGCCCTACCCCCATGGGCTGCAGCCCGATCGGGCCTGCTGCCACTGTACATACTCTCTGAAACTATAACACGAGGGTCAACAGGGGGGGATGCTGGCCACCCTGCGGTATGAGAGGCACAACTCGTGAATATCGCTGGCTGGGATTCGGGCTGGTGGGTGCCGTAGCTTGATTATCAACCCCCTAAAGGGGTACCCACCAGAGGTTCGCCCCGGGCCGTGCTAATTAGGTTCACCTCGTCTGGCCCACATACAATGCCCTGACGCCGATGCCTACCCTTGACCCTTACCTGCACTGATTGGCCAGCTCCCGTGGTTGTGCCATCTCCGCCGCAGTGGTGGTCAGACTGCAGGTTCGGCAACCACTGACGATGTGGCATGCCTACTTATAGCATTGGCCTTTGCCTCACCCCCTAGACCTCTCGTACAGATATTGTGTACAATGGGCCACCACAAGCCGCTCTTGTCTTGCCGCCCTATCCGCCTTGCTACGCCACTCGACCGCCACCCGCCTCGCCACTTGCACCGGACGGCCTTTTCCGGCAAGTTCAGCACCTCATCATTGCCTTCTTTGCTAAGCCTGTGTCACTCCGTGCCAACTGCCACCACCGCCGCCTTGCACCACTACCCGCACCCACCGCCATCATGCCCTGCCTGGCTACTTGTTGCCGTGTACGCCCCCCACCCGTGTATCTTTGACACTGTGCCTGCCATTGCCACTGCCGGCGCCGTGTAACCACACATGTGCGTAGAGGTCAATCGGTTAGGCTATGTACATGCCCGCAGGCAGGGTCCCTCTAGTTTTCTTGTGGGGTCAGGGGATGCCCCAGTACCCCCTCCAAGTTGTTTCAGGGGTCAGAGGGACACCCCGGTACCTCCGTCAGTTGTTCCAAGGGTCACGGGACACCCCAGTACTCCCACTGATTTGCTCCCGGGGCCCGTGGGCGGCCCCTATACCTCCCTGCATGGGTTGGTCCTGGGGTCAGGGGACACCGCTATACCCCCACAGATTTTCTCCTGGGGCCGGTGGGCGGCCCCAACACCTCCCTGAGTTGTTCCTGAGGTCAGGGGACACCCCTAAACCCCCACGAGGTTTCTCCCGGGGCCCGTGGGCAGCCCCAATACCTCCTTGAGTTGTTCCTAGGGTCAAGGGGCACCCCCATAGCATACCCGTACGCCCAGACCCCACGTACGTGCACCTCTCCAAGCCCATAAATCCTGCACCGAATTCACCAGCCAACCTTCACCACCCATCGCCCACCACCGGCACGTATCACCCCTTCGCACCCCATATGGCCATCCACGCTGCTGCGGCCCCACATAGAGCCTGATTCATCCAGTTGTCCCCCACAGCTCTTTGCCGATACCGGCAGAGCTAGCGTGAGGATGTGTGACCTCCCAAGCAACCCCCCGGAGTAACCCGGGGATGAACCCCTGTGACTGCCGTAGCCAGGTCGCCTGTATAGACCCCGGTGCCATGGGAAAACCCTACAGGGGTTTGGGCCTTATCACCCTGGTCGGGACGACCCATGACACCTCACTATTGTTATCGGCAACCAAGGGCAAGCGGGCACAGCTATACTTCAACCCAGCTGTGCATGCGAGGGCGGTAATGCGCACTATTAGGCCGGCACGACCTGCCACATCGCGATGGCCGGCACTTCGCACCCGCCGTTGCCGCCTGCATATGCCCGGACGAGGCCACGTCCATAACACCATCTCTGGTGCTTCAACGACCCTTCGGACATTGCCCAGTTTGCACTTCCCCCTGGCCATACTGCCTCGCACACGCATTCCGTCATCCCCTCACGAAGTCGCCAGGTCTCCTTGGTGATGCCAGAGCCACAAGACCCGGGAGTCACCATCTAATGCTGCCCACCATGCATACATGCATACATACATAGATACATTCCAAACATACATACACGCGTGAGGTTTGAGAATCGCAGAAACAAAACAAAACAAAGTGGTTGGAGGGAACTCATCAAGTGCTGCAGGGCAGCCCTGGACATATTTTATTCTGTCGAAGAGTTGAAAAGATATGCAGAATGTCCGGTAACCAGTTTGCGGAAGAATACAGTCGAATTCAGGTCACTCCCCCTCCAACCCACACTCCCCCTCCAACCCACACAGAGCCACTTCATCCAAAGGAGCCCATGTGGCTAACTAGCTCTGTAAACACATTAGCACAAACACACGCACACGTATGCAGCATACGACATCAGCAGTCACGGCCATTGGTAAATAAAGCCTGTTGTTGAGAGGCAATGAGGACTGTTGAAAATGGTTGAGGGCTACTCTTTTGATTCAGGCTGCCCCAGGATCCCAACGTATCAGCAGACAATATCACACAGTCGGTATTTTTTTTTTTAAATACAAGCTCACAACAGCTGTCACAGGGTATCATAAGCTGTTACAACCTCATAAAAAGTGTTTTCAGCTGTCATAAGCTGTTACACGCTCGAAGCTGCCGTTAGCTGTCGTGAGCTGTTGCAAGCTCACAAAAGCTGTTATAAGTTGGCATAAGCTCTTGTATGCTCACACAAAAGAAAAAGCCGTTGTAAGGTGTCCTACGCTAAGAGACGGTCACAAAAGCTGCCATAAGCTTTCATCAGTTCACACAAGCTGCTATAAGCTGTCGGCAGCAGTGGTGAACTTTTGGGCTATTTTTGGTGTGATGTCACTCAGTAAGATTTTGGGCTATTTTTGGTGTGATGTCACTCAGTGAGAATACCCCATTTTTGACAACTTTGATGGCCCATTGCTAGTGCACACTGTCTCCGATCCTCCCAGACCGAATTATTTTTGTAATTCCCAACCTCAAAACAGGGGCGTGGGTATGTGGAGTCATAAGCTGTTGCAAGCTCACAGCTGTTGTAAGCTGTCATGAGCTGTTATGAGCCCACAAAAGCTGTTGTAAGCTGTCATAAGCTGTTACAAGGTGTCGTAACTTGTTCCCAGCTCACAAACCCTCTTACAAGGTGTCATAGGCTGCTACAAGCTCACAAAAGCTCTGAAAAGGTCATCATATCATAAGCTTTCAGAAGCATACCAAAATTGTCATGAGTTCCCTTCCCTTTGGTTACTTGGCCCGTTGTTATGGAACTCTGAGTTGTGGAACTTCGCCCCCCTAAAGCTGCACATCCGTCGGCAGACCTGCGTAAGATTCCCAAGGTCTTGCTCCTCAAAGTGCAGCATACGGCAGATGCGCATCAGTGATCCCAGGTGCTGCCCAACCTGCACATGCCGCCACTCCTTATCTGCAGCAGTCACCTCAATCTCAATGTGCTTCCACATCGGCCCAGCGCCCTGCACGTTGAGCTCCAGATTGAATTTGGTGCTGCTCAGCATTGCATTCGGCACAATTGCGTAATGGGTAAGCATGTGCACCATATCTGGGTTTTCGGCATACCTGCAGAATACATACACGTTCCAAAATGTGCGTGGCTGTACATCGGATTCGTCCCTGCAGCTCTGGTGCCAGAAGGACTTGTGGGGCAGATGTTGGTGGCCCCTCCCCCATTCCAGAGTTTTGTCCACAAAGCTCAACTAACTGTGTTACACAGCAAGCGCTTCGGAAGGACAAACCTTACAGATGCACACCAAAGCCCTCCAATCCACTTCGCTCTGTGCCACAGCAATGGAACAACACTAGAATCCCAGCCGCCCGGGTCGCTTTCACCCAAGCCTGCTGCGCCCCCTGCATTGAGGCTGCGGCGGAACGTAGCACGCATTCTACGACAGTCCAGAGGCATACTTGTAATAGATTTGCTCCCCTTGTGCATAGCGTCGTGTGGATTGGATGCGGTATGTGCCCGATGCGGGATAGTATCTCCCCAACTCCCCATCCTTGGCGTAGTTTAGCTTGTCCAGCACAGGTACCAAGAGCATCCCTTCGTCTGTCGTTGTGGCACGCGACTGCACCAGCGCACAAGCCCACATCCATTGTGCAGACGTGAACATTGATGAATGACCCAGACCCTTGCGGATGTGTGGCAGTAGCACCTCATATGCCTTTGCATTGTTGGACTTGTCCAAGCGTGCCTGGCGGGCAGCGTAGGGGTTCACCTGAATATGGCACAGAATGCCCTGTTGAGAGCCCCTTGCACACCGTTTGGTACGATACGTTGCCAGGGGTCTGCACACCCAAAACACACTGCACTGATTGCCAATCCCTGGGACCCCTCCCATGGTCCCTCAGCAGACCAGCGGGAATAGAACATGAGGCCGTTTGCAAAACTGCAGTGAAAACAAATCGACCCTCTCGGACTGTGTTGCGGAGCAGCCGGTGGTGTGCCACTTCCCTTTGTGCCCTCTCCCACATGAATCAGGGCCCCATAGCACAAACCCAATGACGACTCTGATGCAGTGCTGAAAATGTAGTCAGTACACATGCACCAGACCAGAGTTGCCACTAGTGTCCGGCAGATCAGGCATGATGCAATGGAGCTGCGTCCTACTGAATCGTGCACTTGGTGCAGCTGGTTGCTGCTGAGTTTCGGGTGCGACAGCAGCGAATATTACTGAGTGGCACATGGCACGCGGCTGAGTCCTAACGATACTCAGTCCCCCTGACGGACGCTCGCGGCATGTCTGCACCAGACAGCGACCAACCAGAAAAATTGTTTTTAGGCATTGAGACATTTACGGGGAGTGCATATGTGGGGGTAGTCATCTTCTATTTTTAATCGGGTACATCATGCTTGTTCCGAGGACACAGTGCATTTTTTGGCAATTTTTGGGCCCCTGTGCACCACATCTGTGACAACCGACCTTTGTTCGTGCGTCTGCGACTACTTGTGTCCAGTGAATAAAGATGACTTGTGAAGATGTCATGAACAAAAAAAAAGGGCGGCAACAAAGAAAATTGGCAATCGTAGCCTCAATCGATCACCGAATAACATGCCGGCCACGATGCATTTGTGCTGCCAGCGGAGATGGCAAATCTCTGCATCATCGAGACCATGGCATCGTGCACAGAGAAAAGTATTCCAGGTATCGCCCTTCGTCCTTGGTTTGATGCAGCAAGGCCAGGGGGCACACCTTCTGCAAAAGCTCCAGTTGTTCCTTTGACCAGGTACTGGGGAGGGACTCCACCAAATGTGGCATCGTAGCCAGCCAATGCTGGTACCACCCGTTGCGTGTCGCCAGCAGCAACTTTATCACCAGGCGGAAGAAAGCGGAGGGTTGGTGGTCTAGAGGGAATGTGAGCCCTGTGTCGTGCAGGGAGTCACTAATGAGCGTACTCTGCGGCACGTCCAAGATCACGTCCCCGGGCTCGATGTCGCGGTCCTTCGGCAAGAAGAGGTGGCCATTCACACCATTCGTTAACCAACCAACCGCAACAGGCAAACGGGTATTGCGGCCGCATAGACCGACTCAGTAACCTTGAGTTAAACCAATAAATTCACCTTGACACAACTGTGCAGCAGAGGAGTGGTAGCAAGACACGAGAAACTTGTCAAAGAAAAGACGTATCAATTCCTCGCTCACGTTGCGAGGTCAATGGAGGACCATATCACAAATCCTTTGACCTTGTGCATTGTTTCCTTTGTGCACCGTGCGTGTTCTTTTTCTAGACTGCGCACACCCCATGTCGTCCACACCGTAAGCGTCCAACGGAGAGGGGATGCGGCTTTCAGTGAACCTCGTAGTGGACACTTTGTTCTGCTTTGGCCTGCAAGGGCATGCCTCAAAAAGGAACCAAAATACACTGAATAGTTGGTTGGCGCTTCTGCAATCGATAACATTTTGAACAACAAGCACATTCCCGCAATCAAAGACAGCCCACTGGGTTGTTCCAACCTCCATAAGGTGGCATGTGATCACCAATACCATCACGTTGCGACCACGTTGCGACCAGAAGATTGCCATCGGGCAAGACGGGATGATAAATTCGCTTTTGCGCGACGCTCACTACAACCCTCGTTGGGCCACTAAGGGAACGCATACCGTCACTATCCCGTTTCCCATGCCGCCTGCCACGAACACGTGGTGTCCACTGATGTGTCCCCCACTATCCCGCACCCAAGCATCGAAGCGTTGTAGTCGAACGATCCCCTTGCACACGGTTGTTGTGGGACAAGCGTATAAGGAAGGCAGCGCCGCTTCGCCCCCGCAAACCGGCACCATCTCCTTTCGAAACCACATGATTGCGGCATTGTGCATGGTATTGCTTGGGCTCATCGTTTGCAAGGCTAAGCTAGCGACCAACGCTAGCTGGGGCGAACCTTGAGTCATATAGAACTCACGTAAATTCGATACCACGGTACGGAGTACCATGTCGGGCATTTGAGCCCTGAAATGGTGGTGACATGCCAAGATAGTTTCCATGTAAGCCACACAAAGGCTACCAGCTTCCATATTGGGGCACACCGTTGCCACGCCCGCCAATAGAGTGTCTGCCAAGCGTCTAGGGACGGGCAAATTTAGTTGGCAGTCACTTAGCCACACGAAAAAAGCGAGTGCAAAAAATAGCCACATGACAAAGCAAGGCATGCCCTGTAGGACCGACGATAGCACAAGGTAGCCGATTCAAAGAAAGGCAAGGCATCGGCCTTGAGAATGCAGTTTGATGAATCACTTCCGTTCTCCATATCATTTGTGCAATAAGAAACGACCCATGCGTGGTTGACACGCCACTGCAACCAAACACACCACCACCGAGCACCCATCGGTGATCTTTCAATCAAAAAACACAGCATAGAGCACTCTTCGGTAACATCTTTCAACCGAACGTTTCATTCCTCAAACACACCACCCAACGCCAATTCGTACAGCAGAACACACCACCGAACCGGAGACAGCACCGAACCGGAAACATGAAGACATGCAAAGAGAGCTCAAATTACCGCGAAAACCGGGGTAGCCCATTACGGTACATGACTATCTTATGGGTAGTGTTGCGGCCTTATCTCAACGTTCTCCCAAATGAGAATACATCACGTTTGCACCGTGTCATCTCATGTCCCACACCCGCGAACTTAACTCTTGCAATGCTATGGCCGGGTTCGAAAGTTGGGATTGGAGGTGAGGAGAGGGGAGGCGGATACAATACGATGGGCGGCGAAAGAAACATTCGTTGATTCCACACTTGCAAATCCTCGACTGCATGATTTTATCACTAAATATTCACAACTTTCGTGGTTTTTCCCTACACCTTGCCAACAACTTTCCTTGTTTTGGTTTTTGTGGCGAGGTTCAATCGCTCCAACAAGTTTATACACGCCCTCAAGATTCTTGCGAGCTATGTCAACGTGTCGTTGTAATTTCGCGCTTTTGTGCGTGGCTTGCTTGACTTGAACTGTGCCGTTGGCCTGACTTGTGAACTCGTTGTGGTCGCTTTGGTGTGTGACGTCTCGAGCCACATGCATGGCTTGCATTCCCGGACGTTTGGTGTTTGTCGTCACATACACCATCACGTAGCAGCTTTTGCGTGGCCTTTCCCCACATGCGATCACGTCACGTTTGCCAGACAATTGTCGGGGACTTTTTCCACGAATCAAGGTATTCACCCACTTCAAAAATGTGCTTCGACATACACATCACACCACAACCCTTGCGTTGGTGTCTCGTCTTCCTGTAAATCCATGTCAGTCTCGTTTGCAAAGGGCCGAGGGTGTGGGTAGAGAGTCACGGAGATGATGAAAGGTTTGCGTGTATCTCACATGGTACTTTTTCTTCGCCACGTTTTCGGTGGCATACATTGGCATGGACCCATGAAAGTTGCGACCAATTCAAATTGTCCACTGTAAACAAGATGTTGGCAAAGTGCTAGATCGGCTCCGTCATCGCTCCATATCGAGCTTTGATGAAGGTATGGAACGGGGGCATCAACATCACCCTTGTTTCTCATGTTTTTCCAAACGTGCTCTTTCGATGCAAACGCAACATGTTGATGCACCTTTTCAACATTTGCTGGTTGACCCAGATGACATCGCTTTTGTCGCTCGCTCGTCATGCTTGCAAATTCACGGAAAATGCCATTTATCCACGAGGGTGCATGTGTTCGTTTGGGGTTTTGTTTTAGTGCACAAAGGTAGCACGCAATGTGCGGGAGAAAGTGACACTTGTGGCTTGTACCTTGCGTGCCATTTGCGATGGATTCTAGGAGAACGACTTTTCCACGTGGCAATGTGCTATTGTGGGCCTTTGCAAGACACGGGTAGATGAAGCGCTCCATGGTAGTGGACTTCGGTTGGGCCCAAAAGTTGAATTTTGGTTCGATTCGCCGTTTTTGGTTGAGGGAACCTTTCGCAAAGGTCATTTTGGCATTAATGTCACTCGGTTGACACGCACAAAACAAAACTGGTCGAGGAAACGACCTCGCTTGTAGCGCGCACGGTGACCCCACGCAATAAGTGTAGCGGTTGTTGGGCGTTGGACGCAACGAGGCACGCACAGCAATTTCAAGTTGAACACAATCAACGCAAGCAATCCTCGTCAGATGGCCATAACAGAGAAGCCGCAACACACTATGCAAGGCGTTATTCGATGATGGGAGCAATCAAGCATTTGATGACGCCATCTCGCGAATTGATGGTGGAGTTGCATGCTTCATAAAGTTTGACTTGGTGGTGTCCGCTCCGTGTGCATTGCAAACGGTTGGTGGTAGCCCTTCAATGCAAAACGCTCGTCGATAGGGGAAAATGGATGATGCGCTCCTCTTCCTCACAAGGGACCTTAGAAGCGGCTAGCAGTGGGGCGCCCATGCTTCAACTTGAATGGCGGTACAGGGGCTTGTGACTTGATTGATCCACAAGCAGAGTGTAATATACTATCAACGAATAAGAAACAAAAATCAATTGATCATTGCACTGGCGAAGTCTCCGTGTCGCAGCTGCCGTGACCCGGGATTTGTCCGCGTGCACGCCAAATGTGTGCACGTGCATGTGCATGGATTGGCAAGTGAAGTTCGATCGTTGCAGTAACTTGCGTGTTTGCCCGAAGTGCCATTTGAATTCGAGTGCCAAGTTGCCCTTTTCCGCTTGGTATCGAAACTTCCAAAGTATGAGTAGGCTTGGGTGCCTGGGCTTCGCTGAATGCTAAGCTGTTAGAATTTTGCTTCCTTCAAGCTTGAGCGACTTCCTTCTCTTGCCCCTCTCCGTTTCGTGTCCCTTCGAGCCGTGTTTGCTTAGTTGAGTTAAGCTTATGCCAATCCCACGCACAAGATGAGGATTCCTTCTTCTTGTGCTGTCATGTGCCTTTTGGTTTGTCGTTTGCCCCCCACTCTTTCAGCCACCACGGCTTGTTTCGGTTGGAAACCATTCGACTGTGGCGCAAGCCATATATGTTTTGTTGCTCGCTTACATGTGTGTTACATTTTGTTTTCCAAACTGCGCCTATGGGCACCCATGCTTTGACGTACTCTTGTGGAACATTACGCCCCACATTTGCCTGTTACTCGCTCTTTCCAGAAAGGTCCTTTGGCACTTTTTCTTGTGTCGTGCAAGTCCACCTGACGACGGTTGGGCGTGTTGCATTTCGGGTGCTTTGCTCGGTTGTTTTGTGCGCTTGCGTAACTCCACTGAAGAGTCTTCCTGTGCTTTGCCTGTGATCGTATCGTGGTGACTTCCATTTTGCACACCAGAGTACACGCCCCGCATCTCGCCTATCAAGCGTGAACATTTGAGTGAATTCGCTCACTTTCGATTGTTTTTGCTCGTTGACATTCGAAGGATTGCACCCAATGGGTTGTTGTCCACATGTCGACATGTGGTTGTTCTTTGCTTGTTCGCTTCACCGTGCGTCCAAACCTACTGGTTGCACAACAAGTCCTGGGCCACTTTGCAAAGATTTTGGTACGAACAAAAGCAGGCCTCAAAAGTCGCGAATGAAACCAGTAACGTGAAGTTTGGGCTAGTATGGCAGCTGAACATTAACATTTTTCGATGGTCCTCTACACCCACCCATATGTGGGGTTGCCATGCAACGTGAAAGGTATTACTTAATGGCATGGAACTATTTAGGAGCATGGTTTTTTGCAAAACTCGGTTTGGGTATCTGTGGTGATTGAGCATTCGCCTTCATGAAATTCAAGCATAGGGGTAGAGTACCACTTGTGCAACTGCCCGTGAGTGTACCGGTTGAACATTTTGTTCACACAGGCACTTGGACCATGTTAAAACAGGATTGGACCATGTTCAGACTTGTGGACAACCCTATGCGAACATACCTGCCTAAACACCTGCGTGAAAACTTGCTAAAAAATTAGAGTGGGCACTTACACGGGTTGGAAAGAGCTCAAAATGCAATCATTGCACGTCCTTCTGTTGACAAGTGTGTACATGACGACACATGTTCAATTTGCCATCATGGCACTATCCATGGCGATCCCAGCTTTATGCACAAGTGTCGTCCATTAAAAGGCATGCCATTCCATGAATAATTACAATTTGGTGGGATGTGGTTGTACAGAGTCATGTACCTGCTGCATGTATTGAACATAATTGTCAAACAAAGCGATTCGGGTCCTACCAACATTGGTGTCCGCTTGTCGCCGCTCGACTCCTGAGTAACAATTGAAAACACGATGAGCTAGCACGGACAGCAAAACGATTGCTCACAATATCGATCAATGGCCCTCTAATGTTTGCTTTCATAGCATTAAATGACCTTGCTGTTCATTTTCTCTTTGTTGTTTGCTCGCTCGGCTTTTGTTGTATGGTTTTAGCTTGTCGCCCTCGATGGCTCTTGCTGTCTGGCTTAGATGCCGACAACAGAAGGACTAGAAAAAAATTTGGATGCGAACCGTATGCAAAAGAATCCACGTGCCTTTGCTTCTCCATAGAATTGTTGAGAATGCATTTATGAGGGTGCCATAGTAAGTGAAGAATGGAACGCTATTCGAAAGTCAAAAATGTGGGGAAAGGAAACATGGGTCAATGCATTCAAGTTCGGCGCAATGAAGATGGGAAGATTTTCGTAATGAAGTTGATTGACCTATCTAAGGTTCTAATTTGTCTTGGTGTTTTGCTTGCCTCCGGTGGTGTCCATCGATGCCGTTGAAAAAAGACGGCCCATATGGCCTTGGATTGGTGAAGCATGAAGACACGAGCACAAGGATTTGCACATCATGGGAACCAATCACCTAATTATTCGCGCATACTTGTTCTCCAGATGAACAAGAAAGAGAGGACGGCGTCACTTAACGAGGCCAAGGTACTAAGCTGTCTCTCGCACCCCAACGTCATTCACTACATTGATTCATTCTTGTCTCGCAAGACGGAGCATCTTTGCATTGTGATGGAGTGGGCCGAAGGAGGTACCCGTACGTGCAATCATTGTTTGTCCGCCCCATTGCCCAACGATGCCACCCGCTTCCGTTTGGTGGTGCATATGATGCGTGAACAACGTGTTTTTCGATTTGCGTGTGGAAGCACGTAGATGTGCCCACATACCATGTAGTAGACCAACTTCGCCTTGATACAATGGTTCTAATGTTTCTTCCTAACGTAGTCAATCTTTGCCGAATATTTGCCGGACGACGTGTACGAAAACGTGTGCATAGTGGTAGTGTAAAGTAAAAGGTTGCAGCCCATGACCTTAGCGACAAAAAGGGGTCCACTCACCTCTTGTTAAACCTATCAACCAAGATGATCAAAAACACAAGTACCATACGTTTGCGTAGGCGCTTTAGCAAAACAGTGCTGTGGTGTTGCTTGCGGTTTTGTGTTGTTTGCCCTTGTGCCGCTTAGCTATGTACCTAGTTTGCCGTTGGATGTTATTGGCGAAATATGCATCACACCCAAATTGCCCTGTGAAAAACCAATAGAATCTAGTTGGGTTCCGAGAAATGACGTTCACCATTTGGCGACGCATGAGGCGGGTTGCAGAAATAGTTCTCTTGGGCATCGTTTTTGTGCTCTATTTTGTAGGAGATTTGTCCAACCGAATCAAGCATCAAAGGGGCAAACCCTTTTCTGAGGAGGTGTGTTCCATGTTTTTGTGCAAGCGTCCGGGTTGGCGCGGGCCCTTCCACTTGAACGTGTGCGAGTGCGAAGGTGTGCGAGTCACTGTTCGTTGCAGGCAGTGGGTGGGTTTGCTCTTCAAGGCAATATCAATGTTGCACCGAATGTGGGTGCGATTCCTTTTTCTATTCGTGGCGCTACTTGCTCGGATGTGTTGCGCTTTTCACAGCAAATTTTGGATTGGTTCATACAAATTTGTCTCGGTCTTCAATCTTGCCACCAAAAGAAGGTCCTTCACCGAGATATCAAGACACAAAACATCTTCCTCAGCGGAAGTGGTGTTATCAAGGTGTGCCACATGCGGGAGGAAGGAATAGCTCGGTAGAATGTCACCGTTTAGCTTGCACAGATTTCACAAAAATAGAAGGGATGTCCCCTCAGAGCTGAGGGATGAGAGGCCAACTGTAGTATAGAGGCAATCGGGTGGTGATGTGGGCGACGTTGTCTAGAAATTCGTCAATGGAGCGGTTTTGATCGTACTAAAACGGTTTCGCCCGGTCCGGCTGCAGGGGTGCGGGCAGTGGTAACCCGGGCCTCGCGGGACCCCCCCCAAATAGAGGGACGCTCTCAGAAGTGTCGAAGTGTCAGCGGGGCAGCCGGCAGCACTTGCGTAAAAAAAGCAGCGTATTTGCTCGCTTGGCACTGACATGCATTGCCGTCGTGTTGCAGGTGGGAGATTTCGGTATTTCAAGGATTCTGCAAAATACTTTCGATTGCGCTCACACGTTTGTTGGCACACCGTACTACTTGAGCCCAGAATTGGTTCAGGTGTGTTTTGTGCATGTGTAAGTTCGGAGCCACAGTATCAACTTCTTTGAGAATACGCCGGGCTTGTGGGGTGTGGGTCGAAGCAGTCCTTTACTCCTCGGGTACCCTAGCCAGCGGCAAGTCCGCCAAATGCCAGTTGCCAAACGTTCTTCTGGGACGACAACCGCTTCTTTTGAGTAGAAATCAACGAGAAGGGTTCGTGGCATCAAGCGGCAAACAAAATGATCTCGAACTAACATTGAGCAAATAGACCACCCCTTTGAGGCTGTGCGCGCTGGCATCCACTGCCATTCGACAACATCCAATTTTCGGCTCGTGTAATTTTATTATCAGAGTTGCACGCGTCTGGTGGTTGGTGTGTGTGTTTTCTGCATAGTTCGCCCTGTGCCGCGCATAATTGGTCAAAGGCACCAATAGCTCAGACGTATCAATCGCTCAAATGTCGGTCTGATGCCGTTCAGTCGGAGTCATATCTGATATTGGGATTTAGTCCCATGCAACCATGTCTGAGTGGTTGAATGCAGAGCGGCACGTTTGCTTGTCATGAGCGCATAGGAGGGCGGGTGTGCCTCTGGGACCCTGAACCCTCCCATGCCGCAGGAAGCGGTGGTCGTTCATGTTTCGCAGTGGCTTCATTCACGTAGTCCGGTCTACCATTGAAGGGTGGCGTTGGGTTCCTGGTTTGCATGTTGTCATCGCCAAGCCCAGTGGTCCGTGGCTGGAGCGGGGAGTTTGAATGGCTTTTGTCTCTCGTGCAGGAACGGCCTTACAACACTGCGTCTGATATCTGGGCCTTGGGGGTTGTACTGTACGAATTGATGGCACTGCGACACCCATTCAATGCCACGGGTATGTGCGTGTGCACATGGCCCACACCAGAGTGAATCAAAGCTCGAACATCGTCGAACGCAGTCAACAAAGCTCAATAGCTCGCACCAAATTTTCACAATCCGCCACAACCCACAACAATGCTGAGCCATTTTCAATAATTTTTCACAACCTTTGACCCGTCATGAGGGAAAAGAATTTTCCTCAGGATGGGTTGGACAGAGGCAAAAATACTAATGGTTGCTCTGGATGCCCCCCCATACCCCACGCCCAATTGCTGCGCTCTCGCCCCCTAATGAGCATGCATACAATCTTTACTTGGCCCAACACCCGCATCAAACAAGACTCTTCAGATTAGGCCGTATGAGTGGTTATGGAACCAAGAAAGAACGCAGGGCTTTCTTCACAACAAAATTTGGACAATGTTGCAAGTTTTTCCGTGACCGGGAAATATGGGGAAACTCAGGCCTGTGGTTGAATCTGAGCAAATTTGCAGAGTCAGGGAAGCGAGACTGAGTTCCTCAGTTTGAAAAACAGTCTGAGGGAATTATCCTAAACCAGATTTCAGCACGAAATGAAAGTATTTTTGATCGCACTTGCTGCGCCAACTGCCGGCGGTTGACCAACAACCGTAGACGGACCTCCAGGCACCAGCGGTTTACACAAATGGCCCCGTCACCATTGTTTCCAATTACCCCTGCAAAAATGGCTCAGAAGGCACGACCACACACAGAGACAGCAGTGTGGTTGGTGTTGGCACCACTCCACCTGATCACCGGATCTCTCTGGTAGTTGGCTGACAACCGCCGGCTCTGCAACGGACAGCAGCCGCCAGAATCAGGGACACCAGGCGATGATGCATGTGCACCCCCCCTAAATTAAAAATGCTACACGTGCGCATGCGCAAATGAAATTTGCTCTACTGTGTGTTTGCCAGAATTTCCGGTGCATATGGTTTCACCTATTTTCCCCCCACCAGTATGCCAGTGCATGGTGCACAGTGCGACTGCACATCCAAGTGGGCCAAGGGATGGTTGGGGGGCATTGGCCCTCTGCGGTGTGAAGGGTTCAAGGCCAGCGGCAACCATGCTTTAGAGGGGGGGGGGGTTATGCGATTCTTCTAAGTGCGCACGAATCCGCAAACTTTTCCGCATATTTTGGCTCATTGGCTCTTTGCAATGTGCATGCTACTGCTTATCCCGGGGGCTGAAGTTCAATTGAGCGAGCCATGCATTTGTGTTCCATCCATTCAATCTCAGGGTGACAATTTATGTAGTTCATGGTCACAAATTTCAGCGTTTGAGGACCCCCCCCCATTCTGATGCCTCTTCTGATGAGCCTACACAGAAGAAGCGGAAGCGGGGGTTGGGAAAGGCGGTGCTCCACCACATTATTGTACCACGTCAATTGCCTCCCGCATGGCACAATTTCCAGAGGAGCCTTTTGAGGAACGGTTGGCTTCACTCAATCAATCAATCATGTGGTGTTATGTTTTTTGCATATTTTGATTTTCCGTTTCATCGCATAAGTCCCCCTGATGCTTGGGGTGTTGAACGGATGCCGTGTATTGTTTGCAGATATGAAGGGATTGATGTACAAGATCATGCGTGTGATGTACGATCCACCCCCTGCGCTGTACTCCAACGAGCTGAGGGCTGTTGTCCGTATGTGGCTGCATGTGTCTTTGTGCCGAGGGGGATGTTGGGGAGGGCTATAGGAATTGTGCCAGAGGAGGATTGCAGGTATTTTGAGCTCCGTGAAGTCGTGAAGGGTTGGGGAGATGCTGGGGAACAGGGAAGGCACAGGGACAAGGGTGCCTTGCGACGCACCATGTCGGCTGGTCACTTTGTGAACTCGACGCACATACCCCATCCGCCCTCCCCCGGGGGACGGGCGTCATTTTGGTGAGCACCAAAAATTGGGAGGGGGGCGCAAACGGGGGAGGTTGTTGTGGCCAAGATTGACAATCCTTCGCGCAAAACGCAAACCAGTGTGTACACCCGAAAGTACCAACTGCACCCTTCGGCAACCCACCCCCCCTTGCCTCACACAATCGTTGAGGCTTTGCCCTCTCAACCGGCGTCACTCCGGTCGGCCGGTACCCCGCACAAGCAAACAGGCCACAAGACCACTGAAATGACTCCCAGCTCCCAGGAATGCGGCCACAGATCCGATTTGCGCGTGCTCCTCGGCGACTCACCATCACGATTTGCCCCGACACTTCACACTCTCGTAGCAAAGCTTTTGCAGAAGGAGCCCAGCAAACGGCTGAAAATCGGGCAGATTCTGGAGCTTCCGATTATCCAACGCCGTCTGAGGGCCCTATGCGAAGGAGTGGCTGATTCCAGTGTGCCGCCCAGCTACATACAATCTCTGGTGCAAGTATGCAACCGTGTAGTGTGGCCCGCTGTGCTGGGGCTTCAAAAGGCAAAGGTCTCAGGTCTCGGCCACGACCCCAGAGTTTTGCTCAACAACTCAGCATCTCCTGGGGGGGGGGTCTGACCCCACCCCCCCCTTAAGTGATTGGGCAAATTTTTCTCCGGGTCTTCGGCCAATCCAAAACTCTCTCTGGGCCTTTGGCGCAAGTCAGTTTAGGCCAAAAAATTTCTTCGGCGCCTCTAACAACTCAGGGTCTCCTGGGGGGGGGGGGTCCCCCCCACAGCCCCCCCCCCCCCCTAAGTAAAACTCTGCACGACCCCTCTATTGAATGCACCAGGATGCATTGTTGTGCGGGTGTTGGGGTAATAGACTGGACACCCTGTCGGCACCATACTTGCCACTAGGGTCTGCCGGCTCAGGCGTGATCAGATGGAGCAGGGTGCTGCTGAGCCACACGCCGGATGCAGCATGTTCCTACCCAGTTTTAGCGGTGCAGGGGGCGGGTATTACTGAGTGGCCGTTGATACGGGGCCAATTCCAACCGAGAACCAGTTTCCCTGCCGGACGCTAGTGGCAGTGCTGGTCGGCACCGTCTTCCGCCACATCATGCCGACCCAGAAAATGGCATTCACTTCGATCTTTGAGGGATTGTACTTGGACCTCAAAGCCCCTTTTGGTGGCCTGAGCAAGAGGCTGTGGCATTGTGTGGCTGAAAATTGCCTGTTGTGCGGGAACACTGGAAGGGCAGACCTCCTTGCCGCAGCACCCGTGGCAGCACTCACAGTCAGTGTTCCTGGAGGTGCTGCAGATTGACGATGTATGCTTTAGCCAGTTGCTTGAGCGCGCGCCTCTCTGTGCTACAGATGTGCTGCAAATGATCGACAACTAGAGAGCTTCGCAATGGAGTGCGCCTCATGTCCGTGGGTGGGCAGGCGGGGTGGGGTTTGGGCGGGGTACAGACAATGGCAACACATCGAGCGCCGGCCCACAAGTGGGCGGATGAGCTTCATAACCCCTGCCGTCCTGGGGTCCCCAAGGCTTCAGAGCGGGGGACAAAATCAGAAGCGGCCCACAAGTGGGCGGATTAGCTACATGACCCCTGGCATCTGCGGAGTCCCTAACGCCTCAAAGCAGGCACTAGTGAACCATTGTTCCCTTCCAAGATCATGGAAGACACCCTAGCGCCGCGGACCGCCGAGCCTTGCTACCTATGACCCATCAGGGGCTCCATCTCGGCACCTCCCAGTCAGGCGCAATGTCCTATGGCAGCTGAGTCATGCGACTGCGTTGGCTCTTAAATGACGGCATCGGGGTGGCCAGCCATGGCTTGAATGTGCACAACGATGTGGTAGACCACCACCAAGGTTGCATCGTGGCACTTCTGTCCCCCGCTCTGAGGTGTTGGGGACACCAAGACAGCATTGGTTAGGTAGGCAATCCGCACTCTTGTGGGCCACTACCAATTTTGTCCCCCGGTCTGAAGCGTTGGGGATCCCTAAGCTAACGGTATTCTACCTCTACCTCTACCCTCACGGAGCAGCCCCCAACCCTAGCCCATCCATCACCGTGCAACTCAGCAGCGCCCCCCCGCATCCAACGCATGACGTGTTTGGCCCAGCCCCCCAACCGCGACCCAGGGTCTGTCACCAATCCTCGCTTCGTTCAGATGGGGATCGTGGCGGACCCCAATGCCAAGTACTCCGATGATGATAGTGATGAGTCGGATGAAGAGGATGACCTCCGCAGCCAACCGCCCAAGCCTGTGGCTCCACCAAGGTGGCTTGCTGTGATTGCCTACACTTGCGCATCCCCCGTCTCACGCCTGAATGTCTCGCCCTTGGACCTGCAGCAGCTTATTTTCTGCCATCCTACCACCCTTCCAGGGACGTGCTTAGTGGTTGGCCTACCCTGCCGGGGAAGGGGGTGGGTGCTGATACAACTGATAATATTGTTCCTCCGACTGAAGAAGCACGGGAAAAGGCCCGTTGAAAGGTCAAATCTATGCTGCAGCGATCCCCAGATGGTCCAGTTTGGGTAACATGTTCTGAGCATGTGTGCATTGAGGTTGTGCGTCACCAACGGCCCTGTCCAAACAACACCGGGTGCTGTTTTTCGTATTTTTTTTTGGTGCTTTTGAGAACGCTTCGTGCGCCGCAGGTGACCACAGGCGCCGCAGGGTTACAGAAACCTGGTTTATTGCAGACTGTTGAGGAAACAAACCTAACAACTAAGAAACAGTGCGCATTGATCTTTTGACACTCCATCAAATGAAGACGACGGCCCCAGCTCAATGTGCAAAAGCGTGGATGGGAATATCACCCTTCCACTGTGGTTAAGGAGGAGGGGCATAATTTACTCCCTCGGTCAGAAGTAGCAGAGCCTGGATGCCTACTCCCATCGCTCTGCGGCGACTGCATTTGGTGAGCTTTAGCTTTGGGCACGTGCGGGAGTGGGTTTAGGCACTGTGTTGGCAATGGAATCTTTTGTAACCACGGGGAGCCGCCCCTTGCACCATTTATCTGAAGAAAGAAAAACAAGCAACAACAACTCCAATACAAGTCACATGGGCTTCAGTTTGAGGTCAACAATGCACAAACTGCACTATCCCACAGTTAGGCAGGTTTCCCACACTGCACGCTGCAGAAAAGGCGTTCTCTTTGCCGTTGTTTGTACAAGGAAGGGTGGGCAGGGAGCTCTCATGCCGCAACCTTCAGTGTATCGGTGGGAATAAGGGGAAGGGGAGCAGATTGTGACCCATTGATGTTTGCTTCTCAGGCAGCAGCACCAGCAGCATCGCGATCGGCATGGACCCCGTGAATTGGCACCCATAGACCCGCGGGTATGTCATGCCAGACGCTCTGCGTGTGGGGTTGTGATTTCACGTCTGTGGGTGGCAAGGACGCCCTGCCCGTGTTGCCCAGCAGCCTCATGCGGGGCTGTGACCCAAACCGAAATGCATCGCCACTGTACCACCTCAGCCTGGCCCGGCTCCGCCCTTCCCCCTGCCTGCTGCCCCTCCCAGAAGTTGAAGGCCCAGCACCAGCCAGAGCCAGTGCAACGCAACCAAGATTTCCTTCCCCCACTGAAGGGACTGCATTACCCGAGCCCAGACAAGAAGCCCGGAGCCGGAGGTGGTCGATACATGGAGCCTCCCAAAAACCTCGGCCCATTAGCGCCGTTGAGAACCCCCTCCAATCTGGCGCCGCCCCCGCCGATCTCGGGCATCAAAGCGGGTGTGCTTGGTGCCCTCGCCATCGCCGTCTCCGTCGTTGTCCATTTCTTCCTCTCCCTCCCCCCTCCCCCCCTGCCCCCCCCCCCCAATTCCGAACCTTCTCCTTCTCGACCTCTTGCCGACGGATCCGGATGGCTGCCCGTGAGATTCGAAAAAAGGATCGTGTTGGGGCTGGGATACAAGGTGCAGATGCGGCCAGTCTCCAGAACGTAGGCCCACATCTTTCTCACAGCCTAGACAAGGGACCACCGCCCAAACTGATCCAGCAACCGGCCAATTCCAGAGTCATGGGGTTTCCTTTTGTGTCGGTGCCACGGGTGTTGTACTGGAACCGGAGCCAGCCTCATGCCGGTGCCTATATTCCCACAGACAGAGACACGCCGAGGGGGGTAATTGTGGAGGGAAGACGGGGAGGGGGGGAGCTGCGCGATTGCGGTCTACCACGCTGCTCAGAGCCAACTACCTCCCCCCCCCCCCCCTTGCAATTGGCCCAATTGGCCACTTTGCCCAAAAAGCATAGGTAATGCTAGGCGCCAAAGATAATTTTTACAAGGCGCCAAAGCTGATTTACACTGTGATACTATGGTACAGTTTTGTGGTGCAATCCCCCCCCCCCCTAAGGGGGGGAACCGTCATTTCGTGACCGTCCCCCACCCCCCCCGTGAGGGGGAACCGTCACGACATTGGTGGGGAGATTACAAAGGTGGGGGGGGTATCCCACTCAAGCTGACTCGGGACTGCAACCGATCACAGCGCAGCCCCCGAATTGCCGCGTCCTGCAACGATTCCGGGTCAAGTATGTCTTCCCATTGGACGACATCAGGCGGGCGTGCAGCAGACGGCTCGGGTTTTCTACACAAACGTCCAAAGGAAATGCAGCGCCTGCACCCCCGTCCAAATCCAAACGTTTTTCTGTCGGTGTACACGCACTTAACAATGCCCCGTGCTGCGTAGTGCATACCGGCCCAGTCATACTCTTCCTCTCACTCTTCCTCTCCTCCTCTCCTCCCTTTCCCGCTCTTCTCGTCGATGATTGCAGATCTCTTTGAGCACCTAAATGAACGCCGGCAGTTCGCGATTATGGCAACAAAGTGCCCTGTGAAAGCAGTGTTTTCTCTGCATGTTCTATTTCCTGCTTGGCAACCCGCAGAGGCACATGCATGCAGCAAAGTGCCCCCAGGCCCGGAACCAGGGGCAAAGAAGCACACTCACGACCATATTGGCTCTTTTCACCAATTTATGGTCTCCGAAGCAGTGCTTGCAGGAGCCCACCTCAACCCCCAAAGGCCAGCTCAATGGCAGCCTGCGCCCCCTCCCCCGGCACAGTGCGGGAGGCTGTGCGTGTTGGGGTGGACTTTTGCCAGGAAATGATGGTGTGTACCCGATGAACGTGTTGGCAGAGTGTTTTGAAGGGGATTGGAAAGGGTTAGGTCAAGCACGCCACCTATTCTGAGGGTCGTGGTGGCCTTGATGCAGCTTGCTTGCGTCACCGAAGACTAGGCCAACCAGCGTGTACCCTACTGCCCCCCTTGAGACGCAGCCTGTCCTGTAGCCCATCCCGCAGTCTCGCCCTCATCACCCTCAGCCCTACCTTTGCTCCCTCCGCTGCAATTTCGCACAGACAACGGCCGCGTCCCGGCTCCGCCGCCACCTCATCGGAATTTCCTCGGCGCAGACCCCCTCAACCAGCCGCGCCAGCGCCCATCGTACTTGGGCAGCGACATCTCGTCCAATCCGTCCCGGATGTCACATCAGTCACAGTACTCCGAGGCGCGCCGCCAGGCGGAGCTCAACCGGCTCCGTGCCAACAGCAAGGTGCCGCTTCACCCCAATGTCCGCCGGCCGAACCTCCATCGGGAATGGGGTGGGGAGGCGTAGGGCCAGGGACCATCGCACCTCCCTTTTGGTGGTGTGGCGCGTGCGCAGTGTTGCGGTTCTGTTGGGCAGGGGTCTCCTTTCAGGGACCCTCCCCGGGTGCGTCGGTAAGTCTCGTGGGCGGGGGGTGTAGGCAGGGCGTGGTTGTGCCTCCAACTGTGTGCCAAGGTGGAAGGGGGCAGGGTATAGAGGCAGACGATGTCCTGCATGGCCCCCATCGACAAAGGCAGATGCCCATGCCCAACCCCCCCCCCCCCTCAGAGCGCCGAAAACGGTGCAGAGCGCAGAAGGAGGAGAAGGAAACGACAAGTGGGAAAGAATCATTGTGGTTGTTAGAAGCCCCTGTCAGGAACATTATCCTGCAGATGCACACCCCAGCGCGCACAAGTCAGTGCTGGAGTCGGCAAACCCAGCATGGACTCGGAGTGTGCATCTGGATGCACCTGGTCAACGGCGCGGGCAACCGCCCCGTCTCCGGGACAGCCAACCCCCGGAGTAGTCAAACAGCACAAGTCATCCAGGGGCTCCGTTGACACAACCAAAACACGTTCGGGCCAACAGAGGGTCAGGATGAGCAGTGGCGAGAGGCCAATAGGCGCCGCCAAAGGCAAACAATCAGATACCGAGGCCTTGTGCCAAACGCCCCCTCAGAGGTCGAAAAGGGGACGGGGTCGATGTCCAATCAACTCAATGCTGCCCCCTGTACAATCTGCCTCACCTTTTCGTAGGCCGGGCAACAACTGGGCCACTGCATTAGAATGTGCAAGTTTGAATAGGTTTGGTGCAGGGATGCACGACGGAAAGTCACAGCGTCATGTCACGTCACGTCATGCAACGCATTCCATTCGACCGCCTCATGGTCACGAGACGATGCGGTGGCTTTCCGTTCATCACCCGGGCGCTCCCGAGAAGTCAGTCGGTGCCCCCCCCCCCCCCTTTTTTTCATTCATTGTTCAAGACGCGCAATCGAGTTCACCGGCTGGCGGTTGACCGCCGGTGGCTGATGCTTCGCCGATGAGTGGTGGGTAACGGACGGCGATTGATGGTGGGCCCATGGCGGTTGGCGGTTGGCGGTTGGCAAGTAACCGACGACAGCCTCCTGTCGACCGGCCTCACTATTCCCCAGCGGTCGGCAGCTGACCGCGCTGGCAAGTAAACGGCAGCGCTCGGCCCGTAAGCGATGGGCGCATGCGTCATCTATGCCGGCGGCGTTCTGATGCGCATCGCACCGGAGGGCCCTTTGTCTTGCATTGACTGGCACTGGCGAAGGCCCAAACCCTCGGAATGGACCGCAGCCGCCGCACTGTCACCCCGTCCCCTTTGTTTCTGCAGTACCACAACATCTTGAATCCCCAAGCGCAGGCCCAGAATGTGCAGCATGTCCGCGGCTGGCGCTTCTAAGCCCCTGGATCCCCTGCACGACGCCTCATCGCCCCGGCGTCCCTGCGGGCACCGCACTGCCCTTGCGGACTCGGGCGCAGCTGCAGGCGTTTGGCAGTTGGGGGGCGATGCTGCACGGAATCCGGTGGTCAAGGCTGCGGATAGCCTTGGCATTGGCACACCGGAATCACTTTTTTTTTTCACCCGCGAGTCGGTGATGAGGAACGCGTTGCGTTGTTGTTGCTTTGGAGGGGGGGGACGGAGTGCGTTGCTGTCCCATGCGTCCCACACGGGGGCGGATGGCGCGAGGTGGCAGCGGAGTCTGTGTGGGTTGCCGGGAGGCGGGCCATCCCAGGGGCGCAAGTCAGACCGTGTTCCGAGGACAGAGTTCGCCTTTTCTTGTTAGGGAACAAACAGTCCCCCGTCGGCCAGCGTAAATGTTTGGGAATGAGATTCGTTTTCAAGGGAAGGCAGTTGAAGCGTTGGGGGGACGGAACTGCAGTCAGCTGACGGCGGTTGCCGGTCAACCGACGCCCGTTGATGGTCCACCGATTTGCGTAGCGGCAGGGATGTATTAGGACGGCTGACAACCATTGGAAGAGCCCCCCCCCGCCCTGGACCCTCCTTCCCCCCCCTCAGACCCCCACCCTCCTCCCCTTCCACTATTTGAGGCAAGATTTTCTTCCGCGCCTTTGGCGCAAGAGGATTTAAGCTTGAAAAATTTTCCCGGCGCCGGGTAGGGGAGACCACAGGAGGAGGGGGGGTCCGGCCAACAACCAGACTGAATGTCACACAGGGGGTCCAGCCAACCCCCCCCCCCCCTCCTCTCTTCCAATTGCACTAGCGTCCAGGACTTGAAAAGGCGAATGCCTCCTCTCTTCCAATACATCCCTGCGTAGCGGAGTCCAGCTTTTTTTTATTGTTTAGCATTCAGGACAGGAGGGTCACCTCAAAATCGGTGTGCATGTGGGACAGGGTGTGTGTGTGTGTGTGTGCGCGCGCGCTTTGGGGGCTCCGCTTCTGGACAAAGCCCCGTGGTGCTGCATGCATGCATTGTGTGGCCGGCGCGGGTGACAGACACGGTCATTTGACGGGCGTAGTCCGGCGTGGAGCCGAGGTATGGGTCGACGTGATGGTGCCGTGCCGTCCGTTCCCCAGCGATCCCGCCTTCCCCAACCAAACTACTGCGGCAAACCCCCTTCCCCCGGGCAAGAACATGTGCGCTCTGATGGCCAGACCTCCTCCCACCCCCCCAGGCCCTCTGCCTCAGCACAGCGCACGCCCGGCCAGCGCTTCATGAGGTGCGTGCTGGGCCTGGCGGGTGGGGCGCACCTCGCCTGGGCTCTCCCACCAGAGGCAACCCCTGAAGGCTCTTGCCGAACTGGAAAGAATAGCCCCAAAGCCAAAGCCCCCCCCAGTTCCTCCGGGTTGAGTCCCGACGACTGGAACGTTTGACGGTTCCAAGGGGAAAGGGACTTTACTTGACTCCCTTTCTGCCCCGGTGGCCAACATCCATTTTGTGCCCATGTTGTGTCCATATTGTGTCCATTTTGTGTCCATTTTGTGTCCATTTTGTGTCCCTTTTGTGTCCCTTTTGTGTTCATTTTGTGTCCATTTTGTGTCCATTGTGTGTCCCTTTTGTGTCCCTTTCGGCTCTGTGTTCATTTCGTGTCCATTTCTAGTCCGTGTTCATTTTGTGTCCATTTGATGTCCCGTCGTGTCAGTTTCAAGTCCCAGTCCATTTTCTGTCCATTTCGTGTGCACCTCGGGTCCGTGTACTTCAGAAAAATGCGGTGCGTGGCCTGAGGGCGACGTGCATTTGTTTTTACGAGGGGTGGTCGTGCGCGTGTTCTCTTTGGTCGTCCGTACGGAAACCGCGGCCCCGCAGTCCACACTTTGTTTGGTTGTGCGGGCGACCGCGGCCGTGGAACCGCCCTTCTTCGTGACCTGCCGCGCGCGCTGAAGTGACGGGCGTCCTACTGCAACGCTGTGCGCGGAGGGCCTGGGGGGTGCCGAAAGGGTCCGGGTTCAAGGGTGCATGTCAAGCCCTACCACTGCCCGGCCACGGTAGTGCAGTCCCGAGGGAGCGATGGCGAGGCCCGGGGCCACGCGTCCGCCCCAGGCAGGCCCTTCGTGGAGGGCCCAAAAATGGGTTTGCAGGTCCGGTGCAGCGGAGTCCGACTGTTGCTGTGCCCGCGGTGGTGATGATGAGCGAGTGGCATGGGGGGCGCAGAATCCGACCGCGCGGAACTCGCGGGCCGGACGCTCGCCGCGGGTTGGGACAGTCGGATGTGTGACTCAGTAGGACCTGCCCGCATCCGGTAATGCGAGAGCGTCCGGATTCGAGTGGCAACTCCGCTTACGCCTCGTGACGCACCCGAGGGTTGTCAGGGGGGGGAGGCTCAGCCGAGACCCATGTGCACGCATCCGCACTAGCCGCCATGGCGGTGAGTGTCAGTGAGCGGCAAAATTCCCATTGTTCCGTTGGTGAGTGCGGTGAGCGGATTTTTACAACGGGGAAGATCTTCTGGACTCCAAAATCCTGGTTTGGTGAGTGGGTGAGTTCGGTGGCGGTGAGCGTGGATGGCTGCCTGTGCCCGACCTTCCTCCCCCCTGCTCCTTTATCCCCCGCATCGGACTGTCAGATCCGTTCCTCTGGTCATTGTGAGATCTTTGAAGTGACGTGCAGGCTTTTCCCGAAGGCCCATGTCTGCCTGTTGCCCCTGCTATTTTTCGTACCTCGGGTGCAAGGCCGGGGTTGTCCAAAGTTCATGAAACCCGCAGTGCCAATGAACACTCGAATGACTGCCATTCTAATGCAAATTAGGCTGACCGCGCACCGCACCGCACGCCCCGGGCTGGAGACCTTCCCAATGCCCCCGTTCGGCCAACGTTCAAAAACTGTCCGACCCCCCACCCCCTCCCGCCACCTGCCAATTCTTGCGACCGCCGAAAACACGGTCCTATAAGTGCAGCGGCTGCAGGCCAGACTCAATGGATCCGATCCTCCCGTTGTTCTGAATGGACAGTCGTTGCTTTGTTGTCCCTTGTTGTCCCATGACGCTTCATCCCTACGGTCCCCATCCAGGTGTGCTTTCTTAAGGGGTGGGCAGGGCACTTTGCCGTGCATCCAGTGGGCGCCTTGACGTGCCAAGGGCACGCACGTGGTGATCAGGAACCCGGGTGCATCAGGGAAGTCCCAGCCAAGTTTGCCTCCGCTGCCCCTCTTTGTTACACTGTGCCCATTGCAGTTTGGCTGATTCCTCTGATCCCGCTTCCCCTCAGACAGGCACTGTACAAAGAGGCCAACCACATGACGGGCGGGGGCGCGCGCCCCCGAATCTTGTAGCACGAGTGGGCCAGCTCATCAACACTGCAGAGCGCAGTGTGTGCCATCCAGGGATGTCTTAGAACGGCCGTACACCGTAGGAGGAGGGGGGTCCCCCTCCCTTAGACCTCCCCCCATCCTCCCCTTCCAATGTTGGAGGCTGACAGCCAAAATTTTGCTTCGGCGCCTTCCCAAGAGGATTTAAGCTTAAAAATTTCCGGCCTGCCTTCGGCGGGGACCATAGGGGGGCCTAAGGAGGAGGGGGGTCCCAGCCAAACCCCCCTCCCCCAGCCGCCCTTCCGACCCCCTCCCCCCCCTTCTAATACATCCCTGGTGCCATCTCTTGTCCAGGGGAGCATCAGGTGCTCCGAGAAGCTGTCCAGGCTTCAAACCAGCAAAGGTTGGGTAGTTCTGCCAGTTGGGACTTGCCTCCAACGGCGGACGCTTGGCAGTGCAGTGTTTCCGCTGTGCGCCTGTTTGTATGTGCACGGAGGAGGGGTGTAGGCGGGGGCGTGGGGTGTGAGCGGCGTGGGTGAGAGTGGCATGAGCATTCCCATGGCGCGAAGGGGACAGGGGGGGTTTGGATATGGAAATGTAAACCGATGATGTGCATGAGCCCTTCAGGCTTGGCTACGCCTATCGGCAGTTGTGCTTGGCGCGGACCTCAGTGCGCCGGCTGTTCTCCCTTTCTACCCTTGAAATGCCAGCCTCCATCCACCTCCCCCCCCTCCTCCAATTTGCAAAATGAGATTGCAGTGAGGGCCGGGTGAAGGCAGGCGCGGCTGTGGCACGGTGGCAGGGTCCACACCTGACCTTTTGAGACCCTGTTTGCCTGCCGTCGGGTGACGGAACTTTCTGAGGCACTGTGTTTCACCCCAGACTTGGCGATACTGCACATCCCAAATTTTCTCCATTGCATTGACAAATGCATCCGTGTGCATGCCGTATTGTACTTCGAAGTGAGAGGCGCAGTGGACCACCGCACTCCTCATCAATCATGCATCCGTCCAAAAAAGAGAAGAGCTATGTATTCTGCCTTTCAAGAGCATGCAGCCGGTTGCAGACGCTCTTGCTGCAATCAGACACTGCAAGGTTTCGGCCTGGCTGATGGCGCTTTGGAAGCTGACTGCCCAATGCTTTGTATCCTTTCAGCACACCTTTCTACATGCTCCGTGGCTTGGGTTGCACGATAGTTAGGTCCTCTACCGCCGTGTGCAAGCAGCCCTTTGCCCGTATTACAGCGGTTTGGACGTGCATGGGGGGCACTAAGCGCAGTGCACCTGCAATTTGTCCGTCGTGCGAGCCGTTAGGTACGCTGGGCCCCAGGCACAGGTTCCAGCCCTTCGAAATTGTAGGACCTATTTTGTCAGCTCAAGGTGAGCTCCACAGCACCCAGCAGAAGAATAAGGGCAGCAAACCTCAACCCAAGGGGTAAACACTCCGGCTTGCGAAGCTTGAGACGGCCTGAGGAAGAGGAGTCTCCTACCTCTTCCTTTGGCAATGGACCCAGGCCCCCATTGAGGCAGTTTACACACCAAACCAGCACCTGCAGTCCACACAATGTGCACCCTGGTCTTTGCGTGGGGTTCTTACAGCGAGGGGATTGATCACATGAGACGGCAGATCGATTTGCGTGGGGGCTTTGTTTGAGAGGGGCTGCTTCGGGGGTTCGTCTTGGAAAGCATGTTCCCAATCAGGCAGCACGCGCACAGTCCAGGCATCCTCCCATGGGCCCGTGCACAGTGCCTTGTATCCCCGCTGGCAGCAGTGTGCGCCTCGCGCCGTGCTCAATGTGCACCCCTGCGGGCCTCTTCCTTCTCTCTACCCTGCGTTCCCGTTATGCTCCTGCCGTGCCCCGTGTGCACACGCCTGGCACGGGTTGTTGACAGCATCGCACTGTGTACTGCGGCATGCAATTGTCATGTGATCCTGTGGGGCATCACCGAGGATTATCTCTGCTCTCTGTGTCGCCTGTGTGTCTAACCCCCCCGCTCCACCCACAAACAATTCTGTGCATCCCATGAGGTCGCATTATCTCCAAGCCTACCAACTCGGCTCATTCCCTGCTAACCAGACCCGACAGCGGCAGCGTTTCTGCTTCATTGACCCGCGATCTTCACCAACCCTGCGAGGGCCATCACATGCGGACCAGGTCAGTTCTGGCTGCTAGTCAGGTTGGGGCCAGCACAGAGTCCACAGAAGGGCTCAGGGAGGCCTGAAGCATTGCACTGGCTTTTGGCCTTTGCCATGCGTTCACATGCATTTCTCTCCGCTGGATCACTTTCTTTCTAGAACCTACCGCCTGTGTCAGTCTTCCCACTAGAGAGCTAAACATGGAGATGCGGAGCCACAAAGCTTCTCCTCTTCCGCTCTTCGTCTCACAACAGGGCCACAGCTAAGGGCTAGCGCTACAGCTTGGGTGGGATGTAGGCTGAGAGCTGTGTCTTTGCGCTGGCGTATGATAGATGGCAGGGATAGACTTAGTGCGAGGGCCGGGTGTCTGGTCCATCCGAGCATACATTTCATCGTTTAATGTGGGATCAGGGTTAGAGGAATCCTCGCTGGCACACCAGTGGTCAACACATGCCAAGTGCCAACACAGCAGCTTGGGAGACATACATTCAGTGGCCAGATTGGATTGGATTTGGGGTCTGGAATGAGAATACTCCGCGTGCATTCATGCCAGAGTGAAGATAGAGCGCAGTACCCTGGCCAGGGCCCTTTGAGATGACGGTTGCGGCGGTGCAGATCCGGTCACACCGGATAGGCATAGTCATGTACAGACCCCAGAATTCTTGTTGTTTCGTTGCATTTTCTGTGCAGACCACTTGAATGTGCCTGTTTGCCCTCGGACTCAGCCATGGGCAGCATTTACCCCCCCTTTACCAAAGGTTTCCCCTAACTCAGCCCTATGTCCCTAGCAGTCGTTCTCCAAAGGCCTTCCAAGTCGCAATCAGACTCCCCCCCCCCTTTGTAATCACTCCCCCCTTGCAATCCCCACCCCCAAAAAAAAACGCGAAAACGGTGCAGAGCGCAGAAGGAGGAGAAGGAAACGACAAGTGGGAAAGAATCATTGTGGTTGTTAGAAGCCCCTGTCAGGAACATTATCCTGCAGATGCACACCCCAGCACGCACAAGTCAGTGCTGGAGTCGGCAAACCCAGCATGGACTCGGAGTGTGCATCTGGATGCACCTGGTCAACGGCGCGGGCAACCGCCCCGTCTCCGGGACAGCCGACCCTGGAGTAGTCAAACAGGACAAGTCATCCGGGGGCTCCGTTGACACAACCAAGACATGTTCGGGCCCACAGAGGGTCAGGATGAGCAGTGGCGAGAGGCCACCTTGGCCTTCAGTCTACACACTGCTGTTTTCTTCAGCCTACAGTCATTGTGCCGCATGCACACTGGGAAGCCTACGGGCGTGGCAGTCTCCCACTGCGTAACCTGGTTTCAGACTCAGCAAATCCTCACTACATGTCAGATCTGCTACCACAGTCATTTGTGGGATCATTGTAGAGCTGACAGCTCTGAACCTTGATTCCCAGGGGTTACCTTGAGTACTGTGAAGTGAGCAGGCTACGCCGTCGCCCCCTGGGGGGGGGGGGGGTACTAAGCGTCAAAGGCGCCAAAGAAAACATTTCTTAGGCCATATCGGAACTGCTGCAGTAGTGCCACCATTGTGTGGTGCAATCCCCCCCCCCCAGGCCTTGGAGTTGGAGAACTTGCATTTCCTAGGAGTTCTTGATGGAGAACCTGTACATCACACCCAGGCCGCTGCAGCCCGCAGCGGCGTGGATGCCTGCAGTAGTGCGGATGCAGTAGTACGGATGCCTGTTGTGGGCACTGTGCATGTGACGTTGGGAGGGGAGTTGGCTCTTGGACATCTTCCCCAATGTGCATTGGGCCCGAGTGTGACCGGGCATGGGGCTCCCCTGGACATCTTCCCCCGCCCTTGGAAGTTGTACCCTTCGGAAGGGGAGTGGGCCCGAGTGCGACCAGGCGTGGGGTCCCCCGGCAGCGGAGTATGGATGGTGCAAACAGGGCAAGGCGGACCGCGCTCACTACAAATGGCGCAGAGCGTAGAAGGGAATCACGTACCACAGGCGTAGCTCCCAGGTAGGCCTCGGTGAAGGAAGGCTTGGTAGAGCGCGAGGACCACAGGTGTAGCTCCTAGGTAGGCCTCGGCGAAGGAAGGCCTGGTAGAGCGTGAGGGCCTACCACAGCTCCGTCGCATTGCATTGCCAGGGTGGCCTGTAGTGGACAGTTGAGCTTGGGCCGGTAGTGTGGGGGATGGTCCCTAAAGATGGACCGGGCATTGCCGTGCACTCTTGTGGGGCGTGTTGGTGGGCGGGGCTGCTCACTACCGCCAGCAAGGAAGATACTCCGCCGTGGATAGAGTGCGAATACTCTGAGCAAAGATATTTCTACAACGCGCTCGCCATGAATGGCGCAGAGCGCAGAAGATATTACTGCAACGCACTACCAGCAAGTTACACATTGGTGAGCTAGCACCCATGGCCTTGTGTGACATTCACATTGCTGGTTGTGAGCACCTCCCAGCCTTGGGTCTTCGTGATGACCGCATACCGGGCACTGATCAGGCCGTTAGGGGAGGACGCCATGGGCAGAAGTTGCATTCTGGATTCCCACCCAAGAAGGTGGGTGCCCGCGGCACTGCGGATGCCCGGTAGTAGTACGGATGCCTGCTTATCATAGCAGAAGGTTCAAAGGGCGAGAGGCCAATAGGCGCCGCCACAGGCTAACAGAGCCAACCACCAAGGCCTTGTGCCAAACCCCCCCCCTAGGCCTTGTGCCAACCCCCCCCCACCCCAATTGGGGGGGGGACCGGCCTGACATTGGGGGGGGATTACAAGGGGGGTGGGGGTTACCTGTGAGGGTATGACGTATGACCCAGGCGTGTGCTTGAATCAGGGGGAGCCTTAAGCGTAGTGCAACTATTTGGGCGTCTGGCCGTACTAGAGACCCATACTTTGAGATACTAGGGGCCCCTAGGGGCATCATGGTGACCCCTAGCGGAGGTTTTGCAAGGCGTAGCACGTTTGGGTCAAGGCATGGCAAGGCGTAGCATGGTTGTGTCAAGGCATGGCAAGGCGCAATGCTCGTGTGCACACATTGATCTATCGTGCTTGCACATATGCTACAGGACTTCATACCCCCCTCCTCCTTTCTTAGACACACTTTCTTCATGGATTTGAGTCTTGGCGATCAGGTGTTCTACACCCGCTCCAACGGCGTGCGAGTTCATGCCACGGTGGTTGGGATGGCGGGAGATGGGCTCATCCACTTGGAGTACCACCAAGATGCACTATGGGTGGTAAATCGCCAATTCAAGATGGAGTCCATGTGTACTTAGTAGACAATGGAACAGAAAGACAGTTCTGTGTTCTTGAGGGTGGCGACCAATGCGCTGTTCATGGCTTTCCAGTTGTGCATGATGTGTGTTATGTGAAGGGAAGGTAGTTTGCAAGTTTCTTGAGCTAGGGCAGTTTTGGTCACCCTATTCTAAGGGCGTTTCCAAGGGGTTTGCTTGGGGGCTCTTCGGGGGGAACATAGTCTTAAAGTAGCGCGCAGTGCAAAGATTCCCCCTCAGAAAAAGATAAGGAGGATGGTCACCTCACCTCCTCTGGGACCCCCCCAGTCTCCAACAAAAAATGCCACAGAGGGAAGATAAAATGTTTTAAAAGGGAAATGGCCATTTTTGGGACACAAAAATTTGGGACCCTGCATCTTAGACCCCCCCCCCCCCCACCACCTTTCCCCCTCCCCCCTCCCCTCCTAAAATAAGCTGATGCCGCCATTTCTGCCTGGTGCTTCCACAGGTCAACAAGCATTTGCAGGGATGTTGTGGTTGATGTAGGAGCATGTCATTGTCATGGCTGTTGAGGCTCATTTGCGTGTAACTGTGAATCCTGTGGGCTAGATGATGATCACATGGTTTGGGGTGGGATTTGGACCAAACCCCGGCGACTGACCCCAGGTCGCAAGGGTTCTGGTGTAGGTGCGCAGTAAAGCCAAATTACCACATTGGGCCCTATCCCCGAGAACAAACTTGAGCAGCCACCAAAGATCTAAATTGGCTGCATAGGTGTTGAAAACCACACTAATATCACGTTATGAGGTCAATTAGACATTCAGAGGCCAGAGGCCAGAGGTGGGATGCCTCTAGCAGCTTGTGGTTTCCCACATGGGAGGACAACTAGTGGCGCTTGGACAAGGAGTAGGAAATTTGTGGTCCAGAATGTACAGTCACAAAGATGTGAGCCAGACAAGGACAGGAGGCTGGGGCATGTATGTAAAACATGTTTGCCCATCACAACATTATCCTTCCGAGTGAACACTCTTTTGATTGGTTTTGATGGGATTTGAAGTACCTCTTCATGTTCACGCATAATCACGTCGTTTGTCTAAGTTTAGTGACCATATGGTTTTTGTACTGCAGCCTACAGTCTTTTGTGCCTCATGTGCACACAGGGAAGCACACTCAGCTCATCCTCACTACATGTGAGACCTGCTACCATAGTCATTTGTGGGATCATCGTAGAACGGCCATTTCAACCGAACCCCACAACGTGGTGCCTTCGGCAACAAGCTTGCCTGCCCTGTAACAGATTGGCATGCGGCCGCTAAGCCTCACAAAAAGCAACAAGGGAGGCGGAGTGCAACAGTGGGCCCTATTGAGTGATGAATGATGCAAATGCCTCCAGGAGTTGCGAGAAGACAAAGGGCATCTGGACGTTGCTAAAGGCTTGGCATCGCGACAATGGGTATTGTAGTTTCGGCAAGGGGCAATCACGTATGACATGACTGCATTCAAGGCCCATAGGGCCTCCCAACCGTGGCTGTGAGACAAGTTGGATTTACAGGGACCAATGGGAAGATTTCCGTGCACAACATTTGGTGATAAAACAGAGCCACAATATGATGTGACACCTCCAGCGGGTAGGGGCACAGTGGCCCAAAGCGATAGATAAGACACGGGCGGAGGCCACATCATGGGCAGGGGCGTGAAGACATGCAGGAACCAGAAATGCGCTTAAGCTAGTACAATGGATGCAAGCTTCAGTAAAGTACTACAAGGACCTTAGATGAGGGAGTAGAGCATTGAGCCGAGGCACCAGGGATAATGGTAGGTGCTGAGTGTAAGGCAATAGGAGATAGAGGAGCGGAATTGTAAGAGGAATGCATGATGAAGACACCGATGTCATTAGGGACGAACTCGTCCCGGCATCTCCTGTAGACACATGGCTGAAAGGCATACCCTGATGGTTGTATGTACCACTACTGGAAATCTGGGATTGTTTTATCAAGCACCCCAGACAAACCAGCATGTGCTACCTACTCCCCAGTAGGGGCCGAACTCAGGACTGGCTGATGCACAAAAAAATTTGTCGGATCATTGTACAACTGTTCAGCTCTGAATTTTGATCGCAAGAAGTTATCCTGAGAACCGTACAGTTAGCAGGCTACGCCAGCTCATCTTGGTCTGGCCGCTGGAAATATGCTGGGGGCGCACCGTGCGCTGTGCGAAAATGCCCCTATGGGGCCCCTGTGTGTCAAGTTTTTTTTCAACACAGCAACACACAAATACTGAAGCAAATGGGGGATTCAAGGGCCTTAGATGTAGTGTTGTATGTTTCTCCCATGTGAGAATCCTCCTCTCCGCTCTGGAGACGGTAGGGGTTATATGGCTGTCTTACAGTGCCTCATAGCCACGAATGGCCATTATCCCTAAGACACCTCCAATCTTCCCGCCGTTCCACTTACAGCTCACCTCAGAGACTGTGACATACAATTTCGTAACAAGCCAAACAGGCCCAAAACGGTTGGAACATTCGTTTTCATTGGACATGGGCAATGGCAACCTGTGGGGCCTGCCGGGTCCATTGGGATGTGTGATGATGTGATGACATGCGGGGGGCTGGGGCAGCACCGCACGTGACGCGATGCTAAATGCAGCCCTCCTGTTGGCGCTGTTCCAAACAGTGTGGGAACAGTGTGAAGATCTCTGTACATGCGCCTCGCCTTGCGCTTTAACGGCCCTGCCCGGGGGTTTTGTGGGCAACAGGGACGGCACTGAATGCAACCTTTGATCCTCCCAAAAACATGCGAGCAGGCAAATTAACGAAAGCAAGCATCCATCTGATCTATTGGACATCCGAGACCCCAAGGACATCCAGCCCCCCCCCCCCCCCCACACCCACAAGGCCGAAAAAAAAGGTGTTTTGGGGGTGTGTGATTTCCATAGCAGTCCCCCTGGCACTGATCAACGGCATGGCAAGTGAGCTCTCCACGCGCCCAGTCAGCCTGGCCCTTGGGCTGCGCTCAACTGGAAACATAGCCTTGGATGCTTCGGTCGTCCATGTTCTCCTTGTTCCTTAGCACTTTCTAGCCCCGATGGCAGAAAGCTCGGTGCGGACAGCGCCCCACACAGCGTTCGCAGAAAGCGTCTCGTCCTATTTGCAGGCGAGCCGCTCGGACGATATTGCATGGCATCCGTGGGGGGAGGCCGCGTTTGCCCATGACAATGACAAGCTCCGGTTTGTTGCCATCGGCTTTGCTGCCTGCCACAACTGCCACCGTATGCACGCGGAGTGTTTTGAGGACGCTGGCGTGTGCTCCATTTTGCGCGAGAGCTTCGTCGCTGTGAAGGTACGTGCTCCGTACCACGCCGTTCTTGCCTTCTCATTCCCCAAGCCAGGGATCCTGCTACGTTCTGTTTTGGGGATGAGAGAAAGCCGTCAAATCCATTTCTGTCGAATCACAGCACCCCTCCCCCGTCTTTCCTTGCTCATCCGACACGGTATTTTTGGTTTCGCTGCTCCGTGGGCCTGCCTGTAAACCGCGTGCCCCGTGTCCGTTCGCGCGCGCGCGCGCGCTCTTCGTGCACACGCGCATCCAGGTCGACCGCGAAGAGCACCCAGAAGTCGACAGCCACTTCCAGCAGCTGGCATTCAAGACCCTCGGCGTGCGTGGCTGGCCGCTGCACGCCATTGTGACAGGCGGCGGTGAGCCCGGGCACCCGCGCGCCAGTCCAGTGCGCCTGTTCTTCCGTGTTGGGCCTGAGGAGCTCCTCAGAACACTTTCGGAGATTGCTGCGCAATGGCGCGATGGACCCGAGGCCCGGCGGCACGTGCTGGAGGAAGCGGCACGGAAGGGGCGGCCAAGGGCTGCTGAGGTGGTGGATGAGGGGGCGAGCGAAGCCGCGGATGTGTCGTGCGAGGCGGAGCTCGCACGGGCCATCGGGGCGCTCGAAGAGGACTTCGACGCAACGTGCGGTGGGTTCTCCGCCGGTTGTGGCGGCGAGAAACTGCCGAAGCCCGCCACGGTCGTGGCGCTGCTGACCGTCGCGGTCGCGCCGCACGGGGGGTCGCGGCGCGCCATGGCCCCGCACGCCGCCGCTGCGGCGGCGCAGAACGCGCGGCGCGCGGCGCAGATGGGGCTGCGGACGCTGCAGCGGCTCGTGTGCGGGGGGCTGCACGACGCGGTCGATGGCGGCTTCTTCCGCTACGCGACGCGGGCGGACTGGGGGGCGGTGCACTACGAGAAGATGCTCGTGGACCAGGCGCTGCTGCTGCAGGCGCTGTGCGCCGCCGCCGGCGTCAGCGCCCGCCCGCACCGCCGGCGGCTGTTTGTGTGGGCCGCGCGGCGCACCGCGACGTTCCTCACCTCCGCGATGCGCGCGGAGGGCCCGCACGCCGCCGGGGCATTCTGCGCGGCTCTGAGCGCCGGCAGCGGGTCGGACGCCGCGGCGTACTACCGTGCGGCCCCGCCACCGGCCGGGCTGGTGGCGGTGGGCGTGGGACCTCTGCGGGCCCTGGGCCCGGACGACAAGGGGCTGTACGGTCACCCGCAGGTGTCCGTGGAGGCGGGACTGTGCTTTTTCGAGGACGAACAGTTCGCGGCCGCGCGGCAGCACGAGCTCGCCGCGCGCGCGGCGCGAAGCCCTCCCGGGCGGGACAACCTTGTCGTCGCGGGGCCCAACGCCCTCGCCGTCTCCGCGCTGTGCGCACTGGCGCGGCTGCTGCGGGAGACGCCCGGCGACGATGGCGCAGGGGCCACCGGACGCGAGTGCCTGGAGGCCGCGCAGGCCTGTGCTGCGCGGCTGCGTGCGGCGCTCGTCGACGCCCCGAGCGGCGCGCTGCGCCACGCCCTCGGCTCGGCCAAGCCTGCGGACCTCCTGGGGCACGCGCGTGCTGTCGCGGGCTTCACGCACCTTTTCGAAGCGTCCGGTGACGTCGAGGCCCTGCGCACCGCGCGCGCGCTCGGGGACGGCCTGCTCGCCCGCTTCTTCGATAGCGCCACCGGCTGCTTCTGTGACCCTGGCGACCCGCTGCTCGGGGCAGCCGCACGCGCATCGGCGCCCATGGCTGCTGCTGAGGCGCTGATGGCCCTGTGCCGCCTTTCTGGCCATGTGCACGCGCCATCCTTGAAGGCGGCTGTATCCGCAGCTGCTGCTGGGGAGCCCGCGGCCGGGTCGAACCCGCACGAGAAGCTGTGCTGGGCGGTCGCCCGCGCGTGGGTGCTGGCGCTGCCCAAGGTGCACGTGTATCTCGCGGCCAGCGGTGGTGGTGTTGCTGCAGCGGAGGCGCTGGAGGCGGTGCTGCGCATGCGCGAGGCGCTTGTTGCATGGCCCCGCCCCGTCTCGGATGCAGTGCACGCGGAGTTTGGGCAGTTGCTGGGACAACCGTGTCCGCCGCCCCCCAAGGGCGGTGGTGCGCGGGCGTACCCCTGCATCGGGGAGCGGTGCATGCCGCCGGCATCCGACGCCGGTGCGCTCAGTGCGGCGCTCGATGAAGCGCTGTGGGCGGCTGCGGCGGTAGAGGGCGATGGGGACGGGGAGGTCGACGCCATGGGGGTGCTGCAGGCGCTCAAGGCTGGCGAGTACGGGGCGCTGGTGCGGGCCCTGCGCGAGGACCCCGCGGCCGTGCGGAGGCGTGATGGGGGCGGCCGCACTGCGCTGGTCTATGCGTCGGTGCTCGGGGAGGAGGACGCCGTGCGGGCGCTGCTGGACGCGAGGGCGGACGTGGGCGACGTTGCAGCGGACGGCCTCACCGCGCTGCATCACGCTGCCATTGCCGGTGAGGCGGGCATTTGTGCAATGCTGCTGAAGCGCGGGGCAGACCCCGACGGGCGGTCACGGGGAATGAAGTTCAAACTCGGCGGCTCCATCCCTTTGGAGCTGCCCGATGGGAAGACTGCTCTCGATCTTGCCGCCACTGATGAGGTGCGCGCTGTTCTTGCGTCGGCCTCGGTCACCCAGACGAACGATCCATGACGGTCCAACGGGTTGAAAACCACTTCCTTTCGCTTTCACTTGGTTGGATAGTTTCATTGGATACTTCGCTGGATTGGGCTCTTTCCGGCCAACCGATTTGTTTGAGCCTCTGACCGCTGTCCATTAACTGTCCAGGTATGTTGCCTTTGAGCTGGAAAAAAACAACAAGTGTTGGTCGGTAGGCAAACTGTGGAGAAGGGAGAGGTGTATCGCGATGGGCGGAAGCTTCTCCGCACAAAGTGCAGACTTGCACTCGATACGGGTGTCATACAACGGCAGGCAGGCCTTCAGGAGTTTGGGAACACTGCACGTTTCACAGGACGGGGCGGTGGAAGATCGCCCTGTGTCCATTCGGAGACAACGCTTTAATGGCTAGTGACGCACAGCCGGGAGACTGCAAAGAGCTGGTGTCCTTTGTCAAAACAGTGCTGGAAAAAGTGTGGGACCTCCCCGTTGAGTGTGCATGCGCAGACACGGACGAGAACTGTCAGAGCAGCTGTTTAGGACCCGTTATCAGGTGCATGGGCTTCTGTATTGCTTTGGGCTAGGGGGCAGGGGGTATCAACCACGTGCATCGTGCGGCCCTGAAGGATGACTGGTCCCTGAGATTGGGGCCACCTCTGATGACACCAAAGCATGCGTACAAGGGGTATCTCAATGGTATTTTTACAGGAGCACTTGCAAACGGGCGGCCAGTGCGAGGACAACAGACGGCGGTTGGAGGCCATCATGTGTGATGTCCCGGAAACTCTTATTCGTTCCCATCCCTGGCCTGTCCAAAGCAGGAACACCACCCCCCTTGCCACCCCCCTTGCATGATCTGCCTAACCTGCCGATATGGCACTCGGTTTTCTTTCGGAATTCCCACTGGCTTACATATGTATCCCCCGCGCTACTGAGGAGCGGGGTGCTACGGTGGGTGGACCTGGTCGAGCGTAGGTCCATACCACAGCAGTTACATAGCAAGCTGGCGCCCACATGGCGGTCCGTCTATACCGAGTCGGCGCGAGCGGTAGTGGCCATGTATCGAGCGACCTATGAGCCGCCACAGGCTCCGCCTCTAGAGCAGTGGGGAGTGCAGTGGACCAAACAGCGCATGCTGCTTTTTTTGCAACAGCGCACGCGCCCCAAGGCGCGACAGCCACCAGACGTGTGGCGCGTTTACAACAAACTACATCTCCTAAAATGGGACTTGGATTTCGTAAAGCGGGTACTCTGGCGCAAGCTGCCAGTAGGAGTGCGACAAGAACGACTGGGGGGGAATTTGTGCCCGATGGACGGGAGGTTGGAAGACCATCGGCATGTGCTGAAGAACTGCTATTTCTCGGGATTCATGTTTGATACGGTACGCAAGGCCTTTGGCCTGGTACAGCGGGAGGGGGGGGCACTGGAACCGAGTCGCCTCCTGCTGGACGAGCCTCTGCTGTCCCTCCAAAGCACGCAAGGCCTGGTGCTATGGGCAGGCTTGCGGGCACAGTGGCGGTTGCGCTGTGAGGTAAAATATCAGCGGCAACAGGTGTCCCTGCATGACTTTGTGGCGCTGTGGGTGGCGGGGCTGGAGAGTTGGCGCACTGAGCGTAACATGTCATGCAGTAGATCGGATCTGCAGCACCTCATCGCACAGTTGCAGGCGTGGGGGGAGTCCCGGACGATGTTTTGGAAGGCGCCTCAGGCACCCACAACAGCCCACACGCCATCCACGCAGCTCGATCCGCTGCAAAAGAAGGAGGCAAAGTGGGGGGGGTACAAGGCGACACTGCTGAAGGAGCTGGGGGACATGCAGGCACAAGGGTGGGAGGTGGTGTATACCGATGGGTCAGCAAAGCGGGTAAGGGGATGGATGCAGGCAGGGTATGGGGTGTGGTTTGGGGAGGGCTCATCCCGCAACTGTCATGCCTGTGTCCCGGCACACGAGCGCCAGAGCATCAGTCGGGGGGAGTTGAGAGGAGTCCTGCGAGCGCTCTAGGACCGGCGACCAGGGGAACGCATGGTAGTGGTGTTGGACTCTGAGTACGTGTATAAAGGGGTAGTGGAGTGGTCGCCCAAGTGGCGCCGACATGCCTGGCGCTGCTCAACAGGGGAGGTGGGGCATCGGGACCTGTGGGAGGCAATCCTGTGGCTGCGGGAGTCCGCGGGTGGGGACGTACGACTGCGATGGGTACCCTCACATTTGGCGGTGCCGGGGAACGAGGCGGCAGATGCGCTCGCGGAGAGGGGGAGAGAACTACACCCAAACAATCTGTTGCCGCTATCCAAGCGACGCAGGGTCGCGGAGTGGGACGAGCTGGGGTTGGAACCAATGGTAGAAACCGAGCCACGATCCGATCCGGACACAGGGGAGGATTCGGGGGCGGGGACGTCGGAAGACGAAGAGGTGTTGTCCGTGTCATCAGCAGAGCTGTCCGGGGGCGGATTCTCCACTGATGTCAGTGATCGGGCACGGGAGAGGGCGCAGGAGTTTGGCAACAGGGGGGTGTGGGACACAGATTACAGTACGGATGTCAGTGACAGCCGGAAGCGTAAGGGCAGGAGGGTAATCAAGACTTCCTGATACGTGGCCTAAAGGCACGTGCCTGACCATAAACTAACCGGAGGTGGCGCCAGAGGCGCCTTTCTGGACCGATGGGACAATGTGTGGTGGCGCCTGACGGCGCCTTGCTGGACAGCACGAACAATGTGTGTCGCGGCTCCGCCGCGTTATACTTGCTGATTGAGGGCATAGGTCTGTCGGTGGGGACCTATTGCTGAACTTTCCACTGTTCTATGGCCAAAGCAGGAACACTGTGATGCACACTCCAGGCCACAATTCCCATCCGCCACCGCCTCCTCTTTGTGAGAAACGCAACGCAATTTCCGAATCGTCAGGGTACTGCACAGGACTGTTGCTTGTGGGCTCTGACTGAGTACGGGGCAGGGGTACAGAAGTGCACAAAGCCTGTTTCATGCTGTTTCTTGCCTGCAGGGGTGGACACGATTGTGGACCGCCCCACCAGCTGGTGCTTCCTGGTGATGACTCTGTTGTACTGCAGAAAGGTGCCTAGCCGCATGCTTTTCCACACTTCTTCTACTTTCTTACGGCCTGACAAGATTCGTTAGCGACCAGTGCAGTGCTTTGTTTGTCACGCCTGTTCGTCTCGCGTCAATTGTGTGTGTGTGTGTGTGTGTGTGTGTGTGTGAGGCCAGTGGGAAAGGGGGGGGGGGGGCTAAGTCGCAATGGGGGCAGGGTCGCACCAACAGTGCAGCTGAGATGCTGCCAAACACATCCTGCTCCCTTGGGGGGGAGGGGGGGGTGTCTGTCGTTACTAGCAACGATGGGCTCGCTCTATGTGCACGTCATGATGCGGGCACTACGTCGCGGTCCGGTGAGGCGCTGGCTGGGCGAGCCGTCGCGGCTCCGACTTGCGGGCCCGCCTCGGCGGCCTTTTTGGCGCTTGCAGCGGATGGGGGCCGGGCCCGCCCTAGCCACGCAGAGAGCGTGCTCGCCCCTACCTTCCTAGTCTCCAGCGCCTGAAAAACACAAAAAGAGGGTCTAAAACATGCTTTGCGTAGGATGTTTGATCATTGTGAATGGTCAGAATATCAAAAAAATCAGTTTGGAAAATTCCATGATTGAGCTGCCGAGAGTGGAAAATTGCATAAGCAGGTTGTGCCCCAGCCCCCTTGGAACCCCCCCCCCCCCCGCCCAAACACCCAAAATAGGGTGAAAAACACACAAAGAGGGTATTGCACTTTTACTGTCCTTGTGCTTATGTACAAAGGTCAAGGGGCAGGGGAGAGGCCGACCCAAATTTTGCTTGGGTGCAGTGGGCCAAAGGGGGGAATTGATGGTCACTGACAAGCTTTGATTCTGTTCTGGTTGTTGTGCTTTGATCTCGCTCATTGCACCAGCACCAGGGGGGGGGGGCTTACTTGTGAGGGCTGCCCCCCCCCCCCCCTCTGCAACGGAGAGGCCATTCGGGTGTGGTGCCCTCTGGGCCCCCTCGTCTACGCGGGCTGTAGCGCCGCAGCCAGTGCAGCCAGCACCGGTGGCACCCAGGGCAGGGAAGCACTCTTTGCGCCCTGGTGCCCCTCCACCTGCCCGCGGTACGCCCTCGGCCGTGGGGAGCCGGACCCAGCCCGCGTGGCAGCACCACCTGTGCCTAAGGCAGTCAAGGAGTGCGGGTCTGACCCCAGTCGTGCCACGTACCACCGCCTTCCCGTGCCAACAGGCAGTCGTGGAGTGGTTGGGTAGCATGTCCTAGTGACGTGGAGGTTGCGAGCCCAGGCCCACATCTCCCCCGGCGGGCTCAGAGTCAGGCTCTCCAGCCTCCCTGCCGGGGCCTGGAGCACCAGGCACACACTTCCCCGCACCATGTGCGCCAACGCCGAACAACAATGGAGCAAGCAGGTGTGCCACAGCCCCCCCCCCCCCCCCCCACCACAAACACACAAGGGCACATACACACAGGCACGGCGGCATCTCCCGCCCGCGAGCGCCACCGCGGGGTCTGGGGGCGGTCAGCAGTCCGGTAGGCCTTGTGACCGGACACCCTGGTACAGCCGCCCGGTCGGGTCCGGCAGGGAAGGCGGCGCGGACCGTGGGTAGGCGACCAGGTGAGGCCTTCACCCAACCCAACCCAACCCCCCCCCTCTGGATCCCCCCGCCCATACTAGTTGATACCTGGTTAGAACTGCCAATCCGGAACTTTTGCATCGGCCCCACGCCATTTTTGGGGGGTGTTGCCTGAACCGTGCGCGCACCGTGCGCGCACCGTGCGTCCTTTTGCGTATTCTGTGTCCACCAGATCCACAATGCCTGAATCTGAGCTGCCCTGGCTTGTTGTCGCCGGACTGCCTGTGTACTACCCACCGCTCCAGCGGGGATAGGGTGTCGGCCACCGTCGTTGACCCTTCTCCAAGAGGTGGGCGTCGCGTCTCTATTCGGTACGAATAGGGTGGTGAAGAGGTCTTGTACGAGCATGCACCCGAGGAGCGGTTGGAGTTTGCAATTGTGACTGCTGAGAGCCCCGATCCCCCCAACCTGTGCACCATGAGGCGCCGATGGACGCTTTGCTGGAGCCCCAATTACCTGAAGTGGAAGCTGAAGCCCCTAGAATTGATGATCATGAGCCAGAATGCTGTGGCGGATGAAATTGAAATTCCCGTAACCCAACCAGTGTTGTCGCTTGTGTTGTCGCCTGTGCATGGTTTGTTACGGAGGTGCGTGCAAGGTGCAGAAATTGGGAGCCTGGAACCTGTGACAAGCATCAGATTCAAAAAAAAAAAATTCCCGGTACGTCAATAGGGGCTGCAGGGTGCAGAAAATAGGACCCTGGAACCTTTGACAAGCATCAGACTAAAAATTGAAGAATCCTGGTATGCCAGTATGGACTGCAAGGTGCAGAAATCAGGACCCTGGGTGTGTTTCTATGGGGGCCATTCAACGGGGTACAAGTTGGGCAACCATCCCAAAAACATTGAACCGTGCACGCACCGTGCACGCACCGTGCGACAACGCCCCCTTGTGCCCCTCTATCGGGGACCCCCGAGAACACAGGGGCTACGTAGCAATACCGCCCACTTTTGGGCCCCGAGTTTTAGGCACCCCCCGGGTCGTCGAAGGTATCGGCCTAAGGAGCCGATGTTCACGAGCACCACAACTATTACCCTTGGCTGTTGAGTATGGCTTATGGAAATGCAACAAACATGTTAAATGGTTTCGCCCATGTGGTGATGCGCAAGAAGGCAGGGGTTGCATTGCTACCAGAGGAGGTAGGGGTTCCCCTTTGGTTCCCTTTCATCAAACCATGCATGCTTTGAGCGCCACATTCGCAAGACGAGGCACTACACAACTGTCTTTGGTTGTGAAGTGAAGTGAAGTGAATTTGTGATTCCTTGATGCAGCGTGTCACGGTTTGGATTACTTGCCGGGCATGTGCAAAGATGGGCTCAGTGACCCCTTGTGGGGAGTCAACAAAATTGCCGAAATCCCCGTTGAAAGTGACATTTTAAGCGTATATTTTGAGGTTTTACCTTCCTATGGTGTGTGTGGCTACCATGTATCACCTTGGGCATCCCTGCGGTGATGAGTGGGATCCATTCATTCACACTCGCAGCAGCAACAACAACAAACGGACCAACTCTAGCGATGCATGGGGCCTTGGGTTGACACCTTGCATGAGACTGCTAACATTCACTTTTCCTACTTGGTACCATCCTTGGCTGAAATAGTGTTCTCTTTTTTGTAGGTCATCGGGTCATTGGGGCTTTCAGGGGGTCCGGTTAAGGGAGCCCTTTCGTTTAGCAGGGGTGTCTGGGCCAGGGGGCCTATCACCTGCGAACAGAATGCTGTGCTGGTCACGGAGGGCGGTGCAGTTCAGTTCTAGACACCAACCCCCGCGGTGTGAGCGGGGGGGTCTTGGGGGGGGGGGTCAATTTTTTCCCCATTTTGGGGGCACTTTTGAATTCCCTGTTTCATTTTGAACATTTTGAATGTATGCAAGTGGGGTGAATTTTGGTGTTACCACTCACAACAAATGAAAATAGTGCCGTATTCTAGATGTCCCACGCCATGTGCACTCTACGCGGGCACCATGCAAGGTTTGGAACCAAAATCGGGCCCAGTGGTCTCCGATAGGACCATGCTTGGTGAAATCAGCCGCACTGCTCCCATAATATGTCACTGCTAATGTCCGCCCTCAAACCTTTTGGTCATTTATTGACACTTGAGTTGGAGGCAGGACAACATTCCAGGAAATTATCCAACTCTCCACAACTCTCCTCTGCATGCTCTGCCCATTGCCCTGTCTCCCGTTACCCTGTTGGCGTCAGCACATTCATTTGGCAGTGGAAACTGAACATCCTGATCACGCCTGGATCCTCTGTGTCTAATCGTTCAAAAAGCAAGCTGAAGGGTGCACGAAGTCAGCAGGCTGCTGCTCAGCCGAATCCAAAAGAGTTGGAGCAGACCAGTAATATCTGCAGTGCAAATGGACAAAATGTTGCGGAACTGATGGAGGTTAGCATGATGTCAAGATGCCGGTTAGTTGGAGCCTAAGGTCATAACCACATGCATCGAAACAAAGGAGTGAAGTGCGGCAGAAAAAAGCGGAACCGACCAAGAATACGACAAAGAAAAACTTGATCGGAGACACAAGTGTATCAGTGAATTGGTTTATGGCCCCCCATGCGCAGTCTGTGGTGCATATGCCCACCCTCCAAGCAATGTTTCCGTCACACCATAGGGCCACAAAGGGGGTGCAAGCTGCCAACTGCTTCGTCTGTCATCTCAATGGAGAGTGTGGCTAAAAATTATCCTGCTATGGGATGTGGTGGGGTTACTTGGTCAGGCTGGTTGGCATCAAGACTGGGGAGGCAGGATGGCTGGGAGGGGGCAACTAAATAAAGCCTGTCTCTGCCACCACCGTTGCATGTATAGGTCCTGCACACATGTTGTGTTGATTCTAAGTCAGCAGCCACAGTTCCACAATCATGGACTCTGAAGATGTATGTTGTGTGGTGCAGTACATCCTCTCAATGCTACCCTTCCCCTTGAACTCTGCTTTACTTGTCGAGGTGGAATGCTCGCCACTCCATGGCTTCGTCCAGCCAACAAACATTCGAAAGTGGAGAGGTGCACAGCCGCACGTTGCCTATGAGATTTTTGAAAACATCACGGTCGATTTTTGTTGTTGGGAGTGACGATCCACGGCAATTCAGTCGTCCAAGCCCATGGCATGGGGAAAATTGGCTTGCGCGCGGGGGGGGGGGTCGTTCGAGCCCCCGAAAGGAGGGGGGGGGTCTAGGAAAGGGGCTCTCGTGACAGGCCAGTCCCAAGAGGCTAGTCTAAAGCCTCTGATGAGGACTCACCAACTGCGCCGCGAAGTGGCCTGGAAGATTTTTTTTCAAAAAAAATTTCCCCCATGATACATACCTCAAAATGATCAGCGCATCATGGGGATCATTTTGAGTCATATATGTTGTGGTACCTCAGGACCCCCCCCAAACTCCCCTGTCAGCCTGTTGGGGGTCACCGTCAGCCTGTCGGGGGTCCCCGTCACAGAAGCCCAGAAGGGGGGGGATCCAGGAAAGGGGCTCGAACGAACCCCCCCCGCGCGCAAGCCAATTTTCGTGCAATCAATGCAATCAAAACAATCCCATTCGCAGCCAGCGAACCATGGCATCACACAACTGGCAAGGGGTTTGTGTGCACAGCTTGTCCATGCCAATGCAAGAGCAAAGGGATTCCCATGATGTACGTTGGCTTATTCGCGCGGGGTGCTGTGATCTCGCCCCTTGAATGATGGTACATGGTAGATGCGGCTATGCCATTGGAGATGCGGGTGCTAGAAAAGGGAGGAAGGGGGGGCTTCCCCTCTGCCTTGTGCTTGCTTCAGTCCAGGATGTGATTCGTTAGTTTACATGATGGAATTGGGCTTGACATCAAGTTTGTTTTGAATTCACATCCAGCAATCTGAACACCTATTCTGCAATGTTGATGATAGCTATAGATGTGCCTACTGTTTTCAACTGAAGGCCATTAATGAAAACAACGTCTGCTGTTGATGCCACAATTCATTGTCTGCATAAGGCGCAGTCAGCACTCCACCAACCACAGTTCAACGCACCATGTCCATTGTGCAGACCGCAGCAAAGGGGAGTCTGGAGCAGGAGTATGACCCCCAGCCCCCCGACACAATTGAAGGACCCTCGCCCTGGTGCTGTGAAAGGGCTGGGGTGGATTGTCTGAATGTCTACAGCAGGGCTCCTGTTTGTCTGACCCCCATCCCAGTGGTGCAGGTGCGTGAAAGGGTCACCCATTGACAACTGCCTACCATTGAGCCGCCTCCTCTTTTACCGCCTAGTATCCTCTCCCTGCCTTGGTAGCCTCGGTTGCTGCCCAATGGCCGTTGCTTGCTTTTCAATCGTCTGTTATCTTCAATTTTGCCTCCGATTTCTCTCCAGCCACCCGCAAACTCCAGCTGCCACCGGCTACTGTCCAATTGTCAGTTGCTTTCGGACTGTGGACAACAGCCGATGGCGGTTGAACGGTGGCGGACCGCTGGAGAGCAGCTGTCTGCTGACCTGGAGGCGTCATCCTCTGCTGCTCCGCAGATGTTGGCCCATGGGCCACATCTGGAGTCTGCGGGGCTGTTTTTGTCGCTGGGGACATTGATATGCAATGTTTAGCGGAGGGAGTTCCAGGGCCACACTCACCACATTTCCCGAATTCTTCCAAACAGCAACCCAACATCTCGATGGGGGCCCTCTGGGGCGAATCGGACGTCTTACCTCCACTGCAAATGAGGACTGGGAGGCGTTGCTCCGAGTTGGGCAGAAATCCAGCAGCACTGACGCCCTTGCCTCCGAGCCTTGCGCCTTCGCGCCTCCCGGTCCCAGCCAACAACAGCTCAGGTACGGTGCCTGTTGACGTCGGTTTGTGCCCCTGCTTCAGCGCACAGACCCCCCCAGAACCCAGCCAAGTGCATTAAACCGGATGTACCAACCGGCAAGCCTACTCCATTTCCGGCAAACAAACATGCGGGCCAATATCCCCCTTTGCCACCAAACAAGCACACGCCCTCACACATGTGTCTTCAAACTGAACCATGTTTTCCAGTCCATACCCCAATTTCTAGCCCGAACTCTGACACGGCACTTCCACAGCATTGCCTCCCTTGCCTGACCCATGCTGTACAGGGGGGAGGGGGGGTTGTACAGGGATTATTTCGCCAGCGAAAATTTCATGGGGGGGAAATTTTCGCCACCTTGGACATTCCAAAGCTCCAACTGCGTCGCACACACCCTAATGCGCAAGCCCATGCTCCGTTCCATTCAGAGTCAGAAAGATTTCAATCAAACAGCTACGGAAAGCAGCATTAGTTCACAACATCTGAATGAATGTGCTGTTCCTAACACTTGCCCAAGAGCTATGGACCCACAGTATGCAGTGCCACGGGCATCTTTACTGCCTTGCCGAGACCTCTACATTTCACCAGGGGAACATTTTTCTACTTTCTTTAAAGATAAATTTTCCCCACAAAATTATCCCCGCCCAAAATCCCCTCCCCCCTGTATGGCTACGTCTCCAGAGAGGCCTACTCCTTCCTAAGGGATCAAGGGCTCAAACCCACAAAAACAGAGCATGCATACAACATGATTGTCACATTGGCTGAGCAGGAAGCACAGAATCAGGCAACCGGATCATGGGCAAACTGCATACAGTACTGTAGGAGGAGCCAGAACCGCGAATCAGGCAACAGCCCAAAGCAGAAATTGCACGACTCGTGAGGGAATTGCAGCATAGACGCAGGCTACCAGCACTTAGGAATAAGGCCTGCACCCAGCACAGAGCCCATAGAGATTGCACTCAAAGACTATCGGTCCGAAGTGATGGCGCCAGGCACAAAGACAGTGCCAGAGATGACATAAATGATTCTACACTTTCTCACTGCAGGGATGACCTCAGAGCGCCGGGCTCTGGCTATTCTCTCCCCCATCCCCACAGGAAACGGCTCACTATCGGTTGACGAATTACGCCCCCTATGCCTACAGAATGTGCTCTTCAGGTGGCTACCTGTACCTTATGTACCTTATGCTCCACGACGTCATCCATTTCCTCACCCCCCCCAAGAACAGAAAGGGTTCATGAGGCTTTTGCCATTAAGTTGTGGCGGTTACCTGCCGCACTAGAGAGCGCCTCTTCTTTCCTTGTCTGTTAGCTATGGGTCTGCACCCCGTGCCCTGTCCAACAGGGATCCAGTGTGTCATATCCTTGAGTTGCCCAATTTCCAAGAACTATCTTGAGTACTCGTGAACATTTTGAGCCACCCCCCCCCCGCCCCAAAAGAACAGAAAGGGTTCATGAAAAATAGGTTTATCTTCAACCCCGTATTGGATGCATGCGGAGCGTGGGAGGCAATGGAGGAGGGGGTTTTCGTCTCCATTGATTTTTCTAAAGCCTTCAACTCCGTCCACCACAACTATTTCAAAGCCTCCTTTCTCTGCTTTGGGCTTCTGGTGCCCTTGATTGCCCTTTTGCTGTCCATGCTCACCTCCCCGTTCATCTTTGGAGTTGGAAAAGGGGTGGTCCCATGAGCAACTACACTCAGATCAGGAGTGCACCAGGGGTACCCCCTCTCCCCAGCACTGTTTGCGATGGTCTGCTTTGTTTTGGTCCTATGTTGCAGAACCTCTCTCCTCACATATGACTTCTTTTTTACGCAGGTGGTCTGACAGGCACAAGCAGCTCCTCACAAACACAGGGGTGTGCATACAGGCAAGCGTAAAATATTTGTGGTGAAGTTCAAGTCCCCACCCCCGTTGTGGGAGCTCTTCCTCACCCTGTGGCTCCGCGTCCTGCATGAGTGGTCACAACATCCGCAACCTACTCTCCCAGCAGATGAAACACTGCTCCTTCATCAGGCTATCACACACCTAAAAGACCCCGGTTGGCCAGGCACAAGGGCGTAAGTCTGGCCAAATGTTTGCACTCCCACAGCCTGACACCCGACAGCTGACCTGGTACAATGGAAAAGGGAAGAAGGGACCTTGCCCCTGACCCCAGCCATTGAACTCATGGACCAGCGGACTCAGAATACGTGCGTTGGCACACTGAACTGAGAGCAATGAAGACCGTGGTGGCAGGCGCGGTTGGGGCTAATTGCGGTGAAGCAAACCTGACCCATTGTGGCCCCTGTATGGCCGCCGTTCTCCAGGGTTTGCTGCGTTCCCGCTCCGGCATACCTGCTGCCCCCTTCCACACCCAATCAGCCTGATCGCCTCCACAGTCTCCTCCCTTCCTCCATCTTGTTGTAGACAGCTCAGCTGTACCCCCGCGCAAAGGCTTCCTTGCAGTGGATCCCCTGAACTGCCCACGTCAGCGGCCCTCATCGATGCTCGTGGGACCTACCCCACCGGTGTACACTCCCTCTCCTGTCACGGAGGGCGTATTCCAGGTGGACTCCCTCTTGCCCTGAGCATGCCCCGTCTGGGCCAGCTCTGCCTGCATCTTGACTGTTTTTTGTGCCTTGTTGAGTTAGGAGCGTCCTGACCGGTTCAGACTGAGTCCTGAATCTGAAGGTGGGAGGGCGTTGCCAGGGGCACATGGTGCAGGCTGCTTCCTAACAGGAAACTCGTGGCACGTCTGGTGTGGACACTCAGGCATAGTTGCATGGGCTTTGGGCATGCCCTTGTGCTACTTTCACCCTTCTCCTTCAGACAGTAGTCAGTGATTGTGCACAGCATGGGATTTCATGCACAGTTTGTGTGTGGGAAGGCCGGGGCGGGGGGCAACCCCTCGATTAGGCGTGACCACCCCCCCCTGCTCCCAGCTTCAGTGATGTATTAGAATGGCCGTACACCGTAGGAGCCCCCCCCCCCCCCTGGAACCCCCCCCCCCCTCCGGACCAAAGTGAGGAGAGAGGGAGAAAACGAAATTTACAATAGGGACAACAATCTTGTTGGGCCATTTTTGGTATACAGATTTTGGGGTCCCAGACCCCCCCCCCCCCCGTGCTCCCAGCTTACCCCACACACCCTGGCCCTCGGTCACGCTGAGTTGCCCAAGGTGACTGGGCTGGGGCCTCACACGACCATTGGTGCCAGGCCAGTTTTGTCCGTGGTCGTATGATGTCCATTATCACAACATGTCCATGATGTGCACCTACGCATTGTGCCTTGTGACCCCAGACCATCTTGTTGTATGGCATGTTTTTGCATTTTGAAGTTCAGCATGCAGGGTTGGCTAGGTCACCTGCCAGCCTTCCAGTCTTGTTTTCCGACTGTGAGTACAAAGCCGTCGTTGGGTGGAACCCCCCCCCCCCCCCCACACACACAATACTTCACAACCCCCAGTGCGATGTGGCCAATGTTTTGAGGTATGCATGTTGAGAACCATCCCCTGCACCCCAGGGTGAATAGTGGTTTGGCCCTCCCTGTACCCCCCTCCCCCTTGTAATATAGCCACGCCCTTGTCCAAGCTACAGTAGGCGTAGGGACCGTATTAATTTGGTACCTAATTTTAATTCGGTACCAAATGTAGTGTAGCCACATAGTGCTGCCCGATGCGTGTTGGGAATGGCCCATGTCTTTGATGGGAAGTTGTACTTTACAAGAGACCATATGCAAGGCAATTTCATTCCCAAGAACTTGAAGTTGCCTGAGCCCAAACCAGCCCGTAAACCGCGGGCAAAGGCATCTTCAAAGGCATCTTCAAGTGGTAAGCATGTGCAGTTGTTCCGCATGGGGTTTGATCGCAAGAAGAGTTTCCAAGCCGAACATTTGTAGGCTTCCCATGCCTTATTGCTTGCAGGAGCATGGGTGTGAACCTGAAGTTTCATGTTTCAAACACTTTCTTGTGTTTACATGCTTCAGGGAACGTGGGCTGAGGTAAAGGTACACTCATATCATGCACTCACTCACGTGTGTGTCGGTAGTTGCATGTGTTGCGCGCAAGCCACGCCCTTGTCTAAGCTACAGTAGGCGTAGGGACCGTATTACTTTGGTGCTTTTGCGTAGCTATTACAAAGGGGGGAGGGGTACATTGCAGTGCTGAATTTTTCAGCTTTCAGTGAACAACACATTCTTTTTCATCTGTTATTTGGCGAACCAGCAGGGGGGGGGGGGGGGGGGGCAGCAGTACTTAGACTCGACCCGATCATGTTGTACCTTGTACCAGGTTGTGGAAGAAGAGGTAAAAGTGGTACGACCTGAGTGTTAATTATTACAGATGTCCTAGAGTAGTACATCAGCAACAATGGTGCCCAAATGGATCATCCGTCATGCTTTTCAGAGCATGTGAAGGGGAAAGGAAACCAAGGTTCAACAATCTGATAATATAGATCGTCATGTGCATGCATATTTCATGAATGAGAAGGATAATCACGTTGGTCCTCATGTGCACATGGATTTTATGAAGCCTGTCCAGCACTACCAGATGCCACCAAGAATTAGCAGCAACCATCCAATTGCCACCGGGAGTTGACAGCAACCACCCAGATGCTACCAGGAAGTAACGGCAACCATCTAGATGGCACCAAGAAACAATAGAAACCACCACCCCCACTGCTGCCCAGGGGCGCGTGACCTCACCGTGGTGTGGGGGTGAAACCGGGGGGGGGGTCCCCCGGGCTAACACGCAATCTGGGGGGTGACCTGGTCCAGCCATGGCGGCTTGGTCATGGGATTCTGCGCCCCACCCCTCGCCGGCCACCGTGGGGTGGCCACGATGGCACAGGGCGGGCTCCACCGGGGGGTGGCGGTATGCAAGAGTGCCCCGGGTCTCCCTGTGGCCCAGCCCTCTCCAGGGCTTGTGTGTCTCTCCCCACTGTGCTCCCACCCACGACACCGTGTGTCTCTGCACAGGTACGTCATGGGTGGGGACCGCATACGAGAACTCCCGGCCGGGTTTGGGGTTAAAACACAATGGCCTTCGGTCAGGGGATTGATGTCACGGGGGGCTACCGGTCCTGCCCTGCGATGCAATGCGGGACAACCGTGACATCAGGCCTTACAACCACTTACCCGGTTACCTGGCCCCGGATGGGACTACGAGTATTTTGTGCACCGGGACCGGGGGAGGACCCACGCTTGCCGCTACGGTGCTCACTGCGCCGGGGCTCGGGCACCTTCCCATGGTTTTGTCTGCGCATTGAAACAAGGGGAGGCCCCCCGGATACGGGAAGCTGTGCGGTGAAATAAGGGGAGGCCCCCCGATGTTTGTGCCGCGGAGGGGCGCCATCCCCTCCCAGTGACCTGAGCGAAGGGGAGGCCCCCCGATGCTTTTTTCCGCGTCCGTGGGGACCGCCGCCATAGGCGTAACCACGTTGGAGGCATTGTGAAAGAAGGGGAGGCCCCCCAATGCCTTGTCCCAAGTCCGTGGGGAACGCCGCCGTAGGCGTAACCACATTGATGAAAGTGTGAAGGAAGGGGAGGCCCCCCGAAACCATCTTCCGTGTCCCCGGGGAACGCCGCCGTGGGCGTAACCACGCTGGAGAGAGAGTGAAAGAGGGGGCGCCCCCCCGATGCCGACTTACGTCCTTGGGGAACGCCGCCGTGGACGTACCCGATTTGGAGGGTTTGTGAAAGAAGGGGAGGCCCCCCATGCCACAGTTTGGAATATTAGTTTCAAGGTCAATAGTTTTAAAAGTTTGTCTTCTTTGCGTTACCCCCATGCCGGGAATCCCACGTGGGGAGGAACGAGGAGCAAACATTGGAGGAGGCTTGAAAGAAGGGGAGGCCCCCCGAGATCATCCCGTGGGTAACGCCAACGACGGCGTTACCGCTTTGGAAGAACGATGAAACAAGGGGAGGCCCCCCGGTCCGCTACCCTTGAGTGTTTGTGTGGATTACATGGAACCAGGGGGGGCGCCATCCCCCCCAGGGGCTGATATACCCTCGATGTGTATGTATCAAGTAACGTAAGTACGTCACTGAAAGAACCTGAGCATTGTATAATGTACGCCTCCGGCCAACAACCAGGGAGGGCCGGAGGCCCCCCAACGGCAGCCCCAAAGGTGAGCGCACCACTGGAAGGGGCATGTCTGCGGGGTAAAAATGGCGCTGAGTAAACATCTAACGTAATAAATAGTGCCCACTGCCGTAATTAACGCATAACGGGTAAATGGCCCCCCCCCCGGGGTCAGTTTAGTGCACCCCCCCCAGAGCCAGACTCGACCGGCCGTGCTGAGGCGAGCCCAGCAATGGGTATGACAGGCCACACTTTAAGTGCTGGTAGCCACGCCTCAGTACACTCCTTGGGCTTATAAGGCCCGAGGGGGCCCCAAATGCCGTATCGTTCGGGAGTTAAGCCCCGGCGGGATTTGGGGTTGTTTTGGTTAGGAGGACTCACGCTGAGTCCCAGCTACTGTTACCCCGGAGTTATGACCTCCGGTACTGCTTGCTTACTCGCCTGCTGCTGCTAAGAGGTAGGAAGGGTTTAGCTTCGTACCCCCCATCCACCCACGGCGCCGATAGACCCCCACTGCGGCCGCAAGGGCTACGCGTGGGCGTCTCCCGGCCTCTGTGGAGTGCATAGAGGAACAGAGGGCACACGGAACGGCCCACCCCCACACAGCGGCGGTTACACCCGAGTCCCTCCGGTCCTGCTTGGGCCGCGGAGGGATAGGGACGCCCCGTGGGGGATGGCGGGCACACGGAACGGCCCACCCCCACATAGCGGCGGTTACACCCGAGTCCCTCCGGTCCTGCTTGGGCCGCGTGGGAATAGGGATGCCCCGTGGGGGATTGAGGGGACACGGAATGGCCCACCCCCACACAGCGGCGGTTACACCCGAGTCCCTCCGGTCCTGCCTGGGCCGCGGAGGGATAGGGACGACCCGTGGGGGATTGAGTGCACACGGTACTTTCCACCCCCACACAGCGGCGGTTACACCCGAGTCCCTCCGGTCTTGCCTGGGCCGCGGAGGGATAGGGACGCCCCGTGGGGGATTGAGGGCACACGGAACGGCCCACCCCCACACAACGGCGGTTACACCCGAGTCCCTCCGGTCATGCCTGGGCCGCGGAGGGATAGGGACGCCCCGGGGGGGATTAAGGGCACACGGCACTGTCCATCCCCACACAGCGGCGGTTACACCCGAGTCCCTCCGGTCCTGCCTGGGCCGCGGGGGGATAGGGACGCCCCGTGGGGTTTTTTGGGACACATGGAACTATCCACCCCCACACAACGGCGGTTACACCCGAGTCCCTCCGGTCTTGCCTGGGCCGCGGAGGGATAGGGACGCCCCGTGGGGTATAAGGGACACACGGCACTGTCCACCCCCACACAGCGGCGGTTACACCTGAGTCCATCCGGTCCTGCCTGGGCCGCGTGGGAATAGGGACGCCCCGTGGGGGCTTGAGGGCACACGGCACTGTCCACCCCCACACAGCGGCGGTTACACCCGAGTCCCCCTGGGCCTACCTGGGCCGCGGGGGGATAGGGACGCTCCGTGGGGGTTTTGAGGGCACATGGCATTGTCCACCCCCACACAGCGGCGGTCACACCCGAGTCCCTCCGGTCCTGCCTGGGCCGCGGAGGGATAGGGACGCCCCGTGGGGGATTGAGGGCACACGGAACGGCCCACCCCCACACACAAGCGGCAGCACCCGAGTCTCTCCGGTCCTGCCAGGGACGCGGAGGGATAGGGACGCCCCGTGGGGGATTGAGGGCACACAGTACTGTCCGCCCCCACACAGCGACGGTTACACCCGAGTCCCTCCGGTCCTGACAGGGCCGCGGAGGGATAGGGACGCCCCGTGGGGGAGAGAGGGCACACGGTACTGACCGCCTCCACACAACGGCGGTTACACCCGAGTCCCTCCGGTCCGGCCTGGACCACAGGGGGATAGGAACGCCCCATGGGGGTCTGAGGGTGCGCTGCGCACCCACCCCCACCTAAACGGAGGTTACACCCGGGCCCCTCCGGTCTCCCTGGGCCGCAGAGGGGCAGGGGCTCCCCGGGGGGGTATGGGGGTTATACTGCGATACCCAAACCCATACAGCGGCGTATACGCCCGGATCCCGCCGGTATTGTCTGGGTCGCGGGGGACAGGGACGCCTATGGGGCCCGAGGGTATGGTGCCACCCCACCCCACACAGAGGCGGTTACACTCGGGTCTTCCTGGTTCTACCAGGACCACCAGGGGCTGGAGAGACGCCCTACGCTGGGCCCGGCGCATGGGGGTGATCACCGCCATTACGTCCATGGGGGCTATCCTGACCCCGCGGGGGTTGTGCCTCACGGCCACGGTTACTGGGTCTTATGACGCCCAAACTTTCGTCTCCCAGGACGTCCCCCTTATGGTGGCCGCTGGGGGGCCCTTGGTCGAGTACCTGGGGAATACCATGCACCCTCGCCATTTGGATCTGGCCCGTCGGGTCATCCCGGGTTGCGCCCCTTTCGACACTCTGCGACTGCGGAAACGTTTGGCGCAGATTCTAAAAGTGGACGACACCCTGGCCGAATCTGCCAGCGCACCGCAGGTGCATCATAGCACGGCCAATGCGGCGTTACGTCCGATTGCTCCCTTTCTCTCCCCCGGCTGCCAAACTGATTGGGGTCGTTTGGGAGCCAAGGACCAGGTCCGAATTCTTTGGGCTCTGCCCAAACGGCCCACCGAGGTCCTACCCCACATATCCGGCACGGGGAACGAACTTTGGGCCGGGCTTATGGTGTGGGCCTCCCGTCAACTGGGAGGCGCCAGCGCTGGGGTACCGGTGACCCCGTTACCAAAGGGGTTACCTGAAATCCGGGACTGGCCCCTGGACGTCCTCCGGGGCGCGTTTGAGGCTTCCACTTTACTAGTTACCACGGTGGAGGCACTGGGGGAGCTGGTAGGCGATATCACGCCATCGTGGGCCTCAGCCCCCGTTCTGGCACTACTTGCCACCCGGGGCAATGAAGCCCCTCTCAGCGCTGCGTCCTGGACGCGGGTATCCTCCCGCACCGGGGGCAGTGCAACCGCGGCGGACCTTCCCGTCCCGGCGGGCGCTGGCGCCTCGCTGGTTGTGGACGCGGACGCAGCCGGGGACGACGACCCCACGCAACCTTACGTGAACGTAGACAGCGTGGACCCAACGGTCTCCGACCCTTGGCGACTACTTGAGCCCTCCGCGGGGACTGCAGCCGGTACGGTCCCTTCCGAGGGGAGCAACGCGGTCCCCCAGGGGAGACACACCTCAGAGGGGGAATCCCCCTCAAACCCGGTGGGGGTCAGCCGCGCAATCAAGTTTGGGGGTACCTCCATCTATGAGTTCGACGCGGAATCCCCAATAGGGGAACACGTGGAAGAATCTCCCACCCCATTGGCGATTCCGGGCCCCGCAGACTCAGGTCTCGGGGGCGGTCCCGTGTCGGCGGACCGTCACACCACCAACATGGCCGACGGCCTGCGTACGCCGTCCGACAGGGGCTGTGCGTCGGGATCTGCACACCACGCAGCCCTGCCGGGGCTTCCCCCGCACGCCACGGGTACTCCGAAGCTCCCTGCCGGGGGCTCTTACGCGGGCCCGACCACCGCAACCCCACAAAGACCCGTGCCCGGGGGAGCCGGGGTTGGTGTGTCTCCGGGCGACGGGGCCGGCCTCCTGTGCCCGCCTCGCACCACGGCGGGCGTGCCCCACCGGGACGCCACCCCCGCCAGGAGCCCGGGTGAACGCTGTCACCCGGGGCTTACGAGTGCGGTGGGTCGCCCCCCCCTTGGACGTGGGGTGCTACCCCCCTCTATGGGAGTCCCGCCGCCTCCAGGACCTGGAGCGCGACCTGGAGGACGCTTAGGCCACTTATCAGGCCCTGTCCTCCGAGCAGGTGCGCCGCCTGCAGGAGCTACAGCGGGTCCGTGTGGACCTGCACCGCTCCGAGGGGGACTTGGCCTCCATATGGCGTGACCACGCCATGGTTAGCGGGGAACTGGTGCGGCTGCGGGTCCGCACGAGGTCCCTCGAGGAGGAGGGCAATAGCCTCCGCCGACAGCTCGCCGACGCCCAACGGGCGGCACGCGATGTCGCGGGGGCAGTTGACGAGCGCCTCAGCCGGCACCTCCCCGCCATCCTCGAGGCTTTGCAGACTGTTCGTGATGAACACGTCTCAGAGCCCGCGGTGGAGCGGGCATTGCGGGGCTGGGTACCCGCGGGATACGGACCGCCCTCCACGGCCAACCCGAACTTCCGGGAGATCTGCGCGACTCTGGTCTGCGCATCGGTCCTGCGTGTGGACCCCCCTCCGTCCCTGGAGCAGCTCTCGCGTCGGTTGCGGGTCCCAGTCCAGCCCGTTCTGCATTTCCTGACGGAGGCCGTGGGACAGGGGCCCCAACTGGGGTTGCCCACGAACGCCCGCCCGACGGGCAGGGCCCCAACGCCGCACGAAGGGCTAGAGGCCTCCCCGGCGGTCCGCACGGCCGGCCACCCCGACGCCGCGGCCACCCCCGGGAACCGCTCCGGGGGGGACACCACCCCTACCGCCACGGATACGGCCGGGGTTGCAACCTCCACACCGGGGCGGGACGAGCTCCGCGCCCTTTTGGTATACCTCAACGAGGTACCGCCGGACTCGCAAACGGGGGAGGCCCAGAAGCTCCATCTGCACCTGGCTACCAGGCTGGACCTCCCCCCGGAGTTCCCTCAAAGCAACCTGCGGAGCCAGTATACGGCCCTGGGCAGGCTCCTGCCCACACGGCCCGAGCTGGGCCAGCTGGTCGGGGAGTTTGTCCAGGACCGCCGGGCGACGCCCTTCCTTGGCCCACTCGTAGGTGAACTGCTTGTCGGCGTCGCCTCCGCCCCCCTCCAGGGTGGAGGCAGCCTCGGGCCGTACGCCCACGAGTGCCCAACCCCCGTCCTCCGTGTGGCATAGTTGCCCCTCGTCCTTGATATAGGACACACGGAAGTCCCCGAAGGCCTTCTTCAAGACCATGCCCAGCCGCCCTGGGGACAGGGCGTAGATGGCCTCCGGGGAGTCGCGCGGGTTGACGCGCCACCGGACCATGACGGCCACGGAGTACGTGTCGTAATCCGGGCCGCCCTTGCCCTTACCGGGCGACTTGCCACTCCCTCCGGCCTGGTTGGCCCGGGAAGCAGCCGCCACCTTGGCCGCCCCCTGGGAGTCCGGGGCCGGGGTCTGCGACCTGGAGCCAACAAGCAACCGTACTCCGGTGGGATGTTACGGGCCCACCATATGGAGAAGAGCAACGCCGTGCTCCAGCGTATCTGTAGTGGGGACCTTATGGCCGGGCCCAACGGCGTGACCCGGCCGCGGGACCGGGACGGGGCTGGGGAAGAGGGTCGGAAGCGGCGCCGGTCCCCCTCCTGGTCCCCCCCACCGGCCTCCCATCGGTCTGAGGGGGACTACACCCCGCGACGGGGAAGCAGATATCCCTCGCCGGAAGAGGAATTTCACCGAGGGGGCTCACAACATGCTCCTCAGCCTATGGGGGGCCCGTGGGACGGGCGTTACGATTGCCGTCCGCCGGCGCGGGGCGAGCAACCTCGCCAGCCACCACAATGGCTCCCTCGGGATGACGGCTGGGGACAGGACCACCGGTCTTACGACCCCCACGCAGGCTATGGGGAACGGTCCCCCTACCCTCGGGCGGAGATGCACCCAGTGGGCCCGACGCATCAGGCACCAGGGGCCTGCCCCCCGCCCACCGCTTACTGGGGAGCGCCGCCTATGGAGCCCTGCTACCCGGGGGACGGCCGGGCGCCCCCCTACGGGGCGGCCATGCCCCCGCAGGGGACGAGCATCCCACAGGCCCCGTACCAACACCAGCCGTACGGGCCGCTAGCCCCGACCGCGGACGCGGCGGCAACTCCCTCGGGGTATGCGGGGCCCTGGTACGGGGAACCAGTCCTAGCGGTCGCTGCCGCAGCCCCGCCCGCCCCGGTGAACCCAGTGGCGCCCCCCGTGTGGGGGCCCAGCCCGTGAGGGGCGACCAAGACGAACCTCCCCTCCCCGCACCCGTCACTTTGGGGTGGGACGCCGGGGACGTGTTCTCCCCGGGGGCCGTGGCCCACGGCCAGCTCAAGCTTCCGGCCCGGAACTCGATATGTCCGGGACGCCCCTCTGCCCAGTGGGGGATTGTGTTCGGTGTGTCCGGCGCCATGTGCGGCGTGCGAGACGTGGCCGCGACGCTGGAGTGCTTACTAGGCCTACACCCCACGTTGGGGCACGTGTCCCTATTCCAGCGCGACTGGCGCCTGCCCGCCATTCTGCAGCAGTGGGCGGCCCACATGGCCGTGTACTAGATTTCGGGTGGCCACTCGGTACAGCTGTACAGCGGTGGGGGGGGCGTCACCCACCCGCCCGGAGCGGAGGGGTCCGTGACGTGGGTGCCCAGATCCACTTACAGTCGCGGTCGTGTGGTTTTCAAGGCTGCGTCCGGCAGCTCCACCGCCTACGTAGCAGCCAACATAGACGCACAGGCACTGGGGTGATACTTGCGGCGCTCCACGGCGCTGGAGCTCCCTGCCAAGGCCCGGCAAGTTGTCCTCCGTCGGTTGGAACACGCGGTGGGTCCCACGGGCCTGGGGACGCTTGGCACGCCCGCTGGGAACACCGCCTGCGACCACCGCGGGCCTGGGGGCCTTCGGGCGATCACCCTGAACCTCCGGAGAGGGCTAGGGGGTAAGGTGCCGGCTTTGGGGTCTTGTTTACGCGGTTGGGGTTACCCGGACCTGGTGGGACTGCAGGAGGTGGGCAAGCTACCCGCCCTCATGGTGGTCCACGCCATGTGCTGGGCCACATTCACCCCGGCAGCGCATCCGGCGGCCGGGGTGGGGATGCAGGTGCACCGGCACCCCACTTTTCGGGAGATATGGCGGGACATGCACTCCAGCGGGCGTGGCATAGCCCTGGAGTACCACTGTCGGGGAGGACACGTCCTAGCGGTGGTGGTATATTTCCCAGCTGACCACGACTTGGACATGGTACGGAGCATCCTCGCATGGGCCCTTGGCGTCATGGCCCCTCGTCGTGGGGTGTATACCCTAATGATGGGAGACCTCAACGCCAACCCAGGTTGGGCGACAGGCTTCCGGCAGGCCCCGGCTGCCCTCACCATCCTGTGGGAGGAGTTCATGCAGGACACTGGGCTGACCCGCTGCCATCCCGCAACCGAGGTACCCACGTGGACCGACGGGCGAGGGTGCGTGGGGGTGATAGACCACATTCTGCACGGCCCTGCCCCGAAGGAGGGGCGTCTGTGGGTGGACGAGGCTTCCCCCTTCCCCTCGGACCACCGTCCGGTGGTGTGGGACGCTCGGGATGCCCAAGACCCGGAAGATAGACCTCCAGTGCGCCTACGCGCCAGGCATTTCCAAATACGTGACCCGGGCATCACGGGCGGCTACCATGCGGCCTTATCTGCGGCCCGCCGGGAGGAGGGGTCGCGGCCGGAGGGTCTGGCGGCCCTGTACGAGTATTTCCTGGCCTCCACCATCCGGGCGGTGGAGAGGGCTCACGGCCCCCCTCGTGAATTCGGGGAGCTCCCGGGGCGCGTGGACCAGGTCCATCGTCAACTCCAAGCACACGCTAAGCGGTGCCCACGATGGTGGGAGTCGCTGGACACGCTCAAAGAGCGGTTGGATCTACGCCAGGACCTGGCGGAGGCCTGGGAGGTGGGAAACCTGCAGCGGTATCTCTCCCATCTCCCGGAGGTGGCCCCCTTCGCCAGGCCCTCCCGTGGGGCATTCCGTCACCTGTACGGACCAGTTCGCACGCCACCGGTCCAACCGCGGTTCTGTGCTCACGTGCATGTGGCGCCGCGGACCAGGGCCAAGGTGGCTCTAGATCAGGTTCGTCACCGGCACCAAAAGACGCTGAGGGAGCTGACGCCGGGGGACATCCGGGCCCTCACGGGGTGGGTCACGCCAGCACAGCCACTGGAATTGCCCACGGCTACGGTCCCCCACCTCCACCGCATACTCCAGCGCACCGGCAACACGGTGCCGGCACGTGACCAGTCGCGGTACTGGATGTTGCGGGAGATGGACGACGACGGCCTCACCATCGTGTGTGAGGTCATCAACCGTTACATGCCGGGAGAACGCCCGGAGGCCCTTTCGCACGGGGACCTCCACCTCCTCCCTAAGAAACCTCCCCATGGCATTGGGGCCAACGACCGCCCGCTCACCAACCTTGTCCTCCTGCGCAAGGTGGTGGGTCTAGTGGTGAAGGAGGAGGAACAGCCCTGGCTTCGGAAGCACGGTTTCCTCCCCCCCAGCCAATTCGCCCTGTGGCCGGGAACGTCCATATGGGACTTCCTCAGGGTGCTGCACGACTGTTTTTGGCATCGTTGGGGCTCCGGGGGCGAGGCTTGGCCCGTGCTCGACGACGTCCGTCACGCTTTCGGTTCCCCAGACCACGTGTCTCGGGACTCTGTACACCAGGTGGTGGGTCACGGCCCGGAGCTGTGTCGCCTGCACCGCTCTCTGGTGGAGGACATGCGCCTGGACATGGGCGGCACAGATGATGTCGACCACGCCGAGGGGTGGTTCGACGCGGGGTCCGGGCAGGGTTGCCCCCTTTCCCCGTTGGACTACGCGCCTATGGGGGAGGTAAGGGCGAAGATGGTGTCCCGAGCTTACCCCGGGGTGCTCACTCCAGCGGGCCTGCTGCACAGTCTGGCCTGGGCCGACGATACGGTCTGGCTCGGGGGCTCCCCAGAGGACGCGTCCGCCATTGCCAGGGCCCTCCCCACCGCGGAGGACGCCGTGGCTCTGGGGTCCGAGGTGTCAAAAATGCACGTACTGCGGACTTGGATGGAGGGACAGCGCGTGCGGTACGGGGTTCCCTCGGTTCTGATGAACGGGGTCCGACTACCCGTGCCATCGGAGACGGAGTACATCCGCTCCCTGGGGCGACACACCCTCCCACACACATACCATAAGGAGGACTTTCGGAAGTTCATGGCGGCGGCGCGGCGAGCTTCCGCGGTCATCCCCATCAAGTCCTTGCGTGCACAGTTACCCACCGGCCATGTACAACCCGAAGGCGGGCGGTATGGCCCGGTTCCAGGCCGGGGTTCGTCCCCCCCCTGTCCGGGTATGGCATCTCGCGGATTTCTCCGCCGTCTCCGCCCTCCGGGCGATTGTGGGGGAAAACCTGCCAGCGCACTGCCTGCTCAGGTCTGTGCATGCGGGGCTCTCCGGCATACGTCCCCTGGGCCCAGACGTGTTGACCACGTTCGTGCTCAACTACGCCCGGCAGTTAAACCACCCCAACCCCCTGACCCGGGCTTCCGCCCGGTGGGGGCATATGTGCGCCCTCTGGCGGTTTCATCCGGACATGCCCTGCGTGCTCCGGGGTTTGGCGGACTGCGAGTGCCACCCCACGGACCACGACCGGTTCCTGCGCTATACGTGGCTCATGGAAATCCGAGTCTGGGCCGCCCCGGGGAGCCACGCCGTGGAGGTGAGCAAACACCCCCTGGGTGCGGCGATGACCATCGACGAGGCGAACGATGGCCATGCGGCTCTGGCGGCCGGCTATCGGGACTGGTCCAGCACCCGCAGCGGGTTGGCCGTCGCGGTTTCGTGGACCGGAGTCCCTCCCCCCGTGGCCCCGTTGCATGCGGTGGGCCCAGGAGGTGCACCCTGAGGGGATCACCCTGCAGAACGTACCCGCGGAGGCGGTTTTCGTGCAGGACGCCTCTTGGTATCCCAACCACACGGCCGGTGGCGGTCTGGTGGTGGCAGACCCCACGACCGGGTGGCACCAGACTGCAGGTTTGTTTAATGTAGGTGCAGATCAGGCCTCATGCTGGCTGCCTGGAGGCCGGGGATGCCTCACCACCTTCCTGAAGGGGGCACCCTCAATTCCATTGAGCAAACCCTGAGCCTTTTCAGTTGGGTTGGTGCTTTCCCCATGCTTTTCACATCACAGCAAGCCACCGTTGTGAGCTCACAACCGTTGATGGACATAGCACCGCCTCGAAGTATGGAAGACCTCAGCACAGTGGAAGATGTCCGCAGCCTGCGATGTTAAGCTTTGGTCCAGTTAGCTCTCGTTCGGTGATTACCTCAGATATGCAGCTCCCCCTAAACCCCTGTGCCTTTCCTGTATGCATGGACCGCAGGGTACTCAATCACCAATGGTCAATAGCAACCCAACGGTGTGTTGCAGGGGAGGGTGACACATAAAGACTGAGAAGTCTGTGTAATTGTGCATATCTAGTGAATTTTGTGGCGGACAGGATTTGGTTCTTGATGTCATTTCGACCCAATCGACGGTTTTTGAACTGACTCTTTTGCTTTTCCACAGTTGTCTTTACGTGGGCAACCAACTGTCTCCTAAGTGACCTGGGCAATCATTTCATAAAAGGATGATTGCAGGTGTTTTCTATTGAAGAACACCGAGCTGCTTTCCCGCAGTAAACGTCTTGGTACGTTCCGCAGCAACTCTATTCAAACAATTGAAGTGCCATCATGGACACTCAAAGTTTTTATGTACCAGTAGCCTTCTATTGCACCGGCGCCCAGCCTCTGACGTCCAATGCCGTTTCCGATCCTAAAATCCTGAACTTGCCCACATCCCTTCGTAAGATGGTCCTTTGCCAATGTTGGCAGCACCATGCACTGCACGAGAGTTTTTTTTTGTAAAGACCAGGGCTTAGCCTAAGGAGGCACCTCCCCTGAGGTATGGGGTTTGAAGTAGGATGAGGTTGGATGTACCTGCATGCTTTCGGGGGGCGGGGTGTGCCACGTTCGTATCGTTCAGGACCGCAGAGTCCTGACCGCCTGTCCACATATTCCCAGCCCCTTTCGCGATGATATGCATTATGCTGTCTTTTACTCCTAGAGATCACTTTTTTGTTTTTCATAGACCACTCTCTTGGTCTCTGAAATGCCTCCAGTAGGCACGCGATATCCTTCAATCTCCCAACACACAAAACACACAACCTGCTTCTCATTGCCGCAGCTTCTTCAACCTTTTTGTACACGTGGCATCGTGTGCATGTGTATCAGACCATTAGTTGCCTGCTACTGCGCGCAGATTGGATACCCGTGATAAGCGATGCGGTGTGTTTCAGGCACCAAGCGGCAAAGGCGGGCATACACCAACCCGTTGGTCAAACTTCATACGAAAACGGGAAGGGGGCATTCAGGATGTCTGGATATTTTGTGTCGCCTCCACCCTCCTACGACTGGGCACAGGGGCCGGCCAGGGACGTGCGGCAAAGTCCAAGACTGACCTGCATTCCAACAGCACACACGAATGCCTGATCCCAAGCGGACCCTGCAATAGTGGACTGGACAACCCCCTGGTTCTCCCTCCCGCCCTCCGGAGTCACATGCCACTGAGGTATTAGAGCCTGCCTGCAGGTCTGCTGGCCCAGTCACTGCAGCCAATGTCCTTCAAGCATTCAATTCCAGTCAATTCGTGCGGGAAATCTGGTGCTTCAAAGTGGCCGCGAAATTTACCACAGAAAATCCAGCGAAATTTCCCCTCCATTTCCTGCACCTTCGGTGGCGCAGCGGCAGGCAGGTACGGTTGCCGTTGCCTGGGGTGTACGTCGAACCTTGATGTCAAAGTTTGAACACATGGCAGGATCTGAGACCAATTTGTCCCTCATCACTGGCAGAGTGTGGCAGATGGGTCTCCCCTGCATTGTGAGTGGCACCTCTGGCGAAGCTTCACCAAGCCCACAAAGTCCTCCACAACATTTCTAGGATTGCTTGCGGACTTTACCACGCCTTTTTTGGCAGCCTCTGCGAAATTTCCCACAGCGAGACTCACCACCGCGAAGTAGACCAGGCACCAACCCCCCCCCCCCCCGCCGCCCCTCTATGTAGGGAGGCAGGGCGCCTGCAGAAGATGCTCTGATGCGGCACTGTGGCAGCCATTTAGTAGCTTGGCTTGGCCTCACGCAGTGTCCAAGGAGTACCCGGCTCAGAATTGGACTGGCAGGCCATGCAGGTGCAACGATCACGCTGCATCGCAAGGGTGCAGCCGGTGCCCTCAGCCCCCTACCCGAAATGACCCACCCTTTCGGTTGCGAAAAACCACCACAAGTTTGTGCGGAAACAATACGTTGGCTTCACAAGGCTTCATATGCACAAGGGGGTGTGTATTCACAGGTCTGACGGTTGGAGCCTTCACTTTCCTGATGCCTTGCCCCCCCCCCCCCCCCTCCAGAAGAGGGACACCACTAAGTTGGCTAAAAAGACGGCGCCTTCGGAGTTGGTCACGAATGTTGTTATTGTTGTGCTTGTTGTTGTTCTTGAGCCCCATGATGATGATGACAATGACGACGACAACAATGTTGTTGTTGTTGTTGTTGTTGTTGTTGTTGTTGTTGTTGCTGTTGCTGCTGCTGCTGCTGCTGCTGCTGCTGTTGTTGTTGTTGTTGTTGTCACCGGGGACTGCACAACTCCAGCAACAGACCCCATGGGGACGAGGAAGCAGGGTCTAAAATTTGCTGCTCATGAAAGGAGTCTCCGAGCGTGACTACATGGTTGCTCCCCAAAGTTTGAAAATGGATGCAAGCAGACACCTCCACACGAGATGCAGCCTTTTGATTCTGCTATCTAAAGAGTTGAGTTGTGGTACTGAAAACGACAAAACTCAAGCCCCTTTGTGCCAATACCCCCCAACACACACAGCGACGAAGGACACTGCCCAAGGTTTTGGCGAGGCAAGTCAACAAAACGTTCGAGATCTCGGGTGGTGGGGGTCTGCCAATGCCCAAAAGGTGACAAGTACTGCAAAAGAGTGCAGAGAAGGGGGGTTCAGTGGTGTACATGTGGGGCGTCAACCAGCCTGCAAGCCCTCCCTAGGTAGAGCAGATTGGCTCCATTGTGCCATGGAAGTCAGCGGCGATGAATCTCGAGTGTCACGGCGATGTTGCCAACTGCTTGCGGGGATTCGTGCTGCCAGGAAAGGGCCATATGCAAGTGTGCCAAAAGGTTCAGGCTGCCCTTTTCTTTGGGTGGCGCTGTGCCTGATTGGTCCGTCAAAGCATCGGAGTTGTGTAAATCAGAACGGCTTGCATTGAATTGGTTGTGTGGCATGTCTGATACTTGGCGGGTTGCAGCCGGTAGGCAAAGGAGAGCGGAGCCTGCAGTAGTTGCTCCCCTTCATGAGAGTGGGGTTTTGCAGTAGGCCTGAAGATTGAGCCCCACCCCAATCAAATACCAAAAGGTCTGAGTACCTATCAGCTGTGGTTCTGTTCTGATTTGCTGCATAGCATGCTGGACGGGACGCGCTAGGAAAGCTCACAGCCCTGCATGGGAAGCCTGAGTCCCCCACTTCAAGTTTCCCAATGTGACTGCAACTGGGGTCAGGCAACCTTGCACAGGTCCCATCCATCAAAGGGGCATGACCGTTTTTATCAAGGTGGTGAATTTTCCTGGACGTCAGCCCGTGGCCCAACCTTGTTTTTTTGGGGTTCACTTGGTGAGCCCAGCATCAGTACCCGAGTTACCCTTCGAAGTCATGCATCCGTGGGAGCAGACTACTGCACGCATCAAGTACGCACCAGCAAATGGCACCCACCATATGTTTCAATCCATTGCAAACGTTCATTTGCAACATTCATTTCACTTGGACGCAAAGGAATTCTTTTTGGTTTCGCCAAGGTGAACCAGTTTACTGCATACCCACGAGGCCAGTCTGCCGCATTGTGCGTCCTACATATAGGCCACTCCTTCACCACCTCCCTTGCAATACTCTCTGATTACACATCGTTCGACGTCCCGTCAGAATATGCATGGGACGTTGTTCAAGTCGGCAACTCAACCAGTTGGGAATTGCGTTTGTGGCAGTTGACATTGCACGTGGCAGTGGCTGGGTAGGGCAGGAATGTGTAGGATGCGGCAGGATGGAATGAAGTGCAGAGGGCATATGGGAGGGTGTTCAAGGGACAAGAGGGATGTAGTAAGGTGAAGTGTTTGGGTGTGGGAGTGTGGAGCCAAGGAGGATGGGGATGTGGGAATCATACCTCATAAAGCTTTATTGCTGTATTAGTGCCAGAGGGCAGAGGTTGCGTGCAGGGATGCGGTGCATGTCCAGTGCAGACTTTGTCAGAACTAGCTGCAGCAACTTAGAAGCAACAAGATTCCAAAATCTGAGCCTTTTCAGTGCATGTTCGGAACAATCCTAATTTAGTTGCCATGACAAGCGCGGCACACATTAGGATGCCCAACAAGAAATCCCCACCTGTAGGCAAGGGCAGAAGCTCTTGTTCATTTTTGCCTTCGCAGAGCCAATGCTGAACATCGTGTGCTGCAAAAAGGATGATGGAGATAAGGACAGTGATGGGTGTCGGAGGGTGGATTGAGGGGTGACTTGGATGTGGGAGGGTGGAGCAAGGGGAATGCCATGCACGCAGTGCGAAGTTTTGGAGGTCGGCGAATACTCCGACCCTACTTTTGGCCCCTTTTGACAAGTTTTTGGTTCCATACTGGGTTTTTTTTAGCTTCCTATGCATTTGGGATGTGGCACATTTGAATTGTCATCCATTTTTAGACTTCTCGGGGTCCCCATAGTGGGGACCTCTACCTTCTCGGGTCCCGATAGTGGGGAGAGTTCAATATGGCAACATCACCCCTGCCTTCCCTGCCTTCGCAGAGGTGATATAGGTGGTGAATTGTCGGATGTCCTTTTCAATCCCAAGTATGCAGGCCATGTTTGTAAGATAACCGTGGCCGTGGACAATCTTGGGAATATAGTATGGATATGCGGCCTTATACCGGGAACCTCGGCAGATGTTATGATTTGGGATCAACGTGGTCCTTCGCGAACACATGGACAACCCTATGGACCTTGGCGTCATGTGCCTGCTGTGTGGGTTGAGGAGGAGGCAACCATTGAGGAGGAGGAAAATGATGATGGTGTTTGTTGCCAATTGTGTGGCCACCATCCTGGTGATATATCCGAGTGTGGCACTTGAACATGTGTGCATCTTGCATGCCCCTGCATAGTTGTGCCTTACAAGGCTGAGTGGTTTGTTCATAGAGACATTGGAGCACTAATTTGAAGGCAGTTTCGTTGTTATCTTGTGGGCTTTGCTGCTTGGCTGTGCTATGAGACAGGTGATAGGTAATCTTGGGTGAGTATTCCGGCATCTGCGTGCGCAGTATGCACGCAGTGTGCACGCAGTGCAACAACTTACCCAAGGGATGGTGTCGCCGTTGGAGGATGGAGCAAGGGATGGTGTGGATGTGGGAGGGTGGAGTGAGGTTCGAAGGTTCGAAGAGGATATGGGGAGGTGGTTGCCACATGGTGTTTCATTGCTTGATCACACATTGTTTGGCATTCTGTTGGATAGAATGCCTGTTGTTGTGGATCCTTTCCTGACTCTTTCTGCGGGGGTGTTGCTAGTGAAGGCAAAGCCCAACCAGCAACGCCTATGACGACCTCTGCTGCTCAGGCCCATATATCGCACGAAGTCGCCCCCCCCCCCCCCCCACCTTGGAGGTAGGGGGGGGAGGTTAGGGGGGGGTGTAGGGGGGGGAGGTAGGGGGGGGTCGAGAAGGTAGGGCGGGGGTAGGGGGGGGATGGGGTGGGTTCGGGGGGAGGGGGGGGCCAGGATCATACACACAGAAGGCGGTGCACACACAAGGCGGGGCATACACAAGGCGGAACACACAAAAGGCGGTCTGTGGCCACCGCAGGAGTCATGTTATTTAAGGGGCCACAGGCAAGGCGGTACATACAGAAGGCGGTGCACACACAAGGCGGAACACACAAAAGGCGGCCTGTGGCCACCGCAGGAGTCTTGTTATTTAAGGGGCCACAGGCAAGGCGGTACACACAGAAGGCGGTGCACACACAAGGCGGAACACACAAAAGGCAGTCCGTAGCCACCGCAGGAGTCTTGTTATCTAAGGGGCCACAGGCAAGGCGGTACACACAGAAGGCGGTGCACACACAAGGCGGAACACACAAAAGGCGGTCTGTAGCCACCGCAGGAGTCTTGTTATTTAAGGGGCCACAAGCAAGGCGGTACATACAGAAGGCGGTGCACACACAAGGCGGAACACACAAAAGGCGGTCTGTAGCCACCGCAAGAGTCTTGTTATTTAAGGGGCCACAGGCAAGGCGGTGCCTACAGAAGGCGGTGCACACACAAGGCGGAACACACAAAAGGCGGCCTGTGGCCACCGCAGGAGTCTTGTTATTTAAGGGGCCACAGGCAAGGCGGTACACACAGAAGGCGGTGGACACACAAGGCGGTGCACACAAAAGGCGGTCTGTGGCCACCGCAGGAGTCATGTTATTTAAGGGGGGTGCGGGGGCTGGCCCCCGCGTCGAGCGAAGCGAGCCGAAGGTAGGGGGGGAGGTAGGGGGGGGGGGGGGTAGAGGGGGGTTAGGGGGGGGGGGGGTAGGTAGGGGGGGGAGGTAGGGGGGGGCGACTTCGTGCATACTATCTCAGGCCTCATTTCGAGAAAGCGAGGCAACAACCTCTTGAAGTGTGCAACCGCTACTGAATTCCACGCAAGCTGAGGCCCCCCAGTGTCTTCACCACAGCAGTCAAACAGACAGAAAGAAAGAAGCAGAATTGGGCACACAACGCAATTCTCCTCATCCCTACATCGCAGCGAAATTCTGGGGACATACACATCTTCAGCACCAAAACATGCACCAAACGGCAACAAGCATTCAGCACCAAAAGCATCAGAAAGACACAGGTTTCAAGTGCCCTGATTGTAGCGTAGCATGGTTCCAGTTGGTTTCACCCACGTATGTGCACTATACCATTTTTACAGAATCATTGAAACATCGGATGCTGTAATGTTAACAACTCCGTCGCGTTTTATAATGCCTGATTTTCCGGCACATAACATTCCAATTACAAGAGACTCCTGTTGAGTTGCCTTCGGCATGGCAGCTCTTGCTGCAATCTCATGCATCAGATTCCTCAATTGTCCACAGTCTCTTGGCTACACGTCTTCTGCAGCAGTGGATGTGCCAATTGAGGGCAGCGATGCTGATGTAGAGTCTGGGAACCTCTGCCCAAGATCCTTACTGGACCATACTGATGGTTTGTGCAGAGGCCTAAAACACAAAAATACGTTTGAAACATCAGAGGCTTGTGTGTGGTGCATGTGCGAATCTTGGGATCAGGTGGAATGGGGACCCTGGGCTCCATCTTCAGGTGAATTGCATGCACTGACCATTCAATGAGTGCAGTTTTGTGCAGCTCGGGCTCGCAGATTTCAGCCACCATCGGCCGGGGAGGTCATAGTTTCGTTGGCTGGAACAGAACCATTTCCCCCATCCTTTGCCATGCAGCACTGAGCGTAGCCATAGAGACAACCTGCGACCCTCTTCGGATCACCCGCCTCGGGATGTGGGAATGATTGCTGCACTGGCACAGGGACAGGTGTCGAAGCCTCGGGATATGCAGACAGTGATTTGTTCAGGAGGTCGCTTCCAGCGTTGTGCTGACTGCACTTTACATTAACTGCTGATCCCCTAAGCAGTACTCATCGGATCCTGGCTGTGCATGATCTTCTTTAGTGTCTTGTTCTCATTCTATTTCTTTTGTGATCCCGCATGTAGATGGTCCCTGAGCATCCTCCCATCCAATCCCCTCCATAACCCACCAAATACTCTTCGTTGGCATCTTTGGTACGTGAACCATGAGTGAATACGCAGAAGACGAGGAACAGGAGCACCGCAAGTCGCTTCTGGATGTCATCTGTTCTCACGTGTTGCGTGATAAGCCGGTGCTGAGTCGAGTGATGTTCGCCGGCCGGCGGACTCACAAAGAAGAGGCGCTCAAGGGCATCTTCGAAGACCTGACGGATCCGTCGCGGCACTCGTACGAAGGAACCGGCGGGATCACGTTCACTGGCATCTTCGTGGAGACTGCATCGAATTTCATCCATTTTCTGGAGGGAGAGCCCAAGAACATCCTCAGTCTACTCGCAAACCTGCACAGCAACGCCGCTTTCATGGACAAGATGGACGACGTGCAAATCCTGTCTTACACGGATGATATTGTGGATCGCTCATGGCCCAAGTGGGCTGCTTTGGTGGTGGACATTCCGGGCAAGGCAATCAAGAAGGACGACGAGGACGCCACCATCGGTGAGATTGTGAACCAAATCCAGCGATTTCAAGAACTGGGGAGTCAGATTTTTACAAAGGAGAAGCTGCAGATTGAAACGTACCTGGCGGCCGTAAAGAACTCGCATCCGGATCTGCTGCCAACGGTCGCAATGATGGATGGCGTTCTTGATTCGGGGTTTTGCTTGACACTGGACGAGTTTCTGTTCCTGTACAACAAACCAGTGGACATCACGTTGCAAAGTGAGCTTGTGTGGCCTATACCCCCGCCGCTGAAGTATTAGGGATCAGGCTGCTCGCTAGCACCTCTGTCACAACACTTTCTGCGGTGCTTTGCTTTCTTTTTCATCTGATAAGTTGCATCTTGGCCCATAATACCTGGCAGTGCCCACAAAACTGACACTATGAATAATTGTGCCCCTGTCAGCAAGAGCCTGCACGTCGGGGCTGATGGCACTGAGAGGGAATCCTGCTGTATGGGGCGCACGCGGGGCATTGTTTGGGCCCTTTTTGTGTTTCACGGCGTGTTGCCGTGTTGCAAAGAGGAACGGTAGGAAACCACACTCTGCTGCATTTTGCTTCACAGTCTGTGCACCGCCTATTGCAGACCACCCATGTTTTCTCCAAAGATGCTTCTACAGTACATGCGCACCAATGGCGACACTGTCATTTTGCGCATTGTTGAGCCTTCACCACATCGGAATGAGTTCCAGCACAAAGACTTGTTTCACTGATTTGCTGATATCATGAAATTTTTTTTTTTCATGACCATGTTTTGCAGGTGCATGCTTTGGTGAGGTTCCCCCTAGTGGACCGTTTGGGAGCATTCTTTTGGGGAGGGCTCGTTCTGGGGACCCGCGTGGGGGCACACGTGGCGCCCACGGGGCAAACGCTCCCTCTGAGGATGGGCCATACCTTTCCGTACGGGTAGGCAACCCCGAGGCTTTGTTGCGGCACGCACGGGACACTGGGCCCTGTCTTCCTTCACGGTCCAGCATATTCAACAATTGGCAACGGGCAGGGAATGGACCCACAGCATGCATTTGCTTGAAGGTTGCGTACTTTATATCCCCTGAGGGTGGGTAAATCCCAGTTGTCAGCGCCAGTTTTCCTGTTTTCTGCAAAACTGCAGATGCCTGCCCAGTATGGTATAGCCATGCAGTCAACCTAGGGGCCTCGCTGGACGTGGCCTGACACGACCCGCAGCCTTTTGGCGAAAAACTTTGCAGGAGTGCACCAGGTGACCTGTCAAAGTAGTCATGAAATCTGACCCAAGAAGTGGCATGCGAAACAAAAAAAGGGGCCCAGCACCTGAATTCTGATCCAGGGTTTCCAGGCTTGCCAGGGATTTGATCCCTGCCCCCTGTCCAACCTCACCCGTGACACGCATTAATCGCGAACGTATCTATGACCTGCCTCATTACACAAATTAGTGACCAAAAGGCCTTGGGGTGAAAAGTGGCAGTGGGAAAACAGCTAACCAGCAAGGGTGACAGGGTCCAGCTAGCCCAGCATGACCTGCACAGTGGATGGAGTATGGGTAAAGAAGGCAGCAGTGCATCTTCAACACACACAAATGTTTCCTGCAATTCAGCGCAGTTTGAGCCCTGATTGGGTGTACGTCACATGAGAATGCAAGCAAGACAGATTCTGGCAGCAAAATTGGGTAAGCTTCACAAATCCGTGTGGGAGATTGCGCAGCACTATTGTACTGTATTATGTGTGCCCTTGGGAGCTCCAGCAACAACCTAAATGAGCATGCCATGGATGAGGCATTGCCTGTCCTTGGAGACTAGATTGGCATTATGCACACAACCTGATTGGTTGATGGGGGGTGTATTGCGTGCTGTGCGCGCACTGTAAAGTCTGGACAGGAGCATTCTTAAGCTGGATAGTACTGCCTAGTACCCCTAAGTATCACCTTGTGCTACATTTATATGAGTTGCATGTATGTCTCCCCGTCATTTCTAGGAAATTTTGTGTGGTGTTGTGCATGCCATTGACAAATGGTACCCCGTTTTGGGAATTGTGATTATCGAGCACTCAATGAGCAGACTGAAACCGACGTATACCTTCTCCCTACTATGGGGGCGCACCGTGCCCTGTGCCCGCGTTGTGCAAAAAGTTGGCTGTTTTCCACCACCAGTAGCCACGGGTCCCAGGGTCCTGAATTCTGCACCCCCGATGCTGTTTGGAATGGATCATGCATCCTTCTGTAGCTTGGTGGTTTTCAGGGGTGTTCCCGGGATAAACAACTTAATGATTGGCACTGTGCATGCGCTGTGCCTGGGCTGAGCGAAAACGCCCCCTACCAGCAAGAACCAGTTATGGTCTGTTGTGGGATTGAGGGATGCGTTCGGTCAGATTCCTCTATCATACTCCAGAGTAGTCCATCGTACATTGCCACCTTGACTTGCTTAGGAGTCCTGTGTCCCCCATGTATGCCGCAAGGCCTGAAAAACAGCTTTGCTAGATGGCAGTGAGTTATTGAATGGGTTCTTGGTGATGTGTCGGATGTATGTGATTCATATATCGATGACATCATGATTGGGACACAAAAGAAAGAAGGTATGAGTTAGCACGACTTTGTGGGGGTATGGTACTGGCTACATAGGCAAGAATATTGCTAATTGCCGTAAAATTCTACCCCATAAACTGTGCGCACGCGATGCACAGGTGCCGTCATGGAGCCTTGAGCCCCTACCCCACCCTTGAGCCTCCTAACAGTCCCCTGAAATCTGCATGTCCTGACCCTTCTGACCACGTTTCATGTGATGGACCATTGCTTGACTGTGGGTGTGGTGCTCTGTATGTGCAATCACTTTTCATGTGCGTGTGCGGTGCCTGCTTATGTCCCTACCCTGCCCTTCTGCCCTACCAGTACCCATTCGCGGCACCCCCTTGCTCTTCTCCCCTTCCCCCACCACCCTTGCACCCCCCCCCCCCATATATATATATATATATATATATATATATATATATTACTACACCCCTCTCCCCTTAAATCTAGCTAACAAGCAAGCAAGCAAGCAACAAGCAAGCAACAAGCAAGCAAGCAACAAGCACTTCTCCTTTCCGTTTTGGCCATTGCTCAGCCTCATCGCTCCGGGCTCTACTCTACTCTAGCCATCCTAGAGCCTAGGTGGTGCCCTTGCCAAATCCAAGTTTTGAGCCAAAAACTCACCGGTGGCGCCCCGGGGCGGGGGCGCCAAGTTTGGAGGTGCCCTGCCAAAACTGCGCATTTTGTGCCCCAAAATAGCCTTTTTTGGCCCGTAAAGGCCCCGAAACCCAGTCATAACAGCCAAACGAAGGCAAACGGTTCCTACACTCCACGTGCGGCTTGACTTCAGGGTGACCAAGAGCTCTTTGTCGCCCCCTAACTCCACGATATGTCCGAGAAACGGCCCAAAAAGGCGCCAAAAAGCCCCAAAAACTGCGCAATGTGCACCAGCACCCCGAAACCAAGAACGGGCCGTATCTTGGGCTACGTGGCTCAAATCCGAATTCCGAGGGCACCTAGTTCACACGCAATCCCCCACTTTTTGTGGTTTCCAAGCCTCAGAATTGCCCAACGAGACACGTAGACCCCCGTACCAGTGGTCACTTGGTGGAGCTGGAGGGCAGCCCGGCCCGCGCACGGTAGGGGCCAACGGTGGGTCCACCGAGGTCCCCGGGGCGAAAAAAAAGATTTTTCCCAAAGTTGTTCCTAGACCACTTGGGATGCTCAAACAGGTGTTTTTAGGCCGTTTTGAGCCCGTGGTGGCGCGTTTTGGGTCATGGAAAATCCCAAAATGCCTCAAAAATGGGCCGTTTTGGGACCAAAAATGGGTCAAAAATGGGTCAAAAACGCAATTTTCCAAAAGTTATCCTAGACCATTTGGGATGCTCAAACAAGTGGTTTTAGCCTAGTTTGAGCCCGTGGTGATGTGTTTTGGCCCATGGAAAATTCCAAAATGCCTTGAAAATGGACTGTTTTGGCACCAAAAGTGGGTCAAAAATGGGTCAAAAACGCGTTTTTCCAAAAGTGATCCTGGACCATTTGGGATGCTCAAACAAGTGTTTTTAGCCCATTTTGAGCCCATTTGGACGGGTTTTGGCCCATGGTAATCCCAATATTCCTTGAAAAGGGGCCGTTTTGGGAGCAAAAATGGGTGAAAAATTGGTCAAAAACACATTTTTCCTAAAGTGATCTCGGACCATTGGGGGTGCACAAACAAGTGTTTTGAGCTCATTTTGAGCACGTTTTGATCGAGTTTAGTCCCCTCCGCTACGTGTATGCACCAAGTTGTACCCTTCGCACGTACCTTAGAGTGTAGCCACGTAGAGTATGGGAGAGGGGTGTAGATTAGAGGATGTATATATATATATATATATATATATATATATATACATATATATATATATATATATATATATATATATATATATATATATATATATATATATATATATATATATATATATATATATATATATATATATAGCTCCAGGTGCGTGCCTGCGACATGCGTACGATCTGCCTACACAGTGTCCTGCAAGAGGTAGAGGGGTAACAGGGCAGGGGACATAGAGAGACGGAGGCCGCAGGAGGGTGAGGTGCGGCATGCGTGCCACAAGCCTAGAGACCAGGGCGCCAGGGGGAGGCAAGGTGAAGAGGGAAAGGGTGAGGTGCCGTGTGTTGCTCCGCAGTGTGTATGCAGGGAGGGTACAGCGAGGACGGGGACAAGGAGACAGAGGGCCAAGGACCCACGGGCCTGGGAAAGTGGGCGAGGGAGGACGAGGGGGAACGAACACACGAGGGGCAGGGCTAGGCCAGAGAACGGGAGAGGAGGGGGGCAGCAAGGAGGGAGGGTTGCCTCGCGAACTGCTTCGCCCCGTGCTAGCCAGAGCAGAGAGAGCGACGAGGGAGACAGATGCTCAGCATTAGGCGAGCACAGAGGGCGAGGGAGGGAGCAGCGGGGGCAGGGTAGGGGATAGTTGCCAAACGTCGTGCCGTGCGCCGTGCGCGTCCTGAAACCAACTCTGACCTCAATCATGCGTCACGTCACGTCCGTCAAGCCTGGAGCAGGAGGCAGGAAGCGACGCGGGGGGACGGGCACCTGCGGCGCCATCCGTAGGGCCTCCCGTGCTATGACCCAACCAGTGGCGCAGAGGGGACACGCGCCAGTGGCGCCATCCACTGGACCCCCTGCGCCTGTTGCAGAAAGTGTGACACAGAGGGGACGGGCACCAGCGGCGCCAACCGGTGGGCCCCCTGCGGCGTAGATTGTGCTGGACTGATTAAATAGGTGGCCAGGGGATGCCACAAATGAATCCCCCGTCCGTCTCCCCGCGTCTCTGCCATAGGACCTCAGGGGCCTCCATCGCGCTCGGGGGTGGCAGAGGCCCGGGGGACGAGAGCGCCCGGCCGCTTTGTAGCCGCCACTTCCAGCGGACTGATACCACGGCACCGGTATCAGGCCGCTCGGAAGTGGATACACAGGCACCGGGGAGAGGATGGGCGGTCGGCCCCCCCCGGGCTGTACGGTGCCGAAACAGGGGCCCTCCCCTCGACCAGGGCGGCGGATGGCGCAAGAAGGCTTCGAGGCGTACGGTAAGTCCTCCCCGCTGCCCGCACTTCCTCATCTTCCGTTTCCACCCGGGTACGTACCTCCTCCAGTAAGTATGGGCACAGGAGGGAGCAGGCACGGGACACTGAGCACCATGCGGAGACGTGGCGACTACCGCCAAGGGGCAACAGCGGCTGGTTATCCTGGGCTGCGGGGCCTAAACCATGGAGCAGGGCGGGAAGGCCCAAACGGAACCCCCCCCCCCCCCGCAGCAGCCAAGTGCCTCACCCCGTGACTGTGTCGTGCCTACGTCTTGCCTGCGACGTGCATGCAACGGACGGGAGACGAGAAGGGCGCACCTCCCCCCCCCCCACCCATCCCCGCCCCCCCGAGGGCGGAGAGTGCGGATAAGGGGGAGGCGACAAGCGACCCCCCCCCCGAGGGCAACGCGGCAGGGTGGGGAGGCAGCGGTGGCGGGACGAACCACACGACCGTGCCCGAAGAGGGCACGCGCCGTGCAAGCCCCGGCGGGGGGACCACCGGGAGGGCGGGCGTAGGGTAGAAAGGGCGACAACGGGAGCCACGAGGCGTAACCCCCCCCCCCCCTGCAGAGGGATGCCGCACCTCATGCCTGTGACAAAAGAGCGACGAAGGGAAAATGACAAGGCCCCCCCCCCCCACCCACGCGCCTCCGCCCCCCCAAGGGTGGGGGATGCAGGAAGGGAGGGGCGGACAGCGGCCCCCCCTCCCGAGGACAAAGCGGCAAGAAGGGGGGACGGCGGGGAGAGGGTGCGGGACGGACCACACGACCGTGCCCAAGGGAAACAAGCGCCGTGCAGGCCCCGGCGGGGGGGGCACCGGGGGAGCGAACGCAGAGTGGGAAGGGCGAAGACGGGGGCCACGCGGCGTGCCCCACTCCCCAGCAGAAGGACAAGTGCCGCGCCACGTGCAAGTGCCGTGCCTGCGACGTGCTTACGCCGGAGGAAGGGCAGCGAGGGCGCCCCCCCCACCCCACCCCCAACTCCCACACCCACCAAGGAAAGGGGCGAGGGCAGTGAGGGGAAGTCGAGGGGACATGGGGGATGACGGTAGCGGGAAGCGGACCCCCCCCCCCCCCCGAGGGCGCCGCGGCAGGATGGGGAGGCAGAGGAACGAGAGTGCGGGACGAACCACACGACCGTGCCCACAGGGAGCACGCGCCGTGCAAGCCCCAACGGGGGGACCACCAGGGGTGCAACCGCAGGAAGGGTAGGGTGACGGCGGGAGCCACACGGCAAGCCCCCCCCCCCAGCGGAGGGACAAGTGCCGCGCCTCGTGCCTGCGCCGTGCTTACGACGTGCTTGCGCAATAGGGCGGACAGCGAGGACGCCCCCCCCCCCCCCTCCCCCTACTCCTCCACCCACCCACGAAAAGGGCGAAGACAGCGAGGAGACAGCGAGGGGACATGGGGGGGGGCGGGAAAAAAAAACAAAAAAAAACAACAAAAAAACCAACAACAAAGGACACCAACACGCCAGAGCAGGGGCAGACAGCAGGGGCAGACGGGGCATGGCGGGGGCCAGGGGGCACGGCAAGGGGCGCGGGACAGGGGGACGCCCCTGGGGACGAAAGCGAGAAGGTAGGGACAAACACCGCAACGAACGGGGGGGAGCCGGGGTGACAAGAGCCCGCGAAAGACGCTGGTGAGGTACCCGACCTCTGGGGTTTGGGGGCCCCCCCGGTGTCCGTATCGGCCCCACCTGAGCGTAGGCAATAAGGTGGGTTACGCCCGGGACCGTTGGCCAGCGGCCCGAGGTGGCACCGGCCTGGGGGGGTGGCCAATGGGCCTGACCAAGAGCACTCCCCACGGCACGTACTGCGGTTCGTGTCCTGTGAGGGGCTGCGGGTAGGGCACACCGTCCATCGGGGTAGGCAAGAGACGTGCCTATCCCGCAAGGACTCCCCAGAGACCCACAGTGTACCCGACCCCGGTGTGGGGAAGGGCCGACGTACCTGGTTACGACGCAGGTCCATTTGTACTGAGCGGGTACAAAGAGACGGCCCGTACAACAGAGTTACACCCTGACGGGGAGTGCATGCATCGGCCCCCCCGTGGGGAAACTCCCGGGGGGAGGGACCAGAGCCAGCGTCGGGCGCCCCCCCCCCTCCCCCCCAACCCTGCCAGGCAACAAGCCCGCCAACAACCGGGCTGGGCCAAGGGGCACACCTAACGGGCACAACAGGGGGCAAAGGAACACGGAAGGGAAGAGGGGCGCGCGAGAGGGGTGCGCACCTGTGTCGTGCGAAGTGTCCTGCAACAATTATTAATAAGCCAGCAGCAAGCGGGACGGGCCACAGAGTCCACCCGTTCTCCCGTGTCCTTAGCTCACACAGCCTTCGTTAGCTAAATGTCGCTATCTGTCCCCGCCAATCCCGCGGAGTTGCCAGCCTTCCGGCGACGTGCCCGGCGCCTGGTAGACACAGTGTCTGATCTCGTCAGACACGCGCCGCACACGTATGCGGCGTTCCAGGCGCGCGTGGACGCGGACCGTCCGGCCAGGGACAACGGATGGGACCACTTCGTCGACGTCTGCTTGCGGCAGATGTTGGCCCGCGATCCCCACCCGTACAACGCGCCCGACGTTCAGGCGCGGTTCGCAGCGGGCACGGTGCCGTTCGGGCTGCACCTGCTCAACCGACTACTCCGATGTCTACAAGATCTCGGGCAGCTCGAGGACGCGCAGCGCGGGCGGCCCCCAGTGGGGTCGGCGGGGCAGCCAGGGTATGCGGCGCCGGGTGCGTTTCCGATGCCGCCGCCCCCAGGCCTCGGGCCCATGCCCATCCCGCCCTTTGGGACTCACCACCACCACCAACTCCATCTCCATCACCTACTTCATCACCCCGTCGGGTTCCCCATGATGCAGCATCACTTCCCACACCAACACGTACACCCGACAGCTGTGCCACCGCCCCCCGTCCATCTTCACCATCACCACCAACTGGCGGCTGTGCCACAGCACCCCATCCACCTACACCATCACCATCACCATCACCGTCCGCACCAGCATGTGGAGTACCCGCATCCCCTGCCCCAGCAGCACCCACGGCCGCCTCAGCACACAGTGCCGGTGCCGGAACCGGTACCGGTGCCTGAGCCGGGGCGGAGCGCCCAGCAGCGGGGGGTGTCGCAAGGGGCTGTGCCACAGCACCCCGTCCCCTTTCACCATCACCGTCACCATCACCTTCCACACCAGCAAGTGGAGTACCCGCATCCCCTGCCCCAGCAGCACTCACGGCCGCCTCAGCACACAATGCCGGTGCCGGAACCGGTACCAGTGCCTGAGCCGGGACGGAGCGCCCAGCAGCAGGGGATGTCGCAAGGGGCTGTGCCACAGCACCCAGTCCACCTTCACCATCACCATCACCATCATCGTCCGCACCAGCATGTGGAGTACCCACATCCCCTGCCCCAGCAGCACCCACGACCGCCTCAGCACACAATGCCGGTGCCGGAACCGGTACTGGTGCCTGGGCCGGGGCGGAGCGCCCAACAGCAGGGGGTGTCGCAAGAGGCTGTGCCGCAGCACCCCGTCCACCCTCACCATCACCATCACCATCCCCGTCCGCACCTGCATGTGGAGTACCATCACCCCCTGCCCCAGCAGCACTCACGGCCGGTGCCTCAGCACACAATGCCGGTGCCGGTACCAGTACCGGCACCTGGGCCGGGGCGGGACGCCCAACAGCAGGGGGTGTCGCAAGGAGGCACGTGGCGTGCCCCCTGGCGAGGCGAGGAGAGTGGGGGCACCTGCGGCTGCGCCACCCCTGGCGGTGCCCCAGCCGGAGTTTCCCGCGGCGGGGTCACCACCGCGGACGGTCCAGATGCCGGACCCAGCCGTGCCGCGCGAAGCCCCGCCCGTGGTGCCGACGGACCCTGAGCCAGTGGTGCAGGGTGGGGGTCTGCCCCCGACGCATAGGATGCAGGGCGCGGCCCCCATGGGGAGGACTACGGCGGGGGAACGAGAGGGGGATGCAGCGCAGGAGGCGGCAGTGGCTGGCCCGCGAGACATCAGCGAGCTGCTCGCGCAGGCCCTGGAGGAGTACCGGCGGACAGCCGTGGGGAGTGGGGGAGCCGCGCCGGAAGGGGCTGACGCCGGCGAGCTGATAGCGCAGGCGCTCGCGGCTGTTGCCCCGAGGACGGAAGGGGCCAAGGAGACGCCGACGGAGGCGGTTTCTTCGGGGGGACAGGACGCGGGGCGGGGTGTGCCGAAGGCGCACACGCCGGCGGAGGGCGGCGGGGTTGTGGAGCCCAGTGGGGGACGTGCCAAGGGGGAAGGAGTGGAGGACTGGATGTGGGAGTGGCGGGAGTGGCGCCAGGTGGCACCCGGTGAGCCGTGTCCGGCGGGGCTGGCGTACCGCATGGATCTCCATGCGGGCACCAGCTGGGCCCGGCTGCCCGCCAACCTGCGGGCACGGCTGGACGCGGCGGAGGCGGCAAGGGGCGGAGGCGCTGACGAGCGGCCTCTGGCGCCCTTCCCGCCGCGGCCGGACACGCCGCCGGCGGTGGTCGCGGATGGAGAAGGGGTGGAGGGGGAGCAGGAGGAGGAGTGCGAGGGGTACGAGGAGGCATACGGGCCCGGCGAGTCGGCGCTGGCCCTCATGTTTGAGGACGACGCCGGGCCCGACGCCTACGCCGGCATGGACGAGGACCCGGCCAACGAGCCGCTGCGGCCCATGCCCACTGCGGTGCCGCCCCCTCCCCTGGGGAGCTGTGAGCGGCGGCACTGCAGGTACCATGCGGCCGAGGGCGCCCACAGGCACCGCCTCACGGGCACGGGGCAGCGGGAGGCAGGGATGCTGCAGGACGCCCTGGAGCGCTATGAGCTCCAGCGCCCAGGGCAGGTCGCCCGGGAGATGGCCCTGGCGGCAGCGTTCCCGGACAACGGCCAGGTCCGCTGTGTCCAGCTGGGGGATGCGGCGGTCCTGGGTCACCACCCTGGTGATGTCCGGGCGGCCGAGCCCCAGGAAGGCCTCCCCCTGTCGGTGCGCCTGTCCGTGGGGCGCCTGCTGGGCGAGGCAGGGCTGGAGGACGTGCGGCGGGACGAAGGCCTGTACGTGGCCTTGTGGCGAGGTGGGGCTGACGCTTGGCGTCGCGAGCAGGCCGAGCGGCCCCTCACACCCTAGGCGCTGGGGTCCCATGCGCTCCTGGTGGCGTTGCACCGTGAGGGTGCAGAGGTCGTGTTCGACGCGGACCGCCTGCTGCTGACCGGGGATGGGGCGGTCCTCGTCCCCACCACCAGCAGCTACCGCCTTGAGAGCCGCGGCGGTGACCTCAAGCTGCTGGTGGTGGTGGGCACGCGCCTCGACGGGAGCGCCGCCCCCCAGGGGTCCGAACACGCGATCCCGGTGGGGGGTGACGAGGAAGCAGGCCGTGGCGGTGACGGGGTGGGGCAAGAGCAACCCACGGGGGAGGAGCAGCAGCAGGATCAGCCGGAGGTGGCCGGGGAGGAGGTGGACGTGCAGGCCATTGTGGCGGCGGCCCTGGCGAAGTTCACGGATGCTGCGGGCCCGCCGCCGACGACGGAGGCACAGGAGGAGGAGGACCAACGCAGGAGGGGTGAGGAGGCACAAGACGCCATGGAGCAGGACGAGGAGCCGGAGTTCAAGGGTGAAGAGGCACAGGGCGCCGCGGAGTAGGACGAGGAGCTGGTGATCGCCGGGGCGAAGGAGGCGCGTGAGGTGGGTCCACGGGAGCTGGGGGTGGCGGATAAGGCTGGGCCGAAGACGGGGGAGGTGGAAACCTGCAGGCACTGGGCCAAGGGGTGGTGCATGCGGGCAGATGCCTGCCGGTACGCCCACCCCCAGCCGCCGGTGCCGCGGGGAGTACGCCAGGAATTACTCCTGATCCTCCAGGCCATGGCCCGTGTGGGGGCCCTCAGCCTGGACCGCAGCCAGGACCACGGCCGGGGCCACGGAACGTTGCTGCAGGAAGCGGTGGTAAAGGCGCAAGGGGGAGGGCTCCCGGCGGTGGGGTATGCGGTGGAGAGTGGGGGACTGACCGAGTGGGCGGTGGCGTTGCCATGTGGCATGGCGGCCCTGCTCACTCCGTTCCCGGTGGTCCCGTGGAGGGACGTGGTCGCCGTCCAGGAAGCCAATCTGGGATGGGTGTGCACGTGGCACACACACCCCGCCGGCATGGACCCTCGCGAGTGGCAGGCTAAGGCGGTCGTGACGTACCTGTCCTGGTCGTTGCCGGCAGCGCCGGGTGCGTGGGCGCAGTGGTGGGACAGGGCGCTCAGCTGGGGGAGGGATGGCAGTGCTGTGGCGGCCTGCCCTGACCTCCCGCGCGAGCCCGTCTCAGTCCAGCCGTGGACTGTCTCCCTGCATCTCCCCGCAGTGGCGGCTCGTCTTGCGGCCACAGACCCGGAGGTCTCGCTGCTGGGAGACCGAGAGGGGCCAGGGCTTCGCCTGGGTCAGGGGCTGGAAGTTCGCACCGCCCGCCTCCCCAGCCCTGTGGACGGGGACATCCTGGGGGGACTCCAGTTCACGCGGGCTGGCGGGGCTGATGTGTGGACCGCTGTCCATCGCCAGCTCCCAGACGCGTGGCCCCAGGTGTACCGGCCCCCTGGTCATGAGCGTCTGGTAGCAGTGGAATGGCGCGTGTGGGCCGCCAACGGCCCGTCCCCACCGGTGGTGGTCCTGCCCAGGAGAACCAACCACCCCAGCTGGGAGACCGTGGCGGTCTTGTGGGGATGGGTGGCGGTCCGTGGGGCCGATGGCCACGTCTTCACTGCCCCAAGGGGCACGGTGATCGAGACCGACGGGGGGACAGCGTTGCACCTCACGGCAGAGCCCCTGACCACGCATGCTGTGGTGGCCGTCCTCCAGTGGGGTGCAAACAAGCCACAGCCCTGGCGCGATCCGGTCGCTAGGGCTGTCTGGCGGGACCTGCCGGTCCTTAAGGCCGCCGTCTGGTCAGGAGGGGCAGGGCGGCATCTCCCGGGCGCACTCCCATGGCTGCGGGGCTGCGGAGACGCCTCTCCCCCGCCAGACGAGTTGCGGGGCGCCCTGGAGCAAGTGTACTCCAAGCCCAGGCACCACTTCCTGGTGGCCGCGGACCATGGGGTGGAGCTCAGCGACGACGTGGTCGCGCTGGCAGCCGACGTGGTGCAGTGCCTGGCCCCCCACGCCATGATGCTCCCGAGGGAGGGGTGGGAGGGCCAGCGGCACGACCAAACCCCGGCTGCCCTCCTCATTGCGAGGTACGTCGAGCTGGGGGGCTCAGAGGCGGTGTACCTCGACCGGTTGGAGACGCCGGGCATGCGGCACTGGACGGCCCACCACCTCGTGGCCCCTGACGTGCGGTTGGCCGTGGACCCGCTGGGCCGGCCTGTGGTGTCGGGGGCCCCGCCCCAATGGCCGCACACGTGGGACATGGCGGTCCGGACGATGCGCATGGCACCCAGGGGCCAGAGGGCGGGGTGGCCGGGCGCAGAGCATCCGCTGGCGGAGGCCCGGGCGGCACAGGTGCAGCAGCCGGCCGGCAACACCAAGGACTGTGGCGTGTGCGCCCTCATGTCCGCCGTTGGTACCCTCCTCAGGCTGCGGAGGCCGGGCAACCTCCTGTCCGCGCTGGACAGGCGGTGGGTGGCGGCGGTGGTCCTCAACAGGGACATGGGGCCCATCGCGCGACTGCCGTCCCTGGGGGAGCTGCCTGCAGCGGTGTTGGAGGCCCTGCCGGCGCCCCGCACGCCCTTGGACCTGGCGAACGTCCCGCACAACGTGGGGCTGCCCGGGGCGCGCATGCAACATGCCCTGCTGTGTATGGCGGCGGCGGCGGACGGGGGGATGTCCATGCTGGCGACGGTGTCCCTGCAGCACGTGCAGGACGCGATGCAGCAGCAGCGGATGCATGCCCCCCAGCCGTGGGAAGAAAGTGCCAAGCGGTGGCTGAGGGTGGAGAGCGTGCCCTCCACCCATGCGGTGGGCATGGCGGATATGGGGCGGCTGGTGGTGTTGGAGGGGGCGGAGTATTGGGCTTGTGTTCGGGTGGAAACAGGGGGACTGGAGTGGGTCGTAGTCAGCGCGTGCCGGCTCAGGAGGCAGCAGTCCAGGGGCCCGGCCTGCTACCGGGTGTTCCGGGAGTGCCTCAGTGGGCTGGGGCCGGTGCGCAGGGCGCACAGGTGCACGGCCGAGGACATCCCGCCGGCGCCGGCGGTCTTCGTGGAGGTCACGCGGCCGCCGGTGATCCAAGGGCAGGACGTCTGGCCCGTAGCCCCGAGCAACGTGTGGCAGGCTGAGCATGCAGCTGGCATGTGCAGGGCGCTGTAGGGTCACGCGGCGGCCCTCCCCAGGGCCCCGGCGGCGCAGTCCTCCAGCAACAGGCCGGCAGCCTCGCTAGCACTGCTGCATAGCGCGTCGCGGGCGTGCTATTGGGTTGTGGCAGCGTTGGAGCCCCACTCCTCGGCGCTGCGCCTGTACGATCGCGGAGAGGGCACGGTGCTCATGGTCCGCCCCGCCGACCTGGAGGCCCTGCACCTTAGTGCACTGAGTGGCGACGGGGGCGACGCGCTGTACCTCCAAGGGACCGTGACAGGCGCGGCCGCGACGCGCTTCCGCCGGCAGAGCGGAGGAGATGCCCTCCGCCTGGTCATGGCGGAGAACATGGGGCCGTGGCTCCGGGCGTTCTCCACGTCCAGGTGGAAGGTAGAGGGCGACCGGGAGAAGTTCGCCGACGCGTGGCGCCGCTGGGTGGAGGAGCAGTTTCCTGTGGGGGGAATGCTGCACCTGCCGCAACCACCAAGCGTGCCGCCAGTACGGCCTGCGGCACCCCCGGCCGCGGCGGCGAGGCAGGCCCCGAAAGCGGCGCCCAAGCCGCCGCCCAAGAGGGGCCAGCCGCCTCAGTATGGCGGCTATGCCAACATTCGGTACGTGCTGCAGCACTTCGGTGGTGACTTGGCCACGGATCAGCGTGGGACAAAGACGATCAATGTCTGCCCCTGGTCTCGGCTGGATGGGGCTGGTCACTGCACTTGGAAAGCTGGCACGCACTGCCGGCCTACCCACCTCCACCCCAAGGACCTGCTGGACCACATCCAGCGGGACCATGCGACTGATCCGGCGCAACGGGACCAGGCGCTGGCCATGCTGGCTGGCGTTATGCCGGGGGGCCAGGCGGGGCCTTTTGCGTCGGCCCAGGCGGGGTCCAGAGCGCTCACGCTGCCCACGGGTGCCCGCCCTGCGGCGGAGCGCGGGGCATCGTCGTCGGCGGCACGATCTGGGGCGATTGGGTCGGCTGCACGGAGTGGGGCAGTGACTTCAACGGGGAGTACGGCGGCAAGTACATCCGGCGGACAGGCAGAGGGGGAGCCCGCCGCATCTGCCGGGTATGAGCAGGCGACAACCGCCTCGGGCGGAGGCCCACGGGGTCAGGGGCCACCTCGCCGGCCGCCCGCGCCGGGTGCGGGTGGTCCCCCTGAACCTGCTGGTAGCCCCTCTCCGTCCAGTGATCCGGATCCGGCGGGGGGCCCCGATCCTCACTTGCAGCCATGAAGGGGCCCAGCCTCCGACACCCGAGCGGCGGTGTCCTGGAACGTCCAGGGCTCGATGCGGGGGGACGGCGTACCAGTGGCCCCAGGTATGCTCGACGGTGAAGCGGTGGCGGCGGGCATCATGAAGGCCGAGGGTGCCATTCTGGGCCTATTCCAGGAGACCGGCCTGCAGGACCCACAAGGTGTGGTGCACTCCGAGAACCAGTGGCGTCACCACGGGTATCATGCGTACCCCGGGGTGGATGCCCAGGCGGCGTCGGCGGCGGCGGTGCGCGGCGGGCTCTTGATTGCCCTTCGGGCGGACGTGTTCGCCGCGGAGGAAGTTCGAGATATCGTGGACATCGTGCCAGGCAAGGCCATGGCCCTCGATGTGGTGACCGCAGGTGGCACCCTCACGGTCATCAACGTCCACGGCCCGGGTAGCGGCGGCGACTCCTGGGCGTCTAAGGCATCCTTCTGAGCTGACGTGGCCATGTACGCGGCGGCCAAGAGCGCGGGAGGCACCAGGGCCGTGCTCCTCGGAGGGGACTTCAACGTGTGGCTGGAGTCCCCGTGGCACCCTACCACGAGGAGGTTCCAAGCCCTGTGGGAACAGTGTGGTTTCCACAGGGCAGGCCCGGAACGGGAGGAGGACAGGAGGCCCACGAGGGCAGGGCAGCGACTGGACTCCTTCCTTCTAAACTCGCCTCTCGTCCCCTGGGCGGCGCGTGAGCGCCCTCACTTGGCGCCGGGGCGGTCTCCTGCGTCACTGGGGTCGGATCATGGCCCTGTGGTCCTGGACATCCCACTGGCGGTGGCCGGCAAGGAGAGGGTCACCAGGATGGCCTACTCGCACGCCCAGGGCAGGCTGCATGCCATACGCCCGGACTCCCCGGGGGTTCGTGAGGCGGCAGCGGCAGTACTGCAGAAGGCCTGCGGGGATCGGCGGCTACAGGCGTGGCTCTCGTCGGACCAGGACACTGCCACCATGGGCACGTCGGAGGTGCAAGCGGTCTTTGACCTGCTCTACGCTTTCCGTGATGACGTGTCCAGGGTCACGGGAGTGCGCATGCCTTCAGGCGTGGACCCGCAGTACCCGTACGGGCAGGCGGAAACGGAGGCGTCGTTGGACCAGGTCCTCTCGGATCAGCAGGCCCCGGCCTGGCGCGCCCATCAGCTGTGGCAACGGGACGCGGCGGCGGCCGGACTCCACTCCCAGGAAGCGACTGCCCTGCTACACCACCTCCGGCGAGTGGACCCCGACCTGTCCCCCGCCTCGGTAGAGGACCTGCGTGCCGCATTGGACCATCAGCTCCACCAGCTGGAGACACGCGTGGAGGAGCTGCGGGATGTCCTCAGGAGCAACAGGCGCCGGTCCATCAAGGACTACTGGCGGGGCAGGGTACCGGATCTGCAGCTCCGATGGACGGCGATACGGGGGGCCATCAACGTGGTGAACTATGCCCCGTCAGGCCTATGGTCCGTACGCGTCCGCGAGTCGGAGAAGGTGCTCTTGGAGGCCTCGGACGTCATCGGTGAGGTCCAGAGGTATTGGGAGGCGCTGTACGCCAAGCGGCCAGTGAACCTGCCGGCCTTCGAGCGGCTGGTCCGGGCCCACATTCCCAAAGGGGTGCCAGAGGAATGGAGGTCGGTACAGGACTACACCCTGCAGGACCTTAAAGACGCCGTGAGGCAGGCCGTGGCGGACGACAAAGCTCCGGGGTCCAACCGGGTCACGGCTGCCCTCATAGCAGAGCTGCCTGAACCGGTGCAGGGGCTCCTGGTGCATGCGTACAGGGCAATCCTGCGGGGTGCGGACGTCCCGGAGTCCTGGCACGAGGCCATTATCTGGCTGATGCCCAAGGGCACAGCCACGGGCAACCTGGACGAGTACAGGCCGATAGCGCTGGGGCAGCAGGACATGCGAATGCTCATGACTCCCCTTATGCGGAGGTTCACAGCTGTTCTGGCACGCAAGGGACTGGCCGCGGACTGGCAGTTCGGAGCCATGCCGGGCTCCACGGCGGCTGCCCCGGTGTTCCTGGCCCAGCGCAGGCTGCAGCGTGGGCTGGAGGAAAACCACGTCCTGGCCTTCGATGTGTCAAAAGCTTTTGACACAGCGCCGCACGGAGCGCTAGCGCTCCTCCTGCGCCACATGGGTGTCCCGGAGGAGCTCATCAGGCTCTTCCACACCCTCAGCTGCGGGTCTCTGGTGCGCATCATCACCGCGCACGGCCCGACGCCGAGCATACGACTCCACAGGGGCCTGCGGCAGGGCAGTGCGGAGAGCGCTGTGCTCTACCTCCTCCTTTTGGAGCCTCTCCTGCGGAGCCTCGCCTGCAAGGCGCGGAGAGATGCTCGCCATGCGGTGCCACCCCTGGTACAGGCGTACTGTGATGACCTCCTGTTGATAGCGCACTCCCTGCCGCAATTCCTGGAGTATGCGGCGGCGATAGCGCGGTATCTCACTGACATGGGCATGTCCCTCAACGTGGGCAAATGCGCCTATGCCAATACTGCTCGCATCCATTCGATTATGGTATACCTGAACCCAGGGGACACGGCGGCCCCATGGGTATGCTTACGTGCCAAGGGCACGGTACCATACTTGGGCCTACGCCTCAATCCCAGGGGGATGGCGACCATGAAGGAGAAACATGTACTCCGGTGTGAAGCTCTGCTGGGCTGGTGCAAGAACACGTTAGGGCCGGCGTCGGTGCCTCATGAGGTGATGGCGGCTGTGGTTGGAGGCATCGTGCGGTACGCGGCGCCCTACATGTCCGACACGGCGGAGGCGGTGATCAAGCTGAATACTTCCATCAAGGCTGCGGCCCTGCAGTTCGAGAAGCTGCCCAAGGACCTGTCCAACGTGGCGGTGCGGTCAGGTCATGGGCTACGGTTGGCGGATGTCCAGGTTATATGCCGCGACTCCGTCGTGGCGACCATGGCTCAGCTCACCCACCACAGGTCGACGACAGTCCGGGATGAGCTGCGGGCCATGCTCCGAGACATGCACGTGCAGTACGGAGTGTGCGGGCAGTTCATGGTGCCCTCTGCGTCATTCGCCACACACGCTGGCAATACGTGGGTGGACAGGGTACTCAGAGCGATGGGGACGTTGCGCGTAGGGCTTCTCATGCCATCGTCGGTGTACTCGTGTGTACACGCCCATCTGCCGCAAGTGCAGTGGGCGGGGCGGAAGTGGATGTCCCAATCCTATACCTTCAAGGGTAGGGACATCTGCATTCTCTCGGGGCCCCGCACAGATGCGACAGTACAGTCCCTGACTGATCCCGCAAATGACCTCCTGCATGCGCGGCTCCCCTGCCCCGCGCCTGGGCACTGGGCTGTCCAGCTTCAGGAGTGCCATGAGGACCACCTGCACCTTCCGCACGCGGGAGTAGGGCCCCACCAGCTGGACCACGTGTGGCTCACGGGGCTTCGCGACGTCTTCCGGCCGCAGCTGCCCGGTCCGTTGACTCACCGGCTAATACACCCGGTGCGCCGAAAGAAGGCCAGCAAATGCAATAGGCAGTCCGCTGCGGGGGACGTGTATGTGGTGGGCGGATACAGGGAGGAAGGATGGGACCCGGCCAACCCGGGGCTGTCCATGCCGTTCGTCCCGCTAGCCGCCCTCCTGTTTCTGTTGGGGGACGTCTTTGAGGGCTACCAACAGCAAGACGATCCGGCGTCCGTCCCCCTGCTCACTCCTCACGCCGGGGGCGGCATAAGCCCGCCACCACTGTGGGTTGTGCACGGGCGGCCAGCGTTTTCCAGGGCGTGCGCGGCGGTGCACAAGTGCAGCGAGTGGGCAATTGTTCTTCTGCTGCCGGCAGGCCCAATCCCGGATCCGGATGAGTACTCGGTCCCGGAAGTGGTCCGGATGTCCAACGTGCCGCACGATCCGCACGTCGCCGTCACGTCGTTGCGTGATGGCGGCGCAGTGGAGCAGGGGTCTGTGGTGGTATACCAGCCTTCCTGCTCCGCAACAGTTTGGGGAGCGGAGTATACCACCGCCCTAGACGCCATAAAGTCAGTCTGCGGATGTGACCTGGCCTGGAGACCGCATGCGGTGTATCGACCGAGGGTGGTCCTGTCCCCGGAGCTCACGGCCTCCAGTGCGGCGTCCCTGGGAAAGGTGGTGCAGAGCCCCCACTCCGACGTGGCGTGGCTGGAGCCCCACCGGTACTGCTGGGTGCCGGTGGCGACTAAAGTCACATCGTCTGACGCGTCGCCCCAGGGAGACGACGCCACAAACGTGGCGGTGGCCAGCCACGGAATCCCCACGTGGACGGGTGCCATCTACGGCACGGTCCCGGAGGCAGAGATCATTGGCGCGGCGGCGTACTTGTTGCACACGCCCCCGTCAGCGTGCACGGTACACGTGGTGGATGCGTTAGTCATAGGACCGCATCTCCGCAGGGCGCAGGAGGCCCTGTACCGTGGCATCAAGGGGCCGACATCACATCTGGTCAATCAGCACGCACTGAGCTGGATAGTGGAGGGGCTGCGGCGGCTGCCGCGCCGAGTTGGAGGGCCGCACCACTGGGTGGTGAGGCAGAGCTCGCACTAGGCGGCGGTCCCGCTCGAGGCACCGGACTCTGCCGCGGCCCGTGCAATGGCCCCGCCTGTCCGTCTTGTCCTGCCAAAGGAGCACGCCATCCTCTTGGTACCGGGGGATAATGGTGAGCTCGAGCCGCGTGTGCCATCCATGCAAGCCCTTCAGCAAGTCCGGGAGATGGAGTGGCGTTCGCTAGCGGCTCGCACCAGGGCGCACACGCCACTGGCTGGCGCCTGCGAGGCGATGCCCCTGGGAGCTGTACACCACGGCCCAACGCACAGGAATATGCTGCGGGCACGTGACGGTCGCTTGTCCACCATGCAGGTCATGCGACGGTGGAGGCAGAAGCTCACGCGTATGGCGATACCAGCCCACCCCTGTATCTTCTGTGGGGGGCCGGAGGAGGACATTGGCCACATGCGCCTACTGTGTGCGCGAGACGAGGAGGTGGCTGGGCTCCTGTGCAGGCGTGTGGAGGAGTTCACGGCGGAGCTACCCCTGATGGACAGGGCGGTGGAGTTCGTGGCGTGGAGGGAGCACGGCTGCAGGTGGACTGAATCCCTGATGGCGGGTGTCGTCCCCGGGGACCTGAAGCGGCTGTTCGCTGCGGTGCGAGCGGCGTCGTCCCGGGGCCCTGCCAAGGCCAGGCTCTTTGTGGAGGACATGGTCCAGATTGGGGAAGATGTGTATGCCCGCAGGAACCATCGGCTCACCCAGATCATGCAGCTGCCAATGCAAGATCGAAGGAGAGCGGTATACGCGTTCCTGCGCGGCGACACACCCTTGTGCCCGCCGGCAGGGAGGATCCTGCAGCGTCCGCCGTGGAACCCGTTTGCCGGCCTCCCCGGCGACCTGCGGGCAACCTTTCGGAGGGCACCGCTGCACGCACTGCTGGTGTCGCGGTCGTGCATCGAGCATGACGAGGCCCTGTCCTTGTTCCCTCACTGGATGGCGGCGGTGGCGCAGGCCTTCGACCAGTGGATCGGTTCCTGGGTGGCGCGGGACATCACGACATTCACGGAGTGGTCCCGCGTGGTGTCGGCGCAGTCGTGGGCCCAGGTGCGTGGTACCAAGGTGAGAAGCCCTGACGGCCAGAGTGATCCCTGGCTTCAGGTGTACGCCAACCATCCAGCTGTGGGGAACGTCATGGGCTGGCCTCGCGAGGTGCTGCCGGTCCTTCCGCAACCTCTGTGCAGTCTCCCAATCCTGGCGGTGGCTGTCGTACTTGACGTGGGTACGTTGTGGCTGTATGACCGGCAGCTGCGACGAGCCGTACCAGCGGTCACGGAGCAGCGGTCCATGGCAGTGTTAGTGGGCTCCAAGCAGCTGGCACGGGCACAGGGCAACGACGCGCAGAGCCACGTCACGGAGGCCATGTTCTCTCTGCCAGAAGGGGACGACCACGTGGCTGCCGATGCCCGTCACACCCTTGACACCCTGGGCCTCGAGGCGGTCATTGAGGCTCAGGCGGGAGGACAACGCTTGGTTCTGGCTTCCGCCAGGGGCCCGGAGCAGGACGGGGTTGATGTCATCGGGGAGGTCTTACGGGACTACGGTTGGGAGCTCCTGGTGCATGGCACGCGCAGCCCCAAAGTGGTGCGGTGGCCCCGGCTGCTTGAGAGCCTGCCGGTGATGTCCGACGGGCGACCGATACTCCGCCCGGTGTCCACGTGGGAGGAAGCGAGGCGCAGCCTCCTCAGTTGTGCCACGGCACGCACGCTGGCGAGGGCTTTGCTCGGGCTCCAGGACGCGTGCCGCGATGTATGGCAGGACCTGTGGTCGCAGTGTTGTGAGGGTAGCTGCGTTCCATCGCGGTCTGTGCTTCCGCAGCGATGCCACGGGTGCGGGGAAACGGTGTCAGTTTGGGTTCATCAGTGTGCCTCCGCCCCGCTGTGCGGGACATGTAAGGAGCGTGCCGATAGGGGGTGGCCTAAGGCGAGGTGGGCACTGCGGCACTCTGGGCAGATGTCCTCAAGTGCCTGGAAGACTATCCAGGATGGCCTGAAGAGCGTCCGAGTGGAAGGGGTACGGTGCCCTGGAGCGCCGTCTGCGGCCCTGCCCCTGATGCTGTGGTGGGCGGCTCTGGAGGGCGACTCACGGATACTCTGGTTGTGGCATCGCGGAGGAAATGGTGACGGCGTGGTGGGGGCCGGGGGTGCAGATTGATGGGGTTGGGAATTGTGGGTGCACCAGCTACCGTCCCTACGCTGGACGCAGCGGAGGGGGTAGCGCCTGAGAAGCAGAGCCTTCGCGGCCTGATTGTGCGGTACTGGCAGACGGCGTATGACGGCCAACGCGATGTGACAGGTCGTGCCGGCCTGATGGTGAGCCGTACTGCCCCCGTGCATGAGGGTCGGACAGCGATGCTTCACCCGCCTGCCCCGGGTCGCCGCGTACAACAGTGAGGTGTCATGGGTCGTCCCGACCAGGGTAATAAGGCCCAAACCCCTGTAGGGTATTCCCATGGCACCGGGGTCTCTACTGGCGGCCCGGCTACGGCAGTAGTGGGAGTGGTTGCTCGGGATACACCGGGGGTGCACGGAGTTGTCTGGGGGTTACGGCGTTGCAGCGCCCCATGGGAGTGTTACACGGGGTTGCGGGGTCAGCCTGCAGGCCCCGGGAGCGGCGACGAGGCGAAGATGTGTGCGTGGAAGGATATGACAGTGGGGTCGTCAGGGGGACAGTATGGCGGGCGTCGTGGGGATGGCGTGGCAGCCTGGGAGGGGCACTCACGGGGGGCACGTGGAGTTCCAGGTGACGGCGTACTGGAGTCTTGGGGGTAAACGCGGCGGTACTGGGACCCGTACGGTGGGGGTACGCGGCGGTACTGGGGAATCGTACAGTGGGGGAGCAGCGGGGAAGTTCCAGATGACGGTGTACTGGCGTCGTGGGGGTATGCGTGGCGGTACTGGGGACCGTATGGTGAGGGTGCGCGGCGGTACTGGAGGGCCGTACAGTGGGGGCGCTACGGGGTTGCATGGCGGTACTGGGGTGTCCCCCTAACCCCTCTAACAACTCAGGGGGAGCGCGGGGGCATCCCCTGGCCCCGTTAACAAACTAGAGGGACCGTGCCTGCGGGCATGTACATAGTCTAACCTCCGACCATGGCCTTGTGGTTGCGGTGGTGCGTGTCGTGGCGGCTCGCAGGTGGCGTCGGCGTGGCAACAGCGGTACTGCGTGGCGTCGTAGCGAAGAGTATGCGGTCGCCTCACCACTGTAACGGCTTACCCCGGGGGGGCGCCAGTCCGGTCGGCTAGAGGCGAGGAGGGCAGAGAAGCGGCATGCTGAGTGGTCCGGGGGGTGACGCGCGGGCCAATGCTATAAGTAGGCTCGCCACGTCGTCGGTGGGGGCCGAACCTGCGGCCTGGCCGCTGCTGTGGCGGAAGAGGCGCAACCACGGAAGCTGGCCAAACAGTGCAGGTAAGGGTCAAGGGTAGGCGCCAGGGCAATGTATGTGGGCCAGATGAGGTGCACCTGGTTACCACGGCCCGGGGCGAGCCTCTGGTGGGTACCCCTACAGGGGGTCGATAACCAAGCTACGGCACCCACCAGCCCGAATCCCAGCCAGCGATATTCACGGGTTGCGCCACTCCCGTCGCGTAGCGGCCGGCGTCCCCCCCTGTAGACCCTCAAGATATATTATATGTGGGCAAGTGGATACCTCGAAGCAGATTGGGCGCTGGCCCCTGACATGGGGTGCCGGCATGGTATATATCAGGGGTGTGGGAGCAGCTCAGGGCCACGGGGACGTGGAATTGGTACCGTGTTTCTGCACTATACTAGGGGGATGGTGCGGTGGGTCGGTGGCGTACATTGTGGAGACATGGGGGCGATGAAAGCTGAGGGCCAGGCTAGGCTGGAGCCTCCCAGAAATCCTGGCTATGCACATACGGGCTATTGCGTGCTGGCAGAGGGATACGTGGAGTCAGGGGTGGTAGGCAGTTTCGAGGACGCAGACGGCAATGGATTCCATGGGGTCATGGGTGATGGATGTCTCCACGGTGGCGGGGGTACGCGAACGACGGAGGGTCACCTCTCGCTTCGCCGCATGCGTGCTGCTTTGTTCCTTGGTTGCCGCTTTGCGACGGACAGAGATGCCCTTGCTTTCTGCTTGTTGCGATGCTGCTGCGCTGCTTTGCCTTGCCCCCTTACCCCCGGCGAACAAACGGGCCAGCGTCCGTCGCTGTTGCTAATGCTAACGCTTTGCAGTTGCCACTGCCCCCAAAGCCTGGTTGACCGGTAACCCCGGTCCTCTGGGTCCTCCGTCATGCTGTGGGCCACCTCAGGCAGCCCTGGGACCCACGGGATCGAGCGAGGCAGGAACCACCTGTCGGCGCGAGATGCCCGGTAACTCCAGTAGACGGCATGATAAGTGGTTATGACTATGACTATGACTATATATATATATATATATATATATATATATATATATATGTATATATATATATATATATATATATATATATATATATATATATATATATATATATATATATCCTCCAATCTACACCCCTCTCCCAACTCTAGGGGGCTCCACCACACGGCTCTAAGGTACGGGCGAAGGGCACAAACTGGTGCATACATGTGGTGGAAGGGGCTAAACTCGGTCAAAACGGGCTCAAAACGGGCTAAAAACACTTGTTTGAGCATCCCAAATGGTCCGGGATCACTTTTGGAAAAATGCGTTTTTGACCCATTTTTGACCCATGTTTGGTGCCAAAATGGCCCATTTTCAAGGCATTTTGGGGTTTTGCATGAGCCCAAACCTGTCCCCACGGGCTCAAAGTGGGCTAAAACCACTTGTTTGAGCATCATAAATGGTCCAGGATCACTTTTGGAAAAATGCGTTTTTCAACCATTTTTGACGCATTGTTGGTCCCAAAACAGCCCATTTTCAAGGTATTTTGGCATTTTCCATGGCCCAAAACGCGCCACCACGTGCTCAAAACGGCCTAAAAACACTTGTTTGAGCATCCCAAGTGGTCTAGGAACAACTTTGGAAAAAATCATTTTTTTCGCCCCGGGGACCACGGTGGACCCACCGTTGGCCCTCACTGTGCGTGGGCTGGCCGGGCCTCCGGCTGCACCAAGTGACCACTGGTACGGGGGTCTACGTGTCTCGTTGGGCGATTTTGAGGCTTGGAAATCACCAAAAGTGGGGGGTTGCGGGTGGACTAGGTGCCCTCGGAATTCGGTTTTGAGCCACGTAGCCCAAGATACGGCCCGTTCTTGGTTTCGGGGTGCTGGTGCACATTGCGCAGATTTTGGGGCTTTTTGGCGCCTTTTTGGGCCATTTCTCGGAAATATCGTGGAGTTAGAGGGTACCAAAGGTGGTGGTGGTGGTGAACCAGCCCCTTTTTAAGGCATTTTGGGATTTTCCGTGGGCCAAAACGCGGCACCACGGGCTCAAAATGGGTCCAAACCACTTGTTTGAGCATCATAAATGGTCTAGGATCATTTTTGGAAAAACGCGTTTTTCACCCATTTTTGACCCATTTTTGGTCCCAAAACGGCCCATTTTCAAGGCATTTTGGGATTTTCCGTGGCCCATAACGCACCACCACGGGCTCAAAACGGCCTAAAAACACTTCTCTGAACATCCTAAGTGGTCTAGGAACAACTTTGGAAAAAATGATTTTTTTCGCCCCGGGGACCCTGGTGGACCCACCGTTGGCCCCCAACGTGCGCGGGCCCGGCTGCCCTCCGGCTCCACCAAGTGACCACTGGTACGGGGGTGTGAGTGGCTCGTTGGGCGATTCTGAGGCTTGGAAACCACAAAAAGTGGGGGGTTGCGGGTGGACTAGGTGCCTTCGGAATTCGGATTTGAGCCACGTAGCCCAAGATACGCCCCGTGCTTGGTTTCGGGGTGTTGGTGCGCATTGCGCAGGCTTTTGGGGCTTTTTGGCGCCTTTTTGGGCCGTTTCTCCGACATATCGTGGAATTAAAGGGCACTAGAGAGCTCTTTGACACGGTGAAGTGAAGCCGCACGTGCGGTGTACTCACTGTATCCCTTCGTTTGGGCGTTTCGCCCGGGTTTTGGGGCTGTTTTGGGCGAAAAATGGCTGTTTTTGGCCCAAAACTGCGCAGATTTGGGAGGGCACGTCCCGACTTGGCACCCCCGCCCCGGGCCGCCACCGCGGAGTTTTTAGCTCAGAACTTGGATTTGGCAAGGCCACCTAGGCTCCAAGATGGCTAGAGTAGAGTAGAGCCCGAAGCGATGAGGTGGAGCAATGGCCAAAACGGTGAGGAGAAGTGCTTGCTTGTTGTTGCTTGCTTGTTGTTGCTTGTTGTTGCTTGCTTGTTGCTTGTTAGCTAGATTTAAGGGGAGAGGGGTGTAGTAATATATATATATATATATATATATATATATATATATATATATATATATATATATATATATATATATATATATATATATATATATATATATATATATATATATATATATATATATATATATATATATATATATATATATATATATATATATATATATATATATATATATATATATATATATATATATATATATATATATATATATATATATATATATATATATATATATATATATATATATATATATATATATATATATATATATATATATATATATATATATATATATATATATATATATATATATATATATATATATATATATATATATATACACAAGCAACAAGCAACAACAAGCAACAAGCACTTCTCCTTTCTGTTTTGGCCATTGCTCGGCCTCATCGCTCCGGGCTCTACTCTACTCTAGCCACCCTAGAGCCTAGGTGGTGCCCTTGCCAAATCCAAGTTTTGAGCCAGAAACTCAGCGGTGGCGGCCCGGGGCGGGGGCGCCAAGTCGGAAGTTGCCCTCCCAAATCTGCGCAGTTTTGGGCCAAAAGCAGCCATTTTTCGCCCAAAACAGCCCTAGTAAGGGTTCAAAACAGCCAAACGAAGGCAAACGGCGGCTACACTCCACGTCCGGCTTGACTTTCTCGTGACCAAGGGACCTTTGGTGCCCTCTAACTCCACGATATGTCCGAGAAACGGCCCAAAAAGGCGCCAAAAAGTCCCAAAAACTGCGCAATGTGCACCAGCACCCCGAAACCAAGAACGGGCCGTATCTTGGGCTACGTGGCTCAAAAACGAATTCCGAGGGCACCTAGTCCACCCGCAACCCCCCACTTTTTATGGTTTCCAAGCCTCAGAATTGCCCAACGAGACACCTAGACCCCCGTACCAGTGGTCACTTGGTGCAGCCGGAGGGCCGGCCAGCCCACGCACAGTGGGGGCCAACGGTGGGTCCACCAGGGTCCCCAGGGCGAAAAAAATGATTTTTTCCAAAGTTGTTCCTAGACCACTTGGGATGCTCAAACAAGTGTTTTTGGGCCATTTTGAGCCCGTGGTGGCGCGTTTTGGGCCATGGAAAATCCCAAAATGCCTTGAAAATGGGCCGTTTTGGGACCAAAAATGCGTCAAAAATGGGTCAAAAACGCGTGTTTCCAAAAATGATCCTGGACCATTTATGATGCTCAAACAAGTGGTTTTAGCCCATTTTGAGCCCGTGGGGACGTGTTTTGGCTCCTGGAAAATCCCAAAATGCTTTGAAAATGGGCCATTTTGGGACCAAAAATGGGTCAAAAATGGGTCAAAAACGCGTTTTTCCAAAAGTGATCCCGGACCATTTGGGATGCTCAAACAAGTGTTTTTAGCCCGTCTTGAGCCCGTTTTGACCGAGTTTAGCCTCTTCCACCACATGTATGCACCAGTTTGTGCCCTTCGCCCGTACCTTAGAGCCGTGTGGTGGAGCCACCTAGAGTTGGGAGAGGGGTGTAGATTGGAGGACATATATATATATATATATATATATATATATATATATTACTACACCCCTCTCCCCTTAAATCTAGCTAACAAGCAACAAGCAAGCAACAACAAGCAAGCAACAACAAGCAAGCAACAACAAGCAAGCACTTCTCCTCACCGTTTTGGCCATTGCTCCACCTCATCGCTTCGGGCTCTACTCTACTCTAGCCATCTTGGAGCCTAGGTGGTGCCCTTGCCAAATCCAAGTTTTGAGCCAGAAACTCAGCGGTGGCGGCCCGGGGCGGTGGCGCCAAGTCGGGACGTGCCCTCCCAAATCTGCGCAGTTTTGGGCCAAAAACAGCCATTTTTCGCCTAAAATAGCCCCCAAACCCGGGCCAAACGCCCAAACGAAGGGATACGGTGAGTACACCGCACGTGCGGCTTCACTTCACCCTGTCAAAGAGCTCTCTAGTGCCCTTTAATTCCACGATATGTCGGAGAAACGGCCCAAAAAGGCGCCAAAAAGCCCCAAAAGCCTGCGCAATGCGCACCAACACCCCGAAACCAAGCACGGGGCGTATCTTGGGCTACGTGGCTCCAATCCGAATTCCGAAGGCACCTAGTCCACCCGCAACCCCCCACTTTTTGTGGTTTCCAAGCCTCAAAATCGCCCAACGAGCCACTCACACCCCCGTACCAGTGGTCACTTGGTGGAGCCGGAGGGCAGCCCGGCCCGCGCACGTTGGGGGCCAACGGTGGGTCCACCAGGGTCCCCGGGGCGAAAAAAACATTTTTTCCAAAGTTGTTCCTAGACCACTTAGGATGTTCAGAGAAGTGTTTTTAGGCCGTTTTGAGCCCGTGGTGGTGCATTATGGGCCACGGAAAATCCCAAAATGCCTTGAAAATGGGCCGTTTTGGGACCAAAAATGGGTCAAAAATGGGTGAAAAACGCGTTTTTCCAAAAGTGATCCTAGACCATTTATGATGCTCAAACAAGTGGTTTGGACCCATTTTGAGCCCGTGGTGCCGCGTTTTGGCCCACGGAAAATCCCAAAATGCCTTAAAAAGGGGCTGTTTTAGCCCGTTTTGAGCCCGTTTTGACCGAGTTTAGCCCCTTCCACCACATGTATGCACCACTGTGTGCCCTTCGCACGTACCTTAGAGCCGTGTGGTGGAGCCACCCAGAGTTGTGAGGATATATATTACTACACCCCTCTCCCCTTAAATTTAGCTAACAAGCAACAAGCAACAACAACAACAACAACAACAACACGTCACCATTCCGTTTTGGCCCTTGCACCTTCCCATCGCCTCGGGCTTGACTCTACTTTAGCCATCCTAGAGCCTATTTGGGATGCTCAAACAAGTGTTTTTAGGCCATTTTGAGCCTGTTTTGACCGAGTGTAGCCCCTTCCACCACATGTATGCACCACTTTGTGCCCTTCGCATGTACCTTAGAGCCGTGTGGTGGAGCCACCTAGAGTTGGGAGAGGGGTGTAGATTGGAGGATATATATATATATATATATATATATATATATACACACATATACACCCCTCTCCCCTTAAATCTAGCTAACAAGCAAGCAAGCAACAAGCAAGCAACAACAAGCAACAACAAGCACTTCTCCTTTCCGTTTTGGCTATTGCTAGCCTCATCGCTCCGGGTCCTACTCTACTCTAGCCATCCTAGAGCCTAGGTGGTGGCCTTGCCAAATCCAAGTTTTGAGCCACAAACTCACCGGTGGCGGCCCGGGGCGGTGGCGCCAAGTCGGGAGGTGCCCTCCCAAATCTGCGCAGTTTTGGGCCAAAAACAGCCATTTTTCGCCCAAAACAGCCCTAGTAAGGGTTCAAAACAGCCAAACGAAGGCAAACGGCTGCTACACTACACGTGCGGCTTGACTTTCCCGTGACCAAGGGACCTTCGGCGCCCTCTAACTCCACGATACGTCCGAGAAACGGCCCAAAAAGGTGCCAAAAAGCCCCAAAATCTGCGCCATGTGCACCAACACCCCAAAACCAAGAACGGGCTGTATCTTGGGCTACGTGGCTCAAAAACGAATTCCGAGGGCGCCTAGTCCACCCGCAACCCCCCACTTTTTATGGTTTCCAAGCCTCAGAATCGCCCAACGAGACACCTAGACCCCCGTACCAATGGTCACTTGGTGCAGCCGGAGGGCCGGCCAGCCCACGCACAATGGGGGCCAACGGTGGGTCCACCAGGGTCTCCGAGGCAAAAAAATGATTTTTTCCAAAGTTGTTCCTAGACCACTTGGGATGCTCAAACAAGTGTTTTTAGGCCCGTTTGGAGCCCGTGGTATATATCCTCCAATCTACACCCCTCTCCCCACTCTAGGTGGCTCCACCACACGGCTCTAAGGTACGTGCGAAGGGCACAAAGTGGTGCATACATGTGGTGGAAGGGGCTAAACTCGGTCAAAACAGGCTCAAAACGGGCTAAAAACACTTGTTTGAGCATCCCAAATGGTCCGGGATCACTTTTGGAAAGACGCGTTTTGACCCATTTTTGACCCATTTTTGGTCCCAAAATGGCCCATTTTCAAGGCATTTTGTGAGTTTCCAGGAGCCCAAACCCGTCGCCACGGGCTCAAAATGGCCTAAAAACCACTTGTTTGAGCATCATAAATGCCCCAGGATCATTTTTGGAAAAACACGTTTTTGGCCCATTTTTGACCCATTGTTGGTCCCAAAACGGCCCATTTTCAAGGCATTTTGGGATTTTCCATGGCCCCAAACGCGCCACCAGGGGCTCAAAACGGCCTAAAAACACTTGTTTGAGCATCCCAAGTGGTCTAGGAACAACTTAGGAAAAAATGATTTTTTTCGCCCTGGGAACCCTGGTGGACCCACCGTTGGCCCCCACTGTGCGTGGGCTGGCCGGCCCTCCGGCTGCACCAAGTGACCACTAGTACGGGGGTCTAGGCGTCTCGTTGGGCGATTCTGAGGCTTGGAAACCATAAAAAGTGGGGGGTTGCGGGTGGACTAGGTGCCCTCGGAATTCGTTTTTGAGCCACGTAGCCCAAGATACGGCCCGTTCTTGGTTTCGGGGTGCTGGTGCACATTGCGCAGATTTTGGGGCTTTTTGGCGCCTTTTTGGGCCATTTCTCGGAAATATCGTGGAGTTAGAGGGCACCAAAGGTCCCTTGGTCACGAGAAAGGCAAGCCGCACGTGCAGTGTACTCACCGTATCCCTTCGTTTGGGCGTTTTGCCCGGGTTTTGGGGCTGTTTTGGGCGAAAAATGGCTGTTTTTGGCCCAAAACTGCGCAGATTTGGGAGGGCACCTCCCGACTTGGCACCCCCGCCCCGGGCTGCCACCGGTGAGTTTTTGGCTCAGAACTTGGATTTGGCAAGGCCACCACCTGGGCTCCAAGATGGCTAGAGTAGAGTAGAGCCCGGAGCGATGAGGCGGAGCAATGGCCAAAACAGAAAGGAGAAGTGCTTGTTGTTGTTGCTTGCTTGTTGTTGCTTGCTTGTTGTTGCTTGTTAGCTAGATTTAAGGGGAGAGGGGTGTAGTAATATATATATATATATATATATATATATATATATATATATATATATATATATATATATATATATATATATATATATATATGTATATATCCTCCAATCTACACCACTCTCCCAACTCTAGGTGGCTCCACCACACGGCTCTAAGGTACGGGCGAAGGGCACAAAGTGGTGCATACATGTGGTGGAAGGGGCTAAACTCGGTCAAAACGGGCTCAAAACGGGCCAAAAACACTTGTTTGAGCATCTCCACTTGTTTGAGCATCTCAAATGGTCCGGGATTACTTTTGGAAAAATGCGTTTTTGACCCATTTTTGACCCCTTTTTGGTCCCAAAATGGCCCATTTTCAAGGCATTTTGGGATTTTCCATGAACCAAAACACGTCACCACGGGCTCAAAATGGGCTAAAACCACTTGTTTGAGCATCATAAATGGTCGAGGATCATTTTTGGAAAAACGCGTTTTTGACCCATTTTTGACCCAATGTTGGTCCCCAAACGGCCCATTTTCAAGGCATTTTGGGATTTTCCATGGCCCAAAACGCGCCACCACGGGCTCAAAACGGCCTAAAAACACTTGTTTGAGCATCCCAAGCCGTCTAGGAACAACTTTGGAAAAAATCTTTTTTTTCGCCCGGGGGACCTTGGTGGACCCACCGTTGGCCCCCACTGTGCGTGGGCTGGCCGGCCCTCCGGCTGCACCAAGTGACCGCTGGTACGGGGGTCTACGTGTCTCGTTGGGCGATTCTGAGGCTTGGAAACCATAAAAAGTGGGGGGCTGCGGGTGGACTAGGTGCCCTCGGAATTCGTTTTTGAGCCACGTAGCCCAAGATACGGCCCGTTCTTGGTTTCGGGGTGCTGGTGCACATTGCGCAGTTTTTGGGGCTTTTTGGCGCCTTTTTGGGCCCACTTCTCGGACATATCGTGGAGTTAGAGGGCGCCGAAGGTCCCTTGGTCACGAGAAAGTCAAGCCGCACGTGCAGTGTAGCAGCCGTTTGCCTTCGTTTGGCTGTTTTGAACCCTTACTAGGGCTGTTTTGGGCGAAAAATGGCTGTTTTGGGGCACAAAATGCGCAGTTTTGGGAGGGCACCTCCCAACCTGGCGCCCCCGCCCCGGGCCGCCACCGGTGAGTTTTTGGCTGAAAACTTGGATTTGGCAAGGGCACCACCTAGGCTCTAGGATGGCTAGAGTAGAGTAGAGCCCGGAGCGATGAGGCGGAGCAATGGCCAAAACGGAAAGGAGAAGTGCGTGTTGTTGCTTGTTGCTTGTTGCTTGCTTGTTGCTTGTTGCTTGTTAGCTAGATTTAAGGGGAGAGGGGTGTAGTAATATGTATATATATCCTCCAATCTACACCCCTCTCCCCAACTCTAGGTGGCTCCACCATACGGCTCTATAGTACGTGCGAGAGACACAACTTTGTCCATTCAGGTGGTGGAAGGCCCTAACCTCTATGACGACGGGCTTAAAATGGGCTCAAAACACTTGTTTGAGCATCCCAAATGGTTCAAGATCACTTTTGGAAAAACGCGCTTTTGACCCAGTTTTGACCCATTTTTGGTCCCCAAAGGGTGCAATTTCAAGGCATTTTGGGAGTTTCCATGGGCCAAAACGCGTCACTACGGGCTCAAAATGGGCTAAAAACACTTGTTTGACCATCCCAAATGGTTCAGGATGATTTTTAAAAAAAACGCGGTTTTGACCCATTTTCGACCCACTTTTGGTCCCAAAACGGCCCAATTTCAAGGCATTTTGGGATTTTTGGTGGGCCAAAACGCGTCACCACGGGCTTAAAATGGGCTAAAACCACTTGTTTGAGCATCCCAAATGGTCCTGGATCACTTTTGGAAAAACGCGTTTTTCACCCATTTTTGACCCATTTTTGGTTCCAAAACAGCCCGTTTTCAAGGCATTTTGCGATTTTCCGTGGCCCAAAACGCGCCACCACGGGCTCAAAACGGCCTAAAAACACTTGTTTGAGCATCCCAAGTGGTCTAGGAACAACTTTGGAAAAAATGATTTTTTTCGCCCCGGGGACCCTGGTGGACCCACCGTTGGCCCCCCACCGTGCACGGGCCTGGCTGCCCTCCGGCTCCACCAAGTGACCACTGGTACGGGGGTCTAGGTGGCTCGTTGGGCGATTTTGAGGCTTGGAAACCACAAAAAGTGGGGGGTTGCGGGTGGACTAGGTGCCTTCGGAATTAAGATTTGAGCCACGTAGCCCAAGATACGGCCCGTTGTTGGTTTCGGGGTGTTGGTGCGCATTGCGCAGGTTTTTGGGGCTTTTTGGCGCCTTTTTGGGCCGTTTCTCGGACATATCGTGGAGTTAGAGGGCGCTAGAGAGCTCTTTCACACGGTGAAATCAAGCCGCACGTGCAGTGTAGTCACCGTTTCCCTTCGTTTCGCCCGGGTGTTGGGGCTGTTTTGGGCGAAAAATGGCTGTTTTTGGCCCAAAAGTGCGCATTTGGGGAGGGCACCTCCTAACTTGGCGCCACCGCCCCGGGCCGCCACCGGTGAGTTTTTGGCTCAAAACTTGGATTCGGCAAGGCCACCACCTAGGCTCTAGGGTGGCTAGAGTAGAGTAGAGCCCGGAGCGATGAGGCCGAGCAATGGCCAAAACGGAAAGGAGAAGTGCTTGTTGCTTGCTTGTTGCTTGCTTGCTTGTTGCTTGCTTGTTGCTTGCTTGCTTGTTAGCTAGATTTAAGGGGAGAGAGGTGTAGTAATATATATATGTGTGTGTGTGTGTGTGTGTATATATATATATATACACACACACACACACACACACACACACACACACACATATATATATATATATATATATATATATATATATATATATATATATATATATATATATATATATATATATATATATATATATATATATATACATATACATATATATATATATATATATATATATATATTACTACACCCCTCTCCCCTTAAATCTAGCTAACAAGCAACAACAAGCAAGCAACAAGCAAGCAACAAGCAACAACAAGCAACAAGCACTTCTCCTCACCGTTTTGGCCATTGCTCCGCCTCATCGCTCCGGGCTCTACTCTACTCTAGCCATCCTAGAGCCTAGGTGGTGGCCTTGCCAAATCCAAGTTTTGGGCCAGAAACTCACCGGTGGCGGCCCGGGGCGGGGGCGCCAACTCGGGAGGTGCCCTCTCAAATCTGCGCAGTTTTGGGCCAAAAACAGCCATTTTTCGCCCAAAACAGCCCCAAAGCCCGGGCGAAACGCCCAAACGAAGGGATACGGTGAGTACACTGCACGTGCAGGTTCACTTAACCGTGTCAAAGAGCTCTCTAGTGCCCTTCAATTCCACGATATGTCCGAGAAACAGCCCAAAAAGTCGCCAAAAAGCCCCAAAAACCTGCGCAATGCGCACCACCACCCCGAAACCAAGCACAGGGCGTATCTTGGGTTAGGTGGCTCAAATCCAAATTCGGAGGGCACCTAGTCCACCCGCAAGCCCCCACTTTTTGTGGTTTCCAAGCCTCAGAATCGCCCAACGAGCCACTCAGACCCCCGTACCAGTGGTCACTTGGTGCAGCCGGAGGGCAGCCCGGCCCGCGCACGGTGGGGGCCAACAATGGGTCCACCAGGGTCCCCGGGGCGAAAATAATCATTTTTTCCAAAGTTGTTCCTAGACCACTTGTGATGTTCAGAGAAGTGTTTTTAGGCCGTTTTGAGCCCATGGTGGTGCATTATGGGCCACGGAAAATCCCAAAATGCCTTGAAAATGGGCCGTCTTGGGACCAAAAATGGGTCAAAAATGGGTGAAAAACGCGTTTTCCCAAAAGTCATCCTGGACCATTCGGGATGCTCAAACAAGTGGTTTGGACCCATTTTGAGCCCGTGGTGCCGCGTTTTGGCCCACGGAAAATCCCAAAATGCCCTGAAAAGAGGCTGGTTCAACACCAAAAATGGGTCAAAACTTGGTGAAAAACGCAATTTTGTGAAAGTGATCATGGGCCATTTGGGAGGCTCAGAAAAGTGTTTTTAGCCTGTTTTGAGCCCAAGATCCGGCGTTGTGGCCCATGGAGAATCCCAAAATGCCTTGAAAATGGGCCACTATGGGACAAAAGCAAGTGAAATTTTGTGTCCCTTTTGGTACCGAGGGATGAGTCATCCTTGCTGTGTTTTGCCGTTCTTGTGCTTGGTTCATTGTGCCCTTTGCTCTTAGTGCTTGGACTTGGAGTACAGGTGTACTCTTAACGGAGTTACCTTCACATTCACGCCATGTCTAATCATGGGAGCAGGACTTGCAAAAATAGTGTGGAGTGTTTGGTACAAGAGGGACGAGTAGTTCCTTGTCTTTTTTTGCCGTTTGTGTGGTTATTCTTCCGTGCCCTTTGCTCGCAGTGAGTGGACTTGGAGTACAGGTGTACTCTTAACGGAGTTACCTTCACATTCACGCCAAGTATAAGAGGGACGAGTAGTTCCTTGTCGTGTTTTGCCGTTTGTGTGCTTTGTTCTTTCGTGCCTTTTGCTCTTAGTGATTGGACTTGGAGTACAGGTGTACTCTTAACGGAGTTACCTTCACATTCACGCCATGTCTAATCATGGGAGCAAGAGTTGGTACAAGAGGGACGAGTAGTTCTTTGCCGTGTTTTGCCGTTTGTGTGCTTTGTTCTTCTCTGCCCTTTTGCTCTTAGTGATTGGACTTGGAGTACAGGTGTACTCTTAACGGAGTTACCTTCACATTCACGCCATGTCTAATCATGGGAGCAGGACTTGCAACAATAGTGTGGAGTGTTTGGTACAAGAGGGACGAGTAGTTCCTTGTCTTTTTTTGCCGTTTGTGTGCGTTATTCTTCCGTGCCCTTTGCTCTTAGTGAGTGGACTTGTAGTACAGGTGTACTCTTAACGGAGTTACCTTCACATTCACGCCATGTATAAGAGGGACGAGTAGTTCCTTGTCGTGTTTTGCCGTTTGTGTGCTTTGTTCTTTCGTGCCTTTTGCTCTTAGTGATTGGACTTGGAGTACAGGTGTACTCTTAACGGAGTTACCTTCACATTCACGGCATGTCGAATCATGGGAGCAAGAGTTGGTACAAGAGGGACGAGTAGTTCCTTGCCGTGTTTTGCCGTTTGTGTGCTTTGTTCTTTTGTGCCCTTTTGCTCTTAGTGATTGGACTTGGAGTACAGGTGTACTCTTAACGGAGTTACCTTCACATTCACACCATGTCTAATCATGGGAGCATGAGTTGGTACAAGAGGGATGAGTAGTTCTTTGCCGTGTTTTGCCGTTTGTGTGCTTTGTTCTTCTCTGCCCTTTGCTCTTAGTGATTGGACTTGGAGTACAGGTGTACTCTTAACGGAGTTACCTTCACATTCACGTCATGTCTAATCAAGAGCCAAGAGTTGCAAGATACTGATGCTTCTACCCCCCAAGTAGTCACTTTGTCTTTCACCTCCCCCCTTAAATCTAGCTAACAAGCAAGCAAGCAACAACAAGCAACAACAAGCAACAACAAGCACTTCTCCTTTCCGTTTTGGCTATTGCTCAGCCTCATCGCTCCGGGCTCTACTCTACTCTAGCCATCCTAGAGCCTAGGTGGTGGCCTTGCCAAATCCAAGTTTATAGCCAAAAACTCAGCGGTGGCGCCACGGGGCGGGGGCGCCAAGTCGGGAGGTGCCCTCCCAAAACTGCGCATTTTGTGCCCCAAAACAGCCTTTTTTGGCCCAAAACGGCCCCAAAATCCAGTCGTGACGGCCAAACGAAGGCAAAGGGTTCCTACACTCCACATGTGCCTCAATTGGCTCGTGAACAAGAGCCCTTTCTTGCCCTCTAGCTCCACGATATGTCCGAGAAACAGCCCAAAAATGGCCAAAAATGGCCTAGCTGTGCGTTATTTGTGCCCAACACATCCAAAACCAAGAAGGCGCCGTATCTTGGGTTACGTGGCTCAAAACCAAGTTCCGAGGGCACGTGTTCCACCCGCAACCCCCCACTTTTTGTGGTTTGCAAGCCTCAGAATCGCCCAACGAGATCCCTACAACCTCGTACCAGTGGTCAGTTCGTTGAGCCGGAGGGCAGCACAGCCTGCGCACAGTGGGGGCCAACGGTGGGTCAACCAGGGTGCCCGGGGCAAAAAAAATGATATTTTTCAAAGTTGTTCCTACACCACTCGGGATGCTCAAACAAGTGGTTTTGGCCCGTTTTGAGCCCGTGGTGGCGCGTTATGGGCGTTATGGGCGTTATGCGATGTCTAAACCTTGGGAGCAAGGGTTACAACTGTTTCTGTAAAGTGATTACCACGAGACTCGCAAGTAATTCCTTCACGTGGTTTGCCAACTGTGCCTCGCTCCTCCAACACTGCCACACGGATACGGTACATTGCGGTTCGATGGACATGCGTACAAACAGGGTCTTTCTTAGCGGATATAAATTCCCATTAACCTCCTCCTCCACCTTGTACTCGCCTCCCACATGATGAACCCGCGTGTCTTTTAGGAGAGGGGTGTAGATTAGAGGATATATATATATATATATATATATATATATATATATATATATATATATATATATATATATTACTACACCCCTCTCCCCTTAAATTTAGCTAACAAGCAACAAGCAACAAGCAACAAGCAACAACACGTCTCCGTGCAGTTTTGGCCATTGCACCTTCCCAAAGCCTCGGGCCTGACTCTACTTTAGCCATCCTAGAGCCTAGGTGGTGGCCTTGCCAAATCCAAGTTTTGAGCCAAAAACTCACCGGTGGCGGCCCGGGGCGGTGGCGCCAAGTCCGGAGGTGCCCTCCCAAATCTGCGCACTTTTGGGCCAAAAACAGCCATTTTTCGCCCAAAACAGCCCTAGTAAGTGTTCAAAACAGCCAAACGAAGGCAAACGGCTGCTACACTCCACGTGCGGCTTGACCTTCTCGTGACCAAGGGACCTTTGGTACCCTCTAACTCCACAATATGTCCGAGAAACGGTCCAAAAAGGCGCCAAAAAGCCCCAAAAACTGCGCAATGTGCACCAGCACCCCAAAACCAAGAACGGGCCGTATCTTGGGCTACGTGGCTCAAAAACGAATTCCGAGGGCACCTAGTCCACCCGCAACCCCCCACTTTTTATGGTTTCCAAGCCTCAGAATTGCCCAACGAGACACGTAGACCCCCGAACCAGTGGTCACTTGGTGCAGCCGCGGGTCAGCCCACGCACAGTGGGGGCCAACGGTGGGTCCACCAGGGTCCGAAGGGCGAAAAAAAAGATTTTTTCCAAAGTTGTTCCTAGACCACTTGGGATTCTCAAACAAGTGGTTTTAGGCCGTTTTACGCCCGTGGTGGCGCGTTTTGGGCCATGGAAAATCCCAAAATGCCTTGAAAATGGGCCGTTTCGGGACCAACAATGCGTCAAAAATGGGTCAAAAACGCGTTTTTCGAGAAGTGATCCTGGACCATTAGGGATGCTCAAATAGGTGTTTTTAGCCCGTTTGAGCCCGTTTTGACCGAGTTTAGCCCCTTCCACCACGTGTATGCACCACTTTGTGCCCTTGGCACGTACCTCAGAGCCCATGTGGTGGAGCCACCTAGAGTTGGGAGAGGGTGTAGATTGAAGGATATATATATATATATATATATATTATATTCATATATATATATATATATATATATATATATATATATATATATACATACATATACATGGATACATGGATATATATATATATATATATATATATATATATATATATACATACATATACATATATATACATATATATATATATATATATATACATATATATATATATATATATATATATATATACATATACATATATATATATATATATATATATATATATATATATATACATACATATACATATATATACATATATATATATATATATATATATACATATATATATATATATATATATATATATATATACATATACATATATATATATATATATATATATATATATATATATATATATATATATATATATATATATATATATATATATATATATATATATATATATATACATATATATATATATATATATATGTATATATGTATATATATATATATATATATCCTCCAATCTACACCCCTCTCCCAACTCTAGGTGGCTCCACCACACGGCTCTAAGGTACGTGCGAAGGGCACAAAGTGGTGCATACATGTGGTGGAAGGGGCTAAACTCGGTCAAAACGGGCTCAAAACGGGCTAAAAACATTCATTTGAGCATCCCAAATGGTCCGGGATCACTTTTGGAAAAATGCGCTTTTGACCCATTTTTGACCCACTTTTGGTCCCAAAATGGCCCATTTTCAAGGCATTTTGGGAGTTTCCAAGAGCCAAAACCCGTCGCCACAGGCTCAAAATGGGCTAAAACCACTTGTTTGAGCATCATAAATGGTCCAGGATCATTTTTGGAAAAATGCGTTTTTGACCCTTTTTTGACCCATTGTTGGTCCCAAGACGGCACATTTTCAAGGTGTATATATATATATATATATATATATATATATATATATATATATATATATATATATATATATATATATGTATATATATATTACTACACCCCTCTCCCCTTAAATCTAGCTAACAACAAGCAACAAGCAACAACAAGCAACACGTCTTCTTGCCGTTTTGGCCATTGCTCCGTCCCAACGCTTCGCATCATTTGCCCATGTAGCCATCTTGGAGCCTAGGTGGTGCCCTTTCCAAATCCAAGTTTTGAGCCAGAAACTCACCGGTGGCGGCCCGGGGCGGGGGCGCCAAGTCGGGAGGTGCCCTCCCAAATCTGCGCGGTTTTGGGCCAAAAACAGCCATTTTTCGCCCAAAACAGCCCCCAAACCCGGCCGAAACGCCCAAACGAAGGGAAACGGCTGCTACATTGCACGTGCGGCTTGACTTCGCCGTGTCAAAGAGCCCTCTAGTGCCCTTCAACTCCACGATATGTCCGAGAAACGGCCCAAAAAGTCTCCAAAAAGCTTCAAAATCTGCGCAATGTGCACCAACCCCCCGAAACCAAGCACGGGGCGTATCTTGGGCTACGTGGCTCCAATCCGAATTCCGAGGGCACCTAGTCCACCCGCAACCCCCCACTTTTTGTGGTTTCCAAGCCTCAGCATCGCCCAACGAGCCACCTAGATCCCCGTACCAGTGGTCACTTGGTGTAGCCGGAGGGCAGCCCGGCCCGCGCACGGTGGGGGCCAACGGTGGGTCCACCAGGGTCCCCGGGGCGAAAAAAATCATTTTTTCCAAAGTTGTTCCTAGACCACTTGGGATGCTCAAACAAGCGTTTTTAGCACATTTTGAACCCGTGGTGGCGCATTTTGGGCCAGGGAAAATCCCAAAATGCCTTAAAATTGGCCCGTTTTGGGACCAAAAATGGGTCAAAAATGGGTCAAAAACGCGTTTTTCCAAAAGTGATCCTAAACCATTTGGGAGGCTCAAACAAGTGTTTTGAGCCCACTTTGAGCCGGTTTTGATGGAGTTTAGCCACTTCCACCACGTATGCATCCGGTGCCTTAGAGCCGTATGGTGGAGCCACGCCACCTAGACTTGGGAGAGGGGTGTAGATTGGAGGATATATATATATATATATATATATATATATATATATATATATATATATATATATATATATATATATATATATATATATATATTACTACACCCCTCTCCCCTTAAATCTAGCTAACAAGCAACAACAAGCAAGCAAGCAAGCAAGCACTTCTCCTTTCCGTTTTGGCCATTGCTCCGCCTCATCGCTCCGGGCTCTACTCTACTCTAGCCATCCTAGAGCCTAGGTGGTGCCCTTGCCAAATCCAACTTTTGAGCCAAAAACTCACCGGTGGCGCCCTCTGGCAGGGGCGCGAAGTTTGGAGGTGCCCTCCCAAAACTACGCATTTTGTGCCCCAAAGCAGCCTTTTTTCGCCCAAAATAGCCCCCGAACCCGGGCAAAACACCCCAACGAACGGAAACGGTAGCTACATGCCACGTGCGGCTTGACTTCACCGTGTCAAAGAGCCCTCTAGTGCCCTTCAACTCGACAATATGTCCGAGAAACGGCCCAAATATGGCCAAAAATGGCCTAAATTTGCGTTATTTGTGTTCAACACGGCCAAAACCAAGCACGGGCCGCATCTTGGGCTACGTGGCTCAAACCCAACTTCCGAGGGCACCTAGCCCACCCGCAACCCCCCACTTTTTGTGGTTTCCAAGCCTCAGAATCGCCCAACGAGACACGTAGACCCCCGTACCAGGGGTCACTTGGTGCAGCCGGAGGGCCGGCCAGCCCACGCACAGTGGGGGCCAACGGTGGGTCCACCGAGGTCCCCGGGGCGAACAAATAATTTTTTTTCAAAGTTGTTCCCGGACCACTTGGGATGCTCAAACAAGTGTTTTTAGGCCGTTTTGACCCCGTGGTGGCACGTTTTGGGCCATGGAAGATCCCAAAATGCCTTGAAAATGGGCCGTTTTGGGACCAACAATGGGTCAAAAATGGGTCAAAAACGCGTTTTTCCAAAAGTGATCCTGGACCATTTGGGATGCTCAAACAAGTGTTTTTAGCCTGTTTTGAGCCCGTTTTGACCGATTTTAGCCCCATCCACCACATGTATGCACCACTTTATGCCCTTCGCATCCCATCTGTCAGGGGCATTATTGAGGACTCACACACTTGTGCACTAGCTTTCGTCAAAATATCCATGTTGTGAGCGCCACATTTCGCCGAGTAATTCCTTGCCGTGTTTTTGTGTGCTTTGTTGTTCCCTGCCCGTTGCTGTTACTGATTGGACTTGGAGTACTTGGAGTACAACTTTTTCTGTAAAGTGATTACCACGAGACTCGCAAGTAATTCCTTCACGTGTTTTGCCAACTGTGCTTCGTTCCTCCAACACTGCCACACGGTTACGGTACATTGCGGTTTGATGGACATACGTACAAGCGGGCTCTTTCTAAGCGGATATAAATTCCCATTAGCCTTCCCCTCCACCTTGTGCTCAACTCCCACATAATGAACCCGCGTCTCTTTTAGGAGAGGGGTGTAGATTAGAGGATATATATATATATATATATATATATATATATATATATATATAATATATATATATATATATATATATATATATATATATATAATATATATATATATATATATATATATATATATATATATATATATATATCCTCCAATCTACACCCCTCTCCCAACTCTAGGTGGCTCCACCACACGGCTCTAAGGTACATGCGAAGGGCACAAAGTGGTGCATACATGTGGTGGAAGGGGCTAAACTCGGTCAAAACAGGCTCAAAATGGCCTAAAAACACTTGTTTGAGCATCCCAAATAGGCTCTAGGATGGCTAAAGTAGAGTCAAGCCCGAGGCGATGGGAAGGTGCAAGGGCCAAAACGGAATGGTGACGTGTTGTTGTTGTTGTTGTTGTTGTTGCTTGTTGCTTGTTAGCTAAATTTAAGGGGAGAGGGGTGTAGTAATATATATCCTCCCAACTCTAGGTGGCTCCACCACACGGCTCTAAGGTACGTGCGAAGGGCACACAGTGGTGCATACATGTGGTGGAAGGGGCTAAACTCGGTCAAAACGGGCTCAAAACGGGCTAAAACGGCCCCTTTTTAAGGCATTTTGGGATTTTCCGTGGGCCAAAACGCGGCACCACGGGCTCAAAATGGGTCCAAACGACTTGTTTGAGCATCCCGAATGGTCCGGGATCACTTTTGGAAAAACGCGTTTTTCACCCATTTTTGACCCATTGTTGGTCCCAAAACGGCCCATTTTCAAGGCATTTTGGGATTTTCCGTGGTGCATACATGTGGTGGAAGGGGCCAAACTAGGTGAAAACGGGCTCAAAACGGGCTAAAAACACTTGTTTGAGCATCCCAAATGGTCTGGGATCACTTTTGGAAAAACGCGTTTTTGACCCATTTTTGACCCATTTTTGGTCCCAAAATGGCCCATTTTTCAAGGCATTTTGGGATTTTCCATGAGCCCAAACCTGTCGCCACGGGCTCAAAATGGGCTAAAACCACTTGGTTGAGCAGCTCGAATGGTCCGGGATCACTTTTGGAAAAACGCGTTTTTCACCCATTTTTGACGCATTGTTGGTCCCAAAACGGCCCATTTTCAAGGCATTTTGGGATCTTCCATGGCCCAAAACGCGCCACCACGGGCTCAAAACGGCCTAAAAACACTTCTCTGAACATCCTAAGTGGTCTAGGAACAACTTTGGAAAAAATCTTTTTTTTCGCCCCAGGGACCCTGGTGGACCCACCTTTGGCCCCCACTGTGCGTGGGCTGGCCAGCCCTCCGGCTGCACCGAGTGACCACTAGTTCGGGGGTCTACGTGGATCGTTGGGCGATTCTGAGGCTTCGAAACCATAGAAAGCGGGGGGTTGCGGGTGGACTAGGTGCCCTCGGAATTCGTTTTTGAGCCACGTAGCCCAAGATACGGCCCGTTCTTGGTTTCGGGGTGCTGGTGCACATTGCGCAGTTTTTGGGGCTTTTTGGCGCCTTTTTGGGCGGTTTCTCGGACACATCGCGGAGTTAGAGGGTACCAAAGGTCCCTTGGTCACGAGAAAGTCAAGCCGCACGTGCAATGTGGCAGCCGTTTGCCTTCGTTTGGCTGTTTTGAACCCTTACTAGGGCTGTTTTGGGCAAAAAATGGCTGTTTTTGGCCCAAAACAGCGCAGATTTGGGAGGGCACCTCCCGACTTGGCGCCACCGCCCCGGGCCGCCACCGCTGAGTTTCTGGCTCAAAACTTGGATTTGGCAAGGGCACCACCTAGGCTCCAAGATGGCTACATGGGCAAAAGATCCGAGGCGTTGGGACAGGGCAATGGCCAAAACGGCACGGAGAAGTGCTTGTTGTTGGTGTTGTTGTTGTTGTTGTTGCTTGTTAGCTAAATTTAAGGGGAGAGGGGTGTAGTAATATATATATATATATATATATATATATATATATATATATATATATATATATATATATATATATATATATATATATATATATATATATATATATATATATATATATATACATATATGTATATATATATATATATTACTACACCCCTCTCCCCTTAAATTTAGCTAACAAGCAACAAGCAACAAGCAACAAGCAACAACACGTCTCCGTGCCGTTTTGGCCATTGCTCCATCCCAACGCTTCGGATCTTTTGCCCATGTAGCCATCTTGGAGCCTAGGTGGTGGCCTTGCCAAATCCAAGTTTTGAGCCAAAAACTCACCGGTGGCGGCCCGGGGCGTGGGCGCCAAGTCGGGAGGTGCCCTCCCAAATCTGCGCACTTTTGGGCCAAAAACAGCCATTTTTCGCCCAAAACAGCCCTAGTAAGGGTTCAAAACAGCCAAACGAAGGCACACGGCTCCTACACTCCACGTGCGGCTTGACTTTCTCGCGACCAAGGGACCTTTGGTGCCCTCTAACTCCACGATATGTTCGAGAAACGGCCCAAAAAGGCGCCAAAAAGTCCCAAAAACTGCGCAATGTGCACCAGCACCCCGAAACCAAGAACGGGCCGTATCTTGGGCTACGTGGCTCAAAAACGAAATCCGAGGGCACCTAGTCCACCCGCAACCCCCCACTTTTTATGGTTTCCAAGCCTCAGAATTGCCCAACGAGACGCGTAAACCCCCGTACCAGTGGTCACTTGGTGCAGCCAGAGGGCTGGCCAGCCCACGCACAGTGGGGGCCAACGGTGGGTCCACCAGGGTCCCCAGGGCGAAAAAAAGATTTTTTCCAAAGTTTTTCCTAGACCACTTGGGATGCTCAAATGAGTGTTGTTAGGCCGTTTTGAGCCCGTGGTGGTGCGTTTTGGGCCATGGAAAATCCAAAAATGCCTTGCAAATGGGCTGTTTTGGGACCAACAATGGGTCAAAAATGGGTGAAAAACGCGTTTTTCCAAAAGTGACGCTGGACCATTTATGATGCTCAAACAAGTGTTTTTAGGCCGTTTTGAGCCCGTTTTGACCGAGTTTAGCCCCTTCCACCACATGGATGCACCACTTTGTGCCCTTCGCACGTACCTTAGAGCCGTGTGGTCGAGCCACCTAGAGTTGGGAGAGGGGTGTAGATTAGAGGATATATATATATATATATATATATATATATATATATATATATATTACTACACCCCTCTCCCCTTAAATTTAGCTAACAAGCAACAAGCAACAAGCGACAACAACAAGCAACAACACGTCTCCTTGCCGTTTTGGCCATTGCTCCGTCCCAACGCTTCGGATCATTTGCCCATGTAGCCATCTTGGAGCCTAGGTGGTGGCCTTGCCAAATCCAAGTTTTGAGCCAGAAACTCAGCGGTGGCGGCCCCGGGCGGTGGCGCCAAGTCGGGAGGTGCCCTCCCAAATCTGCGTAGTTTTGGGCCAAAAACAGCCATTTTTCGCCCAAAACAGCCCTAGTAAGGGTGCAAAACAGCCAAACGAAGGCAAACGGCTGCTACACTCCACGTGCGGCTTGACTTTCTCGTGACGACGGGAACTTTGGTGCCCTCTAACTCCACGATATGTCCGAGAAACGGCCCAAAAAGGCGCCAAAAAGCCCCAAAAACGGCGCAATGTGCACCAGCACCCCGAAACCAAGAACGGGCCGTATCTTGGGCTACGTGGCTCAAAGTCCGATTCCGAGGGCACCTAGTCCACCCGCAACCCCCCACTTTTTATGCTTTCCACCCCTCGGAATGGCCCAACGAGACACGTAGACCCCCGTACCGGTGGTCACTTGGTGCAGCCGGAGGGCCGGCCAGCCCACGCACAGTGGGGGCCAACGGTGGGTCCACCAGGGTCCCCGGGGCGAAAAAAAGTTTTTTTCCAAAGTTGTTCCTAGACCACTTGGGATGCTCAAACAAGTTGTTTAGGCCGTTTTGAGCCCGTGGTGGCGCGTTTTGGGCCATGGAAAATCCCAAAATGCGTTGAAAATGGGCCGTTTTGGGACCAACAATGGGTCAAAAATGGGTCAAAAACGCGTTTTTCCAAAAGTGATCCTGGACCATTTATGATGCTCTAACAAGTGCTTTTAGCCCACTTTGAGCCCATGGGGACAGGTTTGGGCTCATGGAAAATCCCAAAATGCCTTGAAAATGGGCCATTTTGGGACCAAAAGTGTGTCAAAAATGGGTCAAAAACGCGTTTTTCCAAAAGTGATCCCGGATGCTCAAACAAGTGTTTTTAGGCCGTTTTGAGCCCGTTTTGACCGAGTTTAGCCCCTTCCACCACATGTATGCACCACTTTGTGCCCTTCGCCCGTACCTTAGAGCCGTGTAGTGGAGCCACCTAGAGTTGGGAGAGGGGTGTAGATTAGAGGATATATATATATATATATATATATATATATATATATATATATATATATATATATATATATATATATATATATATATATATATATATATATATATATATATATATATATATATATATATATATATATATATATATATATATATATATATATATATATTACTACACCCCTCTCCCCTTAAGCCAGCGTTTTCCAGGGCGTGCGCGGCGGTGCACAAGTGCAGCGAATGGGCAATTGTTCTTCTGCTACCGGCAGGCCCAATCCCGGATCCGGATGAGCACTCGGTCCCGGAAGTGGTCCGAATGTCCAACGTGCCGCATGATCCGCATGTCGCCGTCACGTCGTTGCGTGGTGGTGGCGCAGTGGAGCAGGGGTCTGTCGTGGTATACCAGCCTTCCTGCTCCGCAACGGTTTGGGGGGCGGAATACACCACCGCCCTGGACGCCATCAAGTCAGTCTGCGGATGTGACCTGGCCTGGAGACCACATGCGGTGTATCGACCGAGGGTGGTCCTGTCCCCGGAGCTCACGGCCTCCAGCGCGGCGTCTCTGGGAAAGGTGGTGCAGAGCCCCCACTCCGACGTGGCGTGGCTAGAGCCCCACCGGTACTGCTGGGTGCCGGTGGCGACTAAAGTCACATCGTCTGACGCGTCGCCCCAGGGAGACGACGCCACAAATGTGGCGGTGGCCAGCCACGGAATCCCCACGTGGACGGGTGCCATCTACGGCACGGTCCCGGAGGCAGAGATCATTGGCGCGGCGGCGTACTTGTTGCACACGCCCCCGTCAGCGTGCACGGTACACGTGGTGGATGCGTCCGTCATAGGAGCGCATCTCCGCAGGGCGCAGGAGGCCCTGTACCGTGGCATCAAGGGGCCGACATCACATCTGGTCAATCAACATGCACTGAGCTGGATAGTGGAGGGGCTGCGGCGGCTGCCGCGCCGAGTTGGGGGGCCGCACCACTGGGTGGTGAGGCAGAGCTCGCACTTAGCGGCGGTCCCGCTTGAGGCACCGGACTCTGCCGCGGCCCGTGCGATGGCCCCGCCAGTCCATCTTGTCCTGCCGAAGGAGCACGCCATCCTCTTGGTACCGGGGGATAATGGTGAGCTCGAGCCGCGTGTACCATCCATGCAAGCCCTTCAGCAGGTCCGGGAGATAGAGTGGCGTTCGCTAGCGGCACGCACCAGGGCGCACACGCCACTAGCTGGCGCCTGCGAGGCGATGTCCCTGGGAGCTGTGCACCACGGCCCAACGCACAGGAATATGCTGCGGGCTCGTGACGGTCGCTTGTCCACCATGCAGGTCATGCGACGGTGGAGACAGAAGCTCACGCGTGTGGCAATACCAGCCCACCCCTGTATCTTCTGTGGGGGGCCGGAGGAGGACATCGGCCACATGCGCCTACTGTGTGCGCGGGACGAGGAGGTGGCTGGGCTCCTGTGCAGGCGTGTGGAGGAGTTCACGGCGGAGCTACCCCTAACGGACAGGGCGGTGGAGTTCGTGGCGTGGAGGGAGCACGGCTGCAGGTGGGCAGAATCCCTGATGGCAGGTGTCGTACCCGGGGACCTGAAGCGGCTGTTCGCTGCGGTGCGAGCGGCGTCGTCCCGGGGTCCTGCCAAGGCCAGACTCTTTGTGGAGGACATGGTCCAGATTGGGGAAGATGTGTATGCCCGCAGGAACCATCGGCTCACCCAGATCATGCAGCTGCCGATGCAAGATCGAAGGAGGGCGGTATACGCGTTCCTGCGCGGTGACACACCCTTCTGCCCGCCGGCAGGGAGGATCCTGCAGCGTCCGCCGTGGAACCCGTTTGCCGGCCTCCCCGGCGACCTGCGGGCAACCTTTCTGAGGGCACCGCTGCACGCACTGCTGGTGTCGCGGTCGTGCAACGAGCGTGAGGAGGCCCTGTCCTTGTTCCCTCACTGGATGGCGGCGGTGGCGCAGGCCTTCGACCGGTGGATCGGTTCCTGGGTGGCGCGAGACATCACGGCATTCAGGGAGTGGTCCCGCGTGGTGTCGGCGCAGTCCTGGGCCCAGGTGCGGGATACCAAGGTGAGAAACCCTGACGGCCAGAGTGATCCCTGGCTCCAGGTGTACGCCAACCATCCAGCTGTGGGGAACGTCGTGGGCTGGCCTCGCGAGGTGCTGCCAGTCCTTCAGCAACCTCTGTGCGGTCTCCCAGTCCTGGCGGTGGCTGTCGTACTTGACGTGGGTACGTTGTGGCTATATGACCGGCAGCTGCGACGAGCCGTACCGGCGGTCACGGAGCAGCGGTCCATGGCAGTGTTAGTGGGCTCCGAGCAGCTGGCGCGGGTACAGGGCGACGACGCGCAAGGCCAAGTCACGGAGGCCATGTTCTCTCTGCCAGAGGGGGACGACCACGTGGCTGCCGATGCCCGTCACACCCTTGACACCCTGGGTCTCAGGGCGGTCATTGAGGCTCGGGCGGGAGGGCAACGCTTGGTTCTGGCTTCCGCCAGGGGCCCGGAGCAGGACGGGGTTGTTGTCATCGGGGAGGTCTTGCGGGACTACGGTTGGGAGCTCCTGGCGCATGGCACGCGCGGCCCCAAGGTGGCGCGGTGGCCCCGGCTGCTTGAGAGCCTGCCGGAGATGCCCGACGGACGACCGATACTCCGCCCGGTGTCCACGTGGGAGGAGGCGAGGCGCAGCCTCCTCAGTAGTGCCACAGCACGCACGCTGACAGGGGCTTTGCTCGGGCTCCAGGACGCGTGCTGCGATGTATGGCAGGACCTGTGGTCGCAGTGCTGTGATGGTAGCTGCGTTCCATCGCGGTCTGTGCTTCCGCAGCGATGCCACGGGTGCGGGGAGACGGTGTCCGTTTGGGTTCATCAGTGTGCCTCCGCCCCGCTGTGCGGGACATGTCAGGAGCATGCCGACAGGGGGTGGCCTAAGGCGAGGTGGGCACTGCGGCACTCTGGACGGATGTCCTCAAGTGCCTGGACGACTATCCAGGGTGGCCTGAAGAGCGTCCGAGTGGAAGGGGTACGGTGCCCTGGAGCGCCGTCTGCGGCCCTGCCCCTGATGCTGTGGTGGGCGGCTCTGGAGGGCGACTCACGGATACTCTGGTTGTGGCATCACGGAGGAAATGGTGAAGGAGTGGTGGGTGCCGGGGGTGCAAGTTGATGGGGATGGGAATTGTGGGTGCACCAGCTACCATCCCTACGCTGGACGCAGCGGAGGGAGTGGCGCCTGAGAAGCAGTGCCTACGCGGCCTGATTGTGCGGTACTGGCAGGCGGCGTATGACGGCCAACGCGATGTGACAGGTCGTGCCGGCCTGATGGTGAGCCGTACTGCCCCCGTGCATGAGGGTCGGACAGGGATGCTTCACCCGCCTGCCCCGGGTCGCCGCATACAACAGTGAGGTGTCATGGGTCGTCCCGACCAGGGTAATAAGGCCCAAACCCCTGTAGGGTATTCCCATGGCACCGGGGTCTCTACTGGCGGCCCGACTACGGCAGTCTTGGGAGTGGTTGCTCGGGATACACCGGGGGTGCACGGAGTTGTTTGGGGGTTACAGCGCTGCGGCGCCCCCTGGGAGTGTTACACGGGGTTGCGGGGTCAGCCTGCAGGCCCCAGGAGCGGCGACGGGGCGAAGATGTGTGCGTGGAAGGTTATGACGGTGGGGTCATCAGGGGGACAGTATGGCGGGCGTCGTGGAGACGGCATGGCAGCCTGGAGGGAGCGCTCACAGGGGGCACGTGGAGTTCCAGGTGGCGGAGTACTGGAGTCTTGGGGGTCAACGCGGCGGTACTGGGATCCGTACGGCGGGGGTACGCGGCGGTACTGGGGAGCCGTGCAGTGGGGGAGCAGCGGGGAAGTTCCAGATGACGGTGTACTGACATCGTGGGGGTGTACGCGGCGGTACAGGGGACCGTATGGTGGGGGTATGCGGCGGTACTGGAGTCCGTACGGTGGGGGAACGCGGCGGTACTGGGGAACCGTACAGTGGGGGAGCACGGGGATGCATGGCGGTACTGGGGTGTCCCCCTGACCCCTCTAACAACTCAGGGGGAGCGCGGGGGCATCCCCTGGCCCCGTTAACAAACTAGAGGGACCGTGCCTGCGGGCATGTACATAGTCTAACCTCTGACCATGGCCTTGTGGTTGCAGTGGTGAGTGTCGTGGCGGCTAGCAGGTGGCGTCGGCGTGGCAACAGCGGTACTGCGCGGCGTCGTAGTGAAGAGTATGCAGTCGCCTCACCACTGTAACAGCCTGCCCCTGGGGGGCGCCAGTCCGGTCGGCTAGAGGCGAGGAGGGCAGGGGAGCGGCATGCTGAGTGGTCCGGCGGGTGACGCGCGGGCCAATGCTATAAGTAGGCTCGCCACGTCGTCGGTGGGGGCCGAACCTGCGGCCTGGCCGCTGCTGTGGCGGAAGAGGCGCAACCACGGAAGCTGGCCAATCAGTGCAGGTAAGGGTCAAGGGTAGGCGCCAGGGCATTGTATGTGGGCCAGATGAGGTGCACCTGGTAACCACGGCCCGGGGCGAGCCTCTGGTGGGTACCCCTACAGGGGGTCGATAACCAAGCTACGGCACCCACCAGCCCGAATCCCAGCCAGCGATATTCACGGGTTGCGCCACTCCCGTCGCAAAGCGGCCGGCGTCCCCCCCTGTAGACCCTCAAGATATATTATATGAGGGCAAGTGAATGCCTCGATGCAGACTGGGCGCTGGCCCCTGAATGGGATGCCAGCATGGTATATATCTGGGGTGTGGGGGCAGCACGGGGCCACGGGGACGTGGAGTTGGTAACGTGTTTCTGTACTATACTAGGGGGCTGGTGCGGTGGGAAGATGGCGTACAATGTGGAGACATGGGGGCGATGACAGCTGAGGGCCAGGCTAGGCTGGAGCCTCCCAGAAATCCTGGCTGTGCACATACAGGCTAGTGCGTGCTGGCAGAGGGATACGTGGAGTCAGGGGTGGTGGGCAGTTTCGAGGACGCGGACGACAATGGATTACGTGAGGTCATGGGTGTTGGGTGTCTCCACAGTGGCGGGGCAACGTGAACGATGGAGGGTCAGCTCTCGCTTCGCCGCATGCGTGCTGCTTTGTTCCTTGGTTGCTGCATTGCGACGGACAGAGGTGCCCTTGCTTTCTGCTTGTTGCGATGCTGCTGCGCTGCTTTGCCTTGCCCCCTTACCCCCGGCGAACAAACGGGCCAGCGTCCGTCGCCGTTGCTAATGCTAACGCTTTGCAGTTGCCACTGCCCCCAAAGCCTGGTTGCCCGGTATCCCCGGTCCTCTGGGTCCTCCGTCATGCTGTGGGCCACCTCAGGCAGCCCTGGGACCCACGGGATCGAGCGAGGCAGGAACCACCTGTCGGCGCGAGATGCCCGGTAACTCCAGTAGACGGCATGATAAGTGGTTATGACTATGACTATGACTATATATATATATATATATATATATATATATATATATATATATATATATATATATTCCTTTGGCTACTAGCACAACGGTCTTGTCCGGTCTGGATTTTTGTGCAAATTGTGACTTTTGTGTGAAAAGTTGGGTCAGGGGTATTTGCATGTGGCGGATCTTGTGGTTTTGGTGTTTTTTGATGATTCAACGAAGGATTAGAGTTTTGCATGTAGACCAGTTTGGCAGATCACAAGACCGGTCTAGACCGGTCTTTGTACCAACTCAAACGAACTCAAACGAAAAAGGGATACAAGGATTACAAGGTTTTTACTTCTTCTGCGCCAACTGCATAAAACGAGACGAACTGATCGAACCGACCGGACCGAACCGTTCATTTCACTTCGTGTAAAGACCAGACCGGACCGGTCCGGACCGGTCTTTGAACAAACTGCATAAAACGCGCTAAACTGGGCGGTCCGACCGGTTCGACCTGTTTATACGTGTTTTTGATGTGAACTGTATAAACTGCATAAACTGCTCGAAATGATCGGACCGGCCCGTTTAGATCGTTTTACGCGGTTTGTTTAAGGACCGGTCTGGACCGGTCTGGACCGGTCTTCTGGTAAACTAAAACGAACCGCATAAACTGCATAAACTGTTCGGTCTGCATAAACTGCATAAACTGCGTAAACCGGCGTAAAGTACAAGTTTTGCTAGAATAAACTGCGCGAAACGGGAAGACCGGGCAGACCGGAAGACCGGACTTTATGAAATGCGTACCTGTAGCCAAAGGAATATATATATATATATATATATATATATATATATATATATATATATATATATATATATATATATATATATATATATATATATATATATATATATATATATATATATATATATATATATATATATATATATATATATATATATATATATATATATATATATATATATATATATATATATATATATATATATATATATATATATATATATATATATATGTATTGGGGTTGGACGGGGGGGGGGGGGGTAAACCCCCCTATTTGTTAAACTAGCAGCCGATTTTCTAGATATCCGGTTCGGACGCCCCGTGTGTGGTACCATTTGGCGTGGTGCACAACCCCCCCCCCCCTATTTTGAACGTGGGGAATCCAAAAAAAGAGGTCCCGTTGCTTGTTGAACCGGTGGCGAGGCTGTACGGCTTGGGAAACTTGGACGGTTCTGCCTGAAATTTGTAAATCTGGCTGCCCGGCTGCTTGCTGGTTTGCTTTGTACTTACATTGTGCCCTTAACCTCTCGAACATATCGTTTCGTTGGGAAAAAATGCCGGGGGGTAAATTGATGCGTCTTGATCTTGATGCCCATTTCGAAAATCTAGGTGTTTCCTTGTAACTCCACAATATGTCGAAGCATTGCACGAAACATGAGAGGCACTGATGGACTGGTACTGACAAGTTTCGATAACCGAGACCGGGACACACAAATGTGAGAGAAAATGGACCGTCGCTTGAGTTGAGCACCTTGTTGGACCGTTCCTCGTGCATTTTTGAACTCAGAACATCCAAATACATCATTATACGTTGCATGGTTTTGGGTTGTAGTGACAATATGTTGGAACTATGCCCGGTTCTCTCCCAAACCCCAATTGGTGACCGGTGACAGGCAGCCCAAAATCCTGGAAGCGTCCGACTTCCGCCCTGAATTCCGCAAAAATTTGGTCTCCTACCCCCCCCCCCCCCTAACCCCTACATATCCGAAAAGCCCTTTTCTTGGAGATTTCGAAAAGGTATGACATACCCCCACCTACGGAACAACATTTTTCCAAAAATCAGCCCCGACCGAAAAATTCCTGCTAGTTTGACGAATAGCCCCCCCCCCCCCCCCTGTCCAACACCCATACACACACACACACACACACACACACACACATGCATATACATATACATATACATATACATATACATATACATATATGGGCGTTTGACGGGGGGGAACTACCACGCACCCGTCATTTTTGAATTTCAAGCCACCACGGAGGATTATTTGGGGTTTCCCCCCCGACCCCCCCTATTTTGAGGGTGCCTAATTCATTTTTGATGGTTTCAGAGGTAGTTGGGACAGCTAGGGGGCTGGTTGAAGGTGATCTGCTCAATTTTTCTGCATTTTTTCTGCACTGGTTTACTGCAGGTTTCGCACTGTTTTCGTGTTTCACATACACCACCATGGGCTTCCCCATCCAAAGTGCATTCCCCATCAAAATCTTCATCTTGCTCATCCTTGAGCCATTCCCCCGGCAAACAGGACCGCAGGGCAAATGATGGAGGTCCCCTTTGGCAATTGTGTCATTGGGATTAATCTCCGCAACTTGAGCCAGTCCATGACCAGTAGCATGCGGCAGGCTCAGGTGGACCAGCCTGTTGGCACGAAAAGCGGTGGTACATTTCAGCATACGAACAATCGGCCTACGCGTGGAACCAAATACTCAAAGATTAGTGAGTATAGGTTTGTTCATGTGCAACTTGATGCAAAGCCCATTATAAAGGCCCTCACTATTCCCGGGACCACCCAATTTTTTCAGTGGGAGCCGGTGAGTAAGGGCAAACTTATGCACCGGCGCTTTACCTGTTTTTGTGCTAGGTGCATCCACAATGCACCCGGAGCTTGCCGCAATACGCCATTTTGTGGTGATTGGGAGCATGTGCAAGTGAAGGAGGATGAGAATGTGTGAGAAAGAACCATTTGTGGTTCAAAACACTGATTGAATTGTGCTTGTGTTGGCCTTTTATTCCGCAATGGCGCATATTAGTAAAAACTATGTGCAGAAAACCTGCATGGTAAAATTAGGTAAAATCGGATTGAACAGGAAATGGTATTTTCACAATTTCGAAAAAATACGGATCCAACCCCCCCCCCCCCCCCCCAACCCATACATCCCCGAAAAGCCATCTCCGAGGGCTATCCGAAAAGGTATAACACCCCCCCCCCCTAACGAAACAACATTTTTTCACAAATTGGCTGACACTACACAATTCGTCGGGTGCGCGGTAGTCTGGCTGTTTCAACCCCCCATTTTTCGGGGGAGCCTTAAGCGCAGTGCGCGTGCAGTGCGCGCGCAGTGCAACTATTTGGGCGTCCGGCCGTACTAGAGACCCATACTTTGAGATACTAGGGGCCCCTAGGGGCATCATGGTGACCCCTAGCGGAGGTTTTGACTTCTGATTTTGTCCCCCTTTGTTTGGGTGTGCCAAAGGTGATTGAGCAGATCTTGCGGTTCGGCAAGGGTAACCACTTACCAAGGGATGAAGAAAGTGTATTCATCCAGGATAGGCTTGATGGCCAACCATTCTCTGAAGGCGGCAGTGAAGCGCCAACACTGCAGCCTGTGATTGACCGTTTGCGCCGTGAGAAAAGAGAGAGAGAGGCCAAGAAACAAGCAAAACATGCGCAGCAGCTCCTAGAAAAGTGGCAACGCACACTGGATGCTTTTTGTGTTGCTGCGCCCCCTCGGGCCGATGTGGCTTCGTCTAGCTCCAATCTCCCTCAACCCTCTCAGTCCTCGCAACCCCCTGTGGCTACACAATCTCTACCCCAATCGGATTCTAATCGCAAGGGAAAGGAGAGAGCCCCTTCCTCACAACTGAAACCACGCATGTCGCAGTGGGGCATCGTAAGGAACATGTGTGTGTTATGTGAAGGGAAGGTAGTTTGCAACTTTCTTGAGCTGGGGCAGCTTGGGTCACCTAATTCTAAGGGTGTTTCCAAGGGGTTTGGGGGCTCTTCGGGGGGAACATAGTCTAAAAGTAGCGCGCAGTGCGCGTGCAGTGCAAAGATTCCCCCTTTTGTCCCAAAACAGCATTTTGGGATTTTCCATGAGCCAAAACGCGTCACCAGGGGCTTAGGATGGGCTAAAAACACTTGTTTGAGTTCCCGAATGGTCAAGGATCACTTTTGGAAAAACACATCGTTGACCCATTTTTGGTCCCAAAACGGCCCATTTTCAAGGCATGTTGGGATTTTCCATGGGCCAAAACATGTCACCACGGGCTCAAAATGGGCTAAAAGCACTTGCTTGAGCATCCCACATGGTATAGGAACAACTTTGGAAAAAATGATTTTTTCCACCCCGGGGACCCTGGTGGACCCACCGTTGGCCCCAGCCGTGCGCAAGCCGAGCTGCCCTCCGGCTCCACCAAGTGACCAGTGATCCGGGGGTCTAGGCGTCTCGTTGGGCGATTTTGAGGCTTGGAAACCACAAAAATTGGGGGCTTGCGGGTGGACTAGGTGCCCTTGGAATTTAGTTTCCAGCCACATAGCCAACATACGGCCCGTTCTTGGTTTTGGGGCTGTTTGACACAAACAACGCATATTCAAGCCTTTTTTAGCCATTTTGGGGCCAATTCTTGGACACATCGTGGAGTTAGAGGGCAACAAAGGGCTCTTTGTCACAGGGCAATCAAGGCAAGCCCAACCCAACCCCGGCTGGTGGGTCCCTTAGGCGGGGGGGTTCCACTTGTGCCATATATTACTACACCCCTCTCCCCTTAAATCTAGCTGCAAGCAACAAGCAACAAGCAAGCACAACAAGCAAGCAAGCAACAAGGGCCTCTCCTTTCCATTTTGGCCATTGCTCCGCCTCATCGCTCCGGGCTCTACTCTACTCTACCCATCCTATTCCCTAGGTGTTGGCCTTGCCAAATCCAAGTTTTAAGCCAAAACTTCACCGGTGGTGCTCCGGGGGGGGGGGGGGGGGGGGGGGGGGGGCAAGTCCGGTGCCCTCCCAAAACTGCGCATTTTGTGCCCCAAAAACACCTTTTTTTGGGTCCAAAACGGCCCCGAAGCCAGTCAAAACGGCCAAATGAAGGGAAACAATTGCTACACTCCACGTGTGTAGGGACCCCCCCCCTATTTTGGGGTCAAGGAACTCAAAAAAAGAGGAATTAGAGTCATTCAGGACACTGGCAGGTCGCCATGACCCTTGCAAGTTGCTAAAAATAGGTTATTCCCAGCGAGTGACATCATACCCAAAAATAGCCTCAAAATCTAAAAATAGCACTCTCTACGTCACAAAACCCACCAACACCCCATACCATTGCCATCAGTGCCTTCCCTTGCATCCATTCCTCACCTTTTTGCCCCACTAGGGCCAAGGCTACACCCTACCATACCATTTTTTTGTGCCAAACTTGCATATTTTGCTATTTTGGTGATGTCATGGGTGACCCTACTTTTAGTGATGTCATACCCTATTTTTAGCCTAGCCGCACCTTTGTGAGGCCAAATGCTCCACCCCAAGCATCCAAAAACCTTCTCAAAGGTGTTTATTTGTGTTCTCCAACCTTAGAATAGGGGTGGTGGTCCTTACTTGCCCGCCAATCCTCCCCAAGTCACGGGGGTGCGGGGGGGGGGGGGGGGGGCGTGTTGACTTATGCCATATATATGGGCGTTTTGCCGGGGGGGGGGGGGGATTCCGACGCAAAGTCGGAGTTTTTTCAGTTCCCGCCTTTTTTCAAAAATATTGTTCCGGAGAGGGGGGGGGGTATGTTATAATTTTTTGAAATCTCCAAGAAAAGGCCGTTTCGGAAAGGGTAGGGTCATGGGGGGGGGGGGGGGTAGGTGACCATATTTTTCCGCCCTGGGCCGCCGAACTTGGGTGTTTCGGCATCTGCTTGTAAATCTTGGTCTGCACTGCATGCAAGGTTTTCAAGGTGGTCGGACCGGTGCTTCAACATATCGTTCCAATGGCGAAAAAAGGGGGCATATAAATTTGTGCATCTTGATGTGGTGAATTCAAAAATGCAAGAGTTTCGGCTCAACAAGACAATATGCTAGATAATTTCCCTATTTACAGCCCTAATGTCCACTACCACACTGATCACAGCCAGTTTAGTCGGCGGGGAAAATGGGGGAGCCTTAAGCGCAGTGCGCACGCAGTGCAACTATTTGGGCGTCTGGCCGTACTAGAGACCCATACTTTGAGATACTAGGGGCCCCTAGGGGCATCATGGTGACCCCTAGCGGAGGTTTTGACTTCTGATTTTATCCCCCTTTGTTTGGGGATCCCCAGAATGCAGGGGTGACCCTCTTTTGGGCCCCAACCTTGCTTGATCTTCCGCGATCTTGCATCGAGCACGCGCGAGTTTGCAGATGTTAATATGAAACATCGTCATGTGAAGGAACTGTTCAATCGAGTTATGTAACATACTTCGATGTCTTTTGAACGGGGTTTATCTTTGGATCGTGGAATCGGTTTCGAATTGGTGCCCCGCCTAAAGATCCTGCGAGAGGTTGTTGAGTTTTGGGAAAATGAGACGATTGTGAAGAGAGAAACGACAATGGAACAGTTGTGTGTTGTTGAGGGTGGCGACCAATGCGCTGTTCATTGCTTTTCCAGTTGTGCATGATGTGTGTTATGTGAAGGGAAGGTAGTTTGCAATTTTCTTGAGCTGGGGCAGTTTGGGTCACCTAATTCTAAGGGCGTTTCCAAGGGGTGTGCTTGGGGGCTCTTCAGGGGGAACATAGTCTAAAAGTAGCGCGCAGTGCAAAGACTCCCCCAATGTGACCGTTTTGACACAAATTGGCGGATTCTCCTACATATCATCTTGTTGAGGCCAAACTCTTGCATTTGTGAATTCACCACATCAAAATGCACAAATTTACAACCCCCCTTTTTTCTTCTTCACTGAAATGATATGTTGCAGATGTAGGCCTGGCCGGTTGTTTGTTGTGGTCTGCTATTGAGGGACACCAGCGTTTTTCGTGAAAACCAGCCAACTTCCCTACTTCGCCCAACCCAACCACTGTCTTGTTTGGAGATGGGACCTTCATTTTTGGATTCTCCATGTCCAAAATAGGGGGGGGGGGGGGTACTTTATCCCATATGACATATCCCCAACATCATGACGAAAATCCAAAAACAGCTGAAAAAACCCCAACTTTGCCTCAAAATGGCCATTATCACAACCCCCCCCCCCCCCACACACACACCCACACACACATACATATATATGTATATATGTGTAGGGGGGGGGTTCACACTACCGTGCACCCGACCTTTTTGAATTTAAGGCCACCACAGAGGTTTTTTGGGGGTTCTCCAACAACCCCCCCCTGTTTTGAGGGTGCTGAATTGATTTTTGATGGTTTCGGAGCGAATTGTGGTGGCTAGGGGGCTGGTTCAGGGTGATGTGCTGATTTTTTTCTGCATTTTGCTTGCACTGGTGTACTGCAGGTTTCGCACTGTTTTCATGTTTCACAGACACCACCATGTCTTCCCCATCCAAAAGGTATTCCCCATCAAAATCCTCATCTTGCTCATCCCCGAGCCATTGGCCTGGCAAAAGGGACCGCAAGGTGGCTGATGGAGGTCCCCTTTGGCAATCGTGTCATTGGGATTAACCTCTGCAACTTGAGCCAGCCGATGTCGATGACCACTAGCATGCGGCAGGCCGTGTTGACCACATCTGCCAAAATATGGGGGGGCTCCCCAAAACCAAGGACAAAAACTTTTATGAGAATTTTCAGGGTTTGATGAACATGTTCTTGGCGGCATGTGGTGGGGATGCGGGGTATGCCCCACTATTGATGTCCGAGTCACCAATGGCGGAGACTAATAAAAACAGTGTGCAGAAACTCAGCATGCCGGTAAAAACGGATCAAGCAGCCGCTAGTATTTTCAAAAATTTGAAAAAAATATGCCCCCCCCCCCCCAACCCATACATCCCCGAAAAGCCATCTCTAAGGGTTATCCGAAAAGGTATAACATATCCCCCCCCTGCGAAACAACATTTTTTCAAAAATTGGCCGACATTACACAGTCGGTCGGGTGCGCGGCAATCTAGCTGTTTCGACACCCCTTGTCCAACGCCCATACATATATAGTGGGCAGAACTCAGGGAGGTTGGCACCCCTTATTTGGTGTGGCATCCCGTTTCAGCCCCCCCCATTTCCTTTTTTGCACACATTTGCTCTCATGCTGAACACGAATGATCTTTTAACCAATATGAAGAGCGGAAACAAGGAACTAACAATAGCTGCACAGTTGCTCGCCAAGGGTTTAGCCTGACCTTGGGCTTCATGGGCTCCAAGAACCACATTCAGAAACATGCACCTGGCAATAAAGTCAACAACAACAACAATAAAGATTATTGACTCTTGGCACTATGGGTTTCCAAACACCCATTCCTTGGGCGGATGAAAGAGTGGTTAGGCTATTGCAGTGATCATCAGTTGGAACATTATTATACTTCTTTCGCCCCCGGTGCCACACATCATTTGTGCCACATGTGACAATGGTAATGGCCAACAAGTTGTGGTCATTGTGGTGCACTCGAAGCACAAACCAGAACTAAGTAAGAAACAAGGGCTACATGTCTTAGGCGGCTCTATACGCACGTAGACTTCGTTGCTAAAAGGCACGATTCATGGCGATTTCAACATCCGTTTTTTGCAGCTAAAAAAAGCATATCATTTTTTCGGCCAACCCCACGTGGATTTTCATCGTGGGATACAACAACCTTGCCTTTTGTTGCTTCCAGAGGTGTACGTATACACCCCCTATTCCGGGCTGAAAATTGTATCATTTAAAATTTTTGGGCACTGCAGTGCCCAAAAATTTTCAATGGCTTTTTTCAGTGGGTTCTCCAGTACACCTCTGTAGTCATCTCCACAGGTGATGTCATACTGCAGCAGCATGCATCAAACCTTGGCATACCCGTTATCCATGGGTCATCGCACCGCGGTGTTATACTCGGAAGGCCACATACAATGTACCTTGCCCAATCAATTCCATTCCTGTCCAAATGTGCACTTGAAAATGGACTTCCAGTACTTTTGGGCACTGCAGTGTCCAAAAAATTGAAAACTCCGTATTTCACTCCTATTGGTTCCCATTGCGTAACACCTGACAAAGGACGTATGAATCATCGGACGTTGGTACTCATCCTCTGCTCATTGGAAATATATTGCCGGTTGTCTGACTGCCACCTTGGAGTGTACCCAGGCTTTGGAACGTCCCACGTCCATTGGGGGATACATTGTTTGGATCTTTGCTAGCTGCTTTTGGTCTATGCCGCATCAGGTTTTTTTTGTGATGGTGCCATTGTTTTCTTTGTCCCTTTATCTTTGCTGCCTGCGAACAGGACTTTTGTCCATGGATGCGGCTCCCTTCCGGCAGTTCCTTAGTTCGAAGGTATATGCTTCAAAGGAGGATCTATCTGAGGCTGTGGGTGTGGATAAGGGTGCCGATGCGTTTTGTACGTGGGTGTTAGATCTCCGGTTGGAGTGGAGAAGTAGGCGGTCTGTTGGTGAATACATCCAACAAAGGGACAGACGGACCGTTAATTGTCTGCCGGACCAATGGTTCCGTGTTGCTGAGCAAGAGATTTTTAATATATGGTCTGTTCTACACAAGAGGTGTCGTCCACGTGCCAAGAGGGCTGTAGGTGTTCAACCCAAGAGTCGTGTGCAACGTAGGTGTTTGGCTCACATGGGTCAATGTTCTTACAATGTACCCTCCTTTTCAGTTCAAGGAGCAACTGCGTGCACCAGTCTTTGGCAGACCTTGGAAGGTAAACCCGCTGTTCTATGGTTTGATAATTTTTATAGACGTAACTTCCGGCCTGTGCCTGGTAATGAGAACCGGTCCCTTAATTGTACAGCTGGTGCTATCATACTCTTGAAACGACTTGTCGACATTATGCCGTCTTTTCCTAGCCTCTCGGTCTTGCGGCAGAGGATTGGGTACACTGCAGACTTGTTGGTGCAGAGCCATAAAAACTTCATTGATGGCTTGCAAGGGTTGATGGACGACCCCATCCGCCTTCAACATGTTCGTTGTCCCTTGGACATACGACGGGATAATGTTACCAGCCCAGCTTGGACCCCCTTTTTTCTCACAGACCTAACTGTGTCCGCCACCCCCGACCTTGTCTCTATTATTCACGGGCTCCAGGAGGTGCAGCAGCACACACAGCACCGTCTTCCATTGTTGGTCGACGAAAATATTCACTACCGTGTCCTTAAGCTCGTTTACAGCATCAGCTATGCTCGGTACAACGTGCCCTTGTTCATTACACGTACCCCAGTAGTGTACGGCACATGGCACCCATATAAATATTGTGTAACCCTGTGCTACAGAAGATTCTTCCCTTTATTTACCTATTTTTCCTATGGTTCACTCAATTTGGGCACTGCAGTGCCCAACTTTCCGAAACTCATCTATATGGAGCGTATGATTCTGGTGCTCTTGCACTTGGCCCATAAGTGGCGCCAACCTTTGGAACAGAAGTTACAGACTCTAAGGGGTTTGCACCGACCGGGTAACGCTAATCACAGCACACTTCTTACACAGGTGCAAGGGTTGGTAACACTGCTGTATGGTTACATTCCAGCCTTGTTTATTATTGGGTCGCAAGTGAGGGATTGTCATTGGTCTGCACAGGGAGAGCAGCACGCTGCAGGGCCATTGTTGAGCCGTTGTCTACACGTCCTTCTGAGGCTCACCCTAGGTTATGAGGACAAGGTTGAATATGTGCGCACCATTGTTGTTGCTAGGCTGTTGTGGTCCCAGTGGTTTGCCCGCTTACCTGGGGTGGCACACAGTGAGGAACCGTGTGAGGCCCTGTTAAGCCGTGTTGTGCACTTAATGGCACAACACCCTGGGAACTGTACGTTGCAACAGGTGCATGACCCGTTTATACTCACTCCCGTTGCAGACCAGACCCCAAAGGACCTGCAGTACGTTAATGTTCCCAAGGGACTGCCACAACTGGTTGATCGTCGTTTCACCAGATTGATGGCGCGATTCGATGTTGGTGTTATACCCCCCCTGGTCTGGTCCAGTCAGAAGTCGAGTATCGTGCAAGACAGGTGGGATCCTGCCAAGATGGATTTTCCTTGCGCACTAGATACGGTGCTCACTGCAGAGCATTACCGAGATCTATGTGCCAAGACATTGCAGACACTTGTTAAACCTGTTAAAGTTGATGCTGATGTGATGACAGAGCTGGGTAGACACGTGCCACAGCGTCCTCCAGGTGATATGGACACAACAGTAGCACAGGCACAAATCATGTTACGCGCATGTAATACACCAGACCGGTACAAGCGACGCCGGCCAGCACGCGCTTTTGCGCAAAGGGACCCCGCCCGGATACCCGCCCCCCCCAATGCTGATGGCGACAATGACAGTGATGAGGACCCCCCCCCCCTGCTGGTGGGGCAGCCGGAGATCCAGACCTGAGGGCTGCTAATTTTGTGGGTGATGATGGATGGGACCCGGACCCCCCCCCCTCCAGAAGCAGTGTCTGTTCACACTGATGATTCCGACCCCCCCGTGGCTGTCCTTTCGGAGCTGAATGAGTTTGACCCTCGATTTTTACCAGGTGCATCCGACTGTGATGCTATTTCTGCCATCTGTGTTCAATCGTCGAGCGTCGCCAGTAGTCATCAACATTAGAAGCCTGTAAATCAACAATTTGCAGCCCTGTGGCCTTTTGTAGTGTGTCGTGTGACCCTTTGTTAGCCCCTTCGCTAAGCTATGCCTTCGGATACCGAACTGCCGGAAGGGGATGAGCAGCAGACCGCATCGCAAGCCGTTCACACAGCAGAGAAGACACGGGCGCAGTCGGGGCAGGCTCCAGTGAAGCGGACGGGGACAGACCGGGCAACGGAAACATTGCGGACAACGTGGATCAAAAAGGAGCTGGTCAAGATACAGCTGACCAAGATAAAGTTTGACACCGACCTCACGCGTGGGCAGATCAGAGAGAGGGACGAGGACTCAGTACTATCGCGGATCGCAAGCCTGAGGACAAATCCACCCTGCCGGCCTATCTCAAACATTCTCATATGGCGAAACGAAGGTACACTACCATCCTGTCACACACGCGTCGTAATTTTGACACAGTCTGGTCGTTTGGGCACTGCAGTGCCCATCTCGCTGATATCTCCCATCTCCCATCTCCCTGTGGTCCATTTTTCTATCAGCTGAAATTCCCTACTGCTTGGGCGGGGCTCATATCCTGACAGCACTCCAAAGACTTCACCGAGAATACTGTGAGAAGTCACGGGCACTGCCAGACTGGTTACAACACGTCTACTGTGAGGAGATCAGACACGACTGTCCTGTTGACATCAGAGAGATTATTGGAGATCACAATGCGGTACAACACTCAGTGAGCAAGCTGAGTATGGGACAAGTGGCCGCTCGAATTTGGACTGAAGTGCAGAAGGGCAAAGCGAAAGAGATGCTGCTGGTGGCTCTGCGGAAGTGTGGCCGGCTGGGCGAGAAAACATCTGTGGTATGAGAGATGCACGATGAGACCACCGTTGTCAGTCCTTTGCGTACCTGTGGCCTGTCCAACACTGTATCCCTGCCAGGACTCAATCTGGAAAAATTGGAGACCGCTGGTTTCATTACTGCAGATATCTGGTGGCCGCGTGGCTGAGTTTATTGACACCTTTGAGAAGACTGCCGGTGAAGGTATTATGTCCTCTGAGCACCTGTTTTCGTCGTCTTTTGGTGTTCATGGGAACTGCAGTGCCCAAATTCGATGCGACCCTAATTTTTTGCACTGCAGTGCTCAATCCCTACACTCTGCGGCCGTTGACGGGACTGCATGGTGACCAGATGGATGAAATATTGCTGTACATGGCTGGAGATGGGGCCAAGATCGCAGGACTACATGCCAAGGCCAGACTGTTGAAGCGGGACCGCCTGTGGGAGATGCTGTACCTTCACCCTGACAACACGCTCATCCATCCTTCTCGACGTATGTTTATGGGGCGGCAGGGTCTGGCGCGATCGCTGTTGCCCCCCCCCCCCCCCCCGGACCCACGACGCCAGGCTGTTTCGATCCCAGTGGTACCAGTGGTCTCCTGTTCTAACAGTGAACGTGCATGAAATGCAAAGAGTCCGCAAACTGCTTGCAAAGTCGCCGAGGGCCGCCAAATTGTCACTGGGGAAATGGACCTGGAGTGCCGAAAATCCCTTACCAAGCTGGGACACCATCCAGAAAGCACCGCTGTGGCAGGATGAGGAATGGGCTGACCTGAGGATTGCGCTGGCGAGGCCTGTCAAGGAAGCTGCAGTGACAACGACTGATGGGGAGAAATCAACAACTATCTGGCTCAACAAGCCGCAAGATGGGACTGAAGCAACCGGAGCTCGGGCAGAGGCAATTGCGTTGGTTCCTGGCAAGGCTATCCCGTATACGATTGCATTGAGGGAGTACAAAGCGGTATGCAACCATTAGGCATAAGAATGGGATCGATTTCGCATTGCTGGTCACTTTAGGCACTACAGTGCCCATCTGTAATGAAATGTGCTTTTGACAACAGGTCTTCATTGAGTGTACGAAGGAACAAATGGACGATATCCATCCGCTGGTGCTGAAGGTTGCTGCGAAGTTGGTACCTGTGGCTATTGGTGGAATGGCGGCCGACGTTAAGTTCCTGGTTAATCAATTGCGCGACTGTGAGGAGTGTGGAGGCTGGCAGTATATTATGACCTCTTTTTTTGATCAGGCAGTCGGTCACCCGACCTATCGGTTCGAGGAGAGGACTATTTGCTTCTGTGTCCCCGACAAGTTTAGGGTGAAGGTCCCGAATATTTTCATTTGCGATCAGGGTGCATACGGCAGCACCATTGGTCTGGCAGCGGCTGGTTGGCTCCTGTGTGTGCTTGGTATTGTTCCCCGACGCGACAGACAGTCCGAGGATGAAGTCTGGCTCCTGCTTTTGACAGCATCGGCCGTATTGCCAGCACAGCTCCTGTCCTGCCTTCCTGAGTCCCCCTGTCTGGCAGCTTGCTTCACTGGGCGCCAGGGCTTGTTTAACGAGTTCTGTGAACAGCTAGCGGCGTATGTGCAGGAGATGGACTGTGTCTACTTGGTTAACTGGGACGCTTGGATGCCAAGGATTAGGGACTGTATGCCAGTTGTGGTGCAGCGGCCTGGGGAAGGGGAAGATGAGGAGGGGGGGGACGATGTGGAGGAAGAGGAGGATGACGAGATCGTGCTGGTCGGAGGTGGTGACAGCAAGAAGAGGAGCACCCCCAGCAAGAAGAAGCCGTCCTCTGACGACAGTGGGGATGAGGTTGATGATCCCCCCAAAAGGCCAGCCAAAAAGGCCAAGGACAGTACCCCCCTCAATATATTTCACGCCAAAGTAGGTCAGGCCAAGGGTAAGAAGGCTCCACCAAAGAAGAAGTAGACTGCGTTGTGCGGTTGGCACTGCCTGTGACCATGTCAGTAGTTTTTTCGCCTCGATTTGCACACGGACGCGCGTCCTGTTCTATGCAGGTGTGAGACTGGTGCCCTTTTTCATGTTTTGGTAATTTTGGGCGCTGCAGTGCCCAAACTCAGCGACTCGCCCTTTTTTTACCCCTGCTGGGCCATTTCTTTTGCACGCATTGTTGTTGTCATTTATTATTGGATTGCCTGCACTGGCGGCGCCTCCGTTGTTGGTCGGCACCACTGGTGGTGCATCATTCTTGACGCTTCGCATACAATCACAGTGACTGGGTCAGCAGACGCGGTAACAAAAAGCAAACCAGACTTTTGCATGTGTTTGCCTGTCGTCCTCCTTGCTTCATTTTTTAGGTTGCATTTTACGGCGTGGTTTGAAATGCAGCAGCGGATGATTTGGAAGAATTGGATTTTTCTTTGGATGGACACTGCAGTGCCCAAATTTGAAGGGGATACATGACTTTTGACTGGCACATGTTGTACCCCCTACACACAGTCATTTTGGATAATTCACAGGTTTTTGGGGGTGTTCCCTGCAAAGCACAATTGTGCAATTTTTCAAAGTGGTTTTTCAGCCCCCGTTTTGGGGTGGTACCCATTTGGGAACTGTGGCAATTTTGCTACGTGCGTATGGAGCCGCCTAAGCATGTTTTGCAAGTGCACAATATGTTAAGGGGGGCATCCTGCTCGCAGACAATCAATCTTTCTTGGTACCTACAAAGCGTGGCCAATGTTGCAGCGCACGGATGAGAAGAAGTATTAGTGGCCGGGAAGGTTGAGACCCCAGCAACCGTGCCCCAGCAACCGTGAAAATGGTAGCCCCAGGGCTTGTGAAAAAGGGCCCGAGAAAATGGTGGCCCCAGGGCCCAGTGCTTCAATGAGTAGTGCAAGAACGGCATTGTTCCTGGTGAATTTCAGGGGCTATGGCGGAGTCCTTGAGCTCTGCCGCTGGGATCAATAGTAGTGACAACAGCTAGCTTAAATGTGCAGTAGTAGAGCGGCGTCCTTCATGGTGGATTTCAGGGGCTATGGTGGAATCCTTACGCTATGCGGCACAGCGAGAAATCAATAACAATGACAACAATATGGTCCCATGGCCCGCAAAAATCATGCGGATGCGGGGTGGGCGACTCCGCTGGTTCTGGGACACCAGCTACCCCCGGTGGGGACCTCCGGCCAACAGTTAGTTGCCAAAGGTACCGGCGTAAGGAGTTCACGGGTGCCAAAGGCGCCCAATGGTCCACAAGCACTAGAACCACATGTGTTTATATACTCACCACTTGGAGCTACAGATCTTGCAAGATGAGGCGGTATCCAAATGTCGTTTAATGCTCTTTGAAGATCCCGCCCTCAAAGCTCAGCCCCGGCACGAGGTAGCGGCTAGTGTGGGGCGAAACTTGTTGGTGCAGCACGATACTGTCGGACCCAACGCTCGTTTCGCGGTAGGTTTTCCCGGCCCATAGTTGATGCTACACAGTACAATGTGAACTACTTCAACAAGTTGCTCTATCAAACTGTCCATGCTTTGAGCGCCAAATTGTGCAAGACCACGCATTGTACAAATGTCGTTTGTTGCTCTTTGAATATCCTGCCCTCGAAGGTGAGCCCTAGCAAGAGGGAGTGGTTGGTGTGGGGCGAAACTTGTCGCCGGGCCACCTTACTGTCGGACCCAATGGTCATTTCAGTGGTGTACATCGCGTATTGAAGATCTTGTGGGTACAACACCAATCCTACTGAACTAACAATGAGGCACAATACGGTATGGTACGACGTTGTTGTGTTGTTGTGTGCCATCCCTTAGCAATGGGGGATTGCCGTTATACCATTGTTGATAGATTGTAAAGACAACCGATAATCTACACAGGGTGTGTGGCCCCTTGGGTTGGGGACATGGACCGAGTGTAAGGCCCCTTGGGTTAGGATATGGACCAAAATCCATGCACCTCGGTGCATGGCCCCTGTGCCCCTTGGGGAGATGGACTCAAAATCCACACACTTGAACAAAACACTAATTGCGGCACCATTTTTTGTTCTTTTACCGAACAAAATTTTAGAATCTTAGGGCTAAATAGTTTTAGGCAAGTTGTGTGTCTAAAGTTGCTTGTTCGCAGAAAGTAATCTATTGTGAAAGAAAATTAATTCCAGACGAACGATCAAAAAACAACACATAATGGTGTGGAATTCAAAATACTCGCAAAAATTAAATTAATCCCTTGCATCATGTTAAGTGTCATGTTGTGTAAAGGTTCATGGGTAGAAATTCTGTTGCATCCAACATCTTGGTGCCTCTTTTCCTCGCGTAGCACCTTGTGCACCATGTTCGCTATGCAACATTTCTTCTTTGTCATTCTACACGAGACGGTTGTCCAACGCTATGCCGCCTAAGGGGCACGCTTGGCAACACACGATTTTTGTTATCAAGTACTGCAAACAGTAGACCCCAAGCCGCAGGTTGTTGTGATCGAATTCCATGTGTTTATGAGTGTGTGCATCTCTTGGTGTACGGTAGCAGCGGCAAAATCTGTTGTGTATGTCTATTAGGCAATGGTGGCAAAATCAGCTGTGCTTCCGGTATAACGATCTTATGTTACGACATTCTATGATTGTTTGACTGGGCAATCCATGATTTGTCTTTCTGTTGCATACGAATGTGGTGGCCATATGAATAGCAAAGCAAACTAACAAGAGAGCTCCAGGAAATAACAGCATCCAAAGAGAGAGCACTAGGATACAACAACATCCGACCACAGAGTACTAGGAAGTAGAAGCATCCATGTGAGGAGCACCAAAAACAATCTGCACCCAACCAGAGAGAACCAAGAATTAACAGCATGCAACCAGGGAACACCCGGAAAACAAATAGCATCCATCCAGAGCGCACCATAAATAACTGCATCCAACCAAAGAGCACCAAGAAGTAACATCATGCAACCGGAGAGCACTGCGGAATGACAACATCTATCCAGAGACCACCGTAATAGCATGCATCCGGACACCACCAGGAAGTACCATTTCTCTATTTTGGGTGCAGCAATGCAAAGACGGATGTAAGACGCCTACGAATGAGACACGCGCATTCTTACAACACCTCTCCAAGGGCACACCACATCCACCAAAAGCGGGCCAACAAGATCACAGCTCCTCTCCTAGATGGACAGGATCAGCTATAGAATAACCCCAAATCCTCCTCGCCTGGTGCAGCACCCTTCCGAGGCTAGGGGACTGCTGCGGTCTCGCCACTGGTGGTAGGTGCAGTGAACCTTCCCCGGCTCCGCCTGTGCCTGAGCCCTTGCAGAGATCCTCCATGCCTCTCCCCGTTGGCCCCCAAGGTTTGCTCCTATTCATGCAGGGGAAAATGGGGTCATTTCCCATCGAAGTAGTCTGAAGGGTGCGTGTGGTACCACTGATGGGTGTCGCTCCCTGACCCAGGACCCCTGCACCTGTTACATTTCCCACATGACTCGTGGTGAGCACCCTCCAAACTTCACGGTGTTGGGAAAGACTTTGTGTGAAGCATGCGGGAGCTGGCATGGGAGGGATGACAAGGGGCAGAAGCAGCACCTATGGGCAGAGGGACAACTGTCCACTCTTGGGACAAGCACTGCAAACAAGTTATTTCCAAGAACTCAAACCAAGTTGTATGCTTGGAAGTATCAACCAGCACATTTACTCAGCCTTTATGGCAACCCCCTGATGTCATTCAGTGAAAGGTTCATGGCCCAATGTGGTTGCCCTCCTTGTGGGATTGGTAAACATGCCCCCTCCCCGCCCTGTCCATACACACACTTTCTGAGTGTCTATTTTTTTTCGAGTGTCTATTTTTTTCGATGCTTTGTCATGGATTCCTGCCCGGCCCAATCGGGGGCCGCAGGTATTGAGCATGTTGAGGCACTCGGGAAGTGTTAGTCCACAAGAACAGCGTGTCTTGTTCACGCCGCCAACCACTGGCAGCAACTCAACCATACGACCACACTTCGAGCCTGAGCAAGTCGTGGACGACCTCGTGTCACAGTGGTTTGAGGAAATTCGAAGAGACCGGGAGTCCCAACAAGCAATTACTACCACAATTCAATCTCTGTGCTGCCCCGGAATTCTACTCAGATCCTGGACTGCCTGTCATCCCCTGCGATCAAATTGGAAACCCGGTACTGGTGATCCACACAGCAGGTTCGCAGACCTCACCGGCTCGAAAGAGAGCCAAAATTGACCTTGCGAACACCCGTTTTGCCTTGCGATTTCGTGCAGCCCAGTTGCATTCTGCTGAGCTACAACCCCAGAAGCAGGTGTGCAATTACTGGGAACCAATCTTCATCACCGTTGAGTTCCTGGATTCAGCCCACGAGGAGTACCTGGTCTGGATCTTCCAACTTTTGGAGAAGGTACTCATCTAATCCCACATCAGCCTCTGAATCACCTGGACCAGGTGTTTCGCTTATTGGAGAGCATTCTGGTACATTGCCATTGGTGATTGTCTGTGCGATACCGTTTGGGTATCTTTGCATCAAGTGTGACACACTCTTGAACTGCATCGTCCGGGGTCCGTGTCCCCCTGATCAACATAACATCCCCGCTATCGATTTGTATGTCTACCTCGCCCACCTCGGGGAAAGTCTCCCCACCGCTGGCGGTTGAGCCGCCCTCAACATCTGCTGCTTTGCAAGGAGTCCTCAGCCTACTTGGCAGACAACAGTGCATTGCTGAAGATATAGAGAAACTGAAACAATCAGATGCCTCAGTCGAGGCAATACAACAAAAAGAAGCCGTGCTTGTCCAGGTAGCGTCGGCGATTACCTTGGTCATTAACCATCTCGATGTCCCGCAAGATTCGCAGTTTGCTGCGGCCAGGAAAAATGTTCAAGACCTTCGTAGCCAGCGTGATGAGATTAACAAACAAATGGATCAATTGCCTAAGAAATCCTCTCCTGAGGCCATGCTCAAGCTTCAATCGGAAATTGACAGTGTACAACCACAGATCAAAAAGGCGGAGTGCCTGCTGCAAGAATTTCTCAAAAACCCGTCCGCCGACCTGCAGTCTCATATCATTGAACAGAAGTCACTGATCCAGTCCCAATGTACCCATCTTGAGCAGCAACGTAAAGAAATTGAAGAACACCAACGATCACAGATCACAGAAGACTCACCTGTACGCAAACGAAGACCAGGAGGTGCTTTCTCGACCAACATCATTCAAAATGTGGTCTCTGCGAGGCAAAAGTCGGAACCAGCAGTCACTCCAGTTGCTGTATCCAAGTTTCAGGACACAGAACAGGAGCAGATGATGTTTCAATTCATGTGGGAATACATGGACTACATATTGCAAAACGAAACGAGATTGTCTGATGGTGAAAACCCAGCTATGCGCTGGTCAGCTGTTTCGGACCTTGCAGCGTCCGATATCGAGGCACAGTTCACACCTTCCCATGGGCTTGACCCTCATTTACTGATTGTTTCCCACTTTAATGAGCTGTCACAACTAACAGGATTCTTCCAATCTTTGCAACAGACAGTCAACCCCGACAGGATTGATACTCTCATTTTGATGGACACTGACAGGCCACTCTTTCCCCTCACGGGCCCCCAAATTGAGGGACTCATTCCCTGGAAATACAGGGAAATTTGCAAGCTTAGCAGGCCCATTTTGACAGTTGATGACACTCAGCTTCATGCCTATGTTGCCACATCTGATTTGTCGTTCCGACATCAGGGCCTTGCGCCCAAGTTTTCAATGAAAAAGTTACTGGCTGCTGGTATCAGTGTGCTACAGTGGGCCCTGGACTTCCCGGAGGCACCCGACAACCTGTTTGATGTCCATGCAGAGGACAAGGCCATCCCATCGCTGTTCAGTGGCATGGGAAGCAAAGGCAATGAAATGATAGCCACTAAGAGTAAAATTGTGAAAGGGTGTAAAGTCATATGGCACGTTTTTCCGCCTAATGAAATCGAAATGGTTCTCCAGGCATACAAAGGGTGCCCTTATTTCGCGCTCATGTCTGAGGCGGAATTTGAGGGCACCATTTTCGAAGAGTGCCCGCTGGTCATGCAACTGTACCCCAAAACTTCTCAAAAAGACGCCGTAGCCCCTTTTTTGTGGCACCAAATTCATTCCTCCCTATGCCAATCAGATCTGGATTCAGCGGCCTTCGCTTTGCAGCTCACTGGCCGGTTCAAGCTACGCTTAGGCTTTAAGTCCCAGGAAGAGGGTATCAAATGGTTTGACAGTGTCAGGTACGACATGGATGCCCTGGGCATCCTATTCAAACATGAAAGGACAAATAAAAGAATCTCTGACCTGCTTGAGGCCTCAGATTCTGAGAGCACTGCATCCAGCAAATCATCCGCGGCACCATACCGACCTGGCCCCTCTGACCAAGACAACATGGTGCTTTACGATGTCCCTGTGTGGATGGAGGATGAACAGGTTGTGGAAGCCTTTAGGGCCAAGGACAAGCCGTTCACTGCTGTGTACCGCCTCAACTGAACCCCATGTGACATTGCGCTGGCGGCCTGGAAGTTGGTAGGAGCCAAACTAAAAGAACTGCATGGTGCAATAGTCAGAGACCCTAAACGCAGGCAGCCCATGTACATAGTGACCATGGATCACTACGCGGAAGAACGCACTACCCAGCACCAGAAATCCCAAACCAGGTCTAAACCCAAAGCAGTGCCCAAGGGCCAGGGTCAATCCAACAAATGGCAGGTGTCATATGTGCAAGCGGTCAAGGGAACTGATTCCAAGCAATGATGAACTGCAATTCTCCTCTCAGGGGGCCACCACAGGCCCCTCCTTTCTATTCCCCTGTCAAACTCATGTCGTTTAATATCAATGGGCTCTTCACGAGAGTCCAGCGTGGCTCTAAGAAAGTTTCTAAGCATAAACTGCTCGGCAGTTATCTGCGCACACATGGTATTTCATTTGTGGGGGTGCAAGAGCATCACCTAACCACGCATCAGTCTGAACGTTGTATTTCTAAGTACCTCGGCAAAATGGGGTACGAATGCATGTTTAATCATAACCTGGCCGGGCGTGGGGGCACGGCCCTCGTCTGGAAACAAGAGTGGCGCTGCATTAGTGCCTTTTCACTGAGTTGTCGCATACTGGTGGCCACTCTGGAAAATATTGATGGACAACAGTTGCATGTCCTCAGTGTTCACTTCCACCATGAACACACGCTGCGCAGAGAACAATGGCTACAGATAGATAAGTGCTGTGAGCACCTGCGAGGCCATGTTATCATGTTGGCTGACCACAACTCACTTGTCGTTCTTGTCCGAGATGCAAACAAACCGGCCGAGGAGAAAAAGAATGAAATTCTGGCTGCCAGGGACACAGCAGTCACCGTATTAGCAAAAATGGGTTTAACAGATGCATGGCCTGAGATACATCATGCGAGCCCGGACTTGAGGATTTCCCCTCCAGCAGGATACACCTACGGCTACCAGGTAGGGGACCAGGCCCCCTCAGACAGGTCACTCAGAAGGCTGGACAGAATACATGTCTCTAATTCTCTTAAGGGACATTTATCCACCGCATTCACATCCTTTCTTTGCAGGTCAGACCACAAGGCCCTTGTGGTCTCCTGCGAGCCCCCTGTCTTTCATGCGGTGTACCCGCGTTTTAGATGCTCTGAGGATTTTCTTGCTGATGACTCTGCTACAGAATCAGTCACAGAACAGTTGCAGGCTTTAGATGGCGACCCCGCCACCAGGTGGGAGAAGGCGCATGCCATTTTTCGGCATGCGGCCATGGAGCACAAGCTTGCCCACCAGCAAATGCAAACCTCACAAGTCCTCCCTCTGCTGCTTGCTTCCACATCCTCCTATGTCCCGCCTCAAGGATGGAAATTTCTTACGGATCAGGGCACGTGTCCGGACAACCACTCACAGGCCTATTCAGCACTGGTGTCCATCCATGAGAAGGATGAGTCGGACAAAGTGGGCACCACCTTACTGGAGCAATTAAAGGGCCTGCTTGCTGGAGAGGCCCCCAGTTGCGTGACCCAGGCCCAACGCACCAAACAAATCAACAAGCTCATGACTGAGCTGCAAGCCAGGAAAATATTAGGGTGGGTCAAGTCCAAAACGGGACAATTGCTGTCGGACCCGCTGGCCATTGCCAGTGCCCTCCAGCAACACTGGAGTGGCGTTACTAGGCCAGGACTCAGCTCCTGAGAAGAGTGCCACAGGTACCTGGATCAACTCAAGTTACCCCCGAATTTTTCAGTCATGGCCAGGGCCCTTTTCCGCCCCATCACCCCAGCCCTCGTCTCAGAGGCCTTAGACAGGCTACACAATAGCTCTTCACCAGGTGAGGACGGTGTAGGTGCAGGCTTTTACAAATGCTTCCGCGAGTTCTTTGAACCACTGATGTTTCAACTATGTGACACTGCATTTAACTCTGGGTTCCTGCCGGAAGGCTCGGAAACAGGACTCATTAACATGATTCCCAAAGCGGCGGGACTGGCGTCCATTGACAAACTCCGCCCGATCGCTCTCCAAAATGTTAAGAAAAAATGGCTAATGACCATTGTGGCCATGCAGATAGAACAAATCATTCAGCAACTGTCGCATAAACAGCAGGTGGGATGCATTAAAGGACGTCACATGATCCAGCATATCTGGGGTGTCAAGGGGGGCTTTGAGTCACTTGACAAAGGCCTCCTTGTCAGCTTTGATTTCAGCAATGCCTTTCCCACGCTCAGCCATGTCTTTATAGAAGCCGTTTTACATAAGATTCAAATACCACCTTTTCATGTGCATTTCATTTTGGCTACACTGGTAGCCCCATATCACTTTTGCGTCGGTAAGGGGATCGTGCGTGAAGTACTGTTCACGCCGGGAGCGGGCATTGGCCAGGGTGACCCCTTCTCCCCCCTGCTCTTCTCGTTCTGTGCCTCTTTTGTGTTGTTTGCATTTAATTCCGTCAGTTCAGCCTTTCCATTCATGTATGTGGACGATCTGTGTGTGCTCATAACCAGCAACTTTTCATCCTCTTTGCGTTCCATACTGGATAGCATGAATGAGTTTGGCAGAATCTCAGGGCTGTGTCTCAATTTATCCAAGTCGGCCATGGTAATCAAAGGGAAATTTTCAGAATCTGATATTAAAAGTTGTAAAAGCTGTGGCCTGACAATGGCAGACTCGGTTCGGTACTTGGGTGTGCTCATTGGGCATGTAACCACAGCCCAAGCATTCGCCAGGGCTTTAGGGGAAGCCCAGAGACGAGCCTCACAGCTCTCCCTATTCCCCCTCACGCTCTTGGAACGTGTACAGCTACTGAAGGTTTCGATCCTCCCGGTCCTGCTCTTGACAGCTAGGGCGTACCGTGCATCAGAACAGGAGGAAAGAAGCTTAAAAACCGTTTACAACACCGCGCTAGGCTTCGACAGCTGGGGCGTCACGCTCACACAGCTGTCATTGCAGCCCGATTTAGGAGGACACGGACTAGCCCCACCAAACACCTGGCTGCGTGTGCAATCAGGGCTGGCCTTTGCCAGGTTCTCCGGACACCAGTCAGAATTCCCGCCTTTTGTCACCTTGATTTTCCGTCAGTGGGCCCGCAAATACGGGGTCGTCTGGACCCCCCGAGCAGTCCCATACCTGCAGCTGGGGCCCGTCCCCTATGCTAGTATGGGGTTTCTAGCACAGTCCCTGAAATCCTTTTCACAGGTACGCAGATATGGCTGGCTGGATGGCATGCTGCCAGGCACTACATCCGACGCACTGCCCTTGTGGCACAGTGCCATATTCAGGAATGCAGACAATCTAACTTACTACTGTCCCCGACTCATTAAGCGAGGAATTCTTACAGTCAAGGATCTGTTTGACACTACTGCACAGCCGAAGGCAAAGCTACTTTCCATGATGGGACAAACTTGGCAAGCATCCTGCATCCCTCCTCACATTCCAGGGGCTCCCGTCCTCGGAATGGTCCCTCAACTCTGTTTGGGTGGGCAGTTGGGGGAAATCGGCCTCCCTCAAAAAGATGGCGCCTGTACCTTATGTGCCGCATCGCCAACCATCTCAGGTCTGGACCTCCTTTTGGGCGGCCAAGCTGCCCCCTTCCTTAAAAGATTTTGTCTATCAATCACTCCAGTGTAAGCTAAAAGTAGGTGAACGGTTGCAAAACTGGACAAAATATCCGTGGTGTCCAGTCTGCGCCCAGCTTGAAACGGTGAGCCATGCTCTGCATGAGTGTCGGTTTCATCAGTTAGCCCGCGATATCATTGACTACAGTTTAGGGCCTTATTATCATGATGGTCAGTCAGTCCTATGCACGTCAATCCCTACGAAGTCATCGTTTTCGGTCCCTCAGGGCATTGCCTTATGGGCCAGCAGGTCGGCACACTGGGGGGCCCGTAATGCGACTAAGTTTCACGGTGTTCCCCCCGAACGTGACGTTTTTTTGGATGCCTGGGCACGGACGATTCTCACGCTCACAGAATGGCAGCCACTTGCAGGTTGGGCACAGGTCTTCATGCAATTTCATCATATTATCATCACAGTCAGACAGTCAGGGTGTCTTCCAGCACACCGCATCACACTTCAGTATGTTGCACAAGATAAAGAAAAGGAAGCCAAGCGACAACGCAAACTGTTACGCAAGGAACAGTTGGCAGAACAGGTAATCAGGACTATTGATTCTTTGGAAAGCGAGGGATGGCTATTGGCTTACACAGACGGATCAGTAGAATACCATGCACGGGTGGGGTGGGTAGCAGGTTTTGGTTGCACCATACCAGGACAATGGGATTTCTCTGGCTTCTTGCCAGTGGACATGGCTCAGTCCAACAACAGGGCGGAGCTCGGAGACATAATACGGCTCCTAGAGCATCCTCAAGGAGCAGCTGGGAAACTGGCTATCGCAACGGACTCTCAGTATGCATATGATGGTGTCACCGGTTCGGCCTACCGTTGGAGGGAGCGAGGGTGGGTCAACAAGTGCGGCCCAGTGGCCAATGTTGATCTCTGGATCCAGTTGTTGTCCTTGATTGATAGTGCCACCATGCGCTTACGCTGGATTAAGGTTCCCAGTCATACAATAGCAGTCATAGCAGGCAATCGTCATGCTGATCACTTGGCTGAGGTAGGTAGGTTCAGCTCTCCGTTATATCAAGTTATATCAGTGCCAGAAAGGCCCGTCATTTTACTTGAGCTACCGTTTACCCCGACGCCACGAAGGGCACAGGCGGTCCCTCGATGTGTAGACATCCTGGAGCTCGCCACTCCTCTAAACGAAACCCCCGTCTTGGTCCCTGGCTCGCACCATCGGACCCCAGCGACCCCGCCATCCATCCAGCATACGCTGATACGTTGCCTTTTTGGATCCCCACAAGGATCCCGTATGTCATGTCACAGCGTGTCTTCGACACCACCGCGAGTAAGTGCCTCTGCGCAGCCCAGTGGGTTATCTTCACCGTCTGGGTCCACGGTCTCATGGGCCCCCACGACCCCCACTCTAAGTCCATCCCCTAATGTGATGTGGAGTGACATAGGCCTGCAGCCGATGTCCACGCCAGAGCCCAGACATCGGCGCGTGCTCTTTCACACACCAAGTACTGATGTCAGCTCACCCAGATATCTCTCTGATATAGACTCGCATATGGACTCGGGGGGGTCTCAGCCCCAGTCCCCGATGTCCGAGGACTCTCAATAGCAACGGTCTCAGTAGACATGTGTCTCATGTTGCAAGCACCACATTGATGAATGACTGAACTACTCGATTGCATATATGGCAAATTTTCGCGTCGAGGCATAAATGATCCAAGCGCCATTTTGGGTAAGAGGCATGGACGGTCTAGTGGTATGCGCCATGGCTGGCGCTCGTCGTGGTCGGGGGTTCGAACCCCGGTTCGTCTGTCCGTCCAGGGGCCCGTTGGCGAGGCCCCCGCCACCGCCCCCTTCGGCATCCCGCTCCACCACCGGTACCGCCGGTGCGTCGGGTGGCGTGTCTCGTCCTCATAGTTTTCCTTTTGTCCAGCTGTAAGGTATGCTTATGTCTGTCTGTATAGAGTTTGAACGCAGGAAGTCAGCAAAAAAGCAAAGCCCCAACCACAACACACCTGCAGCAGCGCGCTCCACCACCGGGACCGCTTGCGCTGCCGGAACCGCATCTCCTCCTCGTAGTCCTCCTCGGCGAGGACTCGAACTCACGTCTTCAGGGCAGCGGCAGGCTGCATTGCCGCTGCGGTACATGGCCCAAAAGACCACATTGTGCACCTTTGCTCTCAGGAATGCTTTGACTGAACGTATGGTATGCAGCGGAGGCTGGGCCTGCGGCCCCCTCACAGCCACATTACCGCCACAGTTTGTGTAGTCAAATGAATGAGAATGAGCCTAACACACACACACACACCACTGACCCCCTCTCTGAGAGTGCTGTAGGACGACATGACAGGTTGGCCGATTGAGAGCCAGCGTATTGCAAGCCTGTCCAGCCGCCTGTGGACCTCAAACCCCAGTATGGTAACATGAAGGCTAGAGGTTTTGGCCAACAAAACACGGCCAGAAAGAAGGGTAACTTGGCAAACGTCAGTGCAACCTGTACTTACGCTAAAGTGCTCGTGGAACCATCGTATCAATGGAACTGCCGAACATTGCTGCATATGCATACCAGGACGTGCATGTGTGGAGCGCTTTGTTGACCTGCTTGCGGCCGCCCTGTCCATGTGTGGCTGACGGGCCGAGCTGATCTCTTAAGGCTGTTTCAAAAAACGCTCTTCAGGCAAGCTGACCCGGTATCGGGGGACGCTGTACGGTTCCTCTACACGTTGCTGAGCACACCGCCATGCGAGCGGCGATATGCCTGAAAGGAGCCAGCAAGCAGGGAGGGGGGTAAGACGAGGCAGAGACTCTGGGGAGAGAGGGACAAAGAGACAGGGTGGGAAGGGTGAAAAGGAAGAAACACCCCCTGGGGAGGGTGAGGAGAAAGAGGAAACCCCGTGGGAGGGTGAAGAGGGCAAGACACACACAGAGAGAGAGAGGGCGAGACACAGAGAGAGAGAGAGTGGGCGAGACACAGAGAGAGAGAGAGAAGCCCACAGAGCGAAAGGCCAGAGAGAGAGAGAGACCCGCAGAGCGAGGGTTAGAGACTAACCGGCACTGTGGGAGGGTGGTGGGTGCGAGCTGACCCAGATATACAGATGGCCAAGGCCAAAGCACAATCAAAAGCCACCTGGAGTGGTATAGAACTGGTCTGCGCTGCAGTGCAGCAAAGCAAAACACTGAACTGAGTGGTGATGGCCATGCGCCTGTGACACGGGGGCGTATGCGAACCCAGTATCCGTTGCCTCATGGCCGCCCTGTCCATGGGAACTCCTTTGGGAATTGTCAGCCCTGTTCGCTCTTGAGACTCCCATATGGCAGGGCTTATATTGCCGTGTCACTTCTCTCTACTTTGGAGACCCATGGAGAGGCCTACACAGCTGTGATGGACCATGCTTTCCATGACCAACAGGTCATCCTCAACCGTATCCCCCTTTTGTCTGACATTCATCATAACTATTGTTGAGTTCTACTCACTTTGATTGAAATTTATTTTTCCAAATCTCAATTACAACCGATGTGAAGAAGTGGGAGGGCTGTACTGCTGCTTCTACATGTCAGCCATTGTGGATTGCAATGGGTATTGACTGTTGGCAATGGGGGACCATGTTCCTTTCTTCCAGAGGTGCTTTTTCCCAAATAATGTCTTGTAAGCCAGCATCCCGATTTTGTTCCCCAGTGCCGATGGTGGACGAAGAAGAGTTCATTGATATCCCTGGAACCCGATCCCATGCATGCTTAGTTCAGCCTGGAAGTCGGTCCCTGTTGAATAGACCTTCTCAGGTCTTCGCACTGAGCGCTGTCGAGCCCTTTCACTTTGAGCGACGATCATCGGACACGGATACGGACACGGAAATGGAGCCACGTTACAACCGCAGAAATGCTCCCCCACTCCATGTACCTCAAAGTTCATCCTTGGGCTCATCCAGGCAATCGGTCCGTTCATCCAGACCAGCCTGTTCCTGCTCCACGGTGTCTCGCAAATCATTGAACTCTCGCAAATCAATGAACTCGCGCAAATCAGGACAGAGTGCCAAAAATATTGGACCAAGCGTAAACCGACAGAGAAGTCAAGTTCCCGACTGCCCAGTATGCTCAATGCCGAGCTACACATCCGTTGGGACTGTTGCAGACCAAGGGCCCAGGCTTCCAGCCACAACCAGAGCGATCCGGATGAAAGACTTGTACCACTGGTGCGCAACAATATGGGTTCTGCTGGTCTTGCAGTTCAGCTGCGATTTTGGGTACCAAGGATTCCAGGTTTCACGTCCTTCAACATGGTGTGGTCTGGCACTGCTGGTATATTCTGTGGTCTCAGCCTTCACCATTTATCATGTCCCATCGGCCAGCCCATATGCAGGGTATCTGCTAGCCATTGGCTCTGTGTTGATGACATGCCAAATGGCATTGCATTGGGACAGTCACATGGGGCAATTCAAGGACACCATCGCTGTGGAATCTGTATGGGCACGGGCAGACACATTCCACAACAGCACAGCACCTGGCTCCGAGATTGCATCGCCGTCCTCCGCAATAAGCTCATCAGCCTTTGGTTCCTCGCCGATCGAGATCATGGACACAGCCATGCTTTTCGTCATCCTGTTCGAGAATTGTATGCAGTCCAGCTTCCTAAAGCGTCTGGGCGTCCAGCTGACTGCCGTAGTCAGCGTGGTGCAGTGGTTCGTGATTGTTTGCTGGCCACTTGGAAACCCGAGCATATACCCCGCATGGCTTTGCCGCATAGTCGCCGCAGGGCTTTGGACAGCCCATCTCATTCGCTCCAGCTATGTGTGGGAATCCGACTTGAAACAGCAGGCCCAGCTCATCGACGAGCAGGCCCAACTCATTGACGAGTTGCAAGACACCGTGGCAGAGGTCTCCAAGAATCTCCAGGATAGTCAAACTGCCGACAGTGTACTGAACCATATTTTGAAGAACACCATGGCGGATTCTAGCGGATGCATCGAATTGTTTCTTGAGGAGAGTGGGTTCACCGACAGTGATGATGGTCTGCTTTCGAAAGCATCAGACATCTTGTTCCGAGGGATGTGGTGGTGCAAGTTGCGCGAAGCACTACTGAAGATGGTAGCAGGGCGCTATGAGACGGAGTCAAGTCATGTCGACATTCAACGTTTTGTTCGAGATTTTGTGAGAGGCCGAGACATGGAGCATGAATGCCCTACTGATACGGTGGTGCTAGACTCCATGGTGTGCAACATCGTGCTGGACAACGCAGTGACCAATGCAAAGCGGCATGGGCATCCGGTAGATCCGCAAGTGAAGCTAACGGTATCCGTCAGAAAAAACACGATGGTGCTCTCTGATGACTGCGGGCAGCTGGAGTCGGTGAAGGTTCGGTTTCTGGTGACCAATCGCGCGAATCCCAGCCGTCCAGCGCTTCAAAACCGCTGGTCATCGCAAGAAGCCTGCGCCCCCTTGCCCAAAGACTCGACACGTCCAACCCTGTCCGATGGATTGGGCCTCCAACACATCAGCATGGTGGCGAACGCGAGTGGCATGGTGGCACAGCTGTGGCAAGTGGACCAAGAAGTGTATTTCGAGCTGTGCCTCAACACCACGGTCAAACCCACGGAGGTATCAGAGGTGCAAGCCGTACACGTAGCCCACCCCTTTCCAGCAGGATTGACCATCATGGGTCTTGATGACAGTGCCATCGCCCGGCGCACATTAAAGTTGAACCTGGATAGAGACGTCCCCACGGCCACAACTGAGATGTATGGAAAAGATATTGCCGAAGTGGAAGAGTTCAAGCGAGCCGCGCTGCAGCGTGCCGACATCCTAATCCTGGATGAAAACGTGGACTTGCCCGGTAACGAGCAGGCGGGGTCCGCCATTCTTCAGGAGCTCATTGCTGCCGGGTACAAGGGGTTCGCATGCATCCGGTCGGGCAACTCAGCGGCCTCAGACGTGGCGCAGTCCCTGGCAGCTGGGGCACATTGGCATGTTGGAAAGGAGGTGCCGATCCGTGATATGCTGCAGGAGATGAGGGAGGTGTACAGCAATTTTCGTTTGAGGGAGGCCTTGAAGGAACCTGATGAACCCGAAGTCTCACCTTCAGGATCTCTGGCGTCGCAAGTGCAGTTTGCTATTGGCGGCCCCTCCTCAAGCGGACCTTTCAGCACCCTGACTCGTACCCATAATTTGAAAACAAACGGTGTGATTGCTGTCAGCAGCCCACCACCCTTCCGCAGCCTATCTTTTTGCCTACCCTCAGATTCTGCTGCCAATTCTAAAATGACAGGTATCCCGGGGGCCACCCGTGGGATCTCCACCTCGCTGACTGCGCCCGACCCCCTCGAAAATCCCCGCAAGGCATGACACGGTGGCCTCTCTGTCCAGCCCAGCTGGCCTCCTAGGATGGTCAGTGATTTACACTGATTGGCAAGTCTGTTGCACCAACAATTTTCAACCATTCTTGACAGCAACCTGGGAGAATTGCTGTCAATGGTGGTATCGGTCACTCAACCTGTGGAACTCGCACTATCTCCCGATTTCGGGAGATACCGTCCGAATTCTGGAGATTTGCGAAAATGTTTAATTCCCGGCACAGGGTGTTGTTGTCCGCAAAAGAAAACGCAAAAAAAATTATTTTTGGCGTCATGCTTTATGCAAAAATGGGCATTTTGCAGGCCGTGGCAAAATCACCTCGAAGAGAGGTTGTTAGATCAAGCGCAGGCGCGGGCGTCGTATACCCCCCCTTTTTGGGGTCATTCGCGTAGCATACCCCAAGGCATGATATTGGATGTCCAACCCCTTGTAAAATCATTATTTTGCCCAATAAGACCATCCCCCAATGGATTTTTTGATTTTGAGGCCTCTACCCCCTAAAACTGGATATCACTTTTTTGAGGGGGGGGGGGGGTCAAAAGTTTTTGCTCAAAAGGCTACAAGCAGTGGGGAAACATATCGCTTGTCACACAATAGGTGGTCCAATGGTAACGCAGCGGACGTTAAGTTTGCGGTCCGCGGTTCCAAACCTGATCGGCTGACTTTTAGCGCCGGTGGCGGCGCCAAATTTGTCCCACCGGGGTTCGAACCGCCGACCAAAGGCACGCCGGTCGGCTGCATTACCACTCGGCCCCTGCTTTGTTTGAGGTGAAGGGCCTCCCTGCTGCTTGGGGCCGCAGCTGCAACTGACAAAAAACCCAAACTGTGTGTATTTGTCTGACTGCCTGCTTGCTGGCTCAGGGACTGATTGGCTGACTGTCAACCTCTCTTCCAGGTGCACTGCGGAAGGCAATAGAATTTTTGCTTGTTATTAATTCAAAACAGCCAACACAAAAATTAGGATTCCGCGAATCTTGAGGATTCCGACGGTATTCTGCGATGGTTTCAGACCTTCTTACAAGCCACATACCAACAGGTACGCACCCCAGATATTCCCACTTTTGCTACCCCCCCCCCCCCCCCCCACCTCTGTGTGCGGAAGCTTGTCCCGCTCGGCAGTGCCCTGTCGCCTCTGAGATGGCGTGGCAAGCTCAGGCGATCCTGGGTGGAAGGGGTGTACAAACACAAGCCACGGCCGCTGTGGCCGCCCTCCCCCCCCCCCCCCCACTCTGCGCGATGCACCCTTACAGGCGCTGCAGCCAGAGGTCTCCCGCTCTCTCATGCTCGACAGCCAGCGATCTGGCGAAGCCCGCACTCTCCCCCAGGCTCGGCAGCTAGCGGTCTGGCGGAGCCCTCACTCACCCTAGGCTGGGCAGCCAGCGATCTGGCGGGGCCCTCACTCACCCCCCTGAACCAAGTGACTACTGACTTTTTATTATTTGCCCGCTAGTATTACCTACCTGTCTACCTGCACAATGGTGTGTATTGCATAGCCAGTACTGTATCCCCGTGTCCCCTCCCCTCCCACCGTCTGCTGCACGTCTGCAGGTGCGTCACTTCATGTGTCGAAGGGAGCGGGAACCCTAAAGGTGCCCCGCACAGGTGGTCCTCCCCCCTGCCCCCTGCCCCCCTGCCCCTGCCCCTCACACACCTCCCTTCCTTGGCAGCGCCAGTGGGCCGTCCCACGGCTGCCCTCCTACCCTCCACCCTCCCCCGGGAGCGCCAGTGGGCGATCCCACGGCTGCGCTCCACCTTCCCCCCCTTCCCAAGCAGCGCCTGTGGGCGATCCCACGGCTGCACTCCATCCCCCTCTCTCCCCCTGCAGCGCCGGTGGGCGATCCCACGGCTGCAATCCCCCCCTCCCCCCCACAACCCGCCCCATTTCACCGCCGGCCGAGTGGTCGAGCGGTCAACCCCATGAGCTGCTGAGTGGCAGTCGCGGGTTCAAATCCCTTCCTTTCCCTCGTGTCCCCAACATAGGTAATACAGTATAGGTAGCTGTACTACACGTAACTGTATTTTGCCTGCTAGTATTACCTACCTGCCTACCAGTGCAATAGTGTATATTGTATTGCCAGTACTGTATCTCCGTGACCCCTCCCCTCCTACCCCCGCTGCACATCTGCAGGTACTTCCACTCACAGAACCAGGGCAGCGGGAGCCCCGACGGTGCCCCGCACAGGTGGACCTCCCTCCCCCCTGCCCCTGCCCCTGCCCCTACCCCCAGGCTCGGCAGCTAGCAGTCTGGCGGAGCCCTCACTCACCCCGGGCTAGGCAGCCAGCGATCTGGCGGGGCCCTCACTCACCCCCCTGAACCAAGGGACTACTGACTTTTTATTATTTGCCTGCTAGTATTACCTACCTGTCTACCTGCACAATGGTGTGTATTGCATAGCCAGTACTGTATCCCCGTGTCCCCTCCCCTCCCACCGTCTGCTGCACGTCTGCAGGTGCGTCACCTCACGTGACAAGAGGAGCGGGAACCCTAAAGGTGCCCCGCACAGGTGGTCCTCCCCCCTGCCCCCTGCCCCCCTGCCCCTGCCCCTCACACACCTCCCTTCCTTGGCAGCGCCAGTGGGCCGTCCCACGGCTGCCCTCCTACCCTCCACCCTCCCCCGGGAGCGCCAGTGGGCGATCCCACGGCTGCGCTCCACCTTCCCCCCTCTCCTGCGGCGCCTGTGGGCGATCCCACGGCTGCACTCCTTCCCCCTCTCTTCCCCTGCAGCGCCTGTGGGCGATCCCACGGCTGCAATCCCCCCGTTCCCCCCCCAACCCGCCCCATTACACCGCTGGCCGAGTGGTCGAGCGGTCAACCCCATGAGCTGCTGAGTGGCAGTCGCGGGTTCGAATCCCTTCCTTCCCCTCGTGCCCCCAACACAGGTAATACAGTATAGGTAGCTGTACTACACGCAACTGTATTTTGCCTGCTAGTATTACCTACCTACCAACCAGTGCAAAAGTGTATATTGTATTGCCAGTACTGTATCACCGTGACCCCTCCCCTCCTACCCCCGCAGCACATCTGCAGGTACTTCCACTCACAGAACCAGGGGAGCGGGAGCCCCGACGGTGCCCCGCACAGGTGGACCTCCCTCCCCCCTGCCCCTGCCCCTGCCCCTACCCCCAGGCACAGCCACACACAGGAAATACAGTATAGGTAGCCGTACTACACGTAACTGTATTTGCCTGCTAGTGTTGCCTACCTACCTACCTACCAGTGCAATAATGTATACTGTATGGCCAGTACTGTATCTTCGTGACCCCTCCCCTCCTGCCCCCCGCAGCACATCTGCAGGTGCTTCAACTCACAGAACCAGGGGAGCGGGAGCCCCGAAGGTGCCCCGCACAGGTGGACCTCCCTCCCCCCTACCCCTGCCCCAGTACAGATCCCTCCCGAGCCCCCTGAACGTTCTAACCTCCACCCCCAGCGTGCTCGCCGTGCTCCAGCTGGTGGCTAGGGACATGGCTACACTAGCCGTGCGAGACCAAGTACTGCTGTGGGACGCTGCGGTCGTCCACACACTACCACGACAGGACCGCTTTACATGACAACTTCCTACAGCCGTGCAGTGCGCGTTGCCTGTGTTCTCTTCGGTTCCTGTCACCACAACACCACAACGCGAACACGCCAGGGATACGATATGCACGTGCAACAATACTAGAGGAGGAGGCGTGTGCCCCGCCCGCTGGCTGCATGGCCAAAGGGTGAGTGTGGTGCGCCGGAGCCGAGCTTCCCCAATGCGGCACTCCGTGGGCCCCTAAGGCCCTCTTCGGATTCGGGAAGGTAAGCCCAAAGCCCAAAGCCCCCCCCCCCCCCCCCCCCCACCTTCTCAGAACAAATTGGCTGACGCCAGGAAATTGCGCAAGCTGAAAAGGGTGGATGAGCTTGAACAAGTCTTTGCTGATTTGCAAGCTTATGCAGTCCCGCTCTTTTTACTGACGGTTCGTCTGCTGTTGAACCATGGATCGGTAGGCTGGCAGGCTACGGGTCTATCTCACCAACAGCACTGCCATCGCAGCCCACATTCCCTGTGCACTTGCGCCAAACAAATAACTCAGCGGAGCTCATGGCTGCTCTCAGGGTCTTGCAGCTCTTCACTTCTGGCGACATAGCAATTTGCACCGACTCTGAGTATGTAATATTAGGTGCAGTAGGCGCAGCGCGACGCTGGAGGCTGCGTGGCTGGAAGGGTTCCTCCGGCCCGGTCTCCAACGTCTCACTATGGGACTATCCCCCAACCTTGCCATACACTGAGTTAAAGTGCCCTCGTCACTGTGTCACCGTGGAAGGCAACAATGAAGCGGACCGCCTGGCTGAACAGGGGTGCATGTCCCACCCCCGTTTCCCGGTGCCCTCTACCCCTGCATATCACTCTCCGCATTTCCAAACACCAAAAGCACCGAAGGCAAGGCGACTGTCTACAACCGAATTTTCCCCATTGCAAGCAACCGCACTCATCTCCCCTCCCTCCCCCGGCCCCGTTGTCCTTTTAGTCCTCGGAGGCACAAGAAACATTGTCTGCTAGTCATCTGTCTGCACTTCCTGATCCCGTCTCAGGGCGGCCCGAAAATTGCTTTGCGGGGGGGGGGGGGGGGGATGGCATGGGCGCCCGGCGAAGGAGGGGGGGGGTGTTCCAGAAATAGGCTTCCGTGCCGGGCCCTTTGTTTTGTGTAAGGACGGATGTTGCCACCAAAGGTGCCGGAACACGAATTTTGGCCCGGAAAATTTTTTTTCGTGACAAAATTTTCCCCCACATATGTGTAGTCAAAATGATCAGCGCGACGTGGGGATCATTTTGAGCCATGTATGTTGGGGTCCCCCCCCGCCCCCCCGGCACGGCAGGTAGGGCAGCGCCAGCCCAAACCCCCCTCCCAGCACGGCGACCAAGGAGGGGGAGGGGGGGGTTGGGCTAATGGGCTTCCGTGCCATCTCCCCCCGCAAAGCAATTTTCTTCCCGCCCAGAAGCAGAGGATTCGGGGATGAGTACCACAGATGGTTACGATGTCACTGAATGTAGTGCCTCAGAATTCAGCAGCGACTGTTGGTGCTCTACCGACTAGCTGCCACTAAACCTCCCAAGCCTCCACCTCGCTGTGTCTACTATGTTGTTTGACTGAACCCATTAGCCTTTCACTGTGAAGGGTTAGGCCGAAGGAGTGCCATGCACAGCAGCCCGGAAACGGTGGATATAGTAATATATAGCAGGCCCTCGGCAAGCGCTTGGCCTATTGTTGATCAGGTATGTACAACCCACAGGTAACAGGAAGACACGACCCACAGCCCACTTTGCAGCCGCTGTATGGTTTTACCTGTACATATGATAGTGGAGCACCCCCAACCACAGAGGGGATGCGAGCAATTTGTGACACTGTTACTTCTGGGCTAAGGGCTGAAATTGTCTATGGCGGGGGCATTCAGTCAATCAGTGCCGACCATTGATCCCCCAGCAAGGCGTCTTGTGCTGCACGGTTGTCCGGTGCAGGCAGTGCTGATGGTGTAGTAAGCTTTGAAGGCTTTGCCAACATGTAAGGACCTCTGCCTGCCTGGTGTAGCCGAGCTGGAAACCTGTCGAGTGATTCCTTCATCAGATGTCAATGCTGGCATTGGTGGTGAAGGTTGGATATTGAGGTTCTCCTGTGTGTTTGTTGGTTGGACAAGGTACTGTTGTTGGTGCATTGCTGTGTACTTCCAATTTCTTGCATGGAAGGCACTGCTCTACACCATGTATCATACAAAACATTTGGTTTTTCGCAATTCAGCCATGAATGTCGATGACATAATGACACGTACTCTCCTGGTGCTGTTGTCAATTTCCAACCTTCAGACGGCTGATTCTTCAGATTCCGAATCATCTAACCCTCCTTCCAACCCTCATTGACCATCTTGGGCAAGTTCATCACTATTCTACAGGGACTTGAAGAATGTGTTCTACTTCACATCTTTCATGTGCACGTGAGTTTACTTTCACTCTGCTCTGGTTTGAGCTGTGTGCATTTTTTTGCAGTTCGTAGATTTCGTTCTGCATTGGTGTTATCGTCGTAGCAGCGTTCCTCTGCGGCATCTTACGAAGGCACCGCAACGGCTCTGTGGGGGATGCTAACTTAGTGTGCACAGTGTGCAGCTATGTCCCTCTTTGCCATTTGATGTTTTCATTTCGCAACTTCATTTGGTAACTTCATGACTTTGGATTGCACAGCAGCATGTTTGTAGCCTTTGCAACCATCCGCACTAGCCGCCGTGGCAGTGAGTGGCAAAAATTCACATTTTTCCGGTGGTGAGTGACGGTGAGTGTTCCATTGTTCAGTTTTGAATTGCTGCAATGTACCCTCCCCCCCCCTGTCCAGATTCATGGCTATGACCATATGCCTGTGTCACGGGGGTATATGCGAGCTCAGTATCCGTTGCTCATTGCCCTGTCCAGTAAGTGCCCTTGTCTAGTAAGCGGGGGGGGGGGGGGGGGCGAGGGAACTATCGCCTTCCATTTTTCAAATTATCTTAGAATATTTGGATATTGAGGTTCTCCTGTGTGTTTGTTGGTTGGACAAGGTACTGTTGTTGGTGCATTGCTGTGTACTTCCAATTTCTTGCATGGAAGGCACTGCTCTGCACCCTGCATCATACAGAACATTTGGTTTTTCGCAATTCAGCCATGAATGTCGATGACATAATGACACGTACTCTCCTGGTGCTGTTGTCAATTTCCAGCATTCAGACGGCTGATTCCTCAGATTCTGAATCATCTAACCCTCCTTCCAACCCTCATTGGCAATCTCAGGCAAGTTCATTGGAAAGTGATAGTGATGGCAGTGGTACTCTTGTTTGGTGTTACGCATCTCTTGTCTAGTAATTAGAGGGCTGAGGGAATCGTCATTTAGGGTAGGTTCCCTCAGGGGTGTGAGGGAACCGTCGCGCGAAGCCGCTTACTGGACAAGGGGGGGGAGGGGTACATACGCTAGGCAAACGCCTAAGAGCGTCTTCTTTGTTACTGAGCAACACCCTCGGTGTGCCACTTTTTCTGACGCCAGTGTTTCAACTTAAAGAGCTGCACATCCTCGGAAGGGGCCACAGGAATGGGCTCTCCAGCTGCAGGTTTGGTTGCAGGCTTGGCTGCCACCTGGGCAGCAGGTTTGGCTGCACGCTTGGAGGGTTTGGCACGAGGTTTGGCAGCTTTGGGGGCAGGCTTGGCAGCAGGTTTGGCAGGGGGCTTCAGCTGTCAAACCCCATACACCACGAGCACCCTTTGCTGACACAATTTCAGTGTCCGACGCACTGTCACTGTCTTCTTCAACACCACTTGGGCGACCACTGTCAACAGATGTCAGCGATGACACATCAGAATCTGTTGCAGTCTGTGAGGCATGGGACGGCAGCCTTGTGCATTGCATAAAATTCTATTGCCTTCGGCAGTGCACCTCGAAGAGAGGTTGACAGTCAGCCAATCAGTCCCTGAGCCAGCAAGCAGGCAGTCAGACAGATACACACAGTTTGGGTTTTTTATCAGTGGCAGATGCGGCCCCAAGCAGCAGGGAGACCATTCGTTGCAATCTAAGCAGTGGGCGAGCGGTAATGCAGCCAACCTGCATCTGTGCGGTCGGTGGTTCGAACCCCAGTCTGCCCACTTTGACGCCGCCGCCGGCGGCGACGCTAAAAGTCAGCAGACCAGGATTCGAACCGACGCCCGCAAACACGGCATCAGCTGCGTTACCATTGGACCGCTGGCCGCGTTACCAGCAACGTGCGTCCCCACTGCTTGTAGCCTATTAAGCAAAACTTTTGACCCCCCCCCCCACCCCCACCCCCCCCCCTCAAAAAAGTGATATCCAGTTTTAGGGGGTAGAGGCCTGAAAATCAAAAAATCCATTGGGGGATGGTCTTATTGGGCAAAATAATGATTGTACAAGGGGTTGGACATCCAATATCATGCCTTGGGGTATGCTACGCGAATGACCCCAAAAAAGGGGGGCGAACCGTATGAACAACGGGGAGGTCGGCGTCCTCCCCCAGGCCTACACCCACTCCCTGCTGCCCCACCAGCCGTGCCCCTAACCTCATACCCCCTCCCATAGCCCAGCCGCTACCCCCGCAGGGCAGGCGGCCGAGAGGCTCCGTGGTTCGATCCGTGGATAGCTGTGTGGCGTCCCCGGGTTCTATACTGGCCCCTCCCCCCTGTGTGTGTTCCCCGTGTTGGTCCAAAACAGGGTACAGATGCGATTTTATTTGGCCCCATGAGCCAGCACACAGGTATGCACCTAGCCCCCCCCTCAAACCCCCCGCCCCCCAAATCGGCGGCCGAATTCGGCCGATTTTGCCGATTTGTTCTGCCGATTTGTTGGGTTTCTGAATTTCGCCGATTTGTTCTGCCGATTTGCGAGGGTTCTGTGATTCTAGGACACCTGATTTGGAGGCGTCACTCTAAGATGTGTATCATTTACTTTGGGACACTAGATAATACCTTTTCTTTCTATATTGGTTGTTCCGATTGGCACCATTCTGGGGAAGACAATGAACTGCAGGTTGTATGGGCCAAAGCAGGGTCCAAGCTGGTTTTTTTGCCCCTTCTGATGCCTCCGTCCGGGTGAACACCCAACTGTGGTTTGCAGACATGTATGGATTCCCCGCAACATTTCGTTGGGTACAGGTCAAAGTGGGGGGCAGAAAGTGCCAAGGTTTGGTCCCTTTGGAATATGTCCAACCGCCTAGGGCGAAGGTTCAGGCACTGTTGAAGCATTTGTTTGCCACAATGACAGCACAAATGCACCGTTGCGCAGTCCATCAGTCAAGTCAGTGCCCAAGTAATTGCATCGCACAGCCTCAAAGGGCGGCAAAGTGTGTGCTGTGTTCACGCACCACTTGCGTTCAGGGGACAAGGGTCATTTGCATTGGGGTAAGGTGCTTGCGGTGGAGGGCTCTGGTTGCACACTTTGCCCAAATGTGTCTGTTGCATCCAAGGAAATACATTTCTCTATGTATTAAGCAGAACAGTTCGTTTTTTGCAATTTCAGGTTGTTCCTGCACTGCTGTGAACTGCATGTACGGCCATGGCTCTTTGGCATGCAACTGGCTGCGGTGTGCATGTCAACGTATGGGCCAGTTTTACAGCGTCTGCACCCACCAACCAAAGGCCATTTGGGAGTGGAACGCTATGCACTGTGAGCCAGTGGTGGCACACAGTTCACGTGCAGTGCAGACCATTTGTGGAATTTGTGCCATTGTACATGACAGGCGAAAGGCTTCTGAGATCCGCCTTTCACCTGCAAACCAGGCATGCACATCCTGCTTTGAGAAAACAACAGGTGTGTGTTGCATCCAAGGAAATACATTTCTCTATGTGTTACGCGGAACAGTTCGTTTTTCGCAATTTCAGGTTGTTCCTACACTGCTGTGAACTGCATGTACAGCCATGGCTCTTTGGCATGCAACTGGCTACGGTGTGCATGTCATCGTATGGGCCAGTTTACAGCGTCTGCACCCACCAACCAAAGGCCATCTGGGAGTGGAACGCTGTGCACTGTGAGCCATTTCTCTCTCTCTCTCTCTCTCCTCAGGACATGTGACAAAGTGCAAAAAACAATGGCATAGTGTGCTACAGTGTTCTGGGGGCATAGTGTGCTAAAGTGTTCTGGGGGCATAGTGTGCTACAGTGTTCTGGGGGCATAGTGTGCTAAAGTGTTCTGGGGGCATAGTGTGCTACAGTGCTCTGGGGGCATAGTGTGCTACAGTGCTCTTGGGGCATAGGGTCCTGGCATTGAACCGATTTGTGGGGTTTCTGTGATTTGGCCGTTTCGTTCTGCCGACTTGTTGGGGCCTCTGAGATTCTAGGTCACCTGACTGGAGGGGTCACTCCAAGTACTTTGGGACACTGGATAATACCTTTTCTTTCTACATTGGTTGTTCAGATTGGCACCATGAAGTGTTTTTATTGCCCACAAAAAGACGCGTCTGTGGTCCTCTGGGATTCATTGTCCCGCGATGATCAAATTTTTCTGCGGGACAAGTACCCTGATGCTGGTCAGGGGGCAGTTTGTGACGTGTGTGTTCGCTCTGCACGCCCCAGTGTGTTCTTCAGCCGCCATTTTTCAAGCACCTCATCGTCAGCCCCCCAATCAGTGTATTCTGGGCTGCAGGTGCCTTCGGGTCCTCTCTTTGTGTCTGGTGCGGCCACGTCTTTGGCCACAGAGTCAGTGGAAGCCTGTGTGCATTCATCTTCTTCCGGTAAGCTTTGTTTGTGCAGCGAAAACCATTTTTCTCCTCAGGACAAGTGACAAAAGTGCAAAAAACAATGGGTCCTGGAATTGAACCGATTTGTGGGGTTTCTGTGATTTGGCCATTTTGTTTTGCTGACTTGTTGGGGCTTCTGGCTTCTGCACCACCGCCGATTAATTTTTAGACCAGGGTATATGCCACTGGACCACTGGCTGACACTGACATACATTGTCCTCAGGGAGCATGTGCAGATCGAGAGAAGATATTTCTTTTTTGAAAATTGAGAGATATTTTGGGTTACCACATGACATCAACTACAAAGCAACCGAAAGGAAGGTGTGTTTGGAGCCTCGGACTAAGATCCAGGGCACTGGGAACCTGTTTTGCTGAAAAATTGGTCCGCCGATTTGTTCCGCCGATTTGTTGGGATTTCTTCGCCGATTTGGGGGGGGATTGCCCCCTCCCCCCCCCGGCACATGACCCCTCCTGGTCCCGCGATGGTGGTGGACGGTCCCATGGCCACCCCTCCCACCCCTGCCCTTCCCACTCCTCCACCCTGGCTCAGCGACCCAGCCCCCCCTCCCCAACCCCTGTACCCCTGGCCCTCCCTACCCTTCGCCGGCCATGTGACCGGGCAGCAACCCTCCATGCTACCGGGTGGCGCATCGTGGATTGGAAAACTCCCTCCCCCAGCAAGTTGGTCGGCTATCCGACAGTGCTGTCCTCCCCTCCCTCCTCATTCCCGGCACCATCCACCCGCCCAGCCCGCCACCCATCACTGTGCACGCCCCCTCCCCCCAGCCATACCCTCCTCCTTCCGAGCACGTCCGCCGGCGATTCAACGGTGCTGTCCCCTCCAGTCCTCCCTCCCAGCACGTCCGCCGGCGATCCGACGGTGCTGTCCCCTCCTAGCCTCCCTCCCAGCACGTCCGCCGGCGATCCGACGGTGCTGTCCCTCCCCCATCTCCCTCCAAGCACGTCCGCCGGCGACCCAGCGGTGGTGCCCCCCCCCCCCCCACCCACCCACCCTTCCATTGCTCCCCTTCGCCCTTTCTTTCCACAGGGACCCTGCCGGGGCTCCCCTCCCCATGTCTAGGCACGCTCTCTCGTACCCCCCCCCCCCCCCCTTGCAAAGTCCCCCCCCTTGCAAAGCCCCCCCCCCCCCGGGACACCGTCACTTCCATGTTTTTCTAGTTAACATGTATTGTGCTGGTTTGTGTTGCCCATCTGCTTTACGCATGGCCTTGCATTGCTTTCCCATTACTACAAATCAAGCACCTGTGTATGTTCTGTGATATTCTCTCTCCAAAGGCGTTGTATGGGTGTGTTGTGTTGCCACTTCAGACCCAAGATGTTTTCTCCCGGTGACCATGTACGGTACCACTCACGCACACTTGGTGCACATGTGTTGGCCACTGTTGTGGGGCCTTCGCCAAATGGGACGCAGTTTTGCCACATTCGGTACATACGCCCTGGTGGGGTCACTCCGGTGGATCATGAGAGTGCTCAACTGTCAAGGCTAGCCCCCCAGCTAAGAGGAAAGCCAGCTGGTTTGGCTGTGCAAGCGGGCGCTAAAGCGGCTGCCAAACCAGCCCCGCGCGCCATTGCCTCCTCATCAACGCGAAAGTCGCTTCACACGTGTTCTCTTTGCTTGCGTCAGTGGAGGGTACCACAGTTTGCCTTGAGATACCCTTGCAATGTCCCCCCCCCCCCCCGGGACACCGTCACTTGGTGACCGTCTCCCCCCCCCCACCCGGGAGACCGTCGCGCGCTACCCCGGGACTTTGCAAGGGGGGGGGAGGGTACCTACGGCTCACAGGAGCTATCACCCCTAAGCGGGCGTCACGCATTGTAGTGGTCAGCACCAGAGGGGCGACGCACCCCCCTACCACCCGGGCCCTATGGCCAGGGGCGGCCTACTGACGTGGGGGGCCGCACCATTCCCCCGGGGATAGCACAAATGTTGCAGCAGATTAGCACGCCTCATGCCCGGCCGCAGCCACCGCCACCCCGAAGGGAGGCAAGACCCAGCTCGCTAACCTCACGTGTTGCTCCCCTACCCACCGGCCCCTGCATGAAATTCACGGTAGCCAGTACCCCGTCCCCGCGGGTTCTAAGCCGGCCGGGACAATACTCGCCATCGCCGGCATGGTCGCCGGCGGTGACTTCAAGCTGGCACTCGGTGCGACACATGTTGTCAGACCATTGGTCGCCGGCGTGCACGTCCGGGGGGGGGGTCTGACCAGGATCCACCCGACCTGTCCCCCATCCTGCTAGCGCCCCTTTTTGAGGATGCAATGCCCGATTCTGCCCCGCGAGAGGACAGCACTCACCGTCAATCTCATGAGGACATGGACCAATGCGAAGTCCAGTACTCTGCCCCACCCCCCGTGGAGATGAGGTCCCCACAACCCTCTAACCTTCATCCTTTGCACACCGCACAGCGGCTCTGTACGGAGTTGCCAGGCATGGCCCGACTTGGCCACGGATGGATTCGTGAATCCAATGCACGACACTCCACCATGCTGTACAACATGCAGGCAGATACCCCGTCTACTGACCACACGGCTGGGCTCATGAGGCATGGACGGGCTTCCCGTGAGCAAACGTAAAGGACGGTGGGAGGAGCCTCTTGTCATACAGGGCAGCAGCTCTCCTGATACCCGCACGACTTGCCCCTTGGGTGAATCTGGGTGATGGAATGGGCAGAAGCCCCATGGACTATTGCTCCTTAATATGATTTCCTCCTTCCCTTCGCCCTTTCTTTCCACAGGCTGCAGTATCCTACCCCGGACTAAGGGGGAGGACACCACGGCGCCGTCATGGAGATCCGGGACCCGGTACCACCCCCGCCCCATGCCAATGGCCCTCCCATGCCAATGGCCCTCCCCTCTCGAAAGAAGAAACATGGCCCCCCTTGCTAATGGCCCCCGCCTCTTTAAAGAAGAAACATGGCCCCCCCATGAGTTTTTTCACCAAATTGCACACAAATTGCCCTTTTTTGCCCAGTTGCTTGAGTGTGCAATGGCATGTGATGGGCACCATCCTTGGTGTCATGTGTTTGTTTTTTCAATGTAGATTTTCATTGCTCGATTTTCCAAGTACCGTTTGGAGCAGCCTGAGATTGTCTGGTCTTGCCTGCATTGCAACTCGGCCATGTTGGCCAGAGCCTATGTGCACAATTGCATGTTTCAGGGGAACCAAGGTCTCGGGTTTGAGGAAGGGACTACATGATGGCAGCTGGAGCAAATGTCTCACTCCTACCCCCCAGCCCCGCTTTCTTTTGTTGCCTTTCACACCCATGCCTGACGGTCTGATGCACCAACTGCACCCCTTTCGAACTAATGGCTGAAAGTGTCTATGGCAGGGATATTCAGTCTATCAGAGCGGACCATTGATCCCCCAGTAAGTAACCCCCCCCCCCCCCATTGTTTCAGCTACGCCCTTGTCCAAGCTACAGTAGGCGTAGGGACCGTATTAATTTGGGACCTAATTTTAATTCGGTACCAAACGTAGTGCAGCCACATAAGACATAGGTTTGGTGACGGATTTGCGAGTCACATAGAGTCATGGACACATTCTTTGTGAGTGTTTGCCCACTTGAACCCACATAGCTCTGATTTTGGGGATGTTTGTGCATTATATGCCCCTTTCTTGCACCAGCTCACCATGCAATCCTCTCTTTTTGAACCTGGGTGCCCAGTGTTGGTAGTTGTATGTGTCGCGCGCAAGCTACGCCCATGTCCAAGCTACAGTAGGCGTAGGGACCGTATTAATTTGGAACTTTGGCGTAGCTTATACAAGGGGGGGGGGGGTACATGTGTAGACAGGCAAGCAGTGTGTTCTGGTTGCTGAGTGGGGACCTCTTTTCAGACGCAGCGTGGTCCAGCCATGTTGTTACTGCTCATTTCTTCTGCAGTGCATTGTGCCACCCAGCTGCCCCTGCTTTGCTGCAGTGTTTGACAGCCATAGTGATCAACTCCTGGGAGCTTTGCAACGCAGAGTGATCCAGCCAGGTTCACAGTGCTGAAATTTTTTCAAGCAGGCCTGGGGCCACAGATTTCAGCATGTTTTGCTCAGGTCAAAGTGCCGTGATTCATTCCGTCGGTCAGCCTATTGCAGTTGCATGGGATTCATGTCTATTTGAAAACATCAGTGTTGCGCACATGAAGTATATGGTGCTGAAACGTTTTGAAGCAGGCCTGGGGTCATCAGTTTCAACCATCATATTTTCTGGAGTTGCAGTTGCGTGTTTTCTTCGTGTTTGCTATTGTGTGCTTGTATGTGTGAAGAAGGAAAGAAGCAAAGGCATGGGAAACAAATGTTGAGCACCACAACAAAAATGGTGTATAAGCATAAAAAAATTGCAAAAGATGGCCAGCATGAGCTCCACAGCCACCTCAAAGATGCAAGAGGTACCAAGCATTGGTCCCCACCACGTTTACACCGATGGCGCAAGCTAGAAAATGCGTACACAAATAATGTTTTTTGGAGTTTTGATGAGAATTCACGCCAATGGCTCCCCGTGCGCGTGTCAATGGACCCCCCCCCTTCGAAAGAAGAAACATGGCCCCCCTTTGCAAATGGCCCCCCCCTCTCGAAAGAAGACGGCCCGGGCCATTGACATGGGGTGGGGGTGGTAAGTTCCCGGCTAGAGGCCCTACCTACTCAAACCCCTCGCCCCCCCCATTTCCCCCCTTGTGCAGCGTAATGGGTGGCCCCACGGCCGCGCCGGCAGACCAACCTCGCCCCTCCCCTGCACTAACCGTATACCCCTGGCCCTCCATACAGATCGCTGGCCGTGTGGCCCAGCGGTAACCCAGCGTACTGCCGAGTGGCTGGTCCTGGGTTCGCATCCTCCCTGGCAGTTCAGTCGGCGATCCGACAGTGCTTTCTGCTCCCTGCTTCTTTCCAGGCGGAGCATCCTCCCCCGGGCGGTAGGGAGGACTTGACGTCGCCAACCAGGGGAACCGGGGCCCCAAAAGTACCCGGCAGGTGGTCCCCCCTTCTCTGCCCCCCCTCACCACTTGCACGAGAGGCCCTACCTTCTCAAACTCCTCACTCCCCCCATGTCTCCCCTTGTGCAGCGTAATGGGCGGCCCCACGGCCGCGCCGGCAGACCAACCTCGCCCCTCCCCTGCACTAACCGTATACCCCTGGCCCTCCATACAGATCGCTGGCCGTGTGGCCCAGCGGTAACCCAGCGTACTGCCGAGTGGCTGGTCGTGGGTTCGAATCCCCCCTGGCATGTCAGTCGGCGTTCCGACGGTGCTTTTTGCTCGCTGCTTCTTTCTTCCCAGGCGGAGCCCCAGGAATTCGTGATTTATTGCCATTTTGGGTGTTTTTCGGCTTGAAAACTTCCCCCGGCCGTGGCTAGCCAGGTGACTAAAATGGCCATAACTCAGTTTAGGGGCCCCAAAATGCGCGGTACTTTTGACCATTGGATGCGGAATTTCGCGCTGTTGGATTTTGTCTCTCGCAAAAATTGCTGAAAATGCACGTCGCCCCGGGAAATCGCGATTTATTGCCATTTTGGCTTCGCCGATTTGTTCTGCCGATTTGTTGGGTTTCTGAATTTCGCCGATTTGTTGGGTTTCTGAATTTCGCCGATTCTGCCGAGATGGTTTGCTTTGTGTTGCCGTGGGCAAACTTGCCCCAAGGGGCTGAACCCGCCAATTTCTGCATCTGCGGTACGTTGTATCAGTGTTCAATGTGCATTGATGGTCTGAGGTTTGGGCTTTGCATCTGCGCACTTACACATTGTTCTGCAGTCCCCCCCCCCCCCACAACCTTTTCTGCGGCGCAAGGGCATCGCTTGCTCCTTGCCACCAAAGTATGTGGAGACACGGTGGGTTGTGTGGAGGACGTGTGCAGAGTGGTGTGCTGCCCTTGTGGAGCGTCCGTTCAGCTTGGCAGGCCTGAATGATGCCAAGAATAGGCAAAAGATGATGGTTTCAGACTCAGCTAATCCTCACTACGTGTCAGATCTGCTCCCACAGTCATTTGTGGGATCATCGTAGCACTGGACAGCTCTGAACCTTGATTCCGAGGGGTTACCCCGAGTACTGTGAAGTGAGCAGGCTACGCCAGCTCATCTTGGTCCGAGCCAAAAAAAACAGATGCCAAGAATAGGCAAAAGATGAGCCCTGGCTTCCGGGCAACCGCTGTTGCCATGTTTTGCAATGGTGACATGGAGGAAAGGTTTGTGAAGAAATAGCATATTATTTGGGACAGGAAGATCCGCCGAACACAACGCCTACGCAATCGCCCCTACCCGAGACCTACGAGCTGGGTCCACGACCCGACTCAAGACGGAGACACAGAGCCCAACCCCGGACCGACCACACCCGCAGTGGAACGCACAGCCCAGACCACACCGCCGGAGGACTGCCCGGTATGCTTGGACAGCCCCGCGGATACACACCTGAGCTGCGACCCCAGGCACAGGCTGTGCCAGGACTGCGCCAACGACCCACGACTGCTAAGATGCCCACTGTGCCGCGGCACCCTGCAACCAAAGATACCCCCCCCACCCCCGGATGACCCAACATACGCGTATTTCCACATACAAATCTACAACAACAGACTCCTCACATACACGGATCACTGCGCAACTCCCAACCCGCCAGTGCACGTGGCATACAACGTGTGGAGGAGGCTACCTAGCACGACAGGCCAACTGTGGGAGGTACACCTCAGGACTGACCTCCCATACTACCACATCGCAAGACACAGACTGCATGTCCTCACGGGCACGAGGGAGGGCTTCCACATGGCCTTATCCATCCGATACTGGCTCTTTCTGGTCCAACCCTTGCAACACGACCTGCCCCTGGAGCACGACACCACCGGCTGGGCGCCACCCGATCACCCATCGGATGTGCGCAATGACGGGATCACATCCATTACCCCAGACGAGGTCTACCCACAACACACCCAATGGGTGCCGGATGCCACGCAGGATGGTGATGTGGAACCCAACCCAGGCCCGGATAGCAACGCCCCGCCCCATGGCCTGGTGCGCACCCTGACAGAAAACTACGAAAGGCACACGTCCGGACTGCACACTGCTGTGCAAGACCAGGGGGACGAAAAGGAAAACCCGGACATCCTGGAGACAAACTCAAACCCCCCACCAAAGGATACCACCGAGCGGGAGCCCCCCCAGAATGGGGAACCTACCCCCCCCCCCCCCCTGCAAAGTCCCCCCCCTTGCAAAGCCCCCCCCCCCCGGGACACCGTCACTTCCATGTTTTTCTAGTTAACATGTATTGTGCTGGTTTGTGTTGCCCATCTGCTTTACGCATGGCCTTGCATTGCTTTCCCATTACTACAAATCAAGCACCTGTGTATGTTCTGTGATATTCTCTCTCCAAAGGCGTTGTATGGGTGTGTTGTGTTGCCACTTCAGACCCAAGATGTTTTCTCCCGGTGACCATGTACGGTACCACTCACGCACACTTGGTGCACATGTGTTGGCCACTGTTGTGGGGCCTTCGCCAAATGGGACGCAGTTTTGCCACATTCGGTACATACGCCCTGGTGGGGTCACTCCGGTGGATCATGAGAGTGCTCAACTGTCAAGGCTAGCCCCCCGGCTAAGAGGAAAGCCAGCTGGTTTGGCTGTGCAAGCGGGCGCTAAAGCGGCTGCCAAACCAGCCCCGCGCGCCATTGCCTCCTCATCAACGCGAAAGTCGCTTCACACGTGTTCTCTTTGCTTGCGTCAGTGGAGGGTACCACAGTTTGCCTTGAGATACCCTTGCAATGCCCCCCCCCCCCCCCGGGACACCGTCACTTGGTGACCGTCTCCCCCCCCCACCCGGGAGACCGTCGCGCGCTACCCCGGGACTTTGCAAGGGGGGGGGGAGGGTAGCACACCACCCGACCAACACACCGAAGGGCTAAGTTACGTCCCCCCTCCACCCCAAGAGGATACACAGGCATACACATTCCACGAAGACGGCAACAACCCAGTGGACAAACTACCCATACACACACCTACGGAATACCAGCTCATAGAAGAACTCGTAAAGCTCAACACGGGCGCGTCACAACAACCAATGACTACAGCAGAGCAAGACACATTGAAAGCATCAGTTGTGTACGACGCACAAACCAGACTAAAAACCTACTTAACAAAGCACCCAAACCGTGCAGTGACCACAGAGCACATCAGGAGGCAAACACAGGAAGGGGTATGGTATGACAGGAACACCTACCAACTCCCTCTGTTTGCGCAACACAAACTGCGCGACGTCATGACGGTGAGGCATGAGGCCGACTCTGACGGTATACACACGGTATCCGAGATGGCCGAAGCACACCAATACACAGTACACACGGAAGCCGACCATCAAGGGAACCCAGACATCCGGAACAAGACATACTTACTACTGCCACAGGCAACCGGGACCCGCCGCAACCATGAACGACGCATGCAGCGCGCCGCCATACAAACAGAATGGGGCGGAAGTGAGGACGAACGGGTTGACCAAGTCCTACGGGCACTCGGCGACCCGGGGGCCAAGGAACTGATCCTGGCCTACGAGGCGGACCGCCAAGACATTACAGCACTACAAACCTACCTCATGGACTGCCTCCACCGCGCCCCCCTGCGCAAACTGGCCCGTTATGTAAGGGGCGTATACCAATTCGACAAATTCCCCGTGCGCAAGTGGTCCCCGGAACACGAAACTATGGTCGACCACCTGCAACCCAAACCCATCATGGCCCTCCACCTGGACAACACCATAAAGATGGGACACGAGCCCACGCACAAAACATACGCACTCACGAAGGGCACACCCATACAAGTGGGACTGGAAGACCGCAAAGACACACTACAACCAGAACCGGCTAAGACTACAATCGTGGTGGAGTGCCCACCAGAGACGGGCATTAGGACGCGAGACGCATTTATGAAACGGATCAACGGCCACCAGTCTGACGTCGCATCCACCATAGCAAGCAAAGACCGCCACAACACTTTTCGGTGGAAGTGCGCATCCGAGCACACCGCAGGGCAAAGTGGGTCGCACGCCTGGAGACTACACCTGCCCATGCAATTGCCGCCTCGCTTGACACAAGCACTGAAGACCATAAAACAAGAGGAGGAAAACGCCGGCAACCCTGGACCGTACTGGCTCACCGAAACGGACTATGAGAGCCTGTATATACTGAGACAACAATACACGGAACACAAAGAAGACAGAATAACGTCCGTACAGGAGATACTGGACGACCTCGACAGGGAACAGCTCGAGCTAGGAAGGAGCATTGCATCCTTCCTCAAGGGGTTCCGACCAGTGGACTCATACCGTCTACTGGTACAATTCCACCCAGATGCAGACCGACGCTTGATTGCCCAACTGCTAAAGGGCATGAAAAGCTACGAATTGGTCCACGTGATGACCAACGTCATCCTCAACCGCAACAACTGGACACAATCCACGAGCCGCTCTAGGGACATCAAGCGGCCGCCAAAACCGACTAGGCACGACACCACGACGGTGTTCGTAGGGTGGACACAGGGCGCAGGAGACGACACGGCGAAAGTCGTGGCATCATTCTTTGGATGCTGGACCAGCTGGAAGCCGGAACCCAACATGTGGAGCGACGCGGGCTGCACCTACGCCTCCCTCCAATACCAGCACGCCACGGCAGTGGCCCTCAGTGCCGGACAATACATCGGGGTGGCACCCGGTGAATACGTCCACATCACGCTGGGAGATGACAACACGGACACACAGGCGGCAGAGCGCATCGACCAGATGCTCGCGCACAAAATGCCGCAGGAAACGGGCGACGACGCGGCCTTCAGGAGACGAATGAAGGCAGGGAAGCAACTGGGCTCAGACATGATGACTGAACGCGTCATCAAGGAAATCAACAGGGAAAAACAGCTTTTCGCAGAACCGGAACCCATCAATGTGGCTGACTGGGACGAGGCCATCCTGAACGAACTCGGCCATGCCACCAACGACGACACCCCATCAGACACCCACCCACATATGGCCACCATGGACACGGACGAAACCCCCGCCCAGCAACCACACAACCCGGCAAAATTAACCACACCACACGCACGGCAGCCACACCCAGCACAGAAAACCAAGGCCCACAACAAGACACCACAGAAAACGCCCACAAAAACAACGCCACCACCAAAAAAGAAGAAGGCAGCGCCTGCATCGCCGCAACCCACACAACAAGCAGACAGTACGGCTGCCTTCACTGTGGACAACAGACACAAGGGGAAAGGAAAGGGGCCGCCAAAAAACCCGCAGGGCAAAGGGAAAAAGTGAGGTGCCTGTTCCTCATGCCCTGCATCGCCATTATGGCCCTCCTCCTACTCCTGGCCCCCACGCATACTGAGGGGCCGTTGTATCTGCTCCCCGTGAACCGGAGAGTCCGCAGACGATATACCCCGCCGTTACGGCACCGGCACGGTTACGCACGGGGCCCCAACCCCCATAGTTACCGTATATGGCGGCCAGGCCTACTCCTCCTCTATATCGTCTGTCTCTTCCACACCCCGACCGCCCCAATCACGGCAGCGCCATGCCGCTACCATGCACCTGTCACGATCACCACGGTAACCAGCCCATATAACACGCGGTATAACACCAACTGGGTCCTCCAATGCGGAGATGTGCACCCCAACCCCGGGCACCGTAGGATATATCAGCTCCGGCGGGGATGCCGGGATGTGCGGGGACCCCCCATACCGTTGCTGGACATTGAGGAGTATGCACAACACCTGGTGGTCAACACCAATCGACGGTATGACAGTCTAGACGACGCAACCACCGCGAAGGACCACGACATGAAACTGGCCTCTTGGAACATACAAGGAGCACAGGGATCCGTCAGCCTACAACGGTGGGCCAACACCCTCCACCTAATCAGCCAGTGCCGTATCGACCTATGCGGCATCCAGGAGTATCACCCAGGTTTCCCTAAACCAGAGGCGGCCACAACAGCACTCAACAACGACTACAAGTGCTACGCTGCGCCTGGGAACGAACCGCGGATAGCTTTCATTGTCCGCAACGCTGTGGTCCCTCACATACTCGAAACGTTATACTCCCCCAACGGATTGGCAGGGGCCATCAGGATACAGCTCCCAAACAGCCCCCGCCGCACCATTGCGTGTGTGTACTCCAAATTCAGCCAACAGGACAAACAGGAGGTAGACCTATTTCTGCAGTCCCTGAGACCATACGACATCATTATGGGGGACTACAACGATGACATTTGGTCAACCAACCCGACACGCCTGTGGCAGGAAGACCTGGCCAGCGGAGTGTTCCTGGACCCCTTGCACGCTAGCAGCCAACCCCCGGACCCCCGGCAATACTATACCCGCATCCCTAGGCATGGACGCCCACGTCGCCTAGACGCCATCTTGATACGGCAACAAATACCGAACATACCCTGGACCTACTATGACACCATACAAATGCCCATATCGGATCATGCTATGGTCCTGCTTGGGGTCCGATGGAGGATAGGGGTCCCCGACCCACCACACAGAAAACCACAGCCCACAGTCGCGAAGTGGTATACAAAGCAATTTCAACGGTTTACTAGCACCATATCCACACTACCCATAACAAACAACGACCCACCACTACACACGGCACGACGGATACTGTCTGCTATAGCGCACGCGGCGCGACCACGACGACCCACGCGCGCAAAGACAGCGACCACCGCAGGCTGGTCGGAAACCACGGACCCCAAAACACGGTTACAGGAGTACGGGGAAATACAAGAGCAACACATACGGAGACAAATCGGCAAACTGCGCCGGGCGGCAGTGCACAAATCGGGCTATTTTTATAAAATGGTCAAGAGATGGCGCACTGGACTCATAGCCCAGGACACACCGCAGCCCCCAATAGGAGGAACACAGTACGTACTCAACCACTTTGCGGGCGACCCAACATACGACGAAGACGCGTGCCGGCAACTCATACGGAAACATGTACGGCGCCGCACGTGGAACACAACGACCCCCACATACGAGGAATACTTGCAGTGCCTACGGGCACCAAAGAACAAATCTGCCGGACCTGACGGTGTCCCCCCACATCTGCTCCGGCACCTACCGGACCACGTGCAGCGGCAACTATACCAGGCAATCGTTGCAGTCTGGAACGGACAGCACATCCCAGTGGCTTGGCTGCGGTCCAGGGTAGTGCTCATCTATAAAAAGAAGGATCCCCAGGACCCACGAAACTACCGGCCAATCTACGTATCCACGGCCATATATAGTATACTCACACGCCTCCTCCTGACGCGTATATCGGGAGCCATGACCCCGGGACTATTGGACATACAACACGGCGCCACACAGGGACGAAACACCACAACGTTGGCCACAAAACTATTAAACGACCTGCACGTTGAGGACGGGTACGTGGCCCTACTTGATGTGGCCAAAGCTTTTCCATCAGTCCCCCGAACCATGCTGACTGGGATCGTCAAGGAGGCAGGGGCACCAGAGAACATCATACGGATGTTGGGGGAAATATACCAGCATACACCAGCCGTGCTGACCCTACACGGAAAAGACCTACCCATACGGCCCACCAGGGGTATGAAGGAGGGGTGCCCCCTCTCCCCAACGCTATTTCTCCTATACTACGACATACTATTACGTGAAACCATGGAACGATGCCCGGGAGCCTGACTGTACGTGTTCGTTGACGACATAGCTGTGCGTGCGCCCACGAGGGAAGCATTGCTGCACACCCTGGATACCCTCCACGACGTGGCCCACACAATGGGATTACGCTTCAACAAGGACAAAACTGAAGTGTGCCACTGGGCCAAGGACTACGACCTAACGCCCATCACGTGGCGGCACCAGCTCATCCCCGTGCGGCCATCTATAATGACATACCTGGGGCATGTGCTAGCCCACCCCACACAAGAAGACACAGCATGGGACATGGTCACAACACAGCTACACCACGACGTAGCGGCGTACAGGACCCTGCCGCTCAACGCCTACGAAAAGGTGGCCATCATCAACGCCGTCCTTATCCCCCGATGGACGTACAGGGGACTGTTCCTCGGAAATAGGACGCGAATGGCGTACTGGGACGACATACTGCTCCAGTTCATCACGGATACACCCGGGGTAGAACAACAAATGAACAAACACCGGCTGACTACCAACCTCAGTCACGGGGGACTTGGCCTACGCCAGCTGTGGTGGTCCTACATCACCCGGTGGGTCACAATTGGCCAACAAGAACTGCAGCGCACTGGCCCTACACAACAACTCACCGCAACCCAATATAAATACATAGACGCCGTTCGAGCCCTAGGGGGCACGGTGGGACAGCGTATATCCCAACCCCGACAACACCGACCCTTGTCCGAGGGACTCTACGACTCGGAGAGCTCAGAAGAGGACCAGGAGACGCATGCAGGGAAGACACGGCCAGCTACCAACCGCATAGACTACAGCTGGATGAACCCCCCAGAGGAGCCAACCCCTGAGGAAACCCATGAGGTTTGTCAGGCACTCCCCCACCAGCGAAAACTACACGGAATCACCATACACTACACAGGAGAACCCACCACCACCCGGTGGTACACAGACGGGTCGAAACGTCACGGACGAGCGGGAGGGGGCATCTACAACGGAACATACCGTGCGGCCTTCCGGGTGCACGGGCCACAACAGGTTTACCGGGCCGAAACGATCGCATGCGCCCTAGCCTCAGAGCTGGCCAAGCCGGGGGACGACATTATACTAGACAACCAGAGTGTGGTGCAGGCCACACCTATAAAACGCAAAGGAGTGGTCAAGGACTAGGACTACCGCGACATAGGGTACCTCAACTCCACCACGAAACGACTGACGATCTGATGGACACCAGGGCACCGCAAACTAGAACAAGCCACCACGTATAAAGACTACCAGGACATACAGGGGAACAACCACTCTGACGTCCTCGCCAATATGGGCGACAACCTGCCCATGGATTCCCAACAACCACAACCCCATGATATTGTCATCACAGGACAGATCATGCCCACACCTGCCAAGGCATGGATCATGCAAGTGCGTAGACAAAAACAAACACCAGACGTACACTGGGTGAGCTGGCTCCCCATGAAGCATTACAGACGAAACGCGTGGACACCCTGGCTGTGGGGGCAAGTGCGATGGTGGGGAATGGGCGCCCCCTGGGAACGGACACCCCGCCTCTGCTCCCAATGTGGCCACCAACACGGAGCATCGGTACAGTCAAAACTGGCTTACTGTCCTGCCTGGAGCGACTTCTGGGACCTGTGGCGCAAGAGCTGGACTGATTGGACCCCATACACGCACCAATGGCTGCAAGCGGCCGACAACCAAGAACTGTGGCTATGTGTCAGGCTGCTCATACCACTGTCCCTCGTCGACGCCATACCCACAGCGGAACGACACAAACTGCGAACGGAAGTGGGCCTGTTCCAGTTTCGCATGATACAGTCCGTCCAAACACTAAGACGAAAGTACGCCGACCCAACACCACAACAACCACCGTCGCCCCTGTGGCTCACCAAATACATGGCGCAGACACTTCCGCCACGAGAAACGCCCCAAAACCTACGGAACCACGTCGGGGCGCCCACGTGGTGCGGCGCGAAACGCAAACGTAAGGCCGAGGACGCAACGGCTGACCCAATCGACCCCGGCCAATGGTTACACGATGCACGCGACGCGGGCGATGGTGAAGCAGTGGCATGGTTCGTCGCGCGAGCCACTAACACAGGGGCAGACGACCACATAAAGAAACGTCAGCGCCTCAACGTTGACACACAGCGGTGGGAACAGTACAAGACAACCACAGACAGGCTGGCAAACGAACACGCACAGCAAGCACGGGACATATACCACAAAGCACACATGGAGGCAATGGCACGACAACACCTGCGCACTCTACACATGGGCTACACCAACGCACTGACGGCAAAAACCGACTACCACAGGCTTGTCGTAAAACTAGTCGACCAACAGAGACAAACACAACGACTGCACGACACACATGCACACCTGTACCAAATACGTAGGCAATGGTACGAACAAGCGAAGGAAGACACAAGGTTGTGGTACACTGACGCAAAACTACTACTGATGGTCAATGACCGCTACTAGAGGCCGAGTGCAGGCACTGCCAAGCTACTTGACCTGCACCATCAACAAGCGAGCTACATGTGGCAGCAGCAGACACACCTGACTGCCATGGCACAGTACTATCAAGACGCCTGCAAACACAAGACATCACAATACTGGCAAACAACCCGACCAGCCCGACAGACGATATACCTGATACGGAAGCGGCCGCGGGAGCACTGGGACCCCACCTTGTGGGAAGTCCCGTTACAACCGCTACCGAAACGCCACAAAACGCACTGGGACCCGAATGAGTGGGAACAGCACTGACATGACTACACCAACCTCAATGGGAAACCAGGGGGGCACAGTCACGAGCTGCAGCCCGTATGCATACCCTGGCTTCGCCGAAATCTGTATCTTACTTCGAACTTGGTCCACTGTGACCCCTGGCACTTATGAACCGGCCTTTTTGATAAAAAAAATTATTTGGGACAGATTGCTGCACGTTTATGCCATCAGCCACGCTTCTGGTGCATTTTGATTGTTCCACCTGGCTCGGGAATGAACAACAAATAGTAGAGGGTAATAGAAATCAGCAGGAAGCATGCAAGAAGGACAGGAAATTTCTCTCACCGTTCCGAATATTTCCGAATATTTCCGAATATTTCTGCATGTTTCCGAACCAAAGATTTTTTTATTCCGAACCAGTGGTAAACCCTGCTCTAGTGCGCATCCAGTAAGGCAACCGGCATATGGCGTTCGCAGTCATGGCAGTAGGCCAAATGGGTGTAGCCGCCACTGAGGTGGGTCTTCAATTGGTTGTGGTTATCGCTGTTTGCTGTGTGTTTACTGGTTGTGGGCAAGGTGGGTTTCTGCATGTTAGCAGGTTGCGAGGCAGTGTGAGCAATGCATTCCGCCCCCTTTTTTGTAGGTTTTTGTGGGATTATCACCAGACAGTTTGGGACAACACACCGTGTGTGCAACGAGGCACCAAACGGTTCCTGTGGAGATAGTAACTAAAGTGCTGAGTGTGACATTTTAGGTCCCTTTTTCTGATGACTTATAGGGCAACAAGGACAATTCAGAGATACATCTCTGCAGATTGAACTGATTGTGTCTGGCATAGGGTCAAGACTATGCTGGTTATTTCAAAACCTGACGTTATGGCCCTTGTAACAGTGGTGACCGCCTGGCCTATGTCACGGGGGCCTTCCATAAGTATCCGTTGCTTCATGGCCTTGTAGTAGCTACGCCCTTGTCCAAGCTACAGCGGGCGTAGGGACCGTACCTAATTTGATTTGGTACAAATGTAGTGCAGCCACATAAGACATGGGTTTGGTGACAAATTTGCCAGTTGCATACCTTATATCTTATACCCCCCCTTGTAATCCCCCCCCCCCCAACCCCCCCCCCCCTTGGGGGGGAACGGTCACTTGGTCCAAAAAGCATAGAAAATTCCAGGCGCCAAAGGCGCCAAAGAAAATTTTTACAAGGTCCAAAGGCGCCGAAGCCGATTGACACTATGATACTATGGTATGGTTTTGTGGTGCACCCCCCCCCCCCATCCGTATAGGGGGGAACCGTCACTTCATGACCTTTGCCCCCCCCCCCGTGGGGGGCAACCGTCACGACATTGGTGGGGAGATTGCAAGAGGGGTGTAAGGTAGCGCCATGGACACATTTGTTGTGAGTGTTTCGCCACTTGAAGCGACATAACAGGAAGAACCGTCCTTAAAAGTAGTCTTCAATACTGCACTTGGATTTGACAGTTGGGGCATCACACCAGCCCAGACTTCCGGAGGAGGGAGGATATGCGCTAGCCACCCCCGACACATGGCTAAAAGTCCAAGCCGGACTTGCTTTGATGGCGTTCGCCCACAATTAGGCGCGGCGGTCATGCAATGCTTTGTGGGTCTTCGCTTTCTAGCCTGGCACGAAATATGGCGTCCACTGGGACCTCAGATCCCTACCATATCTACAACTCGGACCCGTTCCTTATGCCAGCATGGGATTCCTAGCCTACTCTCAAGCAAGGCAATATTGCCTCGATTGCCTTGACCCGTAAAGGAATTCTTAGAATAGGTGATCTGTTTGATGACAATTTCACGCCAGGACACAACTTGTTCAAAAAACTGGGCACCATGTGGCAGATTGTTTACCCGACCTCCTTACACGGATTTCGGTCTCTACTTGCTTCCGACCGGTCCATACTGTCGGTATGGGCAGTTGAGGGAATTCCGAGTGCCTTAAAAAAATGTTGCTTGTCCCTTTAGTTTTGCATTGTCAATCATCCAACATGTGAACAGCGTTTTGGCGCTCATGCCTACTGCCCTTCCTCAAAGCATGGTTACTTTGTAAGATATGCAACGTTGCAGGTATTCATATGTGCTGTACATATCATGAGCACCCTAAACATAGTTGGAACTCATTTGCAGATCGGTGCCGGTAGCGAAAGCCGGAGCTTGACGACCTTCGTCATGAATGGCCTTCCTCAAAGACTATGTTTGTCAGGCATTGTGGGCCAAGTTAAAAGTTGGAGAACAGCTCCCAAACTTGACCAAGTTCCCGTGGTGTCCCATATGTGCTCAAATAGAGTTAGTACACCACACTATGCATGAGTGCCAATTTGCGGTCTTGTCCCGTGATTCCGTTGATTTTTGCTGCGGACCATCCTACGTGGTTGCCGCTGTCCTATCCGGGCACTTCCCCTGCAACACTCCTTCCCTACCCCCCAAGGGGTCTCATTGTGGGCTGCATGGGCTGCACATTGTTCACTACAGAACTACGTAAAACAACCATCGGTACTCCCCAAGCTTCTTCGCGCAGTGGGTGAGAGTCCTCTCACAAATCATTCTTTGGGAGCCACTCCACTTTATGTCTGCCCCACTACTTCAATTTTATGATGCACTTGCAACTCTTTCCCAAATTGGATCCCTCCCAATGGGATTGGTTGCCGCCCTGGTAGATGACACGTTGGAGGGTGATTTGAGAAACAAGAAGAAGCACCGCACATGAGAACGTAAACAACATCTTGATGTAGAAGTCAAGAATATTATCAACCAACTAGAGGGGGAAGGGTGGAACTTTGCCTTCACTGATGGGTCAGCCAAGCATCACCCCAAGAGGGTGAGGTAGCAGGGCATGACATCTATGTGCATACGGACTGTGGGCGGTCTAGTTGGCTGGCTCACCACGCCATGGAGGGGCATGGCATGGGGCCCCAAAAAGCTCCTCGACACCCCCACCTTGTTACTGAAGCTCTAGAGCGCTTGGAACGCCTCCTCATCCCCCCGGGAATGATGGCATGTTTGCCATCGTATATAACGGCAGTTAGTATAGCGAAGCGGGCTAACGAAAGTTCTGCCACCGGGCCCCCAACACCCCCCCCCCCCTGTCTCTGGACCTGCTTCCCATCCTACCTCCTCCCCTCCTTAGCCTTTTTATAATTTAAGGCGGGGATACATCGGGTCATCCAATGGGCTCGGCCAAAAATGATGGGGCATGGGACTGGAGGCGTCTAAAAGACGAAGACCCCGCAGCAAAGTCCACAGCATGGGCCCACCTGATTCAGACGCCCTGGATGGCCCGTATGATCCCGCATCAGCATCGCACGGAGGTGCTGGTGGCGGGCGTGGCAGGATGGTCTCGGGATGGAGTCAGCTGGAGTGCGGTGAAGCTGGCCAGGACCTTCCATGAGACGCTGGGGATCTCATTTCAATCCCCTGATCCGCAGCGGTACGTCGACGCGCTGCTGTATGGGTTGACACTTGCCTGGGGAGTCGAGGTGACTGCGTTCAGCCTGTCTGCGGAAGAGGCGGCCGTCGGGTTCGCTGTCTGCGACTTGATCGCCAAGCCGCCTGGAAAATCGATGAACAGGAGAGGAGGAGTGGGGATCAAGGGTGAGAGACACTCTCCGGGGAAGAGCGCAAAGCCCGAGACCAACAGTGGCATGGCCCTGGACGAGGAGGCGGGCGCCAGAGCCGATGATCGCGAAGGAGGTGGGGGGCCGGCCGCCGCTGAGGAAGGCAAAGAGGAAGAACTGACGTATAAGGAGCCCAGCTTCAAAAATGCCAGGTGGATGAGAAAGAGACCCGGGGCCCCGCGGTGGACGGTCAAACTGTGCCGCCTGGTTGAAAGGTTGATGGAGGCCGAGGAGTCTGAGACTGAGACGGAGGTGTCCACGATCATTGACGATGTCTCGCAATTGCTCCTTGATTGTGACAAATCCGGTAAGGACGCGGTCAAGGCAAAAATAAAGGAGGTCAAAAAGAAGAACAAGAAGAAGGCCAAAAAACAGAGGCGCAGGGAGAAAAAGAAGGAGATGAAGGAGCGCCGGTCGTCTCGAAGGGGAAAAGGGAGGCGCATGTCCTCCGACTCGGAATCGTCGTCCACGGACAGTAGCAGCGACAGTGCGTCTGATACCTCATCTACAGCAAGCTCCAGCTCATCAGGGCGCCACTCAAAGCGTAAAGGCAGAGGTGGCACGCAGGGGAGCACAAGTCAGCCGGAGTTCAAATGGATAGATGGAAAGCGCCACTTCCGCAGCAAGAAGACAGGAGACTGGGTTAATTGCGAAAACCCTCCAACAACGGCATGCCCGGAGTGTGGTGGCCACCATTGGTGGTTTGACAGGGAGAAGCACGGGTGTAAAGGCCGAAGGAAATGACTGCGAAGCCATGACGCTGGAGACGGGGCTGGAGGGGGCACGCAGGACGACGAGGAGAGCGAGCGCGAGTGGCCGTGGGCGGCAGCGCGCGACAGACTCGAGGCGGCGATGGCTGATGAGTACGGGACGAATTTTGATGCCACTACGGTGCGGGGCCTGCAGGATGGTACCCTCGACGGGTATCTGCGGCAGCTCAGGCGACTGGCAAGGCTGGAGCGGATGCGACCAGGCGACGGTGCTCGGGGTGTATTGGAGGCCAGGCTCATGCAGATTGTGCAGGGCGACCTGTCAGAGAGCGCCGCAAAGCTCGTTCTGGCTGCGGCGAGGCTGGCCGAAAAGATGGCGTGGCTTGCCCCGGTGGTGCGGAAGTCTGATTGGTACTTGGTTATGTCTATCGACGAGCGGCGGTGCAAAGAGCAGCGGGCGGAGGCGAAGGAGTGGGCGCAACTGGAGGACTTGTGCAGGCTGTGTGCGGCTGCCTCTAGCTTCGCAGAATGGGAGGCGGTGGCGCTGGCGTGCATATCGGTGGGACACTGCCTGCGGGGCTCCGAGGCGGGGGGTGGGCTGGGACAGGAAGATGAGGGGTTGCGATTTTTTGGAACGAAGTCCAGGAGGGGGGTCCAGAGACAGGAAGTGGGACCCTGGGTGCGAGCCTGGTTGCAATTCGTGGCAAAACTCAGAGCGCTCAAAGGATTCCACCCCGACAGAGGGGCGTGGCACGAGTCCAGGGAGGCGCTGGGGAAAACGTTGGTCAGCCTGCTGGAGAGGGGGGAGGGAAAGAAGACTGTCCGGTGGCATAGCTTCCGTAGGATGGGGGCAGCACAACTCCGGAAAATGGGGGCACCGCTCACAACAATTATGCTGTGGGGGGGGGGTGGAAGTCAGCGAAAATCGCGCAGATGTATACCGAGGCCCCTCCCAGGTGGAAGTTTGCCCGCTCGGGAAAAATCCCATGGCCTGTGTGGGGGGGGGGGGGGGGGGCAGAGCCGGGCTACTGCACGAAGCAGGGCTCCACGCTCTCGTTCTGGCCGTCATGGATACGCCGGGAGATCGCCGTCGCGGCCAGGGAAGCTTCCCGACTTGCTGGGGGATCGCCTGAGGGGGGTGAGGGTGCACGCAAACGAGGTAGGACAGTGTCCCCGAGTGCGAGTGCTTCTAGGGCGGTTGCGAGATGCGGCGAGGGCGATAAGCGAAATGCGGGGCGTCAAGGTGCACAGGCAAGAGATGGTGCGTAACCTCATTACAGGGATGGGTGAGGCGGTGCTCAGGCTGGAGTGTGGGGAGGAGGGTCTGGATACGCTGTGCAGTGTGTTAACAAAAGTTGGGGAGGGGGACTTAGACGAGGAGGACGATGGATAGTACAGCAACAGCGACGAGGAGGGGGTGGTTACCGAGGACATGGCTGCTCGGGGGGTGGGGGAAGCGGGATGTGTGACAGTGTCAGACAAGATCTGGAACAGCTTGGTCCCTCGTGACTTGCTGGGGGTGTACCGGAGGCAGTTACGGGGGGACAGTGCGGGGATTGAAAAGTCACATGGGGGGAAGTCGGGGCCCGTGGATGCAATGCTGGAGTCCCTCAGAACTGAGACTAAGGGACTGCGCAGAACAAAGCGCCCCGAGACGGCAAAAATGTTCCTTACGTGGAAGAATGCGCTCAAATGCCGAGCCATTCTTGATGCGCGGAGAGTCAACGCAAGCGACCCCCGGAAGCCCCCGAAATTCCGACTGCCAGGGCTGGAGGCCATCCGCCACTGGATGGGACGTGCGCGCCCTCGGCGTGTGGGGGGGGGGCAGGTGCCGTGTTTTTCTGGCAAAGCTGGACCTGCAGAATGCTTACTGGAGCATCCGCCTCCCCCCCGCCTGGCGCACTGTTTTTGTGGTGGGGGGGCGGTCGGGTAGGCGTTTCCGGTATGCGAGGCCGCCATTCGGATGGGCCTATAGCCCAGTGATATGCCAAAAGCTGGTATCCTCTGTTATCCGGGGGGCCTTGTCGAGACGTGGTGTGCGGGGTTGGGTGTACCTGGATGACATTTTACTGTCGTGCAGGAGCAAGAGTCGTCTGCGGGGGGCTGGGAGGGACTGCATTCGCAGGCTGAGACGTGCGGGTTTTATTGTGGGGGCAAAGTCCGAACCGGATCCGACTGAGAGCCTCAGATTTATTGGAAAGCAGATTGACACCAAGGCTGGGACAATCAGCAATGCGGTGGGTGCCTTGGTCGGTGCCTTCAGGGCGTGGATCCGGGGGGTGGGCGGGGGGCGCCTGCCCTCAAAGGTTATGGAACGCCTCCTGGGTAAACTGTGCTGGCTGAGCAGGCCCAATGCGGGTCTGGGTGCCTTCCTGGCGGGCGCATATCGAGGTTTGCAGAGTGGGAAAGGAGTGTTTGGTAGGGGGGTCTGCAAGGGAGTGGCGACAGTGCTCCTATTCTCCTGTGTCCCTCAGCGGTGCGACCCTCCAGGGCCTGGTGGACGAGGGGCCTGGGAGGTGTTCGTGGATGCAGCGCCAGAGGGCAAACGTTTTCGACTGGGGATTGTTGGGGGGGGGGATTACTATCGATCGGAGGTGTGTCCGCCCTGGGTGGACTCCCTGCAGCAGGCGGAACTGTATGCGCTGTACATCGTCATTAAGGTGGCATCCTATCGTGGTTTTGAAAGAATTCGTGTGGGTTCAGACAGCAACGTAGCTAGGTCTCAGATTAATGCGCTGAGGGCGTCGGTGCATGCCGATTCTCAGCAGCGAATACTCCGGCGCCTGTTTTGGCTAAGGTGCTGGAGTACTGTTAGTGTCGAGTCCTTCAGGGTGCCGTCCCTTTTAAACGCGGCCGACCCCCTGAGTAGGGAGACAGGCTTCCAGTCTCGGAAACAGGCCGTTGCCGAAGCAGCAAGGCGTCGTGAGTACGGGAAAAAGCCGTCGACACCAAGTACATGGGTCTGATGGAGATGATTCGCCCCCCGTGGAGATTCAAAGGGGAGGTGGGGGACTGATGATACGACGGCTACGGGGGCATATGGACGCGCAGTCGCGCGGCAAAATGTGCTGTCCGTGGAATAGTGCATCTGTCCTGATTGCTTTGTCCAATGGGAGGGGTGGGGCAGGCAGAACTGCAGTTAGTATAGCGAAGCGGGGTAACGAAAGTTCTGCCACCGGGCCCCCAGCACTCCCCCCCCCCCCTGTCTCTGGACCTGCTTCCCATCCTACGTCCTCCCCTCCTTAGCCTTTTTATAATTTAAGGCGGGGATACATCGACCCACCCGCCCACCCTGTGTCTTGTCCCGGCGCCTGCCAGGGGTGATGAAAGGACAGCCCTTCATTTGTTACTCTGTCACTGGTGCTGTCCGTGGAATAGTGGGCATGGCATGGGGCCCCAAACAGCTCCTCGACACCCCCACCTTGTTACTGAAGCTCTAGAGCGCTTGGAACGCCTCCTCATCCCCCCGGGAATGATGGCATGTTTGCCATCGTATATAACACATTTCACGGAGACTTTGTTTCGTCGGGGATCCTTAGGGGGAGTATGAGACGCGTGCGTGCGCGGTGCATGCGTGGTGCGGGTACTGGGGTTGTTCCGTAGACCCTTTCATCTAGAGCCAATCAGGGGGAATGGTAACGCCTCACAGCCCAGCATGTGCCATCTACAACTCCTCTCCCCGTAGACCATCTCCTGGAAAAGTTGTTCAAATACCTGACGCGGTGCGCGCGCGGTGCGCGCGCGGTGTGGATACTCCCCCTTACCCCCAGTGCGAGAAATAGGACTCATCAACTGCATTCCTAAAGCAACAGTGTTAGCAATGGTGTCAAAGTTGGGACCACTAGTTGAGCCTCGCCTCAACTTTTGTTTGCACTTCCCCACTTAGGCAGTCCATTTTTCATAATGAGTGCCATGGATGGGCATGACATCCAACCATCTTCCAACTCCCATCCGCCTCACGCCTGAACAGAGGAGAGGCTCTCAGAACAAGCCAGCTACGGGGACAATTGGCCAGGGCGTCCGTCAAGGAAGGTCCGGCCCTCCCTCCCCTATCCGTGCCGGAGCTGAACAAACTCCTCGAGAGACCTTAGCTAACCCAATGGATGAGGCTTATGCTGTCTAATTTGAAGGCCTATGTCAGGGTGAGGGCTGGAGAAGTTGGCGAAGTTCCACGACCATTCGAATTCAAAGGCCAAGTCGCCAACGACATGATGGATCCGGGCGACCAGGTAGCATGGCGCACCTGGGACTGCGTTAACGAGCCCGTGACGGCATACGCGCGAAGGTACGCAGGATGGACCAGCAGTACTAGGCAGACAGACCAGCTTTATGCTACACTAGAGGAAGCCCGAGAGGCCCTTGGGGACAACTTCATGTTGCGAAGCGTCAAGTTCGAGGTGGGAGGGGGCGTGCTGCAATGGCAGACACGCCAAGGGGAGTGGATCCCCGTTGACTCCCCACCGAGTGGCGACTGCCAACGCTACACCAGCGTGGCTCCCCCGGGGGGCGCCACTGGCACTTCCAGTGCCCCCACTGGTGCTGACCACACGACCCCCCAGCCCCGGCCTGAGGCCCCCGGGGGGGCGGGGCGGGGGCAAGCGACCCAGCCACCTTGCTCGCGAACCTCGCCCACCGTTGTGCTCGAGCGTCTAGCATCGATGAGCCCGGTACGCCGGTGAAAGGGCCATCCTATCGTTGCGTTCCCGTACCAGGGCCCAGTACGGTTTATGACTTCGCACGCTGGCATCCTACGCGGCACGAACGAGCTTGCCTACCCTCGCAGCGGCATTGTTAGACGTCCTCGCGGAGCGGGCACGCATGGGGGCGGCAACGTTCTCCATCCGAGGCTTCACGTCGGCCGTCCGCGCCGTTGAGGATTTGCAATGGATCCCACCGGGAGTCACCACTCTTCACAAAAGGATCGCAGCGGGGGCGGCCTCAGCTGGACCGCAGCCGTACCTTGTGCCGGCCGGGCTGGTCCTCCTCGTCGATACCGCGTCCAAACCCATGTACCGACTCCTCTTCGGGGCCCTCGCAACCCCTGCCTTGGTATGTTTTCTGCGCGTCGGGGAGGTGGCCAATCGCACTTCCGGGGTTTATCCAGTTTTGGAATAACAAAACTGGGGAAGAGGGGAACACCACCAGACCCCTGTTCAGGTATGCGGACCAAGTACGCGAGTGGGCCTACGCCTTCTTGGTGGGATCTGGCAGGAAATCTGACATGCTGGTCTGGCAAGCAGGTGAAGCGGGCCTGGAGTCGGGCATGGCCGAGTGCCTAGTAGGCACGGCGTACGCCATGGCAAGGTGGCACGCCCTCCGCTCGGGAGGCGCGGGGGCGTGCTAGGCCCGCAAACCCGACCAGGCCTACTTCAAATGGTGGGGGCAGTCATAGAGCACTGCGGTTGCTCTGCAGTATGCAACCCGCTAGACTGACGTGGCGGTCATCGCCTCCACCATCCCCCCAGCGTGGGATAGGGATAAGGTCCCCAGTCTTGAGCCCTCATGAGTGGGCCTCGCCTCATGCTGGGACAGGGCCATGTACCCCGAGCTGGCTAGGGTGGTGGAGACGCCGACAAGGAGGAAGGGGTCCTACACGCGGCACGGGGCCCGAGCAGTGGGCTGCGACAACCAGCAGCGTCCCACGTACGGGACGATCACCCGGATCCGAAGACGAGCAGTGTGACGCAATATCCGATGCCCGAGACTCGGTGGAATGTTGTTTCCCGACGGACGAATTGGTGCATGCGGCCCCTGAGACGGTGGGTCCTCCGTTGCTCCCCTGTCCGGCTCATGGGGACGCGCCCGGCGCCGTGGCCGTTGAGGCTGCTGTGCAGCTGGGCGCCCCGGTGGCTGGCGTGGGTGGGGGGTGCGGGTGGGGAAGTCCGCCAGACGGGATGGGCCGAAGGGCCCATCATGGTCGATTCCGATGTGGACACCGACAATGAGGGTGGAGAATCTGGTGGTGAACCCGATGGCAGCTTCACAGTTCGACCAACAAGCCCTAGCCCAATGAGACCCAGCGGCAAGCCCTCCCGCTTCATGGGGCGGGAACGACCTGGGTGGAAGTCGGTGTCCGCCCGCAGGCCGGTCTGTGGCGCCGCGGGCTAGGATCGCAGAGCTGGAGTGGTGGGACGTGTCTTCTGCGTATACAAGGGCCCGCTTGGCTCTTCGGTGGAAGTGGGTGGTTCGCCGCTACAGGGGGGCCGTTTCCTCGGTTCGGATACGCGACTCCGCCCCCCCCCCCCCCCTTTCCTTGCCCTCCGGGCCCACTTAGTTACCAAGGGTCAATGGCTACAGGCCATACATAGGGTTGCGCCGAAGGCACCCGAAATTTTTGTCCTCTTTGCTGGGGACCCCCCAGAATGCAGGGGTTAGGTAGCATTTCCGCCCACTTGCGGGCCCCCAAGAAGGCAGCTGCTTTGCTGCAGTGTTTGACAGCCATAGTGATCAACTCCTGGGAGCTTTGCAACGCAGAGTGATCCAGCCAGGTTCACAGTGCTGAAATGTTTTCAAGCAGGCCTGGGGCCACAGATTTCAGCATGTTTTGCTCAGGTCAAAGTGCCGTGATTAATTCCGTCGGTCAGCCTATTGCAGCTGCATGGGATTCATGTCTATTTGAAAACATCAGTGTTGCGCACATGAAGTATATGGTGCTGAAACGTTTTGAAGCAGGCCTGGGGTCATCAGTTTCAACCATCATATTTTCTGGAGTTGCAGTTGCGTGTTTTCTTCGTGTTTGCTATTGTGTGCTTGTATGTGTGAAGAAGGAGAGAAGGAAAGGCATGGGAAACAAATGTTGAGCACCACAACAAAAATGGTGTATAAGCATAAAAAATTTGCAAAAGGTGGCCAGCATGAGCTCCACAGCCACCTCAAAGATGCAAGAGGTACCAAGCATTGGTCCCCACCACGTTTACGCCAATGGCGCAAGCTAGAAAATGCGTACACAAATAATGTTTTTTGGAGTTTTGATGAGTTGTCGCGTAGTGAAGATCCTGCATTTGGAGCAAAACCCCGGCCCGAGTGCAGCGCCAAATTCTTTTTGGGGCGAACGCACTGTGTGCTTTCTTTGTTTCTTGTTTCTCTTTCCCACGCTTCGTTGCATGGCCCCTCGAGAAGGGGTTAAGGACTCACAATCCACGCTTTGTTGTGTGGCCTCTCATGCCGTCCTTGTGCCCACTGTCCTGTGGGACACCCTCTGCCCCACCACATATGGTGGAAAAACCTTCCCCTAAGCTGGAGACCATGCAGGGGTGCGGATGTACACCAGTGTATCTCTCCCTTCCATTGAACCTCTAGATTGATCTGTGCCTAACATCCGCCATTGGTGCGGTCCTGACGGGGGTGGGGTTTCAGCCGCAGTGTGACGTACTGTTTGACCTCCTGCAAGATGCGTTCAGATTTCTCATGGATAGGCATGTCTGTTGGAAGGCCTCTCATCCATCGCAGGAAATGGACCCAAAATTTTGTAAAATCTCTGACCCTGTGGAGCAAAACTTACTCTCCCGCCTCCGCATCACCCCTCAGGACGAGGACGCCCTGAAACAATGGGGGGCCCACATGCAAAAGAAAAGGCAACCTGAGGCTTTCCGTCAGTTACGACGTTTTAGGAAGGCAGCAGTGACGGCGTCGGGACCATTTTTCCGTGAACTTTGCGACTGGCTCATGCGGCCCTTTGACCGCTCGACTGTGTCCCCGAACCCCCAGTCAGCACTGGCCAAGCTTCCCCGATTCGCAGGCAACCCACCCTAGGATCCTGTGGCGGCCTCCGCCATGCTGAGAAATATGTTTCCATGCCCTTAGGTTCGCGCACAAAATCAGAGAGCATAGTGACAATTTGGTGAAGTGTCTTGTCCAATGGGAGCACAAGGAGGCGGTGAAGCCAGCGGGGAACAAGAACAGAGTTGACCAGCTGGGCCCGTTCCCACCCGTTCATGGGAATCCCTGTGTAGGCTGCTAGGTCAGACTGGATCAGGCCCATGTAGTCAGATTGGGCCTTGTGGGCCCAGTTCGGATGGGCTAAGATATGGCCAAGATAGTGCAAAATGGGGGGACGGACCTTATTGGGAATCCCTTCCCAGACGACGGACTCGTTGACAGGATCAGGTGACCAAGGATAAATTTCAGTTTTCCCCCAATTGACCCTGAAACCTAGGATCCTACTCAGCTCATTCACATGAGCCAACACACGTTCCGTTGTGGGCCGATGTGGAGAGACAAAGGCAATGTCATCCATATATACCAAAAATTTGACTTCTGGGAACTTGAGGCTTAGGGTCCGATGAAAAATTTCATACACAACACAAAACAACAGGGGGGAGACGGGGCAGCCCTGTTTGACACCCCTCCTGTGATGGTAGGAGTGTTGCTTTTCTCCATCCCGGAAAAAGCACCTGGCGTGTGCATAGGCTTGCCGCAATATCGCAATCATTGGGGGGGGGGGGGGCACCCACCCGATACATGGTCTCCCACAACAAGGGGTGGGGAGTGCTGGGGTAGGCCTTTGCAATGTCCAGAAGGACTACATAAGGTTCCCCATCGAATTGCAGAACGTTGGACCACAGTGCCGTGGCTTGGGTGATTATGGTATGCCCCTTGCATCCCCAACCTTGGTAGGGAGAGAGGATGTTCGTGAGCGGGGATTTCACACGCAAGGGCAGAAGTTTGTACAGTGCCTGATACATTTAGGTAGATACAGCGATGGGGCGATAGTTTGCCGCATCCCCTGCATCCCCCTTTTTGTACAGGAGGGTGAGGTCGACGGGATAGCAGGCTTGGAGATGATGTCTTGGTCGAGGAACTGTCCTGTCTTCAGGTACTTGAAGACAGCCCCGATGGCCGCCACCAGTTCACGATATCTGGTCTTCAGCAGCGAGTGCCCAATTTCCGTGAGGCCCAGCGCTAGCTTACTTGGGCCCAACACATGGATTTTCACTGGTGATTGCGATTGCAACACGCCTGGGACCGTCCACAACATTGCAAGAACTGAGGCATATAGCATAGCGGACCGTGTTTGCTTGTGCGTCTTCTCTATCCAGACCTCATAGACAGCAGACATGTTCGTCAAGTTGGCCCCACGATACCATTCCACCGACTGGAGCTGAAACCTTGGCATGGATCCGAACTGCGAGACCGTGGCATTCACTTGTTCCTCGTTCAGCTCCGTGAAGAACAACTTTCAGTTCCGTGGGTCTGTTCGTGGAAGGAGGTGAACTTCATCAAATTTCAAGCCAATAGATCCCAAGAGACCATTGATCAGGTCACTGTGGACCTGGATGGCGTACTAGTTGTCCCGTACGTCTGGCTCATGGAACACCACTTTATCGACTTCAGCCCAGGTGTCATAAGTCGCAGAAGGTTGTAGGTCGGAGGCGGCGACATGTTCCTGGAATCCCTTGTGCTGCTTGCTATCTAGACATCAAATCGATCATGTGTGCGTATGTGCATGAGAGACCTGTCCGCCACTTGCAGCTTTTCACACCCGAACGGTAGGTTGGAGTTGAGGGCAAGTGCTCGATTGAGAATCGATGGTTTGTCATCTTCATCGCTGACAGGCAGCAGGATGGCGACAAAGCGTCACAGCATAGGGAAGTCGGTAAGCAGCCTCTTGATTGCACCCTGAATTTTGTCATATCCTGTCATTTCCCCAACGAGCACAACGTTGGGGCGACTGCCGTAAAGGACGGCAGCTAGTTTTTCGGACGAGTCGCAGTCCTTGAAGAGGTCGAACGACAGGGAGGCAGCGTCTGTAACTCCACTCTTCAGCACCACTTCAGCCAGGATGATGTAGTCGGCGTCATCGATGGCTGCCAGACACGCCAATTGTACGGCGTCGGCAGGGACGATGACCTCCTCGCCCGGTGTGGCCAGACGGCCCGGGTGTCCCGGACACTCATGCGGTCAGGGGACAGGGTGGTGGCGTCGGCGGCGTCGGCGTTCGCAGAGGGGGGGGGGGGGGGATGTTATGCCTTTTCGGATAGCCCTCGGAGATGGCTTTTCGGGGATGTATAGGTGGGGGGGGGGGGGGCGTTGGATTCATATTTTTTCGAAATTGTGAAAATACCATTTCTTGTTCGGTCCAATTTTACCCGCATGCAAGTTTTGTGCACATAGTTTTTACGGATATGCGCCACATGCGGAATAAAGGCCAACACAAGCACAATTCAATCAGTGTTTTGAACCACAAATGGTTCTTTCTCACACATTCTCATCCTCCTTCACTTGCACACGCGGCCATTCGCCACAAAATGGCGTATTGCGGCAAGCTCCGGGTGCATTGTGGATGCACCTAGCACAAAAACAGGCAAAGCGCCGGCGCATAAGTTTGCCCTTACTCACCGGCTTCCACTGAAAAAATTGGGTGGTCCCGGGAATAGTGAGGGCCTTTATAATGGGCTTTGCATCAAGTTGCACATGAACAAACCTATACTCACTAATCTTTGAATATTTGGTTCCACATGCAGTCCCATTGTTCGTATGCTGAAATGTACCACCGCTTTTCGTGCCAACAGGCGGGTCCACCTGAGCCTGCCGCATGCTACTGGTCATGGACTGGCTCAAGTTGCGCAGGTTAATCCCAATGACACGATTGAGAAAGGGACCTCCATCAGCCACCTTGCGGTCCCTTTTGCCAGGCCAATAGCTCGGGGATGAGCAAGATGAGGAATTTTGATGGGGAATGCACTTTGGATGGGGAAGCCATGGTGGTGTATGTGAAACACGAAAACAGTGCGAAACCTGCTGTACACCAGTGCAAGCAAAATGCAGAAAAATTCAGCAAATCACCTTGAACCAGCCCCCTAGCTGTCCCAACTACCTCTAGCACCATCAAAAATGAATTCACCACCCTCCAAACAGGTGGGGGGGGGGCAGGGGGGAAACCCCAAATAATCCTCCGTGGTTGTCCGAAATTCAAAAATGACAGGTGCGCGGTAGTTTGCCCCCCCCACCCCCCATCAAATGCCCATATATGTATATGTATATTTATATGCATATGTATACATATATATACCAAGGCTTCCATTCGAATCGTGCTCAAACTGCGAGGTTCAACATTCCTACACTCCTCCCCACGATGTCACACGAGATCGTGGCGGCGGCACTGGGTCTAATGTGCATACCGTTTCTTTACATCCGGCTGATATTGCATCTGCTGTGTGCACCATATCTGTACTCCGTGGGCAAAGGATACGTCCCAGGGGTCTACCACTACCCGTGCGCGGGTACGCGCCAGGGGGACCCACTCTCCCCAGCGCTATTCTCCCCGGTGGCATCCTTTGTTTGTTATCTTCCCACTACAAGACCTAGACCCGGGACTTGCTGTCATGATGTATGCGGATGGCCTCATCATCTTTCTGGACGGACAGGCCAATCCACAGTTGTTGGGGAAAATATGGACAGTGGTGTCCGGCTTTGGACAATTTTCTGGTCTGAACGTCAACCTGAACAAAACGGCAGCAATAGTTCGAAACTGTGGGGGACAAGCATGGGCAAAATCCTTTGGAGAGATTTGAGTGGATGTCAAAAACTTCGTCAAGTATCTTGGGGTGCGCTTGGGGAATATACGACACCATCAAGATGACCAGGGATGGGGGTTGACAATCGAACAAGCCTTTGCACCAGCACTTCAACAAGCCTTTCGGCGCGCAAGGGTGGTATCCACGCTGCAATTGTCGATGGATGAGCGCGCCTTCACGCCGACATCGTGGATCTTACCGGTGGTGGCATGGGTATCCAAGGCATACTACGCGCCAGTCCCGGTGATCAGACAGCTGAAATTAGTCTACCGCGTGACCATGGGTACCAACAGTTGGGGAGTCCCTCTGCCAATCCTCTCGCGGCCACGCTTGCAAGGGGGACTGGCTCTGCCGGAGCCAGAGCTATTTCTGATGCACCAAGCAGCAGCTCCGTTCGTCAGCCTCTTGAGAGAACCTCAAAAATATCCCAACAAGTCAATGGAGACCTTCTATGCATGGGCAGCGTCAATTGGGTTCACACCGTCCAAAGACGACCTCCCATACATCCAATTGGGCATGGTTCGAACGGCGGGACTAACGTTCCTGGGATGGTTGGCGAACGCACACTCATATATCCAGCGGGTGGCCCCGCAGGTGGCCCCCCCTGAAAGACCGAGACCAGTTACCGCTGTGGCACTCTGTCTACTTCCGGAATGAGTTCAACTGCTCCTACTACAACATGAAGATGATGTGGCGGGGCGTACTGATATGGGTTCACTTTCAATCTCTGGAAGATGTGAGGCTATTGAATGCACTGCCTCGAACCTCAAAGGGGGTATACAATCATGGCGGATGGCTCCTCAACAAAATCCCGTCGAAGGGGGGGTTTGATACCCCCACGGTCCATGTTCAAAACTCGACCAAGGCGTGGTTGCTACAGCTCTATGCATCACAGCCAGGGGTTCACGATCCACAAACACCTCAGGTGTGGGAACAATGGGCAAACGCACAGCTACCGCCAAGGGTGAAGGACTTTGCACAAAGAGTGTTGTGGCACAAACTTACGGTACATGAAAGGGTCTACAAGAGGTCGGGCACGGACAAGTGCCCGATATGCTCGCAGAAGGAATCAATCAAGCACGCTGTGGTGGAATGCTCCATGTCAAGGCGGCGGCGGCGGTGATACAGCACTATTATGGCCCAGTGGAAACCGGGGACGGGAAGTCTCCAATCCGGGAAATGATGGAGTCCCACCAACAGGAATGGTTGCTAAGCACGGACCAAGGCTGGGCAATGTGGTCCGCAAGAAGTGCCCACTGGCGGTACCGATGTGAAGTCAAGGCAGGAGCCTCACTAGTGTTCACATCATATCTGACGACTTGGCTCCGGGAGCTGTGTGTATGGAATGGGTTTTACTCAGGAGAACGCAGGGAACCGTGGAGAGGTTTCAAGCAATCGCTGGAGCAACTTCGGGACACGGGAGTGCAGCCACGACAAGGGGATGTACGCATAAACAGGGGATTAAGTGCGTGGTGGCAAACACACACGGAGTGTTTCACACAAGATCGGAGCGCCAACACACGCAACTGGCAAAGGGAAGCTGAATCACGCCCGAAGCGCCCGAGGCAGGCAGGCCCGGGAGTGCTTCAAGGAGTACAAGACCTGATTGCAGAGTTGGTAGCGAAAGGGTACAGAATTGTATACACAGACGGGTCCTCGAAAAGATTGAGCCACGGAGACACGCACAGGGCAGGTGGCTTTGGTGTATTCGCAACGGAAGATGAGCAAGGCCAAGAGGTGCGTTTCTGCGGCTACGTACCGACGCGTCACAGGCAAACAAACAACGCTGCGGAGCTTTGGGCAGCACTGGAGGCCCTACAGGGGTTTTGGGTGCCAAAATTGGCAATCCTCACCGACTCACAGTATCTGCAACTAGGAGCAACCAGCAGGGCACGGCATTGGAAATCAAAAGAGTGGACGACAACATCCGGCAGGCTGCAAGTCCACGTGCCCGTCTGGGAAATGCTGCTCCTGGAAATGGCAAAGCGAGGAAGAGAAGTCAGGTGGGAACGCGTCCCAGCACATGTCAACGTGCAGGGGAATGATGTGGCAAATGGATTGGCGATGGAAGGCATGTGCTCCAGTCCGCTGTGGTCCAAGCAAGTCACACAGCAATTGTCATCCGTATGAGAATCCACGGTGGGGTTGAGCGGAGGGTCTGGGTCTGAATCAGAGGACACCAAAGCGCTGTGGTTGTCCCTGGGCATGGTACCCATGGACAGTGATGAACGGACAGGGGAAGCCTCCGGGGAACCAGCACCACACGGAACAAAATCATGCAACTCGTGCAGTTCGGGCAGTGAGGAAACAGGGGCAGGGTACGTGCAAATGCGAGGATGGGGGGAAGAAATGTCTGTAACTGAATCACAGCCCTTCAGCACGGATGTGAGTGACACAAGGCGACAACATAAGAGGCGAGAGTTCAGGAAAAGCAGAAACCCTGGACAAGGTCGCTAACAACTATGCCCGTGATCCCCGCATCTTGACTGCGGTATCTCCACAAGTTTCATACCTGCAAATGCCTGAACGCCCGAAATCTGCGTCCTGACGCAGCGGAATTTTGACGTGAGCCCCGCGTCCTGTCGCGAAGCACGGCAGCAAAGAGGCTTGGCAACGGCAACGGCTGAGTACAAACACAAACTCCGCGGCCTGTCGCGAAGGAGCTCTCTGGCGTGATGCCGCCAGGAAAGCCATTGAAGAAGCGGGGGCCACAACAACATCGACATGGCCCTTACACACAAATCAATGCAGCCCCCAAGAAAGCCAAGCCCCAGCAAGAACGCCAGTGTTTCAAGGTGCAAGCACTGAGCCAGCTGGACGCCATAGCGGGAGAAGGGTTGAGAGCTGTCAATGCCGAGCTGACCACTATGGCCTGGGCCCGTAATCAGCAGATCTGGCTCCGACTGGACCAACCACACAACACCAGGATGCACTGTGAAATTGTGGACAATCGTGGAGAGCCACTGCTGATGAACAACCAGGAACTCTACTCGGTGATGGTCCAAATCAACTGGACCCTGAGGACTCAGGCTCTGACGAACATGCAGGTCCAGTGGCAACCCAAGAGTGCAGGCAAGTGGCATCCGTCTCAGTGGGAGGCAATCCTCCACTGTCCGACTGCAGAGGGACACACAACGGTGCCTTCCTCTGTGAGCAGAAATGGAGACTGACTGCGTGTGTGATTGACGGGCCGAGCTGATCTCATGAGGCTGCTCCAAAAAGCGCTCTTCAGGCAAACACACCCGGTATCCGGAGACGCTGTATGGTTCCTCTACACGCTGCTGAGCACACCGCCATGTGAACGGCGATATGCCTGACAGGAGCCAGCAAGCAGGGGGTGTAAGATGAGGCAGAGACACTGGGGAGAGAGGGACAGAGAGAATGGGTGGGGAGGGTAACAAGGATGAAAAACCCCTGGCGAGGGGGAGGAGGGGGAGAGAGAGAAAGGTCGAGACACAGAGAGAGAGAGAGAGGGCGGGACAAGGAGAGAGAGAGAGAGAGAGAGAGATAAGCTCACAGAGAGAAAGGCCACAGAGAAAGAGACCCACAGAGCGAGGGTTAGAGACTAACCGGCACTGTGGGAGGGTGGTGGGTGCGAGCTGACCTACATGTACAGTTGGCCAAGGCCACAGCAACATCAAAGGCCACCTGGAGTGGTACAGAACTGGTCTGCGCTGCCGTGCAGCAAGGCAAAACACTGAACTGTGTGGTGATGACCATGCGCCTGTGACACGGGGGCGTATGCAAACCCAGTATCTGTTGCCTCATGGCCCCTCTGCGAAACAACATTTTTTCAGAAATTGGCCGACAGTACACAGTCGGTCGGGTGCGCAGCAATCTGGCTGTTTCGACCCCCCGTTTTTGGTCCCAAAATGGCATTTTGGGATTTTCCATGAGCCAAAACGCGTCACCAGGGGCTTAGGATGGGCTAAAAACACTTGTTTGAGGTCCCCGAATGGTCAAGGATCACTTTTGGAAAAACACATCGTTGACCCATTTTTGGTCCCAAAACGGCCCATTTTCAAGGCATGTTGGGATTTTCCATGGGCCAAAACATGTCACCACAGGCTCAAAATGGGCTAAAAGCACTTGCTTGAGCATCCCACATGGTATAGGAACAACTTTGGAAAAAATGATTTTTCCACCCCGGGGACCCTGGTGGACCCACCGTTGGCCCCAGCCGTGCGCAAGCCGAGCTGCCCTCCGGCTCCACCAAGTGACCAGTGATCCGGGGGTCTAGGCGTCTCGTTGGGCGATTTTGAGGCTTGGAAACCACAAAAAGTGGGGGCTTGCGGGTGGACTAGGTGCCCTTGGAATTTAGTTTCCAGCCACATAGCCGAACATACGGCCCGTTCTTGGTTTTGGGGCTATTTGACACAAGCAGCGCACATTCAAGCCATTTTTAGCCATGTTGGGGCCATTTCTTGGACATATCGTGGAGTTAGAGGGCAACAAAGGGCTCTTTGTCACGGGGCAATCAAGGCAAGCCCAACCCAACCCCGGACGGTGGGTCCCTTAGGGGGAGGGGGCTCGACTTGTGCCATATTGCTACATATTACCATGCCATATTACTACACCCCTCTCCCGTTAAATCTAGCTGCCAAGCAACCGGCAACAAGCAAGCACAACAAGCTAGCAAGCAACAAGGACTTCTCCTTTCCATTTTGGCCATTGCTCCGCCTCATCGCTCCGGGCTCTACTCTACTCTACCCATCCTATTCCCTAGGTGGCGGCCTTGCCAAATCCAAGTTTTGAGCCAAAACTTCACCGGTGGTGCTCCGGGGCGGGGGCGCCAAATCGGGAGGTGCCCTCCCAAAACTGCGCATTTTGTGCCCCAAAACAGCTTTTTTTGGCCCAAAACGGCCCCGACACCCAGTGAAAATGGCCAAACGAAGGGAAACAGTTGCTACACTCCACGTTTGTAGGGACCCCCCCCCGTATTTTGCATGAAAGAGTCTACAAGAGATCGGGCACGGACAAGTGCCCGATATGCTCGCAAAAGGAGTCGGTGAAGCACGCTATGGTCGAGTGCTCCATGTTCAAAGCGGCGGCGGCGGTGATACAGCACTATTCTGGCCCGGTGGAAACTGGGTACGGGAAATCTCCAGTCCGAGATATGATGGAATCCGACCAACAGGAGTGGTTGCTGAACATGGATCAAGGCTGGGCAATGTGGTCGGCAAGAAGTGCCCACTGGCGATATCGATGCGAAGTCAAAGCAGGAGCGTCACCAGTGTTCACATCATACCTGACAACCTGGCTCAGGGAGCTGTGTGAATGGATTGGGTTTTATTTAGGAGAACGCAGGGAACAGTGGAGAGGCTTCAAGTAGTCGCTGGAGCAGCTTCGTGACACGGGAGTGCAGCCACGACAAGGGGAAGTACGTGTACACGGGGGATTAAGTGCGTGGTGGCAAACCCACACGGAGTGTTTCACGCAAGAACGAAACGCCGGCGCACACAATTGGCACAGGGAAATAGAATCACGTCCCAAGCGCCCGAGGCAGGCAGGCCCGGGAGTGCTTCAAGGAGTACAAGACCTGGTTGCAGAATTGGTAGCGAAAGGGTGCAGGATTGTATACAGAGACGGGTCATCAAAAAGACTGAGCCACAAGGACATGCGCAGGGCAGGTGGCTTTGGCGTATTCGCAGCAGAAGATGAGCAAGGGCCCGAAGTGCGTTTTTGCGGCTACGTACCGACACACCACAGGCAAACAAACAACGGTGCGGAGCTTTGGGCAACGTTGGAAGCCCTACAGGGGTTTTGGGTGCCGAAATTGGCAATCCTCACCGACTCACAGTACCTGCAACTAGGAGCGACCGGCAGGGCACATCACTGGAGGTCAAAGGGATGGGCGACCACATCCGGCAAGCTGCAAGTCCACGTGCCCGTCTGGGAAACGCTGCTCCAGGAAATGGCAAAGCCACGAAGAGAAGTCACGTGTGAGCACGTCCTAGCACGTGTCAACGTGCAGGGGAATGGGGTGGCGAATGGATTGGCGATGGAAGGCATGTGCTCGAGTCCGCTGTGGACCCAACAAGTCACACAACAGTCATCATCCGGGTCGGAGTCCACGGTAGGGTTGAGGGGATGTTCTGGATCCGAGTCAGAGGACACCAAAGCACTCTGGTCGTCCCTGGATATGGTATCCATGGATAGTGATAAGCTGACAGGGGAAGCCTCCGGGGAACCAGCACCGCGCAGAATGGATTCATGCAACTCGCGCAGTTCGGGTAGTTAGGAAATAGGGGTAGGGTACATACACATGGGAGGATTTGTGGAAGAAATGTCTGCAGATGAAACACTGTCCTTCAGCACGGATGTGAGTGACACCAGGCGACAGCGTAAGAGGCGAAAGTTCAGGAAAAGCAAGAACCCTGGACAAGGTTGTTAGCACCAGAGCCCGTGGCCCCTGCATTATGATGCGGAATTTCCACAGGTTTCAAACCGGCAATTGCCTTCATGCCCGAAACCTGCGTTCTGACGCGGGAACACATTGACACGAGACCCGCGACGTACAGCATCACAAAGGAGTGACAACGGCAACGGCTGAACACAAGCACAAACCCCGCGATCTGTCGCGAAAGAGCTCCCTGGCGTGATGCCGCCGGAAAGGCCATGGAAACAGCAGGGACCACATCAGCATCGACATGGCCCCTACGCACAAATTCAGCCGGCCCCAAAAAAGGTCAAGCCCCAGCAAGAACGCCAGTGTTTCAAGGTGCAAGCACTGAGCCAGCTGGACGCCATAGTGGGAGATGGATTGAGGGCAGCCAATGCAGAGCTGACCACGATGGCCTGGGCCCGCAATCAGCAGATCTGGCTCCGACTGGACCAACCACACAACACCAGGATGCACTGTGAAATTGTGGACAATCATGGAGAGCCATTGCTGATGAGCAATCAAGAACTTTACTCGGTGATGGTCCAAATCAACTGGACCTTGAAGACTCAGGCTCTGACGAACATGCAGGTCCAGTGGCAACCCAAGAGTGCAGGCAAGTGGCACCCGTTGCAGTGGGGGGCGATCCTCCACTGTCCGACGGCAGAGGGACACACAGCGGTGCCCCTCTTTGTGAGCAGAAATGGAGATTGCTTGCATGTGTGGCTGACGGGCCGAGCTGACCTCTTGAGGCTGTTCCAGAGAACGCTCTTCAGGCAAGCGGACCCGGTATCTGGAGACGCTGTGCGGTTCCTTTACACGCTGCTGAGCACACTGCCGTGCGAACGACGATATGCCTGACAGGGGACAACATGCAGGGGGGTGTAAGATGAGGCAGAGGCACAAGAAAAACCCCTGGGGAGGGTGATGGGAGGCAAAGAGGAGGGAGAAGAGAGGGAGCGAGACACATAGAGAGAGACAGAGGGAGCACGATAGGTCAGAACAACAGTGCAGACAACAACTCTTCGTAGCTCAGTGGGTATGACAAACCTCTTCTGTCCTGTGGAGGAGGGTTCGAACCCCGGGGGGGATAGAGACCCGCCGAACATCCCGAAAACCCCTTTATGCGAGAGAGAAAGAGAGAGAGTGTGTGTTTCACAGTGGGAGGAGGGCCAAGGAGAGAGAAAGAGAGAGAGGGGGGGGGGGGGAGAGAGAGACCCGTAGAGCGAGAGTTAGAGACTAACCGGCGCTGTGGGAGGGTGGTGGGTGCGAGCTGACCTGGATATGTAGGCAGCCAACGCACAAACGCAAACCACCTACAGTGGTACTGAACAGGTCAGCGCTGCAGTACAGCAAGGCACCTATTGAAGCATTGAACTGAATAGTTTGATGGTGAAACACCGGGACGCCTTTGCGCCCCCAGAGTTCGAACATGACACGTCTTTACGTGCCAGAGAGCAAGAGGTCGCAGCAGACCCGCAGAGCAAGGGTTAGAGACCAACCGGCACTGTGGGAGGGTGGTGGGTGCGAGCTGACCCAAATGTACAGATGGCCAAGGCTTAAGCACAATCAGTAGCCATCTGGAGTGGTACAGAACTGGTCTGCGCTGCCGTGCAGCAATGCAAAACGCTGAACTATGTGGTGATGACCATGCTCCTGTGACACGGGGGCGTATGCGAGCCCAGTATCCGTTGCCTCATGGCCTATTTTGGGGTCGAGGAACTCAAAAAAGCAGGAATTAGAGTCATTCGGGACACTGGCAGGTCGCCATGACCCTTGCAAATTGCTAAAAATAGGTTATTCTTACCGAGTGACATCATACCCAAAAATAGCCTCAAAATCTAAAACAATAGCACTCTCTACGTCATAAAACCCACAAACACCCCATACCATTGCCATCAATGCCTTCCCTTGCATCCATTCCTCACCTTTTTGCCCCACTAGGGCCAAGGGAGGGGGCACCTACACCCTACCAAACCATTTTTTGGGCCAAACTTGCATATTTTGCTATTTTGGTGATGTCATGGGTGACCCTATTTTAAGTGATATCATACCCTATTTTTAGCCCCAGCCGCACCTTTGTGACGCCAAATACTCCACCCCAAGCATCCAAAAACCTTCTCAAAGGTGTTTATTTGTGTTCTCCAACCTTAAAATAGGCGTGGTGGTCCTTACTTGCCCGCCAATCCTCCCCAAGTCACGGGGGTGGGTGGGGGGGGGGGGGGGGGGGGGCTGTCGACTTATGCCATATATATGGGCGTTTTGCTTGGGGGGGGGGGGGGTGATTCCAACGCAAAGTCGGAGTTTTTTCAGTTCCCGTCTTTTTTGTCAAAAATATTGTTCCGGAGGGGGGGGGGGGGTATGTAATAATTTTTTGAAATCTCCAAGAAAAGGCCGTTTCAGAAAGGGCAAGGTCATGGGGGGGGGTAGGTGACCATATCCCCCCCCCCCCCCCGGGCCACCGAACTAGGGCGTTTCGGCATCTGCTTGTAAACCTTGGCCTACACCTCATGCAAGGTTTTCAAGGTGGTCGGACCGGTGCTTTAACATATCGTTCCAATGACGAAAAAAGGGGGCATACAAATTTGTGCATCTTGATGTGCTGAGTTCAAAAATGCAAGAGTTTCGGCTCAACAAGACAATATGGTGGAGAATTTCCCCATTTACAGCCCTGATGTCCACTACCACACTGATCACAGCCAGTTTAGTCGGCGGGGAAAATGTGACCGTTTTGACACAAATTCGCCAATTCTCCAACATATTGTCTTGTTGAGGCCAACCTCTTGCATTTTTGAATTCACCACATCAAAATGCACAAATTTACAACCCCCCTTTTTTCGGCACCAAAATGATATGTTGGAGATGTAGGCCCGGCCGGTTGTTTGTTGTGGTGTGCTATTGAGGGACATCAGCATTTTTCCAGGAAACCAGCCAACTTTTCTACTTCGCCTAGCCCAGCCAGTGTCTCGTTTGGAAATGGGACCTTCATTTTTGGATTCTCCATGTCCAAAATAGGGGGGGTACCTTATCCCATATGACATATCCCCAATATCATGACGACAATCCAAAAACGGCCGAAAAAACTCCAACTTTGCGTCAAAATGGCCATTATCACAACCCCCCCCCCCCCCCTAGCAAAACGCCCCCCCCCCTCTCCCCACACACACATAGAGATATATGTATGTATATATGTGTAGTGGGGGGGGTTCAAACTACCGCGCACGCGACCTTTTTGAATTTAAGGCCACCACAGAGGTATTTTTGGGGGTTCTCCCTTGACTCCCCCTATTTTGAGGGTGCTGAATTGATTTTTGATGGTTTCGGAGCGAATTGTGGTGACTAGGGGGCTGGTTCAGGTTGATGTGCTGATTTTTTTCTGCATTTTGCTTGCACTGGTGTACTGCAGGTTTCGCACTGTTTTCATGTTTCACAGACACCACCATGTCTTCCCCATCCAAAAGGTATTCCCCATCAAAATCCTCATCTTGCTCATCCCCGAGCCATTGCCCTGGCAAAAGGGACCGCAAGGTTGCTGATGGAGGTCCCTTTGGCAATCGTGTCATTGGGATTAACCTCCGCAACTTGAGCCAGTCGATGTCGATGACCACTAGCATGCGGCAGGCTCGTGTTGACCACATCTGCCAAAATATGGGGGGGCTCCCCAAAACCAAGGACAAAAACTTTTATGAGAATTTTCAGTGTTTGATGAACGTGTTCTTGGCGGCATGTGGTGGGGATGCGGGGTATGCCCAACTATTGATGTCCGAGTCACCAATGGCGGAGATGGCTTTTCGGGGATGTATGGTTTGGGGGGGGGGGGGGGGGGGGGCATTTTTTTGAAAATTTGAAAATACCAGCGGCTGCTTGGTCCATTTTTACCGCACGGATGAAAAGAAGTATTAGTTGCTGGGAAGGTTGAGACCCCAGCACTCGTGAAAATGGTGGCCCCAGTGATTGTGAAAAAGGGCCCGAGAAAATGGTGGCCCCAGGGCCCAGTGCTTCAATGAGTAGTGGAAGAACGGCATTGTTCCTGGTGAATTTCAGGGGCTATGGCGGAGTCCTTCAGCTTTGCCGCCGGAATCAATGGTAGTGACAACAGCTTACATGTGCAGTAGTAGAGCGGCGTTGTTCATGGTGGATAACAGGGGCTCTGGTGGAATCCTTACGCCGTGCGGTGCAGCGAGAAATCAATAACAATGACAACAATATGGTCCCACAGCCCGCAAAAATCACGGGGATTTGGGGGGGGGGGGGGGCGACTCCGCTGGTTCTGGGACACCATCTACCCCCGGTGGGGACCTCCGGCCAACAGTTAGTTGCCAAAGGTACCGGCGTAAGGAGTTCACGGGTGCCAAAGGCGCCCAATGGTCCACAAGCACTAGAACCACATGTGTTTATATACTCACCACTTGGAGCTACAGGTCGTGCAAGATGAGGCGGTATCCAAATGTCGTTTAATGCTCTTTGAAGATCCCGCCCTCAAAGCTCAGCCCCGGCACGAGGTAGCGGCTAGTGTGGGGCGAAACTTGTTGGTGCAGCACAATACCATCGGACCCAACGCTCGTTTCGCGGTAGGTTTTCCCGGCCCATAGTTGATGCTACACAGTACAATGTGAACTACTTCAACAAGTTGTTCTATCAAACTGTCCATGCTTTGAGCGCCAAATTGTGCAAGACCACGCATTGTACAAATGTCGTTTGTTGCTCTCTGAATATCCTGCCCTCGAAGGTGAGCCCTAGCAAGAGGGAGTGGTTGGTGTGGGGCGAAACTTGTCGCCGGGCCACCTTGCTGTCGGACCCAATGGTCATTTCAGTGGTGTACATCGCGTATTGAAGATCTTGTGGGTATGACAGCAGTCGTACTGAACGAACAATGAGGCACATTACGGTATGGTACGATGTTGTTGTGTTGTTGTGTGCCATCCCTTAGCAATGGGGGATTGCCGTTATACCATTGTTGATAGATTGTAAAGACAACCGATAATCTACACAGGGTGTGTGGCCCCTTGGGTTGGGGACATGGACCGAGTGTAAGGCCCCTTGGGTTAGGATATGGACCAAAATCCATGCACCTCGGTGCATGGCCCGTGAGTTGGGGAGATGGACTCAAAATCCACACACTTCGACAAAACGCTAATTGTGGCACCATCTTTTGTTCTTTTACCGAACAAAATTTTAGAATCTTAGGGCTAAATAGTTTTAGGGAAGTTGTGTGTCTAAAGTTACTTGTGCGCGGAAAGTAATCTATCGCGAAAGAAAATTAATTCCAGGCAAACGATCAAAAAACAACACATAATGACGTGGAATTCAAAATACTCGCAAAAATTAAATTAATCCCTTGCATCATGTTACGTTTCATGTTGTGTAAAGGTTCATGGGTAGAAATTCTGTTGCATCCAACATCTTGGTGCCTCTTTTCCTCGCGTAGCACCTTGTGCACCATGTTCGCTATGCAATATTTCTTCTTTGTCATTCTACACGAGAGGGCTGTCCAACGCTATGCCGCCCAAGGGGCACGCTTGGCAACACACGATTTGTGTTATCAGGTACTGCAAACAGTAGACCCAGAGCCGCAGGTTGTTGTGATCGAATTCCATGTGTTTATGAGTGTGTGCATTTCTTGGTGTACGGTAGCAGCGGCAAATCTGTTGTGTATGTCTATTAGGCAATGGTGGCACAATCCGCTGTGCTGGCGATATAACAATCTTATGTTACGACATTCTATGATTGTTTGACTGGGCAATCCATGATTTGTCTTTCTGTTGCATACAAATGTGGTGGCCATATGAGTAGCAAAGCAAACTAACAAGAGAGCTCCAAGAAATAACAACATCCAAAGAGAGAGCCAAAAACAATCTGCATCCAACCAGAGAGAACCAAGAAGTAACAACATGCAACCAGGAACACCCAAAAAACAAACAACATCCACCCAGAGCGCACCAATAAATAACTGCATCCAACCAAAGAGCACCAAGAAGTAACATCATGCAACTGGAGAGCACTGGGGAATGACAACATCCATCCAGAGACCACCGTAATAGCATGCATCCGGACACCACCAGGAAGTACCATTTCTCTATTTTGGGTGCAGCAATGCAAAGACGGATGTAAGACGCCTACGAATGAGACACGCGCATTCTTACAACACCTCTCCAAGGGCAGACCACATCCACCAAAAGTGGGCCAACAGGATCACAGCTCCTCTCCTAGATGGACAGGATCAGCCATAGAATAACACCAAGTCCTCCTCGCCTGGTGCAGCACCCTTCCGAGGCTAGGGGACTGCTGCGGTCTCGCCACTGGTGGTAGGTGCAGTGAACCTTCCCCGGCTCCGCCTGTGCCTGAGCCCTTGCAGAGATCCTCCAGGCCCTTCCCCGTTGGCCCCCAAGGTTTGCTCCTATTAATGCAGGGGAAAATGGGGTCATTTCCCATTGAAGTAGTCTGAAGGGTGCGTGTGGTACCACTGATGGGTGTCACTCCCTGACCCAGAACCCCTGCACTTGTTACATTTCCCACATGACTCGTGGTGAGCACCCTCCAAACTTCACGGTGTTGGGAAAGACTTTGTGTGAAGCATGCGGGAGCTGGCATGGGAGAGATGACAAGGGGCAGAAGCAGCACCTATGGGCAGAGGGACAACTTGGGACAAGCACTGCAAACAAGTTATTTCCAAGAACTCAAACCAAGTTGTATGCTTGGAAGTATCAACCAGCAGATTTACTCAGCCTTTATGGCAACCCCCTGATGTCATTCAGTGAAAGGTTCATGGCCCAATGTGGTTGCCCTCCTTGTGGGATTGGTAAACATGCCCCCTCCCCGCCCTGTCCATGGGAACTCCTTTGGGAATTGTCAGCCCTGTTCGCTCTTGAGACTCCCATATGGCAGGGCTTACATTGCCATGTCACTTCTCTCTACTTTGGAGACCCATGGAGAGGCCTACACAGCTGTGGTGGACCATGCTTTCCATGACCAACAGGTCATCCTCAACTGTATCCCCCTTTTCTCTGACATTCATCATAACTATTGTTTGAGTTCTACTCACTTTGATCGAAATTTATTTTTCCAAATCTCAATGACAACCGATGTGAAGAAGTGGGAGGGCTGTACTGCTGCTTCTACATGTCAGCCATTGTGGATTGCAATGGGTATTGACTGTTGGCAATGGGGGACCATGTTCCTTTCTTCCAGAGGTGCTTTTTCCCAAATAATGTCTTGTAAGCCAGCGTTCCGATTTTGTTCCCCAGTGCCGATGGTGGACGAAGAAGAGTTCATTGATATCCCTGCAACCCGATCTAATGCATGCTTAGTTCAGCCTGGAAGTCGGTCCCTGTTCCTTAACCCTTCTCAGGTCTTCGCACTGAGCGCTGTCGAGCCCTTTCACTTTGAGCGACGATCATCGGACACGGATACGGACACGGAAATGGAGCCATGCTACAACCGCAGAAATGCTCCCCCACTCCATGTACCTGAAAGTTCATCCTTGGGCTCGGGGGGCACGGTGTCTCGCAAATCATTGAACTCTCGCAAATCAATGAACTCGCGCAAATCAGGACAGAGTGCCAAAAATATTGGACCAAGCGTAAACCGACAGAGAAGTCAAGTTCCCGACTGCCCAGTATGCTCAATGCCGAGCTACACATCCGTTGGGACTGTTGCAGACCAAGGGCCCAGGCTTCCAGCCACAACCAGAGCGATCCGGATGAAAGACTTGTACCACTGGTGCGCAACAATATGGGTTCTGCTGGTCTTGCAGTTCAGCTGCGATTTTGGGTACCAAGGATTCCAGGTTTCACGTCCTTCAACATGGTGTGGTCTGGCACTGCTGGTATATTCTGTGGTCTCAGCCTTCACCATTTATCATGTCCCATCGGCCAGCCCATATGCAGGGTATCTGCTAGCCATTGGCTCTGTGTTGATGACATGCCAAATGGCATTGCATTGGGACAGTCACATGGGGCAATTCAAGGACACCATCGCTGTGGAATCTGTATGGGCACGGGCAGACACATTCCACAACAGCACAGCACCTGGCTCCGAGATTGCATCGCCGTCCTCCGCAATAAGCTCATCAGCCTTTGGTTCCTCGCCGATCGAGATCATGGACACAGCCATGCTTTTCGTCATCCTGTTCGAGAATTGTATGCAGTCCAGCTTCCTAAAGCGTCTGGGCGTCCAGCTGACTGCCGTAGTCAGCGTGGTGCAGTGGTTCGTGATTGTTTGCTGGCCACTTGGAAACCCGAGCATATACCCCGCATGGCTTTGCCGCATAGTCGCCGCAGGGCTTTGGACAGCCCATCTCATTCGCTCCAGCTATGTGTGGGAATCCGACTTGAAACAGCAGGCCCAGCTCATCGACGAGCAGGCCCAACTCATTGACGAGTTGCAAGACACCGTGGCAGAGGTCTCCAAGAATCTCCAGGATAGTCAAACTGCCGACAGTGTACTGAACCATATTTTGAAGAACACCATGGCGGATTCTAGCGGATGCATCGAATTGTTTCTTGAGGAGAGTGGGTTCACCGACAGTGATGATGGTCTGCTTTCGAAAGCATCAGACATCTTGTTCCGAGGGATGTGGTGGTGCAAGTTGCGCGAAGCACTACTGAAGATGGTAGCAGGGCGCTATGAGACGGAGTCAAGTCATGTCGACATTCAACGTTTTGTTCGAGATTTTGTGAGAGGCCGAGACATGGAGCATGAATGCCCTACTGATACGGTGGTGCTAGACTCCATGGTGTGCAACATCGTGCTGGACAACGCAGTGACCAATGCAAAGCGGCATGGGCATCCGGTAGATCCGCAAGTGAAGCTAACGGTATCCGTCAGAAAAAACACGATGGTGCTCTCTGATGACTGCGGGCAGCTGGAGTTGGTGAAGGTTCGGTTTCTGGTGACCAATCGCGCGAATCCCAGCCGTCCAGCGCTTCAAAACCGCTGGTCATCGCAAGAAGCCTGTGCCCCCTTGCCCAAAGACTCGACACGTCCAACCCTGTCCGATGGATTGGGCCTCCAACACATCAGCATGGTGGCGAACGCGAGTGGCATGGTGGCACAGCTGTGGCAAGTGGACCAAGAAGTGTATTTCGAGCTGTGCCTCAACACCACGGTCAAACCCACGGAGGTATCAGAGGTGCAAGCCGTACACGTAGCCCACCCCTTTCCAGCAGGATTGACCATCATGGGTCTTGATGACAGTGCCATCGCCCGGCGCACATTAAAGTTGAACCTGGATAGAGACGTCCCCACGGCCACAACTGAGATGTATGGAAAAGATATTGCCGAAGTGGAAGAGTTCAAGCGAGCCGCGCTGCAGCGTGCCGACATCCTAATCCTGGATGAAAACGTGGACTTGCCCGGCAACGAACAGGTGGGGTCTGCGATTCTTCAGGAGCTCATTGCTGCCGGGTACAAGGGGTTCGCATGCATCCGGTCGGGCAACTCAGCGGCCTCAGACGTGGCGCAGTCCCTGGCAGCTGGGGCACATTGGCATGTTGGAAAGGAGGTGCCGATCCGTGATATGCTGCAGGAGATGAGGGAGGTGTACAGCGATTTTCGTTTGAGGGAGGCCTTGAAGGAACCTGATGAACCCGAAGTCTCACCTTCAGGATCTCTGGCGTCGCAAGTGCAGTTTGCTATTGGCGCCCCCTCCTCAAGCGGACCTTTCAGCACCCTGACTCGTACCCATAATTTGAAAACAAACGGTGTGATTGCTGTCAGCAGCCCACCACCCTTCCGCAGCCTATCTTTGTGCCTACCCTCAGATTCTGCTGCCAATTCTAAAATGACAGGTATCCCGGGGGCCACCCGTGGGATCTCAACCTCGCTGACTGCGCCCGATCCCCTCGAAAATCCCCGCAAGGCATGACACGGTGGCCTCTCTGTCCAGCCCAGCTGGCCTCCTAGGATGGTCAGTGATTTACACTGATTGGCAAGTCTGTTGCACCCACAATTTTCAACCATTCTTGACAGCAACCTGGGAGAATTGCTGTCAATGGTGGTATCGGTCACTCAACCTGTGGAACTCGCACTATCTCCCGATTTCGGGAGATACCGTCCGAATTCTGGAGATTTGCGAAAATGTTTAATTCCCGGCACAGGGTGTTGTTGTCCGCAAAAGAAAACGCAAAAAAAATTATTTTTGGCGTCATGCTTTATGCAAAAATGGGCATTTTGCAGGCCGTGGCAAAATCACCTCGAAGAGAGGTTGTTAGATCAAGCGCAGGCGCGGGCGTCATATACCCCCCTTTTTTGGGGTCATTCGCGTAGCATACCCCAAGGCATGATATTGGATGTCCAACCCCTTGTAAAATCATTATTTTGCCCAATAAGACCATCCCCCAATGGATTTTTTGATTTTGAGGCCTCTACCCCCTAAAACTGGATATCACTTTTTTGAGGGGGGGGGGGTGGGGGGGGTGGGGGGGGGTCAAAAGTTTTTGCTCAAAAGGCTACAAGCAGTGGGGAAACATATCGCTTGTCACACAATAGGTGGTCCAATGGTAACGCAGCGGACGTTAAGTTTGCGGTCCGCGGTTCCAAACCTGATCGGCTGACTTTTAGCGCCGGTGGCGGCGCCAAATTTGTCCCACCGGGGTTCGAACCGCCGACCAAAGGCACGCCGGTCGGCTGCATTACCACTCGGCCCCTGCTTTGTTTGAGGTGAAGGGCCTCCCTGCTGCTTGGAGCCGCAGCTGCAACTGACAAAAAACCCAAACTGTGTGTATTTGTCTGACTGCCTGCTTGCTGGCTCAGGGACTGATTGGCTGACTGTCAACCTCTCTTCCAGGTGCACTGCCGAAGGCAATAGAATTTTTGCTTGTTATTAATTCAAAACAGCCAACACAAAAATTAGGATTCCGCGAATCTTGAGGATTCCGACGGTATTCTGCGATGGTTTCAGACCTTCTTACAAGCCACATACCAACAGGTACGCACCCCAGATATTCCCACTTTTGCTACCCCCCCCCCCCCCCCCCCACCTCTGTGTGCGGAAGCTTGTCCCGCTCGGCAGTGCCCTGTCGCCTCTGAGATGGCGTGGCAAGCTCAGGCGATCCTGGGTGGAAGGGGTGTACAAACACAAGCCACGGCCGCTGTGGCCGCCCTCCCCCCCCCCCCCACTCTGCGCGATGCACCCTTACAGGCGCTGCAGCCAGAGGTCTCCCGCTCTCTCATGCTCGACAGCCAGCGATCTGGCGAAGCCCGCACTCTCCCCCAGGCTCGGCAGCTAGCGGTCTGGCGGAGCCCTCACTCACCCTAGGCTGGGCAGCCAGCGATCTGGCGGGGCCCTCACTCACCCCCCTGAACCAAGTGACTACTGACTTTTTATTATTTGCCCACTAGTATTACCTACCTGTCTACCTGCACAATGGTGTGTATTGCATAGCCAGTACTGTATCCCCGTGTCCCCTCCCCTCCCGCCGTCTGCTGCACGTCTGCAGGTGCGTCACTTCATGTGTCGAAGGGAGCGGGAACCCTAAAGGTGCCCCGCACAGGTGGTCCTCCCCCCTGCCCCCTGCCCCCCTGCCCCTGCCCCTCACACACCTCCCTTCCTTGGCAGCGCCAGTGGGCCGTCCCACGGCTGCCCTCCTACCCTCCACCCTGCCCCGGGAGCGCCAGTGGGCGATCCCACGGCTGCGCTCCACCTTCCCCCCTCTCCTGCGGCGCCTGTGGGCGATCCCACGGCTGCAATCCACCCCCCCCCCCCTTCCCAAGCAGCGCCTGTGGGCGATCCCACGGCTGCACTCCATCCCCCTCTCTCCCCCTGCAGCGCCGGTGGGCGATCCCACGGCTGCAATCCCCCCCTCCCCCCCACAACCCGCCCTTGAACAAGTCTTTGCTGATTTGCAAGCTTATGCAGTCCCGCTCTTTTTACTGACGGTTCGTCTGCTGTTGAACCATGGATCGGTAGGCTGGCAGGCTACGGGTCTATCTCACCAACAGCACTGCCATCGCAGCCCACATTCCCTGTGCACTTGCGCCAAACAAATAACTCAGCGGAGCTCATGGCTGCTCTCAGGGCCTTGCAGCTCTTCACTTCTGGCGAAATAGCAATTTGCACCGACTCTGAGTATGTAATATTAGGTGCAGTAGGCGCAGCGCGACGCTGGAGGCTGTGGCTGGAAGGGTTCCTCCGGCCCGGTCTCCAACGTCTCACTATGGGACTATCCCCCAACCTTACCATACACTGAGTTAAAGTGCCCTCGTCACTGTGTCACCGTGGAAGGCAACAATGAAGCGGACCGCCTGGCTGAACAGGGGTGCATGTCCCACCCCCGTTTCCCGGTGCCCTCTACCCCTGCATATCACTCTCCGCATTTCCAAACACCAAAAGCACCGAAGGCAAGGCGACTGTCTACAACCGAATTTTCCCCATTGCAAGCAACCGCACTCATCCCCCCCCCCCCCTCCCCCGGCCCCGTTGTCCTTTTAGTCCTCGGAGGCACAAGAAACATTGTCTGCTAGTCATCTGTCTGCACTTCCTGATCCCGTCTCAGGGCGGCCCGAAAATTGCTTTGCGGGGGGGGGGGGGGGGGATGGCATGGGCGCCCGGCGAAGGAGGGGGGGGGGGGTGTTCCAGAAATAGGCTTCCGTGCCGGGCCCTTTGTTTTGTGTAAGGACGGATGTTGCCACCAAAGGTGCCGGAACACGAATTTTGGCCCGGAAAAATTTTTTTCATGACAAAATTTTCCCCCACATATGTGTAGTCAAAATGATCAGCGCGACGTGGGGATCATTTTGAGCCATGTATGTTGGGGTCGCCCCCCCCCCCCCCCCCGGCACGGCAGGTAGGGCAGCGCCAGCCCAAACCCCCCTCCCAGCACGGCGACCAAGGAGGGGGAGGGGGGGGTTGGGCTAATGGGCTTCCGTGCCATCTCCCCCCGCAAAGCAATTTTCTTCCCGCCCAGAAGCAGAGGATTCGGGGATGAGTACCACAGATGGTTACGATGTCACTGAATGTAGTGCCTCAGAATTCAGCAGCGACTGTTGGTGCTCTACCGACTAGCTGCCACTAAACCTCCCAAGCCTCCACCTCGCTGTGTCTACTATGTTGTTTGACTGAACCCATTAGCCTTTCACTGTGAAGGGTTAGGCCGAAGGAGTGCCATGCACAGCAGCCCGGAAACGGTGGATATAGTAATATATAGCAGGCCCTCGGCAAGCGCTTGGCCTATTGTTGATCAGGTATGTACAACCCACAGGTAACAGGAAGACACGACCCACAGCCCACTTTGCAGCCGCTGTATGGTTTTACCTGTGCATATGATAGTGGAGCACCCCCAACCACAGAGGGGATGCGAGCAATTTGTGACACTGTTACTTCTGGGCTAAGGGCTGAAATTGTCTATGGCGGGGGCATTCAGTCAATCAGTGCCGACCATTGATCCCCCAGCAAGGCGTCTTGTGCTGCACGGTTGTCCGGTGCAGGCAGTGCTGATGGTGTAGTAAGCTTTGAAGGCTTTGCCAACATGTAAGGACCTCTGCCTGCCTGGTGTAGCCGAGCTGGAAACCTGTCGAGTGATTCCTTCATCAGATGTCAATGCTGGCATTGGTGGTGAAGGTTGGATATTGAGGTTCTCCTGTGTGTTTGTTGGTTGGACAAGGTACTGTTGTTGGTGCATTGCTGTGTACTTCCAATTTCTTGCATGGAAGGCACTGCTCTACACCATGTATCATACAAAACATTTGGTTTTTCGCAATTCAGCCATGAATGTCGATGACATAATGACACGTACTCTCCTGGTGCTGTTGTCAATTTCCAACCTTCAGACGGCTGATTCTTCAGATTCTGAATCATCTAACCCTCCTTCCAACCCTCATTGACCATCTTGGGCAAGTTCATCACTATTCTACAGGGACTTGAAGAATGTGTTCTACTTCACATCTTTCATGTGCACGTGAGTTTACTTTCACTCTGCTCTGGTTTGAGCTGTGTGCATTTTTTTGCAGTTCGTAGATTTCGTTCTGCATTGGTGTTATCGTCGTAGCAGCGTTCCTCTGCGGCATCTTACGAAGGCACCGCAGCGTCTCTGTGGGGGGGATGCTAACTTAGTGTGCACAGTGTCTTTTTCGCCAGGAATTCTGGGGCCTGAGTCTTATAGGCACCCGGGACCCCCCCCCTGCCATGGTGGTGTGGTGGGTCTATATGCTATCCCAATGGGATTCAAGTTGGGATATTTGGGGAGGATGGACGCCAATTTTGGGGGGGGGGGGTGCCCTACCCTATCGGGGGGTTGTCACGTCCCAGTCCTGGCACACCAAGACCCCAGAAGTCTTGGTCTTGTCCCTACACAATCGCTGTTTTGGCTTGAAAACTTCCCCCGGCTATGGTTGGCCGGGTGACCAAAATGGCCATAACTCGGTTTAGGGGCCCCCAAACGCGCGGTACTTTTGACCATCGGATGCGGAATTTTTTTTTCGCGCTCTTCGATTTTGTCTCTCACAAAAATTGCTGAAAATGCCCGCAGCCCCAGGAATTCGTGATTTATTGCCATTTTGGGTGTTTTTCGGCTTGAAAACTTCCCCCGGCCGTGGCTAGCCAGGTGACTAAAATGGCCATAACTCAGTTTAGGGGCCCCAAAATGCGCGGTACTTTTGACCATTGGATGCGGAATTTCGCGCTGTTGGATTTTGTCTCTCGCAAAAATTGCTGAAAATGCACGTAGCCCCGGGAAATCGCGATTTATTGCCATTTTGGCTTCGCCGATTTGTTCTGCCAATTTGTTGGGTTTCTGAATTTCGCCGATTTGTTGGGTTTCTGAATTTCGCCGATTCTGCCGAGATGGTTTGCTTTGTGTTGCCGTGGGCAAACTTGCCCCAAGGGGCTGAACCCGCCAATTTCTGCATCTGCGGTACGTTGTATCAGTGTTCAATGCGCATTGATGGTCTGAGGTTTGGGCTTTGCATCTGCGCACTTACACATTGTTCTGCAGTCCCCCCCCCCCCCCCCACAACCTTTTCTGCGGCGCAAGGGCATCGCTTGCTCCTTGCCACCAAAGTATGTGGAGACACGGTGGGTTGTGTGGAGGACGTGTGCAGAGTGGTGTGCTGCCCTTGTGGAGCGTCCGTTCAGCTTGGCAGGCCTGAATGATGCCAAGAATAGGCAAAAGATGATGGTTTCAGACTCAGCTAATCCTCACTACGTGTCAGATCTGCTCCCACAGTCATTTGTGGGATCATCGTAGCACTGGACAGCTCTGAACCTTGATTCCGAGGGGTTACCCCGAGTACTGTGAAGTGAGCAGGCTACGCCAGCTCATCTTGGTCTGAGCCAAAAAAAACAGATGCCAAGAATAGGCAAAAGATGAGCCCTGGCTTCCGGGCAACCGCTGTTGCCATGTTTTGCAATGGTGACATGGAGGAAAGGTTTGTGAAGAAATAGCATATTATTTGGGACAGATTCACCAACTCAGAGTGTACTGAGTGCACACCGAAGTCCATTGATGTTGACACCTCGTTTGAGACTCGCACTCACAATCCTCTGGAATCTCTGCAGATTAACCCCCCTCCCCGTTTGTCTCCCCCTCCCTCCCTGGTACTGATATTGTATGCAATGCAACCTGCTGGGTGTGGAATGCCACTCCCCAGTGCGCCGTAACCCTGCTTGTTTTCTTGCTTCCTTTTTAGTCCTCTCCTGTGTGTTACCGACCACTTCCCCTAATCTGGAATGAAGACAGCAGTGTTCTCTGCCCACAGCAAATAGTGACCAACCGTACCCCCCCCCCCCTCCTTTTATAAGCTACGCCCTTGTCCAAGCTACAGTAGGCGTAGGGACCGTATTAATTTGGGACCTAATTTTAATTCGGTACCAAACGTAGTGCAGCCACATAAGACATAGGTTTGGTGACGGATTTGCGAGTCACATAGAGTCACGGACAGATTTGTTGTGAGCGTTTGCCCACTTGAACCCACAGAGCTCTGATTTTGGGGATGTTTGTGCATTATATGGCCCTTTCTTGCACCAGCTCACCATGCAATCCTCTCTTTTTGAACCTGGGCGCCCGGTGTTGGTTGTTGTATGTGTCGCGCGCAAGCTACGCCCATGTCCAAGCTACAGTAGGCGTAGGGACCGTATTAATTTGGGACATTGGCGTAGCTTATACGAGGGGGGGGGGGGTACCTGAATGCCACCCCCCTCCCTCTCTGGTGCTGATAGTGTATGAAATGCGACCCGCTGATTCATCTCAGCCTTCAATCCTCACACCGCTGTCCTTATCAGCCCACATTCATTGTGCCTCATGGCCATGGCCATGGCAGTCTCCACTGCATAACCTGGTTTCAGACTCAGCTAATCCTCACTACGTGTCAGATCCGCTACCACAGTCATTTGTGGGATCATCGTAGCACTGGACAGCTCTGAACCTTGATTCCGAGGGGTTACCTCGACTACTGTGAAGTGAGCAGGCTATGCCAGCTCATCTTGGTCTGAGCCAAAAAAAACAGATGCCAAGAATAGGCAAAAGATGAGCCCTGGCTTCCGGGCAACCGCTGTTGCCATGTTTTGCAATGGTGACATGGAGGAAAGGTTTGTGAAGAAATAGCATATTATTTGGGACAGATTGCTGCACGTTTATGCTATCAGCCACGCTTCTGGTGCATTTTGATTGTTCCACCTGGCTCGGGAATGAACAACAAATAGTAGAGGGTAATAGAAATCAGCAGGAAGCATGCAAGAAGGACAGGAAATTTCTCTCACCGTTCCGAATATTTCCGAATATTTCCGAATATTTCTGCATGTTTCCGAACCAAAGATTTTTTTATTCCGAACCAGTGGTAAACCCTGCTCTAGTGCGCATCCAGTAAGGCAACCGGCATATGGCGTTCGCAGTCATGGCAGTAGGCCAAATGGGTGTAGCCGCCACTGAGGTGGGTCTTCAATTGGTTGTGGTTATCGCTGTTTGCTGTGTGTTTACTGGTTGTGGGCAAGGTGGGTTTCTGCATGTTAGCAGGTTGCGAGGCAGTGTGAGCAATGCATTCCGCCCCCTTTTTTGTAGGTTTTTGTGGGATTATCACCAGACAGTTTGGGACAACACACCGTGTGTGCAACGAGGCACCAAACGGTTCCTGTGGAGATAGTAACTAAAGTGCTGAGTGTGACAGTTTAGGTCCCTTTTTCTGATGACTTATAGGGCAACCAGGACAATTCAGAGATACATCTCTGCAGATTGAACTGATTGTGTCTGGCATAGGGTCAAGACTATGCTGGTTATTTCAAAACCTGACGTTATGGCCCTTGTAACAGTGGTGACCGCCTGGCCTATGTCACGGGGGCCTTCCATAAGTATCCGTTGCTTCATGGCCTTGTAGTAGCTACGCCCTTGTCCAAGCTACAGCGGGCGTAGGGACCGTATTAATTTGGTACCTAATTTGATTTGGTACAAATGTAGTGCAGCCACATAAGACATGGGTTTGGTGACAAATTTGCCAGTTGCATACCTTATACCTTATACCCCCCCTTGTAATCCCCCCCCCCCCCCAATCCGCTCCCCCCTTGGGGGGGAACGGTCACTTGGTCCAAAAAGCATAGAAAATTCCAGGTGCCAAAGGCGCCAAAGAAAATTTTTACAAGGTCCGAAGGCACCGAAGCTGATTAACACTATGATACTATGGTATGGTTTTGTGGTGCAACCTCCCCCCCCCCATCCGCCTAGGGGAGGAACCGTCACTTCATGACCTTTGCCCCCCCCCCCCCCCCGTGGGGGGCAACCGTCACGACATTGGTGGGGAGATTGCAAGAGGGGTGTAAGGTAGCGCCATGGACACATTTGTTGTGAGTGGTTCGCCACTTGAAGCCACATAACAGGAAGAACCGTCCTTAAAAGTAGTCTTCAACACTGCACTTGGATTTGACAGTTGGGGCATCACACCAGCCCAAACTTCCGGAGGAGGGAGGATATGCGCTAGCCCCCCCCCCCCCCCCGACACATGGCTAAAAGTCCAAGCCGGACTTGCTTTGATGGCGTTCGCCCACAATTAGGCGCGGCGGTCATGCAATGCTTTGTGGGTCTTCGCTTTCTGGCCTGGCACCAAATATGGCGTCCACTGGGACCTCAGATCCCTACCATATCTACAACTCGGACCCGTTCCTTATGCCAGCATGGGATTCCTAGCCTACTCTCAAGCAAGGCAATATTGCCTCGATTGCCTTGACCCGTAAAGGAATTCTTAGAATCGGTGATCTGTTTGATGACAATTTCACGCCAGGACACAACTTGTTCAAAAAACTGGGCACCATGTGGCAGATTGTTTACCCGACCTCCTTACACGGATTTCGGTCTCTACTTGCTTCCGACCGGTCCATACTGTCGGTATGGGTAGGCAGTTGAGGGAATTCCGAGTGCCTTAAAAAAATGTTGCTTGTCCCTTTAGTTTTGCATTGTCAATCATCCAACATGTGAACAGCGTTTTGGCGCTCATGCCTACTGCCCTTCCTCAAAGCATGGTTACTTTGTAAGATATGCAACGTTGCAGGTATTCATATGTGCTGTACATATCATGAGCACCCTAAACATAGTTGGAACTCATTTGCAGATCGGTGCCGGTAGCGAAAGCCGGAGCTTGACGACCTTCGTCATGAATGGCCTTCCTCAAAGACTATGTTTGTCAGGCATTGTGGGCCAAGTTAAAAGTTGGAGAACAGCTCCCAAACTTGACCAAGTTCCCCTGGTGTCCCATGTGTGCTCAAATAGAGTTAGTACACCACACTATGCATGAGTGCCAATTTGCGGTCTTGTCCCGTGATTCCGTTGATTTTTGCTGCGGACCATCCTACGTGGTTGCCGCTGTCCTATCCGGGCACTTCCCTTGCAACACTCCTTCCCTACCCTCCAAGGGGTCTCATTGTGGGCTGCATGGGCTGCACATTGTTCACTACAGAACCAAGTAAAACAACAATCGGTACTCCCCAAGCTTCTTCGCGCAGTGGGTGAGAGTCCTCTCACAAATCATTCTTTGGGAGCCACTCCACTGTAGTTTTCGAGGAAGTTCTGCTGTAGCCCTGTTCTCCCCGGCTTGTGTGTATTACAGGCTATTTAAATTGCCTTCTGTCTTTTGTGCCATGAGTCAGTCAGTCACAGCCATGGGAGCCACTCCACTTTATGTCTGCCCCCCTAATTCAATTTTATGATGCAATTGCAACTCTTTCCCAAATTGCATCCCTCCCAATGGGATTGGTTGCAGCCTTGGTAGATGGCACGTTGGAGGGTGATTTGAGAAACAAGAAGAAGCACCGCACATTAGCACGTAAACAACAGCTTGATGTAGAAGTCAAGAATATTATCAACCAACTAGAGGGGGAAGGGTGGAACCTTGCCTTCACTGATGGGTCAGCCAAGCATCACCCCAAGAGCGTGAGGTAGCAGGGCATGACATCTATGTTCATACGGACTATGGGCGGTCTAGTTGACTGGCTCACCACGCCATGGAGGGGCATGGCATGGGGCCCCAAAAAGCTCCTCGACACCCCCACCTTGTTACTGAAGCTCTAGAGCGGTTGCACGCCTCCTCGTCCCCCGGGAATGATGGCGTGTCTGCCATCGTATATAACACATTTCACTGAGACTTTGTTTCGTAGGGGATCCTTAGGGGGAGTATGAGACGCGTGCGTGCGCGGTGCATGCGTGGTGCGGGTACTGGGGTTGTTCCGTAGACCCTTTCATCTAGAGCCAATCAGGGGGAATGGTAACGCCTCACAGCCTAGCAGGTACCATCTACAACTCCTCTCCCCGTAGACCATCTCCTGGAGAAGTTGTTCAAATACCTGACGCGGTGCGCGCACGGTGCGCGCGCGCAGTGCATGCGCGGTGCGGATACTCCCCCTTACCCCCAGTGCGAGAAATAGGACTCATCAACTGCATTCCTAAAGCAACAGTGTTAGCAATGGTGTCAAAGTTGGGACCACTAGTTGAGCCTCGCCTCAACTTTTGTTTGCACTTCCCCACTTAGGCAGTTTTTTTGTCCATTTTTCATAATGAGTGCCATGGATGGGCATGACATCCAACCATCTTCCGACTCCCATTCGCCTCACGCCTGAACAGAGGAGAGGCTCGCAGAACAAGCCAGCTACGGGGACAATTGGCCAGGGCGTCCGTCAAGGAAGGTCCGGCCCTCCCTCCCCTATCCGTGCCGGAGCTGAACAAAGCCCCCGAGAGACCTCAGCTAACCCAGTGGATGAGGCTTATGCTGTCTAATTTGAAGGCCTATGTCAGGGTGAGGGCTGGAGAAGTTGGCGAAGTTCCACGACCATTCGAATTCAAAGGCCAAGTCGCCAACGACATGATGGATCCGGGCGACCAGGTAGCATGGCGCACCTGGGACTGCGTTAACGAGCCCGTGACGGCATACGCGCGAAGGTACGCAGGATGGACCAGCAGTACTAGGCAGACAGACCAGCTTTATGCTACACTAGAGGAGGCCCGAGAGGCCCTTGGGGACAGCTTCATGTTGCGAAGCGTCAAGCTCACGGTGGAGGGGGGCGTGCTGCAATGGCAGACACGCCAAGGGGGGTGGATCCCCGTTGACTCCCCACCGAGTGGCGACTGCCAGCGCTACACCAGCGTGGCTCCCCCGGGGGGCGCCACTGGCACTTCCAGTGCCCCCACTGGTGCTGACCTGAGGCCCTGGGGGGGGGGAGGGGGGCAAGCGACCCAGCCACCCTGCTCGCGAACCTCGCCCACCGTTGGGCTCGAGCGTCTAGCATCGATGAGCCCGGTACGCCGGATGAAAGGGCCATCCTATCGTGGCGTCCCCGTACCAAGGCCCAGTACGGTTCATGGTTTTGCACGCTGGCATCCTACGTGGCACGAACGAGCTTGCCTACCATCGCAGCGGCATTGGCAGACGTCCTCGCGGAGCGGGCACGCATGGGGGCGGCCACGTTCTCCATCCGAGGCTTCACGTCGGCCGTCCGCGGCGTTGAGGATTTGCAATGGATCCCACCGGCAGTCACCACTCTTCACAAAAGGATCGCAGCGGGCGGCCTCAGCCGGACCGCAGCCGTACCTTGTGCCGGCCGGGCTGGTCCTCCTCGTCGATACCGCGTCCAAGCCCAGGTACGAACTCCTCTTCGGGGCCCTCGCAACCCTTGCCTTGGTATGTTTTCCGCGCGTCGGGGAGGTGGCCAATCGCACTTCCAGGGTTTAGCCAGTTTTGGAATAACAAAACTGGGGAAGAGGGGAACACCACCAGACCCCTGTCCAGGTATGCGGACCAAGTACGCGAGTGGGCCTACGCCTTCGTGGTGGGATCTGGCAAGAAATCTGACATGCCGGTCTGGCAAGCAGGTGAAGCGGGCCTGGAGTCGGGCATGGCCGAGTGCCTAGTAGGCACGGCGTACGCCACGGCAAGGTGGCACGCCCTCCTCTGGGGAGGCGCGGGGGCGTGCTGGGCCCGCAAACCCGACTAGGCCTACTTCAAATGGTGGGGGCGGTCGCGGAGCACTGTGGTTGCTCTGCAGTATGCAACTCGCTGGACTGACCTGGCGGTGATCGCCTCCACCGTCCCCCCAGCGTGGGATCGTCCCGTACGTTGGACGCTGCTGGTTGTGGCAGCCCTCTGCTTGGGCCCCGTGCCACGTGTAGGACGAGGGGCTCTGCTCTTCCTTCTTGTCGGCGTCTCCACCGCCCTGGCCAGCTCGGGGTACATGGCCCTGCCCCAGATTGAGGTGAGGCCCACTCGCGAGGGCTCCAGACTCGGGCCCTTATCCCTATCAATCGAAGAGAAGCAGTCTGACGCCATATCCGATGCCGGAGACTCAGTGGAATGCCCTGTCCCGACGGACGAATTGGTGCATGCGGCCCCTGAGACGGTGGGTCCTCCGTTGCTCCCCTGTCCGGCTCATGGGGACTCGCCCGGCGCCGTGGCCGTTGAGGCTGCTGTGCAGCTAGGGGCCCCGGTGGCTGGCGTGGGTGGGGGGTGCGGTTGGGTTGGGTTGGGTTGGACTCTCCCGACTTGGAAAATGCGACGGACCTGTCTAGGTAGAAAATTTGGGTCCCCCGGGAGCGGCGCAGTCATCGGAGTAGTCACAGCACAGTCCGCCTCCGAGGACCACTGCACCGCACTTGGAACTGCTTCTGGGGCCCAGCCCCTCGGCGGTCGCACGGGGCCTTGCCCCACTCGGCTTCTGGGGCCCAGCCCCACGGCGGTCGCACGGGGCCCTGCCCCTCTCGGCTTCTGGGGCCCAGCCCCATGGCGGCCGCACGGGGCCCTGCCCCACTCGGCTTGTGGGGCCCAGCCCCTCGGCGGTCTCACGGGGCCCTGCCCCTCTCGGCTTCTGGGGCCCAGCCCCTCGGCGGCCGCACGGGGCCCTGCCCCACTCGGCTTCTGGGGCCCAGCCCCAAGGCGGTCGCACGGAGCACTGCCCCACTCGGCTTCTGGGGCCCAGCCCCACGGCGTTCGCACGGGGCCTTGCCCCACTCGGCTTCTGGGGCTCAGCCCCTCGGCAGTCGCACGGGGCCCTGCCCCACTCGGCTTCTGGGGCCCAGCCCCTCGGTGATCGCACGGGGCCCTGCCCCTCTCGGCTCCCGGGGCCCAGCCCCACGGCGGTCGCACGAGGCCCTGCCCCTCTCGGCTTCTGGGGCCCAGCCCCTCGGCGTTCGCACGGGGCCCTGCCCCACTCGGCTTCTGGGGCCAAGCCCCTCGGCGGTCTCACGGGGCCCTGCCCCACTTGGCTTCTGGGGCCTGGCCCCTCGGTGATCGCACGGGGCCCTGCCCCACTCGGCTTCTGGGGCCCAGCCCCTCGGCGGTCGCACGGGGCCCTGCCCCACTCGGCTTCCGGGGCCCAGCCCCAAGGCGGTCGCGCGGGGCCCTGCCCCACTCGGCTTCTGGGGCCCAGCCCCTCGGCGTTCGCACGGGGCCCTGCCCCACTCGGCTTCTGGGGCCCAGCCCCTCGGCGGTCGCATGGGGCCCTGCCCCACTCGGCTTCTGGGGCCCAGCCCCACGGCGGCCGCACGGGGCCCTGCCCCACTCGGCTTCTGGGGCCCAGCCCCTCGGCGGTCGCACGGGGCCCTGCCCCACTCGGCTTCTGGGGCTCAGCCCCTCGGCGGTCGCACGGGGCCCTGCCCCACTCGGCTTCTGGGGCCCAGCCCCACGGCGGCCGCACGGGGCCCTGCCCCACTCGGCTTCTGGGGCCCAGCCCCTCGGTGATCGCACCAGGCCCTGCCCCACTCGGCTTCTGGGGCCCAGCCCCAAGGCGGTCTCACGGGGCCCTGCCCCACTCGGCTTCTGGGGCCCAGCCCCTCGGTGATCGCACGGGGCCCTGCCCCACTCGGCTTCCGGGGCCCAGCCCCAAGGCGGTCGCGCGGGGCCCTGCCCCACTCGGCTTCTGGGGCCCAGCCCCTCGGCGTTCGCACGGGGCCCTGCCCCACTCGGCTTCTGGGGCCTAGCCCCTCGGCGGTCGCATGGGGCCCTGCCCCACTCGGCTTCTGGGGCCCAGCCCCACGGCGGCCGCACGGGGCCCTGCCCCACTCGGCTTCTGGGGCCCAGCCCCTCGGCGGTCGCACGGGGCCCTGCCCCACTCGGCTTCTGGGGCTCAGCCCCTCAGCGGTCGCACGGGGCCCTGCCCCACTCGGCTTCTGGGGCCCAGCCCCACGGCGGCCGCACGGGGCCCTGCCCCACTCGGCTTCTGGGGCCCAGCCCCTCGGTGATCGCACCAGGCCCTGCCCCACTCGGCTTCTGGGGCCCAGCCCCAAGGCGGTCTCACGGGGCCCTGCCCCACTCGGCTTCTGGGGCCCAGCCCCTCGGTGATCGCACGGGGCCCTGCCCCACTCGGGTTCCGGGGCCTAGCCCCTCGGTGATCGCACGGGGCCCTGCCCCACTCGGCTTCTGGGGCCCAGCCCCTCGGTGATCGCACGGGGCCCTGCCCCTCTTGGCTTTTGGGGCCCAGCCCCACAGCAGTCGCACGGGGCACGGGGTCCAACTCCTCGTCTGCATCAATAGATTGCCATCAGCAGCACTCAGGGCCCCCCACACGCGGCGGCCCCTGCGTCCAGACGGAGGCCACTGCTCGTCCCTTCGCACGTCGGCACGGTCACGAGTACGCGCGGGGGATATGGCGGTGCGGCAGGGGCGCGAACCCTGGGAAGGGAGAGCGCGGGTGAGGCTGGGTGGCCCGGGTGCACGACAGGGGAGGGTGCCTGTCCCTCACAGCACAGCACCGTTCTCCCTCGGGGGGCACCCTCGGGGGGTGGCAGGGATGGGCCCTGGACTGACTCGGGGTGGGGGGTGCGGGTGGGGAAGTCCGCCAGACGGGATGGGCCGAAGGGCCCATCGTGGTCGATTCCGATGTGGACACCGACGATGATGGTGGAGAATCTGGTGGTGAACCCGATGGCAGCTTCACAGTTCGACCAACAAGCCCTAGCCCAACGAGACTCAGCGGCAGGCCCTCCCGCTTCATGGAGCGGGAACGACCTGGGTGGAAGTCGGTGTCCGCCCGCAGGCCGGTCTGTGGCGCCGCGGGCTAGGATCGCAGAGCTAGAGTGGTGGGATGTGTCTTCCGCGTATACAAGGGCCCGCTTGGCTCTTCGGTGGAAGTGGGTGGTTCGCCGCTACAGGGGGGCCGTTTCCTCGGTTCGGATACGCGACTCCGCCCCCCCCCCCCCCTTTCCTTTCTGAGTGTCTATTTTTTTTCGGTGTCTTTTTGTCCATGCTTGCCCGGGCCGCTGGGCCTTGACAAACTCTCGCCGACGCCACCTCCTTGTCCCCTGACCGCATGAGTGTCCGGGACACCCAGGCCCGTCTGGCCACGCCAGGCGACGAAGTCATCGTTCCTGCCGACGCCGGTCAATTGGCGTGTTTGGCAGCCATCGATGACGCCGACTATATCATTCAGGACGAAGTGGTGCTGAAGAGTGGAGTTCCAGAGGCTGCCTCCCTGTCGTACGACCTCTTCAAGGACTGCGACTCGTCTGAAAAACTTGCTGCCGTCCTTTACGGCAGTCGCCCCAATGTTGTGCTCGTTGGGGAAATGACTGAATATGACAAAATCCAACATGCAATTAAGAGACTGCTTGCTGATTTGCCCATGCTGGGCGGCTTTGTTGCAATCCTGCTTGAACCTGTCAGCGATGATGATGACAGGCCATCATTCCTCAATCGGGCACTCGCCCTCAACTCGAACTTGCCTTTCGGTTGCGAAAAGCTGCAAATGGCGGACAGGTCCCTCATGCACATGCGCACACACGATCGATTTGATGTCTGGATTGCAAGCAGCACAAGGGATTCCAGAAGCCTATCTCCGCCCCCAACGTACAAGCTTTTGCGGCTTATGACGCCTGGGGCAGAAGTTGACAAAGTGGTGTTCCACGAGCCAAACGTGCGGGATAACCAATACGCCGTGCAGGTTCACAATGACCTAATCAACGGGCTGTTGGGGTCTGTTGGCCTGAACTGTGATGAAGTCCATCTCCTCCCGGGGACAGACCCACGGAACTCAAAGCTGTTCTTCACGGAGTTGAATGAGGAACAGGTGAATACTGTGGTATCACAGTTCGGATCCAAGCCAAGGTTCCAGATCCAGCCAGTGGAATGGTATCGTGGTGCCAACCTGACCAACATGGCTGCCGTCTATGAGGTGTGGATCAAGAAGACGCACAAGGAAACGTGGTCTCCCATGCTGTATGCCTCAGTTCTCGCGATGTTTTGGACAATCCCGGGCGTTCTGCAGGCACAATCGCCAGTGAAAATCCACGTGCTGGGGCCCAGCAAACTGCTGCTGGGTCTCACAGAAACTGGGCATTCACTGTTGAAGACAAGGTACCCTGAACTGGTGGCTGCCATCGGGGCCGTCTTCAAGGACCTGAGGACAGGACAGTTCCTCGATAGGGATATCATCTCCAAGCCCACAGTCCCCTCGACATGGAAGAAGGACCTTGTGGGTACAGTGTACATCCTGGATGTGGCACCATGGTGGTACCTCTCGGACCTGACTGAGGCCCTTGCTCCTTCAGTGCACTGCCGGTACATCGCGGACCGCGTCAGATGGAGTGTTGGGGAGATGCGCACTGCCACATGGCGATTGACCGGGGAAAGTGTGACACAGCTGATTGGAAAGGTCTACCTGTCAGATTCTGGGATGCCTCCAATGTTTGTGATTTCCGAGGCAGATTACGAGGCGCGGAAAAGGCGAATCACAGATCGGCCCAGAAACACAGACGACTCGAAGACACGCAGGCAAGGCCTAATCACGGCGGGAGAAATGGCAAAGGCAATGGAGTTGGATGACCAAGTCGACAAGGTCATCAGCTCCCTCAAACGCAAGCGGGACTTGAAGGAAGATGAGGCTTCGTCGTCCAATGGAGCAGCACGATGACGTCAGCATCAAGCATCCCTCTGAGCAGCACGCTCAGAGTATTGTCCCAAAATATCAATGGGTTTCAAACAAAAATAACAATGAGCAAGCGTAAACAAAAGCGCATAGTGGCCCTAGGGTCACTGCTGCGGTCCCTGGAGGTGGACTTCTTCGCCATCCAAGAGCCTCACTTCGTCACGGTGGAGGATCGTCAAGCGGGCATGCAGTGCTTGTCAAAGTACAGGTATGCCCTGGACGGACCACTTCATGAAGAAGGAAGGGGAGGAGTGGCACTGGCGTGGAAAACATCCAAGTGGACGCTGCAATCAATGAAGTTCTTGTCTCCCAGGGCGCTGAAAGCCTCACTGTCGAGTGGTCCACTGGAGATCACCATAGTTGTGGTCCACTTCCACCACCAGCACACGCGTCGACAGTCGCAATGGAAAGACATCGCCAAGGAGTTACATGGACCAAACCTGAATGTATGTGCTAATCACAATAGTTTAATTGTAAAACACAGGGACGCTTTCGCGCCCCCAGAGTTCGAGCATGACACGTCCTTACGTGCCAGAGACCAGGAGGTGACGACCTTGGCGAAGGCGGGTCTGCAGGATGTTTGGGTGGATATTCACTGTCCAACCCTGACGGACATCAAGGACAAGGAAGCATCGTGTCCGACGGGCTTCACATACGGCTACCCCGGAGAAGAAGAGACTCGACCCGCAGAGGCTGCGCCGTATTGACCGCATCCACACAACATCCGAATTGCTGAGCCTGGCAACTAGCGTGTACCCCATGTTTGCTGCCAACTCAGACCACAAAGCGATCCTGGCTGAATTCACACCCCCGTCTTTCGACACAGAGGACACAATCCCCAGATTCTATTGCCCAGAGACCATCCTTCAAGACCCGGAGGCAATGGAAGATCTGGAGACCTCTCTCAAGTCTATCAAGTCAACAGGGGACCAATGGTGGGAAGAAGCACTGAGCTGCATCCAAAAGAAGGCGATCAGCCACCAAAGGGAACATAAAAACAAAAAATAGTCAGTAGAGCTACAAGCCCTACGGTTCCTGCGCGGCTCCACGAGAGACTCTGTCGCACCAGCGGTCTACCAATTTCTATCATCACTGGGGATTGCAGCAACAGATGCGGCTACAGCCTACACCCTCCTGGTGGGGGTGTATGAAAAGGCTCGGCGTGACAGAACGGGCATGGAAACACTGTCCAAGCTCAAGGGGGTGATCACGACCGGGGAAACTTCAGGAGATCCGAGAACGCAAAGGAACGAATTGTATCGGTTAATGCGGGAGTTGCAGGAGCGAAAGAAACTTCAACAGCTGGTATCCAGGACAGGCTCGGCGATACGGGGGGCAAAGGCGGTGGCAAAGGAGCTGGTGGACCATTGGGACAAAGTGTCCACCCCGACGGGATCCACTGAAGAAGATTGTGTGGCCTATCTGAAGTCGTTAGAAGTGGAACAGCGGCTGCGCAAGGCAGGTCAACTCCTTTTCAAGCAACTATCCCTGGACATAGTTCATGAAGGCCTTAAGAGGCTGAACAGCAACAGTTCCCCTGGATTGGATGGTTTCTCGGCAAAATTCTTCAAGAGGTTCTCGGGCATCTTCGAACCGCAAATGTATGACTCAATGAAACGCTTCCTCGAAGTGGGCGAAATGCCGGAGACATGGACCTCGGGAGTGGTGACAATGATCCCCAAGACGAAGGCGATGCAGACACCAGATTCGCTCCGACCAATTGCACTGCAAAATACAAGGCAAAAGTGGCTCACCAACATCCTCCTCATCCAGTTAGAGGATGTACTCCTCCACTGCATTCCGTCACAGCAAACACGTTTCCTTCGACACAGAAGCATACTCCAGCATGTCTATGGGTCACGGGCACTCTGGGATGGCTTAAGTGAAGGAGCGGCGTTATTAGTAGACTTCAGAAATGCTTTCCCCACGATGTCTCACGAGATGGTGTCGGCAGCACTGGGTCTAATGTGCATACCATTCTTGTATATCCGTCTGATTCTACACCTTTTGCGGGCACCGTATCTATACTCCGTTGGAAAAGGATACGTCCCAGGTGTTTACCACCACCCGAGGGCAGGCACACGCCAGGGGGATCCACTCTCCCCGGCGCTGTTCTCCCTGGTGGCATCCTTCGTGATTTTCCCACTACAAGACCTGGGTCCAGTACTGACTGTCATGATGTATGCAGACGACCTCATCATTTTCTTTGATGGAAGAGCCAACCCACAGCTGTTGAAGAGGGTATGGGAAGTGGTTTCACGTTTTGGACAGTTTTCGGGGTTGAAGGTCAACCTGAACAAAACGGCAGCGATAGTTCGCAACTGTGGGGGAATGGAGTGGGCGAGGTGCTTTCGGGACATTGGAGTGGATGTCAAAAATTTCGTCAAGTATCTGGGTGTACGCTTGGGGAATATTCGGCACCAACAAGACGACCAAGGATGGGGGCTGACGATAGAGCAGGCCTTCGCACCAGCACTGCAAGAGGCCTTCCGTCGCGCTAGGGTGGTATCCACGCTGCAACTGTCCATGAACGAACGTGCATTCATGCTGACATCATGGATTCTGCCGGTCGTGGCATGGGTATCCAAGGCATACTACGCCCCAGTCTCGGTGATCAGACAACTGAAGTTGGTGTACCACGTGACTATGGGTACCAACAGCTGGGGAATCACCCTACCAATCCTCTCAGGACCAAAAACGCAAGGGGGACTGGCACTACCAGAACCAGAACTGTTTCTTATGCACCAGGCAGCGGCTCCGTTTGTCAGCCTGTTGGGAGAGCCTCACAAATTCCCTGACAAGGCAGTGGAGACCTTCTATGCATGGGCAACAGCCATAGGGTTCACACCATCCAAGGACAACCTCCCATATATTCAACTGGGCATGGTCCGAACGGCAGATCTCACATTTCTGGGATGGTCGGCGAAGGCACACTCCAACATTCAGCGAGTGGCCCCGCAGGTGGCCCCCCCGGCAAACCGGGACCGCCTGCCGTTGTGGCACTCTGTGTATTTCCGAAATGAGTTCCGCTGCTCCTACTACAACACGAAATTGATCCGGCAGGGGGTGCTGACGTGGGGTCAATTCCGAACCCTGGAGGACGCAAGATTGTTCAATGCACTGCCTCGGACATGGAAAGGGGTCTACAATCATGGCGGACGACTCCTCAACAAAGTCCCGTCACAAGGGGGGTTTGATACCCCCGCAGTCCATACCCAAAACTGGACCAGGGCATGGCTGCTCCAGTTCTACGCCTCTCAGCCAGGGGTCCGCGACCCGCAAACACCGGAGGTATGGGAACAGTTGGCACAGGCACATCTACCACCGAGGGCTCAAGACTTTGCGCGAAAGGCGCTGTGGCACAAACTGACCGTACATGCAAGAGTCTACAAGAGGTCAGGCACTGACAAGTGCCCGGTGTGCTCACAAAAGGAGACGCTTAAACATGCGATAGACGAATGCCCCATGTTCAAAGCGGCGGCGGCGGTTATACAGCATTACTATGGCCAGGTGAAAACTGATAACGGGACATCCACAGTTCGAGATATGATGGAGTCCGACGACCAAGAATGGTTACTGAAAACGAACCAAGGCTGGGCGATGTGGTCAGCAAGAAGTGCCCACTGGCGGTATCGATGCGAAGTCAAGGCAGGAGCGTCGCCGGTGTTCACGTCATACCTAACAACATGGCTAAGGGAGCAATGTGAGTGGGTGGGATTTTACACAGGGGAGCGCAGGGAACAATGGAAAGGCTTTCAAAAATCACTTGAACAACTTCGAGACACCGGAGTGCAGCCGCGACAAGGGGAAATGCAAGTACATGGGGGACTGAATGCATGGTGGCAAACACACACGGAGTGCTTCACCCAAGAGAAATCAGCCGACAATCATAGTTGGCAAAGGGCAACGGAATCACGTCCGAAGCGCCCGAGGCAGGCAGGCCCGGGAGTGCTACAAGGAGTGCAAGATCTGATTGCAGAACTGGTGGAGAAGGGCTACATGATAGTGTACACTGACGGATCGCCGAAGCGACTGAGCCACAAGGACATGCGCAGGGCCAGGGGATTTGGCGTGTTCGCGGCGGACGACGACCAAGGACCAGAGGTGCGCTTCTGTGGCTACGTACCAACACATCACAGGCAAACAAACAACGGAGCAGAGCTTTGGGCAGCCGTGGAAGCCTTACAGGGATTCTGGGTGCCAAAACTGGCAATCCTCACCGACTCGCAGTACCTGCAGCTGGGAGCGACTGGCAGGGCCCAACACTGGAAGTCAAAGGGATGGACAACCACATCTGGAAAACTGCAAGTCCACGTCCCAGTCTGGGAAATGCTGCTCCAGGAAATGGCGACGCCGGGAAGAGAAGTCAGGTGGGAACATGTCCCAGCACATGTCAACGTGCAGGGAAATGAGGTGGCGAATGGACTGGCCATGGAAGGCATGTGTTCAAGCCCACTGTGGTCACAGCATGTTGCACCAAACTCATCATCAGGGTCAGAGTCCACGGTAGGTTTGAGGGGAGGGTCGGGATCATAGTCAGAGGGCACCAGGGCACTTTGGTCATCCTTGGGTATGGTACCCATGGACAGTGATGAACGGACAGGGGAATCGTCCGGGGAGCCAGCGCCACGTGAGATGGGACCGTACTCCTCAAGCAGCACAGAAAGTGAGGAAATGAGGACAGGACACACACACCAGGGAGTACTGTCGGGTACACTGTCAGCAGCGGACACACTGTCCTTCAGCACTGATGTGAGTGACACCAGGCGGCAGCGCAAGAAGCGGAGGCTCAGGAAACGCAGGAACCCAGGACAGGGTCGATAATGACAGAGCCAGTAGCCCCTGCACAATGGTGCTGTCAGAGGTCTCAAGCACAACAATGCATGTCTGAAAAACCTGTGTTCTGACGCAGAGTTTGCATCACATGAGCTGCGTTTTGTCGCAGTGAGCAGCAACACGCAAAGGAGAACTCCAAGCAGCTGAACGCCGCGTTCTGTCGCGGACAGGCACCCAGGCGTTATGCCGTCTGGAAAGACACAGCAGGAGAAGGGATCACACCAGCAGCGGTATGGCCCATACACACACATCCAGCCAACCCCAAAGAAGGTCAAGCCGCAGCAAGAACGCCAGCGTTTCAAAGTGCAAGCACTGAGTCAGCTGGACACCATTGCGAACAAAGGACTGCAAGCAGTTGAAGCAGAGCTGACCACAATGGCCTGGGCCCGCAACCAGCAGATCTGGCTCCGACTGGACCAACCACATGACACCAGGATGCACTGTGAGATTGTGGACAGCCATGGGGAACCACTGCTGATGAGCAATCAGGAGCTCTACTCGGTGATGGTCCAGATCAACTGGACCCTGAAGTCCCAGGCTCTGGCGAACATGCAGGTCCAGTGGCGACCCAAAAGTGCAGGCAAGTGGCACCCGTTCCAGTGGGAGGCGATCCTCCACTGTCCGACGAGGCGATCCTCCACTGTCCGACGGCAGAAGGACACAGAGCGGTGCCCTCCTCGGTGAGCAGAACTGGAGATTGCATGCATGTGTGGCTGGCAGGCCGAGCGGACCTCTTGCGGTTGTTCCAAAGAACGCTCTTCAGGCAGGCGGACCCGGTACCCGGGGACGCTGTGCGGTTCCTCTACACGCTGCTAAACACACCCCCATGCGAAAGAAGATACGCATGACAGGGGGTGACACAAAGGAGAAGAAGAGTGGAGCGCATGGTGCAGATACCCTATCGTCGTGGCTCAGTGGATACACCACACCTCTTCTGTCCTGTAGAGGATGGTTCGAACCCTGGGGGGGATAGAGATGCACCGAACAACCCGAACCCCCCTTTTTGGGCGTGAGAGAGAGAGAGAGAGAGAGAGAGAGAGAGAGGGTAGAGCACAGTGGGAAAGGAACAGAGAGGAGCAACAGGAGAGATAGAGCAGGGGAGAGCAAGAGGGAAAGGGAGGGAGAGAGTAGGAGAGCAAGAGCAAGAGCAGGAGACCGGGGCTAACCGGCGCAAAGGGAGGGTGGTGGGTCCGAGCTGACCAGGGTGGGTTCGAGCTGACCAGGGTAAATGGGACGCCACAACAGCACGGAACAGTCAAGAAATGAAAAAGCAGGGCGCCGTAGCGCCCCTGAGCCACAGGCTCGACACGTCGTCACGTGTTGAACAACCGAAGCATGACTGGGGCTGCGAGAGTGCGGCCCACGTGAGGCAACTGGAAGTCAGCGGGCAAGAAAAAGCAAACAGCATGCGCATGAATGTGCACGCATGGTGTGGTAATGAAAGGGTATGTGCCATACAGCAATGATCTGTTGAGGTGACCGGCAGCCGGAACTATTGTTGAAATGTTGAGACGCCTTTGCGCCACCAAAGGCGCCTTTGCGCCCCCGAGGTTCGGGCACGACACGTCATCACGTGCCAGAGAGCGAGTGCATGACAGGGGCACGACCTGCAGGGCAAGGGTTAGAGACTAACCGGCACTGTGGGAGGGTGGTGGGTGCGAGCTGACCTCAGTGTCCAGAGGACCGAAGCCAAAGCACAGTCAGCAACCACCTGGTGTGGTACAGAACTGGTCTGAGCTGCAGTGCAGCAAGAAAAACACTGAACAATGTGGTTATGACCATGCGCCTGTGACACGGGGGCGTATGCGAGCCCAGTTTCCGTTGCCTCATGGCCCCCCTTTCCTTGCCCTCCGGGCCCACTTAGTTACCAAGGGTCAATGGCTACAGGCCATACATAGGGTTGCGCCGAAGGCACCCGAAATTTTTGTCCCCTTTGCTAGGGACCCCCCAGAATGCAGGGGTTAGGTAGCATTTCCGCCCACTTGCGGGCCCCCAAGAAGGCAGGAGTGAGGTAGCCAATTTTGATTTTGAGGTAGCCACTTTTGATCAGAGCTTTTGAGCGCCACATGTTGCAAGACGAGGCGCTGTACAAATGTCGTTTGTTGCAAGGTGCTTCCAGCGGAGATCAGCAAGACGGGCCGCTATACAAATGTCGTTTGTTGCGCAGTGAAGATCCTGCATTCGGAGCAAAACCCCGGCCCGAGTGCAGTGCCAAATTCTTTTTGGGGCGAACGCACTACGTTCTTTCTTTGTTTCTTGTTTCTCTTTCCCTTTTCTTGTACGCCCCTGCTGCCAAAGCCACCGTCCCGGTGCGTCCATAGAGCTGCCCAGCAGCCCCTCTCAATCTCAAAAATATCTAGAGCTCCCCTGTGGAGCCAACGACTCGTCCCCCTTCACATAGAGCAGATCTCGACTTGGGCAACATGCGGGCGAACTCCGGCCAAATGAGTGCAAAGGATTTCGTCAAAGCGAGTGCAACCCCAGCCGACGAGGTGCTGACCTCTACTGATTCAGACCAAATCTGTACGTTTGCGGTTCTTGACACGTACAATTTCGTGCTCCAAACAAACGATATATCCATAAAGGTTTGGATGTTACCACGCCCTCTCTAAATATCGACTCCCCGCTGCAACTCACCACGGTGGAGACCATCGGATTGTTATTCAAGGGAGAGGCCCCAGGGATGGTCCTCCATCGTGACATTTGACGGTGCACGGGGCTGCGCAGTGTTGTAAGGTACAGCCTTTTCACCTGTTGTTTGTATGTTGTGTACTCGTGGGTGCGATGTTGCATGAGCCACAGCATGTTTCGCTGCATAGTGTCTGTTCTGAAGGAGGGTGTTTGCCAGAATCTGGCGTTCCTCCAGCGTCTGTGAGAGGGCACGTCCCACCTCCATGTGGATTAGTAAGTCCTCTACTCTGTGGCCCAGATGCCTCTCCAGTTGGGTCTGTAAGGCAGCTGCTAGCTGCTGTTGATGGCATGTTGGTGAGCATCTTTATGGTTTCCACTTTTGTGGCGTGCGTGAGTGGCTTGGCCAGTAGAGCCTGTGCTTTCTGCTGGTGCGTGTGGGTTGAGGCCGCCATTGCCGCCTTGTGTTTTTTCGTCGGGACCTTGTACTGTCACTGTTCCTTCAGGTTTTTTTCCCTTTGTCTGTTTGATTGACGTGACTCGGTGGTCCGTGAGCCTAATATGGCTTAGGTTCCATGGGGTTTCGGACATCACCTGAAAGCCATCTGGGTCAATGAGCTTCCTGGGCCGCGTATCCAGAACCACAAGGGTAAAATTTTGCAGGGTGGAGAGTTTCTTGACGAGATGGTTACCTGTTTGAATGGCCTTGGGCAGATCTAAAGTCCTACAGGTGTTGCACCAGCGAAAGTCCTGGCTTGATGAGTACACGGGAACCAAGGAAAAATTTTTCAAGTCCGCGGCAATTCATACCACGAAAGCGTACACAGCCAGATGCTGGGATGATTGGCACCATTACATCAGGCACACACTCCAGGGTTGGTGGGAGCACAAGAGGGAATGGTATGAAAGTCAGGTCGAGAAGATGAATATCCCTAGGGGCAGAAAACGCGGCAGACCCGACGACTGGAGAGCACAATGGACAACTAAACGCCCACGTACAGGAGGTGCATGCAGGACATCATCCTGCTAGAGGCGCTGGACTGGCCTTTCTCCTTTTTCACACCGCAGGCTTTTTCGCTTTTACTATTTTTCCCATTTCAATGCCCCAATGGCGTGGCAGTTTCTGACACTGCATGAGTGAGTGACAGGCTACAGATGAGTTTCAAATATGCGTCCCACCACCTTTGGTGGTATGCGACCCAAGAATCGCACGGGGCAACATATGTTGTACTTACACTGTCATTACTGATCTGGCCCGTCTGGCCGAGCACTTACGATGAACTTGTGAGTCTGAGACAAAAAAAAAACAATCAAACAGACAAAGGATTGGATTGCGTGGATTTTGGTATCCACCGGCGAAAGCCGCAATTCTGCCAAGCATGGGTATATGCGAGCTCATTATCTGTTGCCACTTTCAAATGCAATAGCAAACGTCACTGATCGTGACCTGAGTCTGAACAGAGGGGCAAAGAAGGCAGGGAGAGATACTGAGGCCTCAGATGATGTGTATTTTGCTCCAGTGATGCGGATGAATGAAGGTCTGCAGTGCACTCACCCGCACTTCCCATAGCGTGTTCTTTTCGCTCGGGCAAGCCCCTGCAGCATATTGGCGCGCACGTGTGCCGCATACTGGTCTGTGATGCCGCACAGGCTGCGGTGTAGGAGCTGAGCACGCGAGGCCACGATTATCCGCATTCAACCAAGTCACGCCCCATTTTGACGTCGGACAGGAGCCACTGCCCCAGCCTCACCCGCAACCCCGGCACCCGCCCCCGGAGGCACCAGCATCAGCCCCGGCCCTTCGGCCACAGTTTTGAGTTTGGGTTGCGGGACTGTGAATGCCAAGGCTCTGAGCGTAATTTGCAGTTCTGCTCAAAGACGGCCAGTTCCTGAGAGCCCAGAGCCGCTCTCGTGAGCCCTGGCCCTCAGCGGCTATTGCAGCGCCTCAACTGCTCTTGTGGCAGCCACCAACCGCCGTTGAGCCACCCCCCGCGCGGCCGCAGCTTCCGCCATGCCACCCCCCATCCGAAGGCTCCTGGGGGCCAGTCTTCTGTTGGCAGTGATCACCATCGGTCTGCTACTCCGGTGGCAGGACGCAGCCTCGGAGTTGGACCTGTCCACCATCGAAGGCAAAGAGCAGCTTCTGAGCACGCCCTCCCAGAGCCATGTCCTGCCTGCCCAACGGCGCAGGCGCAGTGCTGGTGCTGCGCCCGAGGCCGACCGGCGGGAGCCGGCTGATCTGCCCGTTGACCCTGGCCCTGACCCAGTCCTTAATGAGCGCACCGGTGACTCTGACGCGGCTCCCACGGGCACACCGTCCCATGTCACCGGAGTCGCCCCGACGGGGCAGCATGCGGCAGACCGCCCTGCCCTTGACCGCCCCACCCCCTCTCTCCCGAGTCATCCCACGCCAGCCACGGCCCCCGTGCGGCCCCGTGGCGGTGACCGGGAGCCGAGGAGCGGGTCTGCGCTGATGACGTGGGTGACCGTCGGGGACTGGGGATACCCGACCCCTCCCATGAAACGCATTGGGCAGGCGATGGGCCAGTGGGCTGCCGCGCACCGTGCTGCGTTTGCTGTCAGCGTCGGGGACAACTTCTATCCTCGTGGCGTGTCGAGCCCCACGGACCACCAATGGGCCCACAGCTTTGAGGAGGTGTGTGTGCACATGTGGAGGGTGCGCCTGTAGCGTGTCAGGCGTAAGTCGCTTTTTGGGGGGGGATCTAGGTTGTGAGCACTTTTTTTGGCTTAAGTCGCGTGTAGAACAAAACGACATTGAAAATGTTGTGGCACGCGACCTGCGCTTTTTTTTTGTTACCCCCCCCACCCCTTGTCGTTCCCCACCCCTTGTCGTTCCCCAGGGGGGGGTGGGGGACCGTCACTTGGTCAACCCAAAATTTTTCGTTGCAGCTCATTGTGTTGTTGTGTGGGTGACTGTGTTGTGGGGCACTGCCACTTGTATCCCTTGCACTCATGGCGGGACATTTTGCTTACTTTCGCTGAAATGGAACTTGACAGCACAACCATGTTTCCCCCTGGGACCGGACAAATGTGACGGATGATGATAGTGACCTGAATTCTGACACAGAGGTTGTGTGGGTGAAGAGTGCCCGTGGTGTATGGGGTATGGGACACAGTTTTGGGAACAAGTTGTATTTTACAAAGGACATTCCCGAAGGGAAATGGGTTCCCAAAAATCTGCTTGCGCCTGCCAAGCCTCCTACCAAGAAGGCAAAACCACCACCCAAGAGTGCTGCCCAAAGCATTCCAGTGGAAAGTGGAGAGCATGTGCCAGAGTTCAAGGTGAAGTGGAGCAGGACCAAGAAATTTTACACCGCGCCGGTCAAGGAGTAGGTCTCCGTACATGGGCAGCCCTTTGAACATATCTTATGCTGAATTCTTTCGTTTTATGCTGCAATTTCTGTGCCTGCAAATGTGCGTGTATGGTGGTAGTGCGGTCCCTCAAGGGGGGGTGGGGGACCGTCACTTGGTGACCATCCCCCAGGGGGTGCTGGGGGACCGTCTTCCCTGGGGTGGGGAACGACAAGGGGCGGGGGGGGGGGGGGGGTACGTGACCTACCTGGGGGGGGGGGGGGGGATTTGGCTGGTGCGATGTTCGGAACGGCGAAATGTGGACGGCAAAATTGTACCACATTTTGCCGTGCTATTTAAGGACCGAAGCCAACTTCTTGCCTTTACCAGATCTATGCACATTTTCTCTCCATTACAAGGTTCCGAGGGTCTGAATTGTTGGGGACATCATGTTTTCATTTTGAACCCTGTTTCACAGGTGAGTAGCAGGGAAAGTAGATAGCTGAGTTGTAGAAGTACTACACCTGCAAACTGGAAGTCCCCAGTTTAATTTCTGAATTGCCCATTATTTGGAAAATTTGTACCACATTTTCCCATGGCATTTAAGATTTTGTCCCCAATTTTCCCCTCACCGAATTTTGCCTTACCAAAATATGCCCGCCACCCCCCCCCCCCCCCCCAGGTACGCCTAAAAAGAACGCGACTTACACTTTTTTGGTTGCGCGACCTACACGCCCCCAAAAAGTGCACGCCACTTACGCCAAAAAAGGAAAGACGCCATTTACCCTATGCTTTCCTCTCCTGTAGCCCCTTGTGCAGGGATGCGCTTGTGGGCAGCCACCTCCACCACAGTGCTGCTGCGCCAAACAAAGTCCTCTTGGTTTTCTGGTGCGGACTGGCAATTGTTCATTCGCAGCTGAGTGGACGCCTTGGCAGCTGCTGTAGACCCATGAACCTTCAGATCCCGGCGTGGGGAGTGCAGGGCGCTTTTCAGACAATTTCGGATTTGTGTACTTCCAAGTGCAAAGTTGTTGCTGTGTGTGTGGGGGGGGGGGTGTTTCGTGCCGCGCAGTGACATGAGGTTTCATATGAAAGAGGAGATGGTTGGGCATGGGTCACCCTGCAGCAGGTGCAGAGGTAGCCCTTGTATCCAGTGTTGTGACGGCTGGTGAAGTTTCATGTGGTCCCCCCCCCCCTCCCCCACGCCTTCGCTTTCCTTTGCGCCATCCTCCGACGTCTTCCCACAGTCGGCGACTGCAATGAGGTGGGGACTGCATGCCTGTGACGGCTTCCCCTTGCATGCAGCCTCCCTACATCAGCCTATGGGGGAGTATCAGACGCGGTGCGCGCGCGGTGCATGCGCAGTGCGGGTACTGGGGTTGTTCCGTAGACCCTTTCATCCAGAGCCAATCAGGGGGAATGGTAACGCCTCAAGAGCCCACCAGGTACCATTTACAACTCCTCTCCCAGTAGACCATCTGCGAGGGAAGTTGTTCAAATACGTGACGCGGTGCGGACGCGGTGCACGCGCGGTGCGCGCGCGGTGCGGATACTCCCCCTATGCATGCACATGACAGCAACATCAAAGCGACAGTCACAAACTGCACACCAACACCCAACTTCAGGACATTTTCCATGGCTAGACCCTCCAATGATAAGCAGCACTGGAGCCTCTAGCTCTCTGTCGGCGCAGAAGGCACCCTGCTATGTGACCCAGCAGGGAAGCAAAGGTGGGAGATTGTTCCCTCAAGCCCAAGGCCTATGCTTCTAAATATGCACACACGCACGCGCGCGCACACACACACACACACACATTTCAAAGCACATTGCGCGTGCATCCACGCTCCTAGACAGGAGCAGGGGGACTTTGACAGGCGCAGCAAAATCGTGGCAACCATAATTAATGCCACGGGCCTGCATGCTTCGGAAATCGTTCCGCTGGAAGTCAAAGACGTGAGAAAGTTTGAAACCAAAATTGTTAAGACAATTTGGGGGCCTTCGCGACCAGGGAGGGCGAGAGAAATAATTTTCTGTTTACTCTGTCCGGGGCACAGGGTGTCCCCGACCATGCTGATTGCGTATCAACGGGCGCTCTGGCTCTCGTGCCTCTGCAGAAGCCGGGGCCCCGCTCTCATCACAGCACAAGCCGTCTCGGAGGCGAACCCAACAAGCTAAGGAAGGGGCCCGTTGGGCAGAGCAGTGGGGACCCTGCTGAAATGGGGCTGGACAGCAGTGTCGGGATGGTGGGAATGGAAGGCACCGGGTAACACACAACACATATGCCTGACCGAGCATGATCCCAAGTTGCCGAGACACAACATACAGGAGCAGCTTAGGCTACAATGCATTACACAGCGGATTGCACGTCGACCGCGACAGTTCGCGGGCATGGATTACACCACCTATAGGGTGCTCATCCCCACATGCATTCAACACTTTGGGTTTGAGCAAGAGAGATCATTGTTGCGCACACTTTTGACAGGGGCCCTCTGGACAGCCCAGAGAGCGCACCAGTGCGGTTTGCGAGCCTCATCCATGTGTCCCTACTGTCAAGGGGACACGGAAACGGAGGAACACATTTTATGGCACTGCGCGGCATGGGCACATGTGCGCGAACCCCCCATCACCACCGTCAAGCGGTTGGCAGCTGATCTGCAGGAACTGCCAGCTGAACCCAACTGCCCCCCTTGCTTGAAACTCTGTGGCCTGGCACCGCCCTTGGAGGTTTTCCCAATTAAGGGATCAACAGCAGCCGGCTTTGTCCCAAGGACATGCGCACTCCAACAGACTGCACGCATATCCACACCACCAGCTGGTGGGCCCCCTTCCGTTGAGCCCCATGCTGTTTGTGTTTGCTACAATTTTTTCTGATACGTCGAATGCAGGCAGCAGGGTTGGATTTGGAGCAGTTTTGGTATGTCGATGACTCTATGATTCATCTACCGCCTTAGGAGTTGGTGCTGCGCAAGGTGCTCACGTTGTTTTCCGAATTTGGAGATGTGTCCAACTTGAGATGTAGTGCAGTGAAAAGTGAACTACTGGCGTTTGAGCAACCAGAAGGGATGCGTATCCAGGGCATAGTAGTGGTACATAAGACGAAGTTTCTAGGGGTGCTTGGGGGGGACTTGCAAGAGGAAGAGGAGTACAAAGAAAGCATGAACAAGATCCGATTCAAGTGTAAGAAGATTGGCAGCGTGGCGCTGCTGTTGGGAGTGAAGATCCAACTGGTGCATCAGTGGGTGTACCCCACGCTGTACAACGTGGTGACTGTAATTGCAAAGCCCAAGAAAGTTCCGGTGCGGCCGAAGAAATATGTGCGATTGGCCTTGAATGTAATGACCTTAACAATGAGGGTGGTGGGGCTGGGTAAATCGCTAAAATGTGGAGGACACAACCTCATCAGTCTGAAGCTGCACTGCTGTTGGGCGTGCATGCAGCCGTTGGCGTGGTGCTTGTCTGGCCAGGCAACGGTGGCAAAGAATAAGGACCTCAAGCCCGCACTGAGGACGTTCTATGACAGCCAGGGAATCCCGTGTACCGCGCTGGCGATCCAACACACGGTGCTGGCGCCTGGCACGTGCGGATCCGAGGGCATCTTGGTGAGATCCCTGTGGAGCTTCTCAGCTCTGCGAAAAGTCCTGAATGGAGTACAGCTGACAGTTGTGCAGCTCCGCGGCCTGGGGCTGGCGCACTCGGTCTTTCTTATGACAAATACTCAGTCACTCAAGGTGCCAACGTGGCGACGGGGGGCGACCACGGTGGGAGAGGTGAACGATGTCGATATACCGAAAATGGTGCAAGCAGTAGGGGCGACGCACCGGAGCCATGCACAGCAGGCCTTGGACACAGTGGTGGACCTACTGGGCACCCGAGACGAGGAATCGGTGTGTATCGATGGTTCCGTCCCGCCGGGATTCGGGGAATGGCGCCTAAAGGCCGTAAAGCAGGCATGGTTTGCGAAAATGGTGCCCACACATCGCCAAAGTCAAGAGGTGTGGCCAACACTGTGGGAGGCTAACCTCCCAACCATGACACGTGAGTTTACCTATCGAGTGCGAGAGTTCGGCCGGTGAAGGACATCAATGAAGGGTGTGCGTGGTGTGGGGCGCATGAGACGGTATACGACTTTGTGAAGAGTTGCCCCATTGTATGTATGTTGTATGCGGCGTGCCGAGACGTGGCCACGCCGGTGGTCATGGGTACCGATGTAGGAAGGTGGGTGGCGGATGGCCCCATTATAGCGCTCTCAAACCCCATAGGATTGTGTGTCGGGTGGGGCTTGCATCGCTTGTCGGCGGTGAGATGCTAGAAAGCAGTTTGCAACATGCAGGTAGACATCTTGATGGTTGTCATGTCGATGGGTGTGACGTACACACAGGCGCGAGCCTGATTCCGCAATACTGAGCAGACTGAAGCCGCAGTGAAAGCAGAAAGATTGGCACCGTGGTTCTGGTAGCAGCGACAACGCATGCTGGGGGAGGACCCAACAGCGCATACAGGGCGAATGTGGCTAACGGCAGCCAGAGCGTCAGCAATTGGGGCACACGAAGCGCGAGAAAGGCGGTCCAAGGAACAACGCAAAGAGAATTCACGGCGTCGCAAGAGAGAGCACCAGCAAACGCAACGGGATGCATGGGCCTAGGTGTCCACGGAGCCAGCGCAATGGGTGGCCGCTCCCGAGGCCGTGGGACTGCCGACCGCCAGGCCTAGGCTGGAAGCTACGAGGGACGAACAACCGCCGCCAGGGGCGGACGTGGATGAGGAGTTGCCGGAGAGGGCAGACAGTCTGTGGTCACCGGCGTGTACACATATGTCCAATTCGGACGGCGAGTAGGTCATACGATCCCCTCAAGGGGGGGTATCTCGCAGAGGGCCACTCAGACGACTCACTGAGTGTGCGTTGGTCGCCATCATGTACTTAAGGGGACAAACAGGAGCCAATGGCGACTGATCTGACACTGGATGTGATGGAGACGGAATTAGTCCCGGATTTCTTGCTGGACAACACTAAAGTGCATATGTGGGTGGATGGATGAGAAATTCATGGGCAAGCAGGGTACGGCGTGTACTTCCCGCATGGAGAGTACCCCAACATCAGCCAACCAGTGGTGGGGCCGCAGACAAACAATAGAGCCGAGGTGTGAGAAGACCAAGAACTGTGCATATATAGTGATTCCAAGTGGTGTCTAGACATTTTGGACAACCTACAGTTGTACAAAAGAAGAGGGTGGATGTCCCAAGGGAAGAAACCGGTGCGGCACCATGATATATGGGAGGAGGTGTTGCGCTTGATTCAGCGCAGATCCGCGCCTGTGACTGTGACACATGTATATGGACACAATAAAGGTGTATACAATGACGCCGTTGATGAGCTGGCGAAGGCCGGTGCGTCACTGTCCAAGGTGCACCGACCGGTACGTCCCAGGGTGGCGCCACACGATGGCCCCCAGGGCAGAAAAGCGAAGTACAATAGGGGACGGGGAGTGAAATGCTAGGCCGCAGTGCAGGTCTCCGAGGAGAGCATAGACAGTGATAGGTCTGTAGTAATACGCCACAGGAGGCGCCAAATGCGGAATGCACCGCTAGAGCTACCACATCCGGAGCCAGATTAGACGGCAGACAGGGCGCCGAGATGAACTGTACAGTACTGACCCCTCGAACCACTCTCAGTCTGAATGGAACACGAGTCCAAAGGGCTCCCAAGAACTGCCTATGGCATTGAACTGAGCGAGGACTGAATCCCCCCCATTGCGGGGCAATTGACACCCACACAACACACAGTAGCAGGAGTGGGATGACAAGTGCCACGCCGGTTATCAACCGCCGTGCGGTGACGGCAAGCTCGCCCTCGGGGGCCCTTGCGACAGGGCATGAGCGTGGGAACGGGGTTGGAGGTAGGGATGCATCAGCTGTATATAGCCTTGATGTCGTGTAGAGAGGGAGGAACGGCCGCCAGGGGCGGAATCTGAGCACATTGCTGCAGTGCGGACAGAGCTGCAGAAGCGGTGTATGATAGCGATTCCTATGATTGGATTTCATGATTGGGTGGCACACACACACACACACTCTAGTTGCTGGTCTGCCAGCGAGGCCCCTTGAACTTGGACCTCGTGGTTTCACTGATGATCAGTAGGAAGTAGGAATGTTGAACCTCGCAGTTTGAGTGTTGATTGAATTATTTGGGCATCACACACGCACTCTCTCTCTCTCTCTCTCTCTCTCTCTCTCTCTCTCTCTCTCTCTCTGTCTCCTGCTACATCCTCCAACATCCCCGTCACCATCATCCCTAACCAAGCCCTCCCACATTCCCATCGTCCCTCACTGAAGCCTCCCACATCCTCTCCCACTTTCCCTCCATGTACACTGTCAATGCTGTCACTATCTACTGTCACTGTACATGGTACACTGTATTCTGGCACTGTACGCTGTCACTGCACACTGCACACTGCCACTACACACTGCCACTATACACTGTCACTGTACATTATCACTGTACACTGTACATTGTACACTGTACACTGTACTCTGTAAACTGTACTCCACAACGGCCAAGACTCTCCGCAAGCACTCTCACTGTCATCAGCCCTCGCTCCTCCTCCCATGTCCCCATCATCATCTTCCATTGCTTTTCCATCCCACATCCCTGTGGGCATGGTCCATTGCCACGTACATGCCAACTGATGCAAGCACAATCCATCTGGCACGAGCTGTCCACCCACCAGCCAAGCACCGCTTTCAAGTGCATCTCTGCGCACTGCGTCCCCATATGCACGCATCCGCCCAGCTCCCTGACCCTTCTCCGATCCAAAGGTCTTTGCTCACCCAGCGTTGACCAGCGTTCCATGGTACGCTGTGTTGGGCAACCACGACCACAAGGGGCACGCCATGAGCCAAGTGGAATACAGCAAGTCCAGCAGCCGGTGGCGGATGCCAGCTCTGTTCTTCACGCATTCCGTGCGACAGCCGGGGGTGTCTCTGGATTTATTCTGCATGGATGCATATGGACGGCGCCCTGGCTGGGAGACCCAGGTCTTCCTCCTTGTGCACTGGAGGCACTCCTGCGAGTGGAGATCATACAGGCTGTGGAATCGCTGAAGGGCATTGGGGTGCCCCCCCCTCCCCAGGGATGCATTGGAAGGGAAAGGACCTCAGAGGCGGCCCGGGAGGCGGTTAGACAGGTGGTAGGAGGAGGTTGCCGAAGCGGTTGGGGGCGGTTACTGTGGGTTACAAATGCCATTGAAGCAGGCGCTTGGCGTCGGAGACAGTGGCTGGGCGAAGGCTGGGCGCCCTGGAGGGGGGGGGTCCCCCCCTTCCAATGCATCCCCCCCCCCCCCCCCGCTGTTGCCCCCCTCCCACACCACCACCACAGTGAACCTCCCCCCGCTCCCAAGTTGCTGCCCTGGACGCAAAGTAATGGGACACGACCTGTTTCTTTTCAGTCGGGGAAGTCCTGCATCAAGTCTCATGGACCCTCAGCATCGCCTGTCAACCTTCACCCCGCGGCCTGCGGTTCACAAACGGTGTGGTAGTACACCTGTCCCTTTGGTACCCTCCCTCCCTACTTTCCTTCCGCCCATCCGCCCCGTCCATCCAGCCATGCCGTCCCATTCCTGGGTAGGGATTCCCCCCAGTCATCAAGTTGGAACGACCCAATTGCGCTTGCATTCCGTTCCTCACAAGCACTCGCCGCTGGAAAAAAAAAAGCCGAGGACAATCCATAGCAGTTGTGGGCCTGTGCAAGATCCCCCCCCCCCCCCCCCGCCCCCCCTTCCCCCCTCCCCCCCCCCCCCCCCCGCCAAGGGCTCCGCCAAGGGCACAGGACACCGGTCAAACAACGCACCACCCTTCATGGATGTACAATACTCAGGGGCCTGGTAAGGTGGGCGGAGGAGCTCGTTCAGGGTGGGCACAGCCAGAAAACCGGAATATATGCGCTTGCATCGTGTTTGACCCCTCATTGTTTGCTAATTGGCAACTGGTTGGAAACTAGTGCCAACAGCACTCTTCCGCGTCTCCCTAGGAACGTGTAAGGACACGGATGCTTAGTAATTTGGCTTGTTCACAGAGTTTTGCTTAACAACTCAGCATCTCCTGGGAGGGGGGGGGGGGGTCTGACACCACCCACCCACCCCCCTTGGGCCCCCCACCCCCCCGCCCCAAGTGATTGGGCCAAA